>VDFB02000003.1:348560933-348937726 GCA_007258455.2 Sequoia sempervirens
TGTCACGACTCCAATGTCCCCCTCTCTAGCAGGAGAGGACTCTGTATGGTGTGCTCCACTCCCCTGCGTCTGATCTATAATATCCACATCGTGGAAGTCATAATCAGAAGTGTCTAGGGGATGCTCGACAGGCTCTACAAGAGGACCCAAGCATATTTGGCGGCACATGGAGCAAGTATGTGGTACACAAATATGTGGACCTAATGAGGATGATGCAGCAGTACTCGAGCCATCACCAACATCACCAGAATGTGGCTGAGCTACTATGGAAGCATGCGAAACCAAAAGACCACTCAAAGAGTGAATAGCATCGATAGTCTGTGTGGCCGCATCCTGCATAATATCTGGATGGTATACTAGAGGTGGCGGAGGAAGGGGAGGGAGGGGAACATGTGGGCGGGTATTACTCTAACTCCGCCTCTTCTCTATCCTAGGGCATACCTCCACCACCCCTCGAAGGGTCTAATGTCAGCACTGGGACATGATGCCCTAACACAAACTCAGTATATAATTTTTTTATAAAGTAAAATGGTACATCCAAATTGTTGTTCGGTGGTTTTAAAAAAACCATACACCAACAATCCCAAAAAATTTCTACAATGTCTCTATGAGTGCACCATTTTAGAAAAGTTTTGTTTTTATTAACATTAACCGCAAACCAGTGCGGGGTTAAATAAATAAAGAGGCTATTTGGCCGGTTATTCCAAGATCTTTTCACATCATCATAGGACAACAATCCATTATGCATAGTCATTCTCTCATGTTTTCACCACCTAATGAAAGGCATTATGTTATGAGGGAGAGGGTTTCTATATTTTTAATTATTTCATTCATTGTGTTTGACATCAATATAATCGAGGACTTCAATAAACTTCCCAGAAATGCCCTTAATTGTTGCAATTTTTCGTAAATTCAATTCTTGAGGTGGTGGAGGTGGAGGAGGTGGAGGAGGTGGAGTTGGAGGAGGTGGAGGAGGTGGAGGTGGTGGAGGTGGTGGAATTGGTGCATTTTCATTGTCAGCAGCCATAATGCCTGATTCAATATAAAAACAAATCAATCTAATTAGAATTAGACAATATAAATGAAAATATTATAAAAATACCCTAGTTTTTAACAAAAATCTATAAAATTTTCTAATTTTTAATCCAAATACATAAAAACCACTATTTTAAGTCAAAATCCATTGCAAACATTCAAATTTCATCAAAATCCATGCTAAACTCAAATTTTTCATAAAAATCTATCAAAACCACCAACTATTTAGGTCCAACCTTTACTGGGAGAGTTATCAAACCAATTATAGGGAAGCCATAACCATCATGAGCTTTTAATCATGCTTTTTATTGTTCATAATCATCTACATAAAGTTCATGTACATACAATAACTCTTTTTTTATCATATTCACTATGTACATGGGATCAATGAGTATTCCCCTTTTCGGGTTTCTGCAAACTTGATATAAAGAAGACCATCGAGTGTAGTTATAGAAGAATCAATATATGTAAAAGAAATGTCAAACAAAATATTGGTTTTTCCTTATGATTTTGAATATTAATATGTTTATAAAGATGGAAAATCATTATCATCTTCTTCATTATCATTGTATTGAACAAAGTTTGCTGAATGAATTCGGGCAATGGGCTTGTAAATATTTGTAAGTATTGATTAGGTGAAAAACCAATTTATTTCCTTTGTCATTAATAGGTCATCCAATGGATTTGGATTAGAATGAGGTCTTGCACTTGGTTATAATATGCTTACATCTTTCCATATCATGTCTAGGTAAAGTGATGATATTGAAAAATGTTTTTGCATTAAAGTTTGGTGGTAAAGGTTTAATTGTTTGAATATGACTAATTGGAGGGAAGTTGAATCATATTCTTGTTTAACAATTGCAACATGATCACATGGAGAGAATCAAACAACTATGAAAATTTCCTATCTCATGGCCTAAATTTATATCTAGAGTTATGTTTACAGTAGTTACTTTTGTCAATATTATGAGTAGTTTGACATGAATGTTTATCAAGTAATGAATATTTTGTTTTTCTTTTTAAATGATTGATAGTTGTTTTGAGGCATGACTTATATGATTGACCAATATGAGCCTATGAAGGGGTACCTTCATACCAACTAATCGATATTCGATAATCATGAAGGGTTATACAAAAACGTGTTAAGGATGGATATTTCATTAGCAATTTCTTATCTTGAATATTAGGTTGTAAGTTATCTATAAACACCCTTTGAATGTCAACATCTTGAAGACTATAGGAGAATTTCAAATAAAGGGATTAGTATCATTTCATAAAGTTTTTTATTTTCTCTTTAGGTCCTTGATTACAATGAACTAAATTTGTTAATGTAACTTGAGGACTGATGTTCACTTGAAAGTGTTGGAGGAAATCATTAATGAGTTGTGTAAAGGAGGTAATTGATTGTTTGACAATGAACAAAACCAATCCAAGGCCATATCTTTCAATAATCTAGAAAAGAGTTTCACTATGAGTGAATCTTCAAAAATAAAGTCTCTACACAAGGTAGTAAAAACTAACAAATGGTTATTAGGATATTTTTTACCATTGTACTTTCCAAAGCGAGGTATTTCAATGTTTTGTAGTATAGGTGTATTTAAAATAGTGAACATTAATGAACTATGTTTAAGGTATTTTGGATGTTTACTATTGGTTTGATTTTGTTTTAAGTTTCAAATTTGTTGTTGTAATCAGTGAAGCATAAATCTGCAAAAAATCCCGATTAATCGCGATTTTTAAAAAATCTGCAGGCTGGACGATTTTTTCCCCGATTTTTTGAGAAAATCATTGACTTTTTGGTCAATGATTTTTTTCCATTTCAAACTACAAATTCGCCAAAAAAACGTGTTTAAAATCTGGAAAAAAATGTGAATAAAATCGAGCTGATTTTCGCACAAGAAAAACCATGAGACCATGGCTTGTTGCTTACTATTATGCTTTGATAGATTTTTTCCAAGCATCCATAGCTTGTTTGAAAGCACCTGTTTTAGGCTTTTAGCCATAGCAGCAAGGCAATGAACTGTTTGATAAAATGCTTTGGTAGACATGTAAAAAATGTGGTAGTGATAGACAAGGCAAAGAACTCTGAGGAATGTCTCAAAGAAATGTAGTCTCAGAGGAATGCCATCTAATGCCATGACAAGAAAATTGCTATGGATTGTCATGGCATTCCATCAATGTGAGAATTTCTTTGAGGCATTTTTTCAAACAATTCACGCCTTGTCTATGTTATTGCTTACTATTATGCTTTGTAGATTTTTCCAAGCATCCATAGCTTGTTCGAAGCACTTGTTTTAGGCTTTCACCCATAACATAAAGGCTGAACTGCTTTGATAAAATGCTTTGGTAGACATGTATGAAGAATGTGGTAGCATAGAAAGGTAGTGAACTATTTGAAAATGTTTCAAAGAAATGTGGTCTCATGGTGATGGAATGCCATAACTAATGCCATGACAAGCAAATTGTTATGGATTGTCATGGCATTCCATCACCATGAGACCACATTTCTTTGAGGCATTTTTGAAACAGCTTCACTACCTTGTCTATGCTATTGCTTACCATTATGCTTTGATAGATCTTTTCCAAGCATCCATAACTTGTTCATAAGCACTGTTTTAGGGTTTTAGCCATAGCAGCAAGGCGTGAACCGTTTGATAAAATGTTTTGGTAGACATGTATGAAAAATGCGATAGCATCGACAACTGTCACCATTTGATATTTATGCAGTTGTAGTATGTTTTGTGCAATGTAATCAGCGATATGAATATAACCAACAAAAATCTATTTTCTACAATTCATGGATTGAACTCTGTATTTTATTTGCTCTCAATGTCTGTATGCTATGGAAATGCCATTACATTTTTAAAAAAGTAGTTTCTTACTATTTTTCTTCAATTTTTTATGTTTTTTTGTAAATCTACCAAAAAACCCTAGTTTTTCTACCAAAAAACCCTATTTTGAAAAAAAACAACTAAAAATAAAAAAATCTAATTGAAAATTTGATAAAAAATAAAGAACTTTACCTGTTAGAGATGGACTCCAAATCGGATATCGGATTTCGCTTTCCACTGTGCGCCCGCCGCTGTTGAGCCAAAAACAAATGTGAATGAGTTTTGCCCGATTTTATATATATATACTTCAACAAAATTGGATATCTGATTTAAATCGGATATCCGATTTGGATCAGATATCTGATTCCTAAAACTAAGTTTTCCCTCTGCCTCGGTAGTCACCCCAGCTCCAAAAAGTCAACTCACCATTTTGCATTTTTGAATCGTAGAAACACGTATTTTTTTCTCCATTGCCACTTTTTGGCATACCATGATCCTGCACATGCCCAAACAAGGAGAGAAGCTTGTGGGGAAAGTGGGAATCAGGTGGTTGTTCTAGGGAACTTGTTTTATGGGGAGTAGCCGGTGCATCTCAAGAAGCTTATCGCAATGGTTGCATGTAGAAATCATAATGGAAAGAATTTCTATGAAGGATATCGATGGAGGGAAAGAGGAGGCTCTTCTTAGCAAGGAAGAAAAGAATTTGTAAAGGATGATTCCCATTTGATTTCAGAACAGGCATCATATCGGAATAGCTGGAGGGAAGAGAAACGAATTTTATAGATGAGTCTTTCTTCTCACTAAATTGCTTGTTTATTTCATGATCTAGTGGATCTGTATATAATATTAGTGTGATTATCTGTCATGCATAAAATATAACCATTTCTTTTAGTAAACCTAGGTTTGGTATGTCGGTTTCATCTTTCTCCTAATTGGTTTCTTGAATCTTCATCGATGAATACTCCTTCAACTTGTTGCATTAAGTGTTGGCGATTTCTCTCTGCATGATGCAATTCTATTCATGACTGTCTATAAATTAATTAGTGTGTCTGGATTTCCTCGACAATGATTCATAAATCTTGCCTTATATTGGAAGAACAAAGGCTTCAGTTGTAGACCCTAGTTTTCAACAACCAATTTCCCTTGCTAGGGATTAATTTATGATGCTAGTCTGTTATTTGAGGTTGCTTTCATTTAGCTTCACCAATAAACCCCTATCTTGGGTAGCTAGCTACATCTTGATATTCATTATAAACTTGATTGGTGCATACGGTGGTCCTCCCCCATATTGATGAGTCTTAGTGACCAGCCGTTAATAGGCATTCGATGTGATATAAAGAGGTGGTTCACTAAGTGGCATTTGCGTTTTACGTGAGATTCCTATTCTCTGTGAAGCATCACCAAACTTTTGCAAGTCCTGCTTATTTATTTTCCTCTTTTGTAAATGTAACTGTATCTGCTATAAGGGATGTGCATGCTTGTCAATCGACAACCTGCCTTTATACCAAGATAAAGTTAATGCATACTCTGTAATCAACTCCACTCATGTAGTTATCTAGTTGTGTTTGTTTGGTCATGCTAGTCCTCTTTCATAATTTCAAATTCATCATGGTATGTTTCCACATCCTCCTACTCAAGTTTCAATTTGCTGGTATGCCCTTAGCCATTATTTTCTTGCCATGGGATAAGAAATCATTGAAGTCATCCATTGTGTGGTTCATGGGTTGTTCCTATGCTTTCTTAATTTATTTAACTATTTATATTTCTGTTGCATAATCTTCCTATTTGTTAGGTGAATTCGAGGGTTGAATTTTGGACTGTAGCTTTCTATGCCGACTAATATTGAATACTTCCACTCTATACAGGGCAGATTGAAGGCATTAAGTTTGGCTGCATGTGGGGTGGGGTTGATGGTCGCCGTTTCCTGGCATTGAATATGTGGGTCACCGTTTATGCATTCCTCCATGTTTAGGCATTTAAGTAACCTTCCTGATTTCGTTGGCAATCTTTCACGTCCGTAGTTCTTGAAAATAGAATGTTGAAAAGGTTAAAATGATCGCTCTGTTTCCATTGTTATCTTGTCCCAACCGCACCTGAACATAATAGGAAGTTTAAAGGTTTAAATAATCTCTCTAATTTCATTGTCAACCTGTATTAGCCATGCACTTGAAAATAATAGGAAATTTCAAAAGTTTAAATAACTTGTTTGATTTTTCTAACAACCTATTGTAGTTGTAGCACTTAATAATAAATATTGTCAATGTACTGACATAATAGAGAGCTTACCTATGATCGTGGTGATGTTTATCTTCCAAACTTTAAATTTGAGTGCGCCTCTGGAAACTCGCCATCAAACAACAATGCGTCAAGTTCAAAAAAATAAGTTATACATTATTTCTCCTTCTCATAAGTCACGTATTTGCACCTTACCTTTCTCCTACCCCTCAGCCTTGTGGATTTCATTTGGGATTTGATATTAATGCAAGTAGATGGTGATAATTCCTAAGTCCAATATTGACTTTCTAATATACTTGGAAACCTGTCACAGTTACAACATTTAGAGTTGAAAAATTGTTTTTCTAGCCGCAAAATGCCTATAAAATGCATACTTTTATGTGTACCTTAGTTTTAGAAAAGAATAAAAGATTTGTTAAAACATAGAGTTAGTAAATGATCAAAGTGAATAGAGAAAATAATAACTTTTGCAACATGTTTTTTTTTTGATGAAATAATTGATGCTAAACAAGTTATGGGATAATGTGTCTTCGTTAAGTTAATGATAGGAAGTTAATCAGTATACTTTGAGTCTTAAAAGTAGTTATAGTTTATGGTTGAAATATTGAATAGAACAGATTGTGAAAGATTATGTGTTTAATTGTTCAGTGTTGATAATTTGTGAACATATATGCTTGAAATACTGGTATCATGGGTATGTTATTAATTTTATAGATATTTTGTCTTCCAAATGAATTATGTGGCCAAGATAGAGAGTGTTGTGAAATGTGAAAATATTGTCTCTTTCTTAATGATTGCGTGGATTGATTTTCGTATCAAGTTGTGCTCAATTTATTGCTATTGTTCTCATGATTGTTAACCTTGTGGAAGGATGTCTATTTGCCAATTGGTAAGGGTATCTTGTAAGGAGAATATGGAGGTTTCCTTTAGATGCCCTATTGGCTGATTTGTTTTCTTGTATTGATTGATAATGTCAGCTCTATTTAAGTTTGAAGATTTCATTTTGATGTCACTATTATTTTATTCACTCGTCTTTTTGTGATTTTCATCATCTCTAAGATTCTATGTAATGAATTGTGCTCTAGTGTTATTTTGAAATGAAGGAAATTATAGGATAACTCTCTTATTGTCATACCCTTGCGAATGTTGGGAAACTTTATGTTGTTGAGATTGTGATTGTTTTGTTGTTGAGTAGGTTGTTTTCTTTTAATGGAGGATGTGCATAGATAATTGTTGTTACCATGTTGTTGATTTTATGAAGGTGATTTACGTGCCATTGTAAAGGGGTTCTTGCGAGGAGAAAATTGAGGTCTCCCATAGAATGCCTAGTTGGTGGCTTTTGGTTATTGAGTGATTTTGTTGAATTAATGGTTGATTTTCTTTTGTATTTCCCCTTTTTAGGTGACTCCATTGTTGATGTGTGGATTGTATTTTTTTTTTAGGGTTGATTGATTTGTGGATGGGGTTTGACGAAGCTTTCTTTGCGTGGATTTTCTGAGATAATCTCTTCTTTGAGGGAAATTTTATCCTTGTGTTGGAGTTATTGGGGAAAAATTCTTGTTGCTTCATTTTACCCTTGTTTGTGGATTGTCATTCTTTTGGCTTCTAGAGGCTTGAGATTATTGTCAGTTGATGTTCTCTCTTTATGTGCCCTTGATGTGGCAAGCGTTTTGATATCTTGATTTTAAAAGGGTTGTACATGAATTGTTGAGACTTTAATTAGGTGTTTATAGCAAGATGGGTAATGCCTCGCATGGTTTGGTCTTGAGATTATTTGCTTTATCTGTTACGGTACAACCCTTGCCTAGTTGGTTTATGTTAGGGGTCTTAGGGAGAGTGGCTCTTCGTGGGCGTCGACGCCTCAGAATCAGGAAGGGCTCAGGATAACTCACGAAAGAGTAATTAAACAAGTGATAACCTAAACAATAGAATTTAGGGGGATGGGGAGTAAAACACACAAGATAATTAAAACCGGATTCCTCGTCTATGCATTAGGGCTACCATAGACTAATGATAGACTGAGAAGGCCATGGTCGGCAAAGTCATAGTCTCGTCTTCATGAGAGATTATCGGCTCCGCATTAGCTACCCTATGGTGCCGGCGCCTCAGTTAGGAGGAAGGGCCAGGAGATCCATAGATGGGTGCCGGCGCCTCAGTTGGAGGAAGGGCCAGGAGAATCCCATGAGAGCTATGCGATGACACTCTCCACTAGACACCCTTGTACTTGTTTCTTGTCACCTCTGGATATTGCAATCTTTATGTTGTTTTAGATTCTTGTGAAAATGATTTATGAATGTGCTTAGGTGACTTGCTTAATTGTTATTGCTTGGGTTAAATGTGATGAGTTTTCATAGCTTTATTTGATTTTGTTGACTCGTGAACGGTGTTGATTATGTCATTGTAATCCTTGAGTTTTATGATACCTTTGTATGACGTTGAGTCTTGTGGTTCCCTGTTGGATGTTCTTGGTTGAGGTCTCCTTCTTGTCAGCTCCTTAGCACGGGGGGTGGCTCTTCGGACCCACGTGGTCGGGTGGAACATGCTAAGCACCCCATTGGGTCCCCAGTCGAGGATCGAGAGGTGCGGATTGGTGTTGTTGCGGCGACTCCAAAGTTGTATCCATCTTAGAGCCAGTTATGATACTATGTATTCCTTTGTTCATTTGTATCATGTTATCTTGTCATGTCATATCCATCCATATTGGGAAACATGTTTGTATCATTGTAAGACTTGATCAGTGTAAAGTAATGAAAAGGATGTGATGTAATTTTTTTTCATTGGTAAACCTTGTGTGGATATGGTTCCATATCAGATGTTATTCAAAGTGTTGTATTTATTTAAGTGAATGGTTCTTATTTATGGTGTTATATGAATGCTTTGTCATGGATTAAATTTGGCTTTCATTCTTTATCATTGATGTATGGAATTAAGTTTTGTAATGTACCCTTGTGTACCTCAAGGGACGTAAGTGATAGTGGATTTGTTTAAATGAATTTTCACATCATAACTTAATGTGCATCTCATGTATGTTAGTTTTACCTTTTTTTAAAAAAAAAATTGTGTGGTAATTGTTGCTTTAGTTGTCCTTTGGGGTTCGCATGACGGGGCGTTACAACATGGTATCAGAGCCTAGGTTCATACACTGGGCACTATGTGTGCTCACTATGTAACCTTACGCCTAGATCCTTGAGTCTTGAGTTCCACTTTTCTATTGTCATTATTGTGAACCTGAGTTCTTCTGTTAGCTGGTGTCGGGTAGATGGTGCAGGAAACTGATAGAAAGGATAGGACCCTCGGTGTAGTGCGCAATGCACCGATATCCTTCATGTCAGGGATGCACCATGGATCCTTGTGTTGTTGTATGATGTGGTTTCCAATGTTTTGAGTCATGTGTAAAAATGTGTCGAGCGTGCGTGGATTTGGCAATTGTATGCCTTTGGAGTGATGGATTATGTTTTTGAATCTGTGAAGGTGTAAATTTTTTCCATTTTTATTGAAATTGTTGTGAGATTTGGTGTTGAATAATGGTTATAGGGGAGTGTTTTGTGTGAAATGAAGAGTTTTAACAAAAGCATGCATTTGAGTGGATTATTATGCTTTAATTGTCATGAAAGTGCATCATTTAAAGGTAAAGGATTAGCTTGAAATTTTGATACTAATGTGTTATGTCCCATAGTAGTTAATGATTTTCAGGTGGTTGGCTTCAGGAACACAGTGCTAAAGGTAACAAAATGGGGATTTATAGAGATAGACACTTATAATGATAAGTAATAATCCATTTTTTTGATACAATATATGAAATAGAAATATGGTTAGGGCCATTATGTGAATGTTCTTCTAATTGATATGTAGCAAATTGTTTATGAATTACTTGAATAGTTGAAAATATTGTATAGGCTAGGGAGAGGGACAGTGTAGTATCACTCGCTCACAAGTGCCCTACTACGTTGTGAATTCCTCTCACGGTGTATTTAGAATATATATGTATTTTTCATGATGTTTATTTGCATCCAAGATTGCAGGAACTAAGTCTCGATTCCACCTGCATTGTCAGGACAGGGCAAGCATCCTAAACACCCAATGGGTTTGACGTGGAAAATAGGAGCTAACAAGAAAGTTTCCCCAACCTTGTTCGTCACCTCGTCCTTATGGCTTGTTACAATTTCGTCTTCATTTTTGGTATCATCTCTTTATTTTTGGTGTGTTTAATTTTCATTGCTTACTCAGTGACATTTTATTGATGATTTAACTTGTGGTGTTGATGTGCTTATGATTGTTAATATTATTGTTAGTTTATGGTGTTACCATGTTTGTGCTTGAGCTCGACTTCCTGGAGTAAGTCGAAGCCTAGGGGGGAAGGATGTAGTGCCCTTCTGTATTTGTTTCTTCATCATAGTTTCCAACTTTGAATACTGACCATTGATCTCCTAAAGAGTTGGTAGATCAAACGATTTATCTCAGGCTAACTCAGTTTGACATCCAATGAAGCGTTGTTGACCTTCCCCATGACCAATAACATTAATACATCTTGGAAACCAACTACCATGTTGGAATTTCCTATGCACTTTGCAAATGGAATGACTGGAGCTACACATTTCAATCTCATTGACCTCATGGCTTTTAACCAGCCTTCATCTTCCTCCTACGAGCTAGCGAGGAACGACATAGATTTACATTAGCTTTTGATCTTGGTTGTCAGTCTAAAACCACAAGTTATGAGCTCAATAGTGGAGATTAGGCCCCACATTCCATACAAGACACACATCTTCCTTTTGCTGACCTCGTGCCAAATAACAGGGTGACACCTTAGGTCTGTGAGCTAGCGGGGTATGACCGAGATCTTCTCCCATATCTTCAAATCTGAAGAATCTAGACATTACATAGTTAGTATTTAATGAAAGGATTTGGATAAGCTGTTGGCGACATGACCACTAGGGTTAATGGCTTACACTTACATCACCGAATTAAAATTAAAACCAAACTTTTATTTTAATACTTTATTTCTTCCGCAGGGTTTTATTTCCTAAGTCTCAGTTGGCCACGTGTTTCATCTTTTAAAAAACAACTTATGTCATTGTTTACTGTTGGCCTAGTGATGTCCCCTCGTCCTTTTTAATGATTTTTTTATTTTATAGAAGGGATCGAATTCGCACTACCATTGATCAAATTGCCTTTGGATATCAATGGTTTCTCGCCATCGCATGATCGGAAGTTGCAGGATTTTTAGCGATTGCGATATCGCGGGCGGGCGCCGCATGTCCTTCTGGGGGATGAAATTTCACAACCACTGATCAACTACCATTTGATCTCAGCCATTCCTCGTCAATGACTATGTTGAAGGAATGAGATCATTGATGCTCAAGATCTACGGTTTCCCGCCATCGCATGATCCGAATTTGCACGATTTTTACCGATTGCGATATCGCAGGCAACTGCCACGTGGACTTCCTTCGCATTGTATGGTATGGTGGGCCCCTTATGGCCATGTTAGCGATTGTGTCAGCCTATTTTGAAGGTATTTATTGATGATTTGATCAAAATGAAGGATCGACGGCTCGAATTTAAATCTGCATCAAATATGGTTGGAGTTGTTTGTGCAGCGTGTGAGTGAGCTTTAATGGTGGATGAGACATTTACTAGCACAATTTGATTGAAATAAAATCAATTCTCCTGCTTTATGTGTGTCACAAACCATTCAGGTATTTTGTGAAGCAATTTCAGAGCTGAGAGCAAGGTTGTGAACCCTAACAGCCATAATTTGGGATTTCTACAAAAAGAGTCGTGAGTTAATTTATGTGTTTCTTGGTCACTCTGTGCTTGAATTAAGGAAAATATTTGTTGTACTTATCATAGGGCTTGTTGATAAATGTTTTAGGGCTATAGTTTATTTAAATTGTGAGAAATTGTAATATTTTGTTCTATAATTTCATATCTCTGGTTAGTCCTAGCTATTTGAAGTGTAAAGTTATAAGAAGCCCTAGTTTTTCTGAGATGGCACCACCCAAGCAACATTTTGGCCACATTGACTATTTAAAAAGAAACCTATATGATGATTTCCTGGATCAATTTCCCTTGTCAATGAATGATAGAAAGAAGTGATTGGTTTTGATGTGAGGGAAAATCCTAGGGGAGGGGTTAGTATACAATTGTTCCAACATAGTTGATGCTAGGGTTCCTCTCACGGGTTTGGAAATGTTCATATTGTGGTATGGACAGAGGAATTTTCCTCACCCTTTTTCAAATGGATGGATGTATGATATGGGGAAGTTGGTGGTACTAACTTTTTTCCCTGATGTAGACCTGCTTAGGGCAGTAGTTGCAAGATATGATCCTATCACACGGGTAATTAGGGATAATGATGGAAAGGTTTTGTTAAGCATTAACAAAGATGATATTCAACATATTTTTGACTTGAGTGAACCGAGTGAGGACTTGGTACCTATCAACCTTGAGGAAATGAAGCAGGAATATGTAAAGTTGAAGTCTCTTTTCATAGCTAAATTGCTTCCACCTCATCTAGATAGGGCAGGAGGTTCAAAATTTCATATCAGCCCCAGTGACTAGTAACCTTTCAGATTAAATTGTTTTGGAAATCATTTCCTAGCCACTTTTTATTCATTGTGTCAGATTTTGGGTTTCATTCCTGGTGCAGTGATTCCCATTGCATACATGTTCATGGGAGTGCAAATACAACACCCTAACTTCTCTGTCACATACGACTTTGCTTCTTTCTTGGTTGAGAGGATACATTAGGGGTTGTCAAATCAATAGAAAAATGATACCAACACTCAATTCTTTTGGTATTCTATGTTGATGCATATGTTTTTATTCAAGAATGCTGACTTCTTCTCTAAGAAGATGAAATTAAGGTAATCGGTTGACGAAGAAAGATTGACAATATAGGTATGGGTTGCATATTTATCTTGTAATAAGTAAAGCACTAGTTATGTGCAATTTGATAATTGTTTTTCTTCTAGATTGAGGGCTATATTGATGGTGAATGTACCTAGGATTCATGATGAATTACATGATTTCCTCAGGCCAAAGGGGAGGAAGCCAAAATTACAAGTCAGCCATAACTGGGGTGACATTATCCCATACCCAGTCATCACTGTTTTGAGGGTATATGGTTTTCAAGGAGCCCCTCATATACTGCCATACAATGTGCCACCAAGAGTGGGGTTTGCAGAAGTTATGTGGTAGATAGGTTGCATCCATGAGAACAACCTCATAGGGAGGGGTAAGGGAAAATTTTTCCCTGATTATACAGTGGCATCAGATTTTTCCTTTTCAAAAGGAGGCTGGGTGCATTTTGAGAAATTCTTTGAGGGCTATCATTTGAGATGTGGTCCAAAGTGGCAACATGATCCTGAGGGTTTCTTTACCCTTTTTAGACAAAGAATAAAGGTTGGAAAGTTTGTGCATGAGTTCAACTTTCCTGAGGACCTGATTAGAAATGAGTTCGACCTAAATAAGCAGGAGTTGAACAAGGAGAAATGGATAGTTTATGATAAGCTATTAGATATTGTGCACAAAATGGATCCAAAATATGATCCACTGTTGGAGTTCAGTTCCCACCATAAGAAAATTGATTTTCTAATGGAGAACTTCAAAGAGACTATGGAAACTTTGAGAACCAAAAAAGTAAACTTAGAGCTGAGTCTAGGTGTACAAGAACAAGGTGCCAAACCATTTGAAACAAGGCCAACATACCAACCTAAAGAAAAGTGGCCCATTAATAGGAGAAAAAAGGATAGCAACAATGATGAGGAAGAAGTGAACAGAAAGGGGAAGCAAATTATGAAGTTTCCTTCACAATCAGGTCCAAAATTCAAAGTGCCTGGAGAAATTAAGATCATTGATTTAGATTCATCACTAGAAGATAGTCCCCCATCACCACCATCTAAGCCAAGCCCTAAAAGGAAAAGAACTGATCAACCACAAGAGAGTTTGATGGATGAAATTATTGTTACTGATCAGGACATGTAGGTTGGTATGCCTTCCCCTCTTAGGCCAGCTAAATTGGTTTTATCTCAGGATTTAGATATGAAAGGAAAAAGTGTACAAGATGCAAGAATGGAAGCATGTAAAGAGTTTCTAGATGACAATGCATTTGTAAAGACTCCTATATTCTTACAATTGGTATGGAGGATGAAGTTTGAAGAATATCAAAATAAATGTAAGGAGAGAAGAGAACTAAGACCTGACAGGTCAGACAAGGAGAATGATGAGGAAATGAAAGTTGAATTAATGGAAGAATTTAAGAACATCACTCCTGAGGAAGGCATAAAATTGGTGAGTCAGGTTGGTGTATTGATTCTTCCTAAATGTGACATTGCAGATGTAGTGGCCTTTAATGCTATTATGAAGTCCAAGAATCCCTTGCAAGAATCTAAAGAAGAAGTCAAGGTAGCATTTCAAGATTCTGCTTTTAGTGAAGAGTATGAAACCTTGGCAATTTAGGCATTGGCCCCACAAGTGAGAAAGCCAAATATTACAGACATTAATCCAAATTTCAGAGGGAGATTAATAATAAAGAGAGATTCAGAGACCTCAACCGCCGAGGCCACTAGTTTAACTATGAATGTGGCCAAATTGGCCCAAAAGACTACTGAAAGGGAGGAGGCTGAAAAGAAAAGCCTAATGGAGAAGTATTATAACTTTTTGATTGAAGAATACAACAAGATGCAATAGAGGAATGTTGAGTTGCAAACTGAGGTGGAAAGGTTCAAGTATAGAAAAATTGGGGAGACATCAAGTGCTCGAGGGACCAGTACATTACCTTCCATAGTAGGGTGAGTGCCTCTTGCTTCTCCAATTGTTTCCACACCAGGGTCTTGGTGCAGGAGCACCTAGGTTGACCTCCACCTTGTTTGTTTGCAATTTTGGCTTGTACTAACTTTAGCCAAGTCAGGGATTTTGGTGTGTTTTTTTTGGACCTTAGAAGGTCTTGCATTTGTGTGTGAAGAGTTAGTCACTAGGACTAAAACCTTCATTAGTTATCATTAGTGTTAAATTTTGCTTTGTTTAGCTTAAGATAGCAAATGTTAGGATCTAAAGCATAAAATTTGTCATAGCCATATCTTCGTTGTTTGAAGATGCCAGGGGTAGTTTAGATGATGGTTGCTCGAGATTAATGAGTTGGAGATCCTAAAAAGAAGGATAATGGCGAGGTTGCAAGAATATTGCATAGTTGCATGGCAACATTGCTTGGTTGCATGTAACTGGTAGTGGTCTTAAGATTCCCTTAAAATCAGGGATATGGGAGCGAGCAATCTTCCCTTGAATGGTGGAAAAGATTTCAAGATAAGGGGAATGGCTCGTAACAAGAAAGGAGGATCATTGTAATAAATTTTTGTTGTAAAAAGAATAGAAAGCAGTGGGCATTTTCTGTATTTTCTATTTTTATTGAAAACCCTGTGTGTTTTCAAACAACCGTGATGTTTATGGAATATATGCACTGATTGGTGTTGGATCAGAGTTTTCTTAACCTATCCTAGCATATTTTATTTTGTAGATAGTCCATTGACTAAGAATACATGCATTGTAGATAAGTTTAGGATTGCAAGGAATAGAAAAGACTGTAATTTCTGTGTTATACCCGAGTTCTTGAGGAACAGTGATAAAAGAGACACTAAATACCCCGATTTCTCACTATTTTTATGTTTATTGAATGTTAAAGAGTGTGTTCCAACTGGTGGTCAAGAGTTTTTGAGCTGCTTTAGTGTTTAGTGGTCATAGAATAGATTGTAAAGTCTGATTTTCTTTGTTTTGGACAGTCAACAAATAAATGGCTCCCCTCTAAACTCTGTCCGTGGGATTTCCCTAAGAATAGTAGAATATAAAAGGGGAGCCACATTTTTGTGTAGGTTTAGAAGTAGGAAACCTTGAAAGACAAGCAATGAGTTTAAAGACCAAACCCTAGGCGAGTATTAGTTGCCCGGTTAGGAGTTTGGAAGTGAAAAAGTGAAGAACTCGGGCAGGGTTGGAGGATACAGTACGGAAGCCGTACAGTCTCAGGTAGGGTTAGAGGAAATCTACACAAATTAGAGTGATAAAGGCTTTGTTCAATCCATTGGAGGCAGACTTGATCCCAAAACCAGTGAAGCCCTCGAAAATAGGCCAATTAGGCCTCCACTCCAAGATCCTTGGAATTAGTTGTATGGTATTGACAGAGATTAGACAACCTAGGAAAGATTTAAAAGTCTGAAAAGGGTGTCAGAATATGTGTTTTTTTTGCTAGGTTGTGTGGATATTTTGGGCAGAAAAAGAAAATTAGTGACTGGTAAGGGCTAGTAGAAACTAGGCCCCCTCAAGGCAATTTCTTGGAATCGGGTGCATTGAAACCTAAAGAATCACCAAGAAGGATCCCATTGGTGTTGAAATGAATGGAAAGAAAGTACCTACCTCCCCTACAATGAGTACAAGTCAGATGGTGAAGTTGGCATCTAGATCCTTCTAGGTGTAGTAAGAAAATTGCAAGTGTAAGAAGGTGTTGAATCCTCTAAGGTTAAAGCACAAAGTGGAAACTCTTGGAACAGAGTTGTAGCAAGGTTCAATTGGTGAACCAAGTTAGGACAAAGCCTAGAAGATTGTTAGGTTCATGGTGAAGGCAGAGTAATGTCTTCTTGTGGTTAGGTGCAAGCAAACCTTGGAGGGTTATCATACATCATATTGGTATCAGAGCAAGTTAGATTCAAGGCTTGTGATTAATGAGCCAATCCACTGAGTCAGTAGGAGAGAATACACTAGAGGAAGGAACCATGGTGACAAATGTAGAGTTGGCCAAAAAGGTAGAAGAGTAAGAGGAAGATAACCGGTTGCTTAGAGAAAGGATATCTCAGATGGAGAAACTCCTGGATGAAGTCCAAGAGATAACAGATACTATGAAGGACAAGATAAAGCAGAAGGAAGAGTAGGAAGCCAAGGAAAAAGAAGAGGATTTGGAGGAGGAAGCTCCAAAGCCTGATCCTGTTCTTGCAGAGGAACCATTCTTAAAGGCATTGTAGGCCTTGAGTGGTAAAGCATTAGAAGGTGTGCCACTTTTCAGTGGACAAATGGACCCTAATTCAGTTGTGGATTGGATTGAGAGCATTGAAAATCACTTTGAGTGTGATGGCATAACAAAGGCCCAAAAGGTAAAGGTGGCCAAGTCAAGGTTGAGAGGAGCAGCTCTCACATGGTGGAAGTTTGTACAATCAGAAAGAGAGAAAGAAGGCAAAGGTCCCATAGTTTCATGGAGAGGAATGGTGACTAAGATAAGGAAAACTTATCTCCCTGATGATTATGAAGTTCAGTTGCATAGAAGAAGACACAATCTAAGGAAAAAAGACAACGATGTTCAAACATATATAGAAGAGTTTCAAAAATTGTGCCTTAGATCAAAGGTGGTTGAAGATGAAAGCATAAAGTTAGCAAGGTATCTAAATGGACTCAAATGGTCTATTCAAGAAGATATGAGTTTGGTAAACTTCAAATCAGTCCGCCAATGTTATCAAATGGCTTTGAAAATAGAAGAGAAAGGAAAAAAGAAACAAGATCAAAACCCCAAAGGTAGAGGTAAAGGGAAAGACAGCAGAGGACAAAGAGGAAGCTATAGTGGAAGAAGCTCAGAATCAAGAGCCCAAGGAGAAGTCAGATTTTTTGAACAGCAAGAAGGAAGCTCCAGTAGAGGTGGTAGAGGAAGAGGTTTCAGCTCCAGAGGAAGAAGTGGTGGACAAGGAAGAGGCAGTTACTTCACCAACATGAAATGTTACCATTGCAACCAATTGGGACACCCAGCCTATAGATGTCCTAAGAAAGGTAGCACTTCTCATGGAGGAGATAAGAGAACCAATCTAATTCAAGATGAGATAGCTGCCACAAATGAACAACCAGAAGTATTATTGAACTCAGAGGAAGGTGAGAATCTTATGATGAGAAGGACTTTGATCAAGGAACTAGTCAAAGAAGATCCAAGCCAAAGAAGGTCCTTGTTTAGGATAAAATGCAAGATGATGGGGAAAGTGTGTAAGGTCATAATAAACTCAAGTTCTACTGACAATATTGTGTCAGAGGAGGTAGTCAGCAAACTGAAATTGACAAGGATACCTCACAATAACCCTTACAAGGTCACATGGCTCAATAAGGGACAACATGTCTTGGTGAATGAACAAGCATGGGTGGAGTTTTCAATTGGCAAGTACAAAGACAAGGTATTGTGTGATGTATTACCTATGGATGCATGCCACTTGCTCCTAGGTAGGCCTTGGCAATTTGACCATCAAGTTGTGCATGATGGAGCTAAGAATTCATATACGTTCAAGAAGGACAATGTAACCTACAAGATTCAATCTTTGTTAGAAGATACTGAGGTGCAGACAGCAGGTTCTAAGCTGCTCATAGTTGGTGAAAAAGAGTTTTTAAAAGCTTTAGAAGAAGGAGAAGGAGTTGGATATGTAGTAATGATCAAGCCAAGAGAAGCAAAGAGAAAGCAGCTGAAAAGTAAGAGTTACCCAAGGAGATACAAGACTTGTTGCAGACCTGTGAAAGCATTGTAAGTAGTGGTCAACCAGCAACCTCACCACCTAAAAGAGCCATAAGTCATAGGATAGACTTAATACCAAGAGCTACCCTTCCAAAAAAAGAAGCCTACAAGATGACACCTCAGAAAAATGAGGAAATAGCTAGGTAGATTCAAGAACTACTTGACCAAGGTCTTATTAGGAAAAGCATTAGTCCTTTTGTAGTACCCATTGTCTTCGCACCTAAGAAAGGAGGAGAATGGAGGCTTTGTACTGATTCTAGGGAAATAAACAAGATAACCATCAGGTATAGGTTCCCTATCCCTAGGATTGAAGATCTCATGGATTGTGTAGGTGAAGCTAGGTACTATACCAAGATAGATTTAAAGAGTGGTTACCACCAAATTAGAATACATGAGGGTGATGAGTGGAAAATAGCCTTCAAAACCAATGAGGGTCTTTATGAGTGGCTAGTTATGCCATTTGGATTATCTAATGCCCCCTCCACATTCATGAGACTCGTGAATGAAATCCTCAAAGACTACATTGGAAAGTTTGTAGTAGTGTATCTTGATGATATACTAATCTATAGCAGAACAAGAGAAGAGCATCTCCATCACATTGAGTTGATTTTCAAGAAGCTGTAGGAGGAGAAGCTGAAGATCAATCTGGAAAAGTGTGAGTTCATCAAAATAGAGCTAGTGTACCTTGGATTTGTACTATCACATGGCAACTTGAAGATGGACAGCAGCAAGGTAGAAGCCATTCTAAATTGGCCTACTCCAAAGACAGCAACAGAGGTAAGAAGCTTCCATGGTCTTGCTCAGTATTATAGGAAATTCATCAGACAGTTTAGTGCAATTTTTTCTCCTATGTTGGATACCATTAAAGGAGGAATGAAAACTAAGTTTGTGTGGAATGAGCAAGCTAACAAGAGTTTTGAGTTGCTGAAGGAAAAGATAGCTACCCAACTTGTTTTGGTGTTGCCAAGCTTTGAGAAGCTATTCACCATTGAATGTGATGCAAGTAATGTAGCTATTGGAGCAGTTCTCAGCCAAGAGGGCAGACCGGTGGCTTTTCATTCTGAGAAGTTAAGTGAAGCCAAGAAGAAGTACTCTTCTTATGACCTAGAAATGTATGCATTCATCCAAGCACTAAGGAAGTGGAGGCACTATGTGCTTCCCAAGGAATTCATTGTGTACTCAAACAATCAAGCACTCAGTTTCCTGAATTCACAAGAGAAGTTGAGTCACAGGCACATGAAATGGGTGGATTACTTGCAAGCTTACACCTTCAATATCAAACACAAGAAAGGATCTCTCAACAAAGTGGCTAATGCATTGAGCAGGAGAGTTCTCACAATCCAAGAAATTCAGTTGAAGAGCATGGGAATAGATCACTTCAAAGATCTATATGCAGATGATGAAGAATTTATAGATATTTACAAGGTATGTCTTGAGTATAAGAACCATTTCCATAGCAAATATGATGAGTATACCTTGCAAAGTGATTTATTTTTTAAAGGGAATCAACTTTGTGTTCCTAGAGGTTCTATTAAGGAGAACTTAATTCAAGAAAAGCATAATGGTGCATTGAGTGGTCATTTTGGGATCACTAAAACTCAAGAGCTTGTCCAAAGGTTTTATTTTTGGCCTAAGATGAACTTAGATATCAGGAAGTATGTAGAGATTTGTGTAGTGTGTCAAAAAGAAAAAGGCACTTCTTCAAATGCAGGCCTATACCAGCCACTGCCTATCCCTTCTAGGCCATGGGAATGCTTGAGCATGGACTTTGTAATTGGTTTACCCAAGACAAAGCAAGATATGGATAGTGTGTATGTTGTTGTAGAAAAGTTCAGCAAGATGGCTCAATTTGTACCCTACAAAACAACCAATGATGCTAGTCAAATAGCCTCTCTTTTCTTCAAGGAGATAGTCTGGATTCACGGCTTACCAATCAGCATTGTATCAGACAGAGACACCAAGTTTATGAGTCATTTTTGGAAGACTCTTTGGCAGAGAATGGGCACTAATCTATCCTTTAGATCTGCATACCATCCCCAAACTGATGGTCAAACCGAAGTTGTGAATAGAACACTTGGAAACCTTTTGAGATGCTTGACCAAGGAGTATGGACAACAATGGGATCAGATTATTGGACAGGCTGAATATGCCTATAATGATACAGTGAATAGATCCACAGGGAAGAGCCCCTTTGAAATTGTTTATGGACTACACCCCAAAGGTTTTTATGAGCTGAGAGAGTTGAAGGATGGAGTCAAGGGAAGTGGCTATGTAGATGACTTTGCTTGTGCAATGTAGGAAATTCATGAGACAGTCAGAAAAACCTTGGCAGAAAATACCATGAAGCATAAGATTAAAGTGGATGAGCATAGGAGAGAAGTCCAATTCAATGTGGGAGACTTAGTGATGGTCCATTTGAACAAGGCTAGATTGCATAAAGGAGTTCCCCACAAGCTGCAAATGAAAAGGATAGGTCCCTGTCCTATCTTGGAGAAGTATGGAAGTAATGCATTCAAAGTGCAATTGCCAGATGACAGTGGACTGTCCCCTGTTTTCAATGTTGCAGATCTTGTACACTACAAAGGACCACCAATCAACATGGATCAGACCTTCCAAGCAGTCAGTCAAGATATGGAAGACCTCAAACTACCCCCTGCTATAGTCAAGCAAGCTGATAAGATCTTGGATACCAGGGTATACAAGAAGACTAGGACCAAAGAGTATAAGGAACATCTGATCCAAAGACAAGGACAGTCTGAAGTTGATGCAGTATGGATCAAGGAGGCATAGTTTAAGAAGTTGGGCATTGATCCTAGCATGCTCAATTCAAGGATGGATTGAAGTTCTCTGTTTTGGGGAGGATGGTGCAGGAGCACCTAGGCTGACCTCCACCTTGTTTGTTTGCAATTTTGGCTTGTACTGACTTTAGCCAGGTCAAGGATTTTGGTGTGTTTGTTTTGGACCTTAGAAGGTCTTGCATTTGTGTGTGAAGAGTTAGTCACTAGGACTAAAACCTTCTTTAGTTATCATTAGTGTTAAATTTTTTCTTTGTTTAGCTTAAGACATCAAATGTTAGGATCTAAAGCATTAAATTTGTCATAGCCATATCTTCATTGTTTGAAGATGCCAGGGGCAGTTTAGATGATGGTTGCTCGAGATTAATGAGTTGGAGATCCTAAAAAGAAGGATAATGGCGAGGTTGCAAGAATATTGCATAGTTGCATGGCAACATTGCTTGGTTGCATGTAACTGGTAGTGGTCTTAAGATTCCCTTAAAATCAGGGATATGGGAGCGAGCAATCTTCCCTTGAATGGTGGAAAAGACTTCAAGATAAGGGGAATGGCTCGTAAAAAGAAAGGGGGATCATTGTAATAAAGTTTTGTTGTGAAAAGAATAGAAAGCAGTGGGCATTTTCTGTATTTTCTATTTTTACTGAAAACCCCGTGTGTTTTCAAACAACCGTGATGTTTATGGAATATATGCACTAATTGGCGTTGGATCAAAGTATTCTTAACCTATCCTAGCATCTTTTCTTTTGTAGATAGCCCATTGACTAAGAATACATGCATTGCAGATAAGTTTAGGATTGCAAGGAATAGAAAAGACTGTAATTTCTGTGTTATACCCGAGTTCTTGAGGAACAGTGATAAAAGAGACACTAAATACCCCAATTCCTCACTATTTTTGTGTTTACTGAATGTTAAAGAGTGTGTTCCAACTGGTGGTCAATATTTTTTGAGCTGATTTAGTGTTTAGTGGTCATAGAATAGATTGTAAAGTCTGATTTTCTTTGTTTTGGACAGTCAACAAATAAATGGCTCCCCTCTAAACTCTATCTGTGGGATTTCCCTGAGAACAGTAGAATATAAAAGGAGAGCCACATTTTTGTGTAGGTTTAGAATTAGGAAACCTTGAAAGACAAGCAATGATTTTAAAGACCAAACCCTAGGTGAGTATTAGCTGCCCAGTTAGGAGTTTGGAAGTGAAAAAGTGAAGAACTTGGGCAGGGTTGGAGGATACAGTATGGAAGCCATACACTCTCAGGTAGGGTTAGAGAACATCTACAAAAATTAGAGTGATAAATGCTTTGTTCAATCCATTGGAGGCAGACTTGTTCCCAAAACTAGTGAAGCCCTAGAAAATAGGCCAATTAGGCCTCCACTCCAAGATCCTTGGAATTAGCTGTACGGTATTGATAGAGATCAGAAAACCTAGGAAAGATTTAAAAGTATAGAAAGGGTGTCAGAATATGTGTTTTTTTTGCTAGGTTGTGTGGAGATTTTGGGCAGAAAAAGCAAATTAGTGACTGGTAAGGGCTAGTAGAAACTAGGCCCCCTCAAGGCAATTTCTTGGAATCGGGTGCATTGAAACCTAAAGAATCACCAAGAAGGATCCCATTGGTGTTGAAATGAATGGAAACAGAGTACCTACCTCCCCTGCAATGAGTACAAGTCAGATGGTGAAGTTGGCATCTAGATCCTTCTAGGTGTAGTAAGAAAATTGCAAGTGTAAGAAGGTGTTGAATCCTCTAAGGTTAAAGCACAAAGTGGAAACTCTTGGAACAGAGTTGTAGCAAGGTTCAGTTGGTGAACCAAGTCATGATAGAGCCTAGAAGATTGTTAGGTTCATGGTGAAGGCAGAGTAATGTCTTTTTGTGGTTAGGTGCAAGCAAACCTTGGAGGGTTATCATACATCAGGTATCCCAATCAGAATCATACCTTCACCCCTTCTTTAGAGGAAATTGATGAAGAAACAAAGTGATTTTTTTATGCTACGAAGAAACATCTCTTGCAAAGAATTGATGAGTTACAAACATATTTGAGGGTAAGTGAGGAGGGATCTCTTTCAAATAAAAAAGAGATTGTTACTACTGTTTTAAGGCATTTGAATGAAAAGGTTGATGATAAATTACTATCAATACATTCTTTATGTTCTTTGCTATTAGATGCAATAAAAAATATTGATAGGGATCAAGAGGTAGTGATACCATTGATTAAAAATTGGATCCCTGGGGCCAGTGATCTGGATGTCATGTATAAGGCCTCAAGGTTTGATACAAACAATAGGCCCCAATCATTAAAGCCTACTCATGTGTTAGTAAAATCATTGCAAGGTTTTTAGACCTTACCAGATGACTTGAGTAAGAAGATTAGGGAGTTGGTGAATAATTTCAATGATTGGGGTAAGACATTATTACCTGATATAATTGACGAGCAGGGGAAAATCGGTTCATTCCAGCAGTGGCAGGGTCATGCAGTTGAGGTCATCAATGATCAAATTAAATTAATTTGTGATGACTCAGATTATGACTTGTTGGTGAGCTATATGGATAAAATCATTAGTAATAGCCTATTTTTGGAATCTTTTGAAAGAGATGCAAATTAGGTAGCAGTAAAATACACACCTTATAATGCCAAGATGAATGAGGTAATTAATTTTGATTGGACGATTGATGAAGAATATCAAAGGTGGGTAGACAAATATTTGGCTGAGGAGGAATAAAAGAATGAATTACTAATGGGTGGTAAATCAGATGTTGTGGTTACAACGGCCTCCGATTTTTCTTTGATGGTGATCTCGTTGTGGGTTTCTTGTGGTTTTTTGTTGTTGTCTCAATTTTCCTCAACTACCATGATGAACAGGAATATTCTCTAGGTGATGGTTGTTGTAACGATTTTTGGAATATCACCACATGCTTTATTTGGTTGGTGACATGTGTCCTTTCTGGCTTGATGCTTGTTTGCTCCTTCATTTTCTATAAAAAGGATTTCAAGGCCAGAAGTATGGGTTAGCAAGTTAGATAATTTTGGTCAAGTCTAGGTGAAGTTGCAGAGAAAATTGTAAAGTCCGATGGTTTTAGAGAGAAATACAATTTAGGTTATGAGTTATTCTATAATTGGTTTTGAATTCATGGGGATTTAATGTTATATAACAGTACTAGAATTTGAGTTGAAATGATAAATTCAAACTCATGTCTCTCCCTATACATGCATATCCAAATTTTGAATAAGATGACTAAGAGTTGTTTCATTCATCTCATTGTTGGGGTGTGTATAATCCTTATTTTAGCTTTAATTCAAGGAATTAATTAAAATGCTTGAATGGGATTATAGGCGGATATGTTTTGTATAAGGATATGATAAGTAGTATTGGGTGAGAATGCATACTAATGAAATTGTAATGCAATATTGTCAGGGATCTTATAAGTTATATGTTATGTATTCAATCTATCATAAACCTTTAGATGCTTATGAGTTTGACTCTTGCAATGGATATATGGCACTGATCTAAGTTGTACTTATTTGTGTAGTTTAATAATTGTTTTTCTTTGCCTAGAGCTTGCTAGAAATTGCAAATTAATGACTATATTTTACTATGGATTGTGTTGTAGTTATCTCATGCTCCACATAGTTGATATTATTGGTGAATAGCCAATTTTATTCAATATTATCCTATTGTGTTGAGCTATTCAATCGGATTATCTGTTATGTGTTAATTTTGTTTATGATATTGGTGTTGAGGTTGTAAACACATTAAGGGATCACCCTCCTCGGTCTTGCAGAGCCCAAAGTGTAGGAGGATTTTTAAAGTCCTTGTCAGTTGGTCCAGGTCCTTCGAGCTACCCTTGATTGGAATTGGCAATCCCATAGGTAGATTAGAAGACCAACCTAGTTACAGTGTAAAAAACAAACCAACACCCTCTACCTTTAACCCTAAACCCTAAACCATTAACCCTTAAACTCTAAACCCTTAAATCCTCTACCCTCTATCTCTCTCCCACTCTAAACTCTAAACCTTTCCTTGTATTCTTTTATAATTTTCATTATTCTTATTTATTTTACACTTACATTTACGAATACACATACATATGCATTTATTGTTTTCATTTATTTCTCATGTAGTTTAATAGTTTGATTGATTTCATATTATATCTGTTGAAGACTTTAGAATTTCAATTACATTAATTTATGGATATGTTGTATTTATAACACTACAAAACCATATGCTCTTTGCATTAACACTTGCATTTAGAAATACACATTTATATAAATAGATATAGATTTCTTTAATGATATGTTGCATTTATTGTTCTAGGAGAGCATCCAGTAATTGCATTTACATTTACATTTAAAAATACATATACATACATACATACATACATACATATATATATGTGCGTGTGTGTGTATGTATATCATTTATATTCAGTGTTCAAAAACAACCCATTAGGTCTGCACATGGATAAAAATTCATAAAATTAGATCTCCCATACATGGTTTGTTGAAACCTAGGCTTGAACCTCTCATTTCACATGCTTTTCTTCACAAAACTATTGATGACAACAGCTATACCTTCTTTATTTCTCATCCTACGCCCTATTCATGCATCCTACAATTACAACAGTATCCAAGGGGCCTCTTACACAAGCTACAGTAATCACAAAAAGTGTAAGAGACCCTTTATATCATGTTTGGACTACAAAACCCTCAAAAATAGGGTAACCAGGCTGTATGCAAATACATGAAGCTTTCTAACTCAAATCAACACCTTAATCCCTCAAATTAGATTCAAATCAAAGCTAACACATATCTTCATGACCTGAAATTGATTTCACATCAAAATATGGCTGCATATGACCGTATAGTGCTACATAATAGGAAAAATACATAAATGTTGAAGAAAAACATAGATTTTTGAATGTCAAGAGCTTGTATTTTAAATCCTCAACCATCAACAACCATTACAATGAGCACTTTATGCCTTTTAAAGGCCTTCATGTGTCAACCACTGAACAACCACCTCTACAACTGACTTTTTAATCTTTTATGATCACATGAAACATAAAACACACTAATTTCAAGGTTGTTAACATCACTATTGAAATGTTTTAATTTTTTGACCTTTCAAACATTAAAAAGTACATCATTAAATTAATTATTTAATGGCATAAAAATTAAAAACATCATGAATTAACTATGTAATCACATAAATCAAATATAATTCTATCAAGAAATTAATATCAAATAGATAATATAATCACTTAACTCAAACATTTCAATGTCATTGATCTTCTTTTTCATCCAACTCTTTGTTTGTATCATCTGATCCAGATTCAAAATTGTAAGGATTGGTCATATCATCATCATCATCATCATCATTGATATAAATTTTGATAATGTCATCATCCACATGGATATCGTCTTCATGAACATTAACTCCTACATCATCATGATCTAGTTCCTCCTCTTCGACATCTTCGTCAGGGACATCATCAACTAATTGTTGATCCTAATCATTATCTACATCATCTACATCATCTTCTAGTTCTTCGGTATCTTCTTCTTCCACCACATTATACTTTACCAGCCTTCCTCTTGGATCATGTCTAACAACAAATGACCAACCCGGTTTACCTAGAACCTCTGAGTAAAATACCTGCTCACATTGGCTTGGAAGAACATAGGGCTCATTTCTAGCTTGCTTGATCTTGACCTTGTATTAACCATGGTAAATCCATTATCATATTCAATAATAGTTCTCTCAGGATCATTTTCATTCAATCATAGCTTCTACCATAGGACGATGAACAAAATTAGTCTGAAGGATTTAAAGTCGCACTCAAGTATATCATCCAAAATCCCATAGTATCGATTTTTTGAGACTTTGGAATGTATGTCACTTCTAGATGAAACATTAGTCACCTGAAAGACTGTAGTTATACCAGAATCACAAGTTTTCTTCATGTCATCCAACATTTTGATTCAAAATTTATGCCCATTGCACCACATAGCCTTGTGGTGTTTCACCTGCAATATGTCAAACATGTAAAAATTATTGCAATATCATCAATTGATAAACATATTTATTCTTGGCTGAATATATGCAAAGAAAAAAATCTCAACATATATATACATCAATATAATTGAAAATAATTAAATAATATGGGTGATTAATATATTTATACATACCTATTTATCTCTTAAACCATATGCTAAATCAATTTCCCTTTGTGTAACACTAGAATCTCCATTACGATGAGCTTCTTTAACCAATGAAGCCACCCCTTCCCATGTTAATGTACGACCAGATTGTTGACATCGTTCAATCCATACCATCATCCAATCAAGATTGTTGGTGACATACAAATGTAGTGCATCCTACTCTCGACCAACTGTATCAAAAAAAATTGAAATTCACAAATGATCAATGCATAATTAGTTAAATACCACAGTATACGACCTTAATTTATAATTGATGTATATTGAAGATTAAAAATTAAATAAGTACAATATACATAAAAACCATATGTAAAATGTATTCCAATTAATCTCCATGACCATCTTATAATTACGTCTCACTTTCCTCAATCTCACTTTCCCCATCAGGTACTCCCCTTCGAATTTGTTAATGGAGTTGGGATCCCAAATGCAATCTACATGGATTTTGCTACAAACTTAGGAAGATATTCACTAATGTATACCATGGTCTAGTATACCATATATTCCTCCACCATAGAATCCTCAGGATGTGATCTTTGTCTAACCAAAGCCTTCAAAAATTTTAAGTGCCTCTCAACCATCCACATTGACCTTGTGTGTACAGGTCCACACAGTTCAATCTCCTCAACTTGGTGTATGAGGTAGTGTTCTTGTGCATTGAAAAATGTCGAAGGTAGACACTTTTGCATTTCACACATTAGACGAGAAATTTTTCTCTTCCAATAATTTATATCTTCTTTATGGATTTCTTTAGATGACAACCATCTACAAGTGATTCAAGGTGCAAATATATTAATGAGATTTAACAAAAATATATAGTATATTACATAACAAATAAAACAAATGGCAATTATAAGATGTATACAATGAATTGAATAAATATCGCTACTTACCTCATGTATTTTCCAAGATCATAAATAACTTGCTTGACATTGTTGTCAAAGTTGTTAGGGAGAGATAGAGGTAGAACGTACTGCAACAATTATTAAATGATTTTTTCATTATTTTTTCAAAAGTAGTAAACACAATATACTAAAAATCACATGCATTATACAAGTGTATATAATATACCAAAATAATTACCTTAATGAAGGTATACCAATCATGCGTTTTCATCCCTAACCCAAATTCACCTTTCTTTGTTATTATATTGTTTATGTTCACAGCAAATCTTTTGGGAAATTGAATTTTTCGTATGACTTCTTTTATAGCATTGCTTTGTTGCTCTGTTAATAACTAAGAAAGGGAAATTTTATTAATTTGGTCTCCATCGCTATTTAATTGAATGGCATTTTCATTGCATGATTGGCTTCTTGAATGTCACTACAAATTTTGACAATTTTTTCTTTGTCATGCCTTACATCCAATATTTTCCATAATGTTTATGTTATTTTCTAAGTTTCGATATGCATTGTATTAAACAAATGCACAATTTGTAGCTACCCATAGTAGGGCAACCTACTAAATTGTTTGGGACAAATTTTCAGTCCCTGTGGAAGCCGACCATTAATGCCTTGATGACCTTCATGAAGCATATAAGCTAAACAAATTAACAATGACAATCATTGTCAATTACAACATGAGTAAACACAACACAATATAAAAATATAAATTCAAAACATATCATATATGATAGATAAACAATTTGATCTGATGTATAACCTTGACGATTAATTCTATTATATTCCAACTTCCATATGCGAGGTGTCATTCTTTGTGGTTTTTATGTAGTCTCCTCTTTCCCATTGAAAATATGTTTTTCAGTAATTCGATACTTATACGATTTCTATGGAGGAAGTGCCTATACTCATCAAACACCTGCTTTCCTAAACTTGTTGAACGATGAGATTTCATCTTGGGACCACAAATTGGACATGCAAATTTTCCCTTTGTTTGAAGACCTGCAAGATCATATATAATTGGATTAAATATGTCAATTTTTGTAATTATATATAATGAGTAGATTATTTTAAAAACATGCATGATATCTACTTCATCAAATTAAATATTGTTAAAGTGTAGTCGAACATTATGACATACCAAAAAAATGTGTTAGCCCTGGGGCATCATGAATTGTCCATACAAGCATTACATGGAATTTAAATTGTCTTTGTCCTATTGGTCTAGAGACGTCATACATAGTGATGCCATTCCATAACTTTAGTAACTCGTCGATAAGAGGCTCGATATATACATTCATATCTTTAACTTGGTACTTACCTAGTTGAATGAACATAAACATTACATAATTATTATAACCATTTTACTGCAATATATATATAAATTAATGTACATGACTATTGAATGAAAAAATATAAGTCATTATGCAACAAATAAGACAAATGAAATGCTACTATGTTAAAGAAAATTGATGTAAACAAATACCTGAACAATCATTGACAACATTATGTGCTCCCTCTTTATTGACATCCATGGAGGAATGTTATTGTTGATAACAAAAACAGGCCACACTGAGTAAATAGATCTCAACTCTCCAAATGGATTGACACCGTCCGCTCCCAATGAAAGCCTGAGATTATGAGGTTCTTCTTTAAAGTGTGGCCATTTTTCCTCCATGTCCCTAAATGCATAACCATCCATAGACATTTGAAGAATGTCATCTCCACTTCTATTATGTGTGTGGTAATCCATAAATTGCGCTAAGCTTTCGCACCTAAATAATCATTGCATACGTGGAATAATGAGAATATAATGAAGAACCTTACGAGGCACCTTTTTTGTTAGTTGATATGTTCTATATCTACTAATATGACATTTTAGGCATTCTGTTGCAAATTCCTGTTGTTTATGATATATAATATGATCATTGGGACATGCATCTATTGCTTGATACTCCATTCTAATATCTTCATAATGGCGATAAATCTCAAGATGAGCTGAGGTAAAATATTTGATGGTGGTAACAAAAATTCACCAATCAATCTACAACAAAAATAATTTGTTAATATAAAGAATATTAATGGTACATATTTCATCCTTTATTTACTAGTGATGAACTAACAACAATTAAAATAGATGAAAAAAATGACATATATGACATACCTTAACATCCGTGGAGATTGCTATGTTTGATAAACCATTCATAACCTTCAAGTTCAACAAGTAATAATACAACAGAGAAGAGTTGTTTGGGAGCCTTCATAAAGGGGCTTGTATGCCTTCTCAAGTATAGGTAAATCATGAACATCATCGAAGCCATCTTGATCATCATGATCTGCCACTAAATGTGTCATGGATCAATGTATTTGTACCATCATCTTCAACTATGTTTTTGGCGCATGATCATCTTCTTCCATAGGATCATTAACTTCATCTTTGATATTCACAGCTCCATGTTCATCCGCTTGCAAAACCACATTCTCCGGGCCATGATAATCCATATCATCTGCCATGGGTGCCCCACCTTTATAATAATAATAGACACAAATAAAACATGATCATGATTAAGTGATTATATATATATATATAATGTTAAAACGATATAAACATTTACAAATTCAATCAATATAAACACATATAATGAACAACTTACCAATGGATGATAATCATGCCCCCCTTCAATGTGACCATGCTGCCTACAATGTTTATCAGCGGTTGTGATTAAAAGTCATCTCGTCTTTAAGCCCTTGCAATTATTACAAGGACAATAACATTTCTCATCAACCTTTCTTTTCAATCTAGCCCACAATCTATCAAGTGTCTCTTCATTTTGTTCTGGACTAATATTATCTAACATGATTTTTCTTTACCAAGCTTGACTATTTAGATCTTCAAAAAATATCAAACTCACACTCCAATTATTTTTATTCATAGACAGGTAACAAAATCTAATAATTCTGATATTTTACACCAAAGAAATTTGGCATGCAACCACCCCTACAAAAGAGAAGATAGTCTAAAGTTAATGACCCCAAAAAACACTTTAAAATGTTAATTCCAAAACTTAATAAATTATGATTTTACTATGATTTCTAACCGTTAAGACTTCTAAAATCAAAATATTGATCTTGATTGCAAACTTCCTACAACGATGGAGGTAGCGAGCTAGTAAGAGCAAGTGACCCATTCCTAAGGAGAAACAAGTCAGAATCATCATTGCTAATGTCAATACAGATTTATCTTTTTAGTTAAAGATGCAATGTGTCACTTCTTATGATGAGCTTATCCCTAGGGCCCTCAACATTGAGAGAGTTTTAATCGCATAAGGAAGCACACACTAGTAGAATTTGGCAAATAAATGACTAGGTGACTAAAACTTTTGGAAAGCTTGGCAACAAGTTTGCAAGTTTATAAATTTGAGAGGTGACTCTCTTCAGTGTGGTTTCAACTTTGCAACTTCTTCTATTTGGTGGAATAAATTAGTTCTATATCATGGACAACCTCTTGTTGTAGCCTTTCCTAAGCCAACCCTTCATCTATTCAAAAAAGGTGTCAGACAGTTTAGTGACTTATGGGATTTTGATTCCCTTGATTGGGATAGTTGGCTACATATCAAAAATTCCTTTAATTTAAATGATAGGTTTAAGAGTTTTTTGATCTTTATGAAATCATTAGTTCCTATAGAGCTTCTAATGAAAATTTGCACATCTATACATTGCAACTTCTTCAAAGACTGGGTGTGGTTTGATCATCTTCCATTCCTATGGTTTCCTTTGAAGAATATTTACTTGAAGCTTCTTCCACATATGAAGTTCAATCCCAGACTAAATAGAAAATGGTGTTGTTTCATAGAAAAAAAAAATGGATAAGTCTTATTGCTCAAATCTGGAAATCTAAGGCAAATGTTAATGCTCAGATTCTGACATGGAAAATTTTGCATCACAAGTTTCCTATAGGGGACATATTAATGCATTTTAAGATGCAACCAACCAACTGTCTGTTTTGCCAATGCAAGGAAAACATAAAACATATTTTTAGGGACTGTATTAGAACTAAAATGAAGTGGAATATTATGTTTAGTCATTTCCCTGCTATGTTTGAACATGCTTTACGTTGGAAGGAAGTGATTCTTGGTAGTAGACTTCATAGAAATATTGTTGCTGACTCTATGAGGCATTGTATTTTACTGCATTTATGGAAAAGTCGATGTTTAGCTATGTTTTCTCATCATATTTTGCCTCAGGAACTAAAAATTTTAAATTTTTACTCTCACATCTTGTTGCAATTCATCGTTCTATGTTCACAACAGAGATGGAGATGCAATGACAAGGATTTTTGTAAGCACCTGAAGGTGATTAAGCATCAGTTTTTATAGCTGCATAAAAGGGAACTCCACAGTTTGAAACTGTTTCAAGATTTCTTCAAGTTTAAAGTGTAATCTCTAATGTTTTTGTTCTTTCTATGCTCTGGTATGCTTAGCTGGTTGTCCTTACCCAACTCGTTTACTGTTATATGGAATTTGACTGTTGGTTTTCATTGTAAGTTGCCGTATAAGTTGCTGCTCATTATGATTCAGCTAGTTATTGATATTGTAAAAGTTGTTAATTGTTGTTCAGTCTTGTAAGATGTTGAGTCTCCTTTCTTTCTTGTATAGTCCTCCTTTTGGACTATCCCCCATTCTTTTTGTAATTTGCTTTCAGCTTATTTCAATAAAAAAAAAGAGGGAATCCGCGATAAAGATTAAAAAAAACTAAAAAAGTGGAAAAACATGTTGTAGAAAACAAAAGAGAAGATGTTGAAAAGGGCAAACATCACAATAAAGAAAATCATTTTATTCTGAGAATTATGCAAAATCATCCTGCTCGTCGGCAGAACTGTCATTTATACTTTTAAAGTTGGCACCAAAATTATTCCTATTTTATACCGTGTGGTAATAGAAGAGGCAATTGGTGACAGAGAAAAGAAATACCAAAATCATAACGTGATTTGTGGAAGAAATTATGTGTGGCTTTGATTTGTGTTGAAAAACCCATGGAAGAAAGGCGAAAAAAAGGTAGTGTTGTGTAAAGATCCAGGGCGGATCTTATCAGCAGCTTTTAGCTATCTTGTGGATTTGTGCTTATTTAAAATGATCTTTTTTGACCTTTCCCTGTAAGCTCTTGCTGTTTTCTTCTACAGTTGTGAGCTATTTAACTTTGTAATTCCAGTTTTCTTCTTCCAATAAAAAAAACTCAGAGCAGTACAGTTTCTTTTAAGATGTTTTTGAAAATTCACAATCTTTTTGTACAAAAGGAATTCACATGATTCTGCATTTCTTCTTCACAAATCTGATAGTGTGTCAAAGTGAAATAACATTCTGTAGATGACAGTAGAGCAAAATTATTGTGATTATTACTATGTCGTCTATCGTGTACGCCATTATTATGATACGTAATCACTCTCCACTCCGTGCTACTTTAATATAGTTCAGACACGAATCTCATCGAATACCATTCAATCTACACATTTTCATCTTTCATTCCTCGTGAAGGAAGTGGCCACTATTCGTCCGGCTTAACATTGTAACATGTAACAATTATAAATCATATTTTCACTTTTTACAAATTGAAATGGATTTTTATATACCTATCTACGATCAAAGGTTCTGAAGTCTCTCATCATAAATCCGCCACATCAACATCTTAAAAGAGAAGTCTTTTTTTTTATTGGAAATAAGAAAAGAATAATACATCAACAGGAAACAGAGAAGCCTTTTAAAGAGAAGTCTTCTTAAAATGAATTTTAAAATTCAATCAAAATTTAATCATAGAATATTTAATGGTTGAACAAAAAAAATATCATCTATTATTAGAAAAATATTATATTCTATGTAACAAAAATGATTTAAATATTTTTCATAATCATAAATCTTGTTATTTCTTATCTATATATCCAATACAAATGACCTAATACTTAAACACAAAAATATTATTTATTGTTATAAAAAAAATACATTATTATTTAAAATTTAATTTATATTCAACTACTCATAATTTTTATTTTTTTTAATCTTTCACATCTCATAGTAAAATACAGGGTATTTATTAAGCTCACATTTTATATATGTGATAGGACAAACATATAATATGAAACACTCTAATGCATATGCATTGCCACTTCAATAGTTATACACATAAAAATAATACTTTGGTACATAACAACAATATTTATTTAGATTAGTTGTTTATTTTATAAATTGACTTATATGAGATAGTTATGATATTTTATATGAATAAAAAAAGTATCTATTCCACTTGTTAATCTCTGTATTTATGGTTTTTATATGTCATTCACAAGTTCTCCTGTGTTCATAGAAGGGTCCATCTTGATGAACATTCGGTCATATGATTTACATATGGACTAATTATTGACAATATATAGTATAAATATTATGGAAGACTAAATCCTATAACCATAAGTATTGTACCAACAATAGGACCCATCCAACTATTGGCCCCTCTGTTAGTGTATATTGTGCATACACTTAGGCTTTAAGCCTACTTAGGTGTCCCTTGACACTTGCTCATGTGAGGTGTCAAGTTAGTTAGGATTTTTAGAGGTGTCGACTCACTTTTGATACCTCATGCTACTTTTGTGGTAGGCAACTCACCACCACTCCATGTGTGAGGAGTCTTGTCCTCATTTCATGGAGGTTGGGTGCCTTTCTCCTCCCTTTATATGCATGCCTGGTTGATCTAATACATCTAGTTGACTTCATATAGATTTTTCATTCTTCATTATGCTTGTTATTATTCTCCATTATTTGTAGGGAGTTGGAGATATTTTTAAGCCATAAGGTGAATCAAAGCAATTATATTTTGTTAGATTTGTTGGTGTTTGTCATTGCTAATAATTTGCAGGAATACCATCCCAAGGCAATTGTAGAGTAGTGACATAATATCCAACACCCATAGTCGATGCCATCTTGAGAGGAAGAAATGATCTTTGCTCGCCACAAGCTCAAAAGCATGAAGATGCTAACTAGTTTGGACATCATTCACGCCTTCACAAGTGGGAAGACACCCTTTCCCTTTGGACATCATGCATAGGTGTGAAGAGAACCCATGTCCATTGCCAGGAGATCAACCATGCCCTCCATTTTGTATTTTCAAGCTAGGTCTAGAATTTTTTTTATTTGTCTCAACTTTCTACTCTACTAAACAAGCTCTATTAAATGGGCTCTTGGAGCCTCATGGTCGATGCCCACACTTGATAACTTTATTATTGATCTCATAAGGGAGCAAGAAAAGTTAATTCAAATGGGAACTTTGAAGCCTACTAAAACTCAAGCCTTACTTGTAGGGAATGGAAAAAAAATAACTTCAAAATGAAAGAAGAATAACACTAAAAAGGACAAGGAAGTAAAGAAAGAAGAAAAAATTGGCAACTCCAAAAAGGATAAATTTTCTCAACAAAGTAAACCAATAATTGAGAAAGTTAAATGTGCCTTTTGTAAAAAAACTTGAACACGATGAAAATCAATGCATGAAGAAAAAAATTGAGAATCTTACACATATTCTCAAAAAGAATAATATAAGACTAGCCGATTATGTCAAGGAATCTTCATCAACCCAAGAAAATACTAAGGACAAAGAGAAATTAGAAGGCAAGGCCTTATTTTCTACAACATGTTCATCTCATCATGGATTATAGAATCTAGTACTTCACACTATATGGGATCTTCATAGGTTATTTTTTCATCCTTAGAGCAATCCAATATGTCCACAATCACCTTAGGTGTGATACTCCAACAGTGGTCAAAGGGAGAGGGTCAATTGAAGTTGAAGAAGGAACATTTTCAAATGTTCTAAGTGTTCATTAACTATCAACTAATATCCTTTCAGTGTATCAAATAACTCATCTAGGGAAAGGCATGAGAGTATATTTCTCTTTAAATTCAGTTGAGATAAGAGAATTGCAAAGAAACAAGTTGGTAGCAATAGGAGAGAAAAATAACCAATCTAGATTATATACCTTCTCCAAATTTCCCATAGTCATTTCTTCAAAAGCATTGCTAACTCATTCACCATGTGAAGTGAGAAAATTATGGCATGATCAGTTTGGCCATATTAAATACCACTATCTTGAATGACTATTTCAATATAATATGGTCAAGGGATTACCGAAGGTTAAATTATCTTATAGATTTTGATAAAATCCAAGACTTCTTCACCAAACACAATTCCCTTAAATTATAGTTGTCACAGTGTGGTATTGATAAAGAAGACTCTTAATTGATTCTTTCTATCCTTTCCAAGCTTGGTCCTAATTATTCAATTTTGTTTCTAAATTCTATGCTACGAAAGATACAATTTCTACTAGATTTAATATGCATTCACTTGATGCTTTTTCTTCATCACTCACTAGGGAGAAGATAAAGTTGGTATAGGTGGGCATGTCGAAGTCTTTCAAACCACGAGATCTTATTGCAACACAAGGCACCAAAGATCAAAATACTTCAAGTAGAAAAGGAAATTAATGCAAACACAAGGATTCAAATAAGAATGGTCAATAAAAGGAATATAATTTATAGGATACGTTTGATTCCTATCCCTCTTCTATGGGGGAATCATCTAAGGAGAGACCAAAATGTGCATATTGTGAAAATTCAAGACATTATGAGCATTGATGTTAAATAAAATATATTGATCAAATGAAACTTCTATAGAATAATCATATTTAGTTGCCTTCATCTATCATTTGATAAATTCCTCTTTATCCACACCTACATAGTCAAGGTTAGCTAGTGTGGCAAGTATTATAGACAAGATGAAAGGTTGTGCATTCTTTGCATCCACTATTCCTCAAGAAAATTTGATGACTTCTTGATTTAGGATCCTCATATCATATTGCTTCATCTCCACGTATGTTCTCTTCATATGAGCCTTACATTTCACCACACATAGTGATGGGGATTCACAAAACTTATATGAGTACTAATATAAAAGGAACCATGTTGATATTGATGATGACACATCTTATGATGTACTTATGTCCATTTAGTATCCTCCAATCTCCTTTCTATCTATCATATTACACATAGTGGGGCAAGGAAGTTTGTTGAGTTCACATGATTTAGTTCTTATTAGAGACTTGTAGAGTAGAGAGATAATTGCAATTGGGAAATTTGATCATACATCTTGATTATATATGCCTTCTTACACTTTCCTCTTGATGATCTTACGGTATGATTGACTGAATTACACTCATGCATCTCAAGTAGATCAAATATTTGAGGATAGTTTTTTGTCACTTGAGCCTATATTTGATTCCATCTACCTTGTTCATGATAATTTTGATGAGCGTCCCACTTCTCCAGCTCATGCATCTTCAAAAATCAATTCAATTCAACATGATGCTTCAAGTCTTTTAGATTCATCTTTGTGGGATGAGTTTTTTCCAAACATTGTAGAGTTATTTGTTGATTCATGCATTATAAATATTGTGGATATGATTGAGGATATTAAATTCCTCTTTGATGATAGCTACAAACCACTTGTAATCACTTCATTATTTCCTTTGGAAGATCTTGTACAGGGTTCTTCGTAGTTGTCTGGACTTTCTTCATTTGATCTGACATTTTGTATTTAGAGATATGGACACTTGAGAAATTTTCCAAGGCACAAATCATGGGACATTTTCTATCATATATTTTTATGGAGTTTCTTCTACAACATGGTCATTGGTTTTTTTTCTTTCTAAGGCGAGGAACATTTTTTGTTAATTTTGAATCATCAATATTTTTCTTTAGGCATTCAATTTTGGCACATGAGCTCCTTCCTTATGGGGTGATTCATCATCTCTCATTTTATCTCCTATGGGGGATTTTGATTATACTTATGTGACAACAACAATACTTAGGGGGATATGATGAGTCCTATATTTTTTTTCACATGTATGCATTATTTATTTTTTCTCTCTTTTGGAGAGAAGTTTTTCCCATGAAATTTTCTCTTTTTGTTTGTTTACGAGAGAATTTTTTTGTTTGTATATAGGCATCTCATTAGGCCTTGTATTTTTTTAACATCTTCCTACAAAAAAATTGTAAATAAGTACCTCATCATGTGATTCAACCCCCCTATGTTAGACACATCAAAGGTGAAATTATTGTAGCAACACAAAAATCCATTTTCTTCTCATAAACCAAGAGGCATGACAATTCAACTCATTAGCTAAACAAAAAGGAATAGATTTAATGAAGAAAGTCAAGTACATGAAATTTTGTAAAATTAAAAATTAAAAATATGCTACAATGTACCTTAATGAATCCAATGTCATAATTGACATGTATATCAACAAGCATGTTGGATGATGCTGCCAAGATGATTGATGATGTGCCATCCTATGATATTAGAACCTAAAATATATTTTAATAAATGCACAATGTTAATTCAATTTTATAATTACACATCAATTTACACATTAAAATTTAAAGTATCAAATATAAAATATATTATAAATTCATATTCAAATATGTGTATATGATTGCCAAATAAATTTTATAAGAGGTTACCATTGATCACCATATAATCAACCTCACCCCCTTATATTTTTTGATCACCATCTATGCTCCCTATACATCTATAATGATTATGATTGCACTCATAGGAAGTGGTATCCTATGCACTATGGAACATGGTGTTGGTCAAAGAAAAATGATAATAACTATAACATGGTTGGAAGGTAGGAGCACTAAAACTCAATGGTATTTTTTCTTAATCATCTAGATTTAATCACAAGGTTGGGAAATCTATGTCATGTTGCATAAGGTTGCCAATGAGACTATTAATGGCATGGAGAATCTGCACCTCCATAGTCCCCTTGATTATTTATGACACCATCACATGATGTATAATTATTTGGGCTAGTCATCTTAGTTGAAGGTTTTTCATTCATTGAGCTCCCTTTCTATCTTGGGTACAGCCTCCACCTCTACCCTAAAACTCCTTCATATCAAAATAATTGAAAATTTCATGAAGGAAAAACTCATAATAATTTTTTGTCAAAAATTATAGTGGTACTTGGTGGTTACATGGAGGATTTTAAAATACCATTCAAAATCTATCAATAAAAAAAATTCATTCACTTCTTTGTAAGATAAATTTGTCACATAAAATTTGAAGCATGAATCTCTATGAGTTTTCGATTATTTTACTCGTGAATGAGTCAACTTGTTTCATCATTTCTTCCAACAATGAAGCAAGTAATGATTGGTGTAGGTTTCATATGGATGTCTTTAATGATGATACTTGTAATACAAGCTAAATTTTATTTTGTTCCAAATGCCCTAATAATTCCTCTTAAATTTCCTAGAGTTTGTTAGAAGTGTACAAGGAGATTGGGATGATGTATGGATCTCTTTTGACGTTTATTCATCTATAAATGTATTCCAAAATAGTCAAATATATGAAAATCCAAACATCAATTTGATATAAAAAAATGAAAATATTTCCTACTTACCTCTCCATGAATATGACATTACTAAAAAACTTTGGATGGAATTGGATTTGATAAAATGTGATCAAGGTTTACTTAGAAGATATGCATTCTCTATCTCCCTATTACAATTTTGAATGAGAAACTGAGTTTTTCCTTTTTATGTTATCAAAACGCGATTGCATCTTTGATATATAAAATGTGATCATATTTTGTGGTTTAAGAAACATGGTTGTATTTTATATTCCATAAAACATCATTGCATTATTTTTTCTTTTGAGTAATATAAGCACATTATAGACAAAATTACTCATTTTGACTACTTTTTTCGTCATTTCAATATTCATACCTAAACAAATACATATGATTTTGAAGTTTCGTTTATATATTCTTTATATTTTTTTGTAATTTTTTAGTAAATATTTTTTTATAAATGTTTTTATTAGGATTATGTTCCAAACTTAAAATGCAATGGAAAACATAATGAAACACCTCAAGATTAGCCTAAGGAATTTAAAAATACAAAGAGGAAAATGTTAAATGATGTAATGTCCCCATTTTTGCGAGCATCAGAGTTCAGTGGATTTAGCCTATTCTTAGCCCTCGTAGGCTAATATGTATGGTTAGAGGGTCTCTTTTGGAGCTTGGCTTGGCTTCAGATTGTCAAAACTTAACAGTTGGCTTTTGTTCGGGGTCTTTCAGACATCATTTGCCTGACTTGCTATTTTTAGTAAGTTAGGTCATTCAGTGGAGCACCCCTGCTATTTTTAGCAGTATGGTTTGGTCATGAGCAGAGTCAATCACTTATTCTTCAGCTTCAGATGGTTCGATAATCAGACGTAAATTGAGAAAGATATTAATATTTTAATTGTCAAATTAAATATTAATTATTGAAGCTTATAATATAAAGTTATAATATTATTTAATATTATAACTTAAGTGATTTCTTGAAGGGTTCGACCAACATTGAAGGGGGCCACTTTTTAATTATAATTATAATTAAAAGTGCGTTCGAGACTTTGGAAATATTAAAAGATAAAATTCAATTTTATTTAAATGATGCTTTTTTGAGAAAATTCGACCCTCTTGAGAATATAAGTATTTTTCATTGTGAAGAAAGGGGATTATGTTATGAAATCAGTTTTTTGATCAAGTCTTCTTTTGGAGAACGAAGCCAAGGGTTTCAGTTGTCTACAGGCATTGGAGAACGAGCCATCTTCAGTGTTGCAGTTCAGAGGCTGTGAAATATCAGCTGATCTATTGCATTCAGAGAGATATCTTCATTCAGAAGTTATCACAGAACGTTCACAGAGTTTTCTTTCAGCTTGCTGCAATAATCAGGTTTTCATCAAAATATCGTTGCCTTTTTAGTTGCATGTTATCGGATCTTATTTGTAATCATTGCAGAAGATAAAATAATAGTCTGGCATCAGTATTTGAAATAGATTATGTTGTTTCCAGAGTTGTATTATTTTATTTAAATTTATATGCAATTTCTTTCAAAATCGCACTTCAATGGTTTATTCAATAAAAACGTTCAAAAATAAGCAAAACAGATAGTTTCAGAAAAAATAGTGAGAACAGGGGTTTCTATAGTGGTATCAGAGCCTGAATCCTGCCATCCTGTGTTGGTTGATAAAAGAAAATAATTTAGAATGTCAAGGGTTTGATAAATAAAATCTGAGGAATTGATAAAGTGAATGTTTTCAGAAGTTTTTAATCGCTTCAGAGTATGCCGGGATTTTTTTGAATATTGAGAAAATATTATATTTTGAAATTTGGAGGAAAATATTATTTTTGAATAATATTTTTCTTTAAAAAGAGCAAATTACTCTTTATTGAGGAGAATAAATATATTTGCCATGCATGAGATATTATTACCTTTAGAAAATGGTAAATTGTGGGCGATTAAGTGTAACTTCTTATTTGCCATCATAACAAATAGAAATTGCCAGAATTATTGTTCTTGGATTATAAAGTAAATTTTAATGTTATCCGGTGATGGAGAGATTTTGATAAAACACTTTAATGTGGAGAAATATTTTATTAGGCCTGGGTCTATTTGACGAAGAGATGAAGTTTTAAATTATTGAAGAATAAATATATTATTGGAGCCGCGACTTGGTATACCTCTGCTGTCATGCATCATAATTAGAAAATCTTTGAGAAATAGACACTAAATCGCGTGGCTAGATATTTGTCTTTCTTGTCTGGGTGACCGGTTTGGAAATCCTTCTCAGGTCGTGGTTATTGATTGATTTTCACATTCGGAAGATTTCAGAAACAATTTCGGTATTTTCCAAAGACTCAGAGACAGTTCGCGGGAGCCTTCGGGAGTGTATTGGGAAGCTACAAGTCACCGCATCATTTCTGGTAGCTACGCAGGAAGACAAAGTAGTTATTGGGTTTTTGAGGAAGGTGTTTTGGGTGTGACGTGGATAGTCATGAGCAGAATCTAACGTGGAAACTCGTGGAAGAAGTAAAGAGAGTCGCTTCAGCAAGAAAAGACAAGAAATATATTAAGGAATTGCAGAAGATAGTTGAATATGTGGAGTCACAAAAATGGTGATCATTGTCAATTTGGAGGTAGTGTAAGGCTACAAGGAGATATGACCCAGTTTTTTCTTGCTGGGTGAAATGTGGGTAAGACAAATTAAGAACTAGAGAAAGGACAGAGATTCAGTAAGCCTGATGTCCCTTCCAGTTAAGGAAAATCCAGATAGAAAATAAAAAAAGGGAAAAAAAAAGTAACAGGAGTCAAGTTTCCAGCGCTGCCTCCTCAACACTTTCTAGGTTCTTCATTTCTGTATTGGTATTTTTCCCGAGTTGCAGTTAACTTTCATATAGAGTCAAATACAATCAGGTTTTTGTAGACTGTAAACACTTGCATATATATTGATGTTGTTCCAGCTCCTAGTTTGTGCATTGAAAGGGAATTATCATATGAGGACTTTGTAAACTGAAGTTAGTTGATGCCAGTCATTGAATGGGATTGATACAGTTCTGTCCTGGAGGTTGCTATTGAATTGTTTAACATAATGTCATCATCATGTAGCTATAGATTTGCATAAGTTAGACAACTTAGTGTATTAGAGAACCAGCATTAAACATAGCACAACATCTTTGAATATCAGTAAACATGTATCTTGCACTTAGAAGTCTTGTATGCTCATGAAATCCATTGAAAACATAATAAACAGCCACAATCAGTAAGTTAATTAGAGTGTAGACAAACTGTTTGACCAAATGTCCAAGCATGGAAACTGAAAATTTAGTACAAAACCAAGCAAGGCTTATTACAGTGATGAAAGGTATTGTATAGCAGAGGTGTAAAATCAGTTGTGCACAAGTCAGTTAGATTTTTGGTTTTCAGTTTGAGTAGTGAAAATGGGCATCATGACAACAATGATCAACAATAAACAAGCATTGAAAGGGCTTGAACAATCTCAATACAAACTCAATCGAGAGTTGTTGCGTTTAGAGCAGTCGCTTTCAAAGTTGGGACAGCCTAAAGGATCTATTTCACTTCCTACTAGCAAAGTTCCAACACCTCAAAACAGAGAAGAGGTAGTGATTAGCATGTTCGAGGAATATAACACTCCTCCTCAATGTGTTAAGAAGAACTGTTCATTCAAGAGTTACATGGAATTGCACCCGAGTCTTTCCCACAAAACTGAGCAAGCAAGGAAGGAGTATCACACTATAGCCCATGAATTGTTTACACACGAATTGGATAGAGGATCTTCACACATGTGATTGATACAATTCTTCATGAGAATGATGTGGTGTCTTCAAGTTCCGATGAGGTATGCAGAAATTTATATGATGAATTTGATAGACATGTTGATTTGATTCAAGAAGACACTAGAACAACTTTGGTTAATGATTTATCTACATCATCCTTGCAAGAGGTGACTCAAGAAGTTTCTATTGTAGAGGCTACTTCTGATTTTTATGACAACGATGATGAAACTTTGCATGAGCATGAGACAACAGTGATTTCACATATGCAAAATGATCCTATTGAGTTGTCACATGAAGGGACTCAAGAATTGGGTACTAGTGATGCATTATGTATTGAGGATTCATGTCCTAGTGAGTCTGATTTTCCAGGTCAGACTTTAGAAAATAAGTTAGAAGGTTCACATGTTGACATGGAATCCCAGGATTGTGAGTTGGATGGTGATACAGTTACATCAGGAGTGGAAGTGTGTGAAGATACTGTTATATCAGCAACTCCTACTTTTTCAGTTGAGCCATCCTTTGAGGTACATAGCAGCAGTACCTTAGATGTTGAGGTGTGCATGGATGAAAGCACACATGATGCTGCTTATCATTTAGTGAGTGACGACGAATCAGCCTCATATCATAGTGCATATTGTGAACCAGAAAAATTGTATGGGGGTCTTAAGCTACAGAGTCCTAATCATTTGGTTGGGCAACTAAAAGTGAACGACAATATGATTGCCACAACCATTGAGCATTTTGATGTTGCTCGTCAAATGTTGGCTACCTATGGTTGGAGTACTCCTTTGACAGATGAGCACGGTGATAGTGGTTTTTCCTTTGCAAAGATACATGCACTTCGAGAAGCAATTGGAATGATGAAACAAAACTACTTAAAACTACTTGCAGACAGGGATTTCCTTCTCGAGTGGGATTGCATTTGTTATGATGCATTGCAGAGGAAGGAGGAGTAGGTTGATGAGCTCACACATGAGCTTGAGGTGACTATGGACTCGTTGGAGAGTGTTCAGTTGGCCCTTCGAGAGTCACAGTTACGGTTGGAGGAGTTGACCATGGAGTTGAGTTTGGCACAATCTCCACTAGCTGTAGATACAATACAGTTATATACAGAGGCAGTTGATGAGGATCTTATACCCACGAGTTGTAGTGAGGATGTGGTTACATCTATTGCGGATATTGGTGCAGTCAATTCAGATGGGATGAGTGTTTTGGTTGAGAGCTCTTGTGATGAGATAGTTGATTTTTCTGAGAGTTGTGTGACAGATCACGTCACTACTTCATCGTCATCACAGGAGGTATGTGGGGCATCATCCAGTATGGAGATTTGTATTTATGCTAATTTGTTTCCCCAGGACTATGATGGTCAGCCATTGATAGAGGTGGGAGCATTTTATCTTGATTGCACCTTGAGGAGTGTTTATCACCTCTCCTTTGGTCCACACACGAAGGATTTGATGATGCATCAGTGTGGATTGGCTCCAAAGTTATACCATCTGTTGTGGGATGGGTATTCACCATCTTCAGAAGATGGGATTAGCGGCTGCAAGCGTCTGATTCAGCAGTTTGTGAGGGATTACTTGCAGGGACAACTGTTAGTTTTATATCATGCTGATATGTATCCAACAGGGTTTGCTACTTCTTGGTCACAAATTTTCCTTATGGGTACATGGTTACAAGATGACTATGGTGTCAGTTGGCATGATGGCTTGGTCAGTTATCACATCCATGAGGGTTTAGTAGAGGACAGGGAGAGATTCAGTGTAGTAGATGCTTCTAGAAGTTCTTATCTCCGCATGACAGATGGATGTGAATTCATATTGTATTGGGATCCAAGTGGTGATAGTTTTGGCACTGAGTATTGGATGGGTCCCATTGGGTTACTTCACCACTCACAACATGGTGAAGTTGGAGGCAGTAGAGTGCAGTGGCAGCCTGAGGATGACAGACACGACATAATTTCACTCTGGGTTTGGGATCCAGGGATAGCTTGCGCAGTTGTGTTTTTGTTGATGCTACAGGAGACAGTTAGAGATGTGTGGGACACTTCACAGTTCTTATTTTGGGCCTTTCGAGGAGTTGGGTTTCTTTGCAGTAGAGATTGCTTGAGGACAAGCAATTTCAGGGAGGGCGGACTGTAATGTCCCCATTTTTGTGAGCATCAGAGTTCGATGGATTTAGCCTATTCTTAGCCCTCGTAGGCTAATATGTATGGTTAGAGGGTCTCTTTTGGAGCTTGGCTTGGCTTTGGATTGTCAAAACTTACCAGCTGGCTTCTGTTCGGGGTCTTTCGGACATCATTTGCCTGACTTGCTATTTTTAGTAAGTTAGGTCATTCAGCGGAGCACCCCTGCTATTTTTAGCAGTATGGTTTGGTCATGAGCAGAGTCAATCACTTATCCTTCAGCTTCAGACGGTTCGATAATCGACGTAAATTGAGAAAGATATTAATATTTTAATTGTCAAATTAAATATTAATTGTTGAAGCTTATAATATAAAGTTATAATATTATTTAATATTATAACTTAAGTGATTTCTTGAAGGGTTCGACCAACATTGAAGGGGGCCACTTTTTAATTATAATTTATAATTAAAAGTGCGTTCGAGACTTTGGAAATATTAAAAGATAAAATTCAATTTTATTTAAATGATGTTTTTTTGAGAAAAGTCGACCCTCTTGAGAATATAAGTATTTTTCATTGTGAAGAAAGGGGATTATGTTATGAAATCAATTTTTTGATCAAGTCTTCTTCTGGAGAATGAAGCCAAGGGTTTCAGTTGTCTACAGGCATTGGAGAACGAGCCATCTTCAGTGTTGCAGTTCAGAGGCTGTGAAATATCAGCTGATCTATTGCATTCAGAGAGATATCTTCATTCAGGAGTTATCACAGAACATTCACAGAGTTTTCTTTCAGCTTGCTGTAATAATCAGGTTTTCATCAAAATATCGTTGCCTTTTTAGTTGCATGTTATCGGATCTTATTTGTAATCATTGCAGAAGATAAAATAATAGTCTGGCATCAGTATTTGAAATAGATTATGTTGTTTCCAGAGCTGTATTATTTTATTTAAATTTATATGCAATTTCTTTCAAAATTGCACTTCAATGGTTTATTCAATAAAAACGTTCAAAAATAAGAAAAACAGACAGTTTCAGAAAAAATAGTGAGAACAGGGGTTTCTACAAATGAAGATAAATGGTTATACCTTCCTCCTTGCAGCTGAAACCCTTTGGTTGGCCCTTGATATGATTGATTTGTATGCTCCTTGATGACTCTTGATATGACTAAAATGAAGGATTAGACTATGTGCTTATATGTAAATGCAAGTGAATGTAATTGAAGGCTAGATGAGTGCACAGAATGGCAGCATTTAGTTGCAAAATGGCTAAGTCTTTCAAATGCCCTTGAGGAGGGGTTATTTATAGAAGAATTTGAATTCTGTAGAGAATTCATTGGTTGAGATTCATCCAACAAGGTCAAGATGAAGGGCTATGGTGGGTTGAGAACTCACAAGCCCTCACATCTTGACATGTGGATGGTGAAGTGGCTAAGAGGAAGTGAGGTGTAAATGAGGTGGCCAAAAGGTACATGAGGTGGAGGAAGGACAAGTACCTTCCAAGTACCTTGGAGAGTGAGAAGATCTCCTCAAAAAAGAATTTGTTGTCCCCAAGTGAGAGTGAAAGGGACATTTGAGGAATTTTGGAATTCCTCAAAAATCTCCATGGGAAAAGGAGAGGTGGTTGGAGAAATAAATGTGAATTAAAAATTCACATTCTTAGGAGAGTCTAAAGGATAAGAGAGGGTCTCTAAAAAGGTGGGAATTGGTCACATGTGCATGAGGTGACATGTCAAATATTCTAGAAGCCTTGGAAAGACAAAATGTGAATTAAAAATTCACATGGGGAGGATAGAGACATAGGATGAATAAATGAGAATTAAAAATTCTCATGGGAAGGAGGGTCAATGTCCAAAAAGGAAAAATGGAAGAATTGACCAAAAAGTGTTGCTAAAAATGGCTAATGACTTTGATTAAAGTTGTGCAAATACTTGATTATGATAATTAATGGAAGATTAGAGACAAGTGGCAAATGTAGGAGGATGTAACATTAATTTTTGATTAAGAGGATGCACACCCTAAATATGAATTAATTAAATTAATTCATATTAGAGATGGATTATGGAGGATGTGACAAAGAGTGAGAAAAGAAGAATTTTAAATTAATTTTAATTCAATAGATTAGGATGACTAAATTAAATAAATTGGTGTATTTATTTAATTTAGAGAAGATAAAAGCATCAAATAAAGTATTTAATTATTAAATTAAACACTTTAAGAGTCTTATGTGAGAAGCACAATATTAATTAAATAAATTAATATTGACAGAATTGATGAATAAAGGGGGAAATTTGATCATATGGGAGTGATCAAATTTGGGTGTCTACATTTTGCCCCTCTTTGAAATATTGTTAAAATAACAATGTTTCGAAGAAAAATAAATGTCGGGGATGAACAAAGGGATAGGGATTGATGCCCTAGTGCCTGGCTTGAAATGGATGGAAGAAAGTGATAAGGTATGCCCCCTCGAGAGGGCGGTTGGGGAAGAAAGGAGGAGGCACCAGACGACTTCTCGATAGAAAGAAATGGAGGAGACTGTTGGATAGAGGGAAAAAAAACTAAGCAACTTTTCCTTCTGAACGGAGTTGATTGGACGTACGGTTTGCAAATGGTGGCTCCAGGAAAGAAGAGGATTAATTGAAAGGAAAAAAAGGTAAATAAAAGGTAAAAAATACCTTTTATTTAAAAAAGGGGGGTTAAAAGGTAATTTGAAGAACTACCTGGTGTCATTGTTACTATATCAAGTGAGGAAAGGAGGAAGAAGAGGGAGAGGAGATGGAGCAACCATGCTGCAAGATCATGACACTGAGATCATTCACTGAGCAGATGAGCTGCGGAGACGATGGACCCACTTTGCGGTGCCCCGCAAGGTGAGTACAAAAACCCATGTTTTGAATATTTAAACATATTTTGTAAGATATTTTAAAATGTATCATATGGGTTTGGTGGGTGGGGGGAAATGGAAAAATGGGTAGGTTGCCAAATTGGCAAAAAAAAAAAGAACAGGTAGAAAAGAAAAAGAATTTTTTTTTTTGGGGGGGACATGGGCGCGCATAGTAGGGCGTATGCACCCCGAGCTAGGGCGTACACGCCCTGGCCATGGGGAGGACACGCCCCGCCAGGGCGGGGCCGCCCCAGCCTCGAGGCGGACACTTCTCGATCAAATCTTTAAAAAGACAAAATTTTGACACTTCTCAGTAGATGTGTTGATGTGACAAGTAGCATGATGAGTCACACCTCCAAACCTTAGTTATAGACAAATAAGAGGTTGATCCACATTTCAATAAAAATGAAGGTCCTACGATATTCCAATCAATCAGTACATGCTGAAAAAGTTAGCTCGCATGGCTATTGAACCCTCTCCCCTATTACTTTATCATCCATAGAGGTAGAGTTTAGGGGGGCTATTAACTCAACTACTGAGGCTATATGGCTTCAATAAATTATTTCTAAGTTTGGTATTCCTTTCAGGTAGCCCATAGTCATTTATTGTGATAACTAGGGCACCATTCAGATATGCAAGGATTTGGTTCAGCATTAATGAACCAAACACATAGAGATTCATATGCAATATATTCGAGAGATTATTCATGGGAAGATCATTGACTTAGTCTTTTTCTAGTCTTTAGAGCAAGTTGCTAACATTTTCACCAAACTATTTATTGAGAGAAAGTTCATTCTATTGGAAGGTGTCACCCTTCATCCCCTTGGTTGTTCAACATTGGTGCTCAGAAATTATGACATGGCTTAACCACCTCTTGTGGATTCATTATCTCTAACAATTGTATCAGACATTAACAGGTTGATCTTTTGGTGCAATGACAATTGAGTTTCCAACAATTGGTATTAGAGCCTAGGTCATGAGTTACAATCCGTCGCTCACGTCGGGGGGATTGTTGGAAGGTGTCACCCTTCATCCCCTTGGTTGTTCAACGTCAGTGCTCGAGATTCATGACATGGCTTAATTGCCTCTTGTGGATTCATTATCTCTTAGGTTGTATCGAGCATTAACAATTCGATCTTTTGGTGCAATGACAACTGAGTTTCCAACACATTCATCTACGAGCTCTTCTTGGCATGTGGTCTACATCAGCAATTGCATCATCTTCGGGGGGATTTCTAGCCTTCTTCTATTATCCTTAAATCCTAGCCTAAAGTAAATAATTACCTTTAATTATTTACCTCCCATCCCATATCCCTTTCTCAAAAACTTAGATAAATAATCTATTTATTTAATTCCTTCTACATCTCTTATCTTCCAAACTCTTTTTGTTAAATCCTAATCTAATCATAATCTCTCTTTAAGTGGTTGCACACACTTAATCCATGATTAAGTGGGTCAATTCCAATCTAGTCCTAATCTTCCCCTAAGTGGTTGCACACACTTAATTCATGATTTTAAGTGGGTCACTCCGCACCATCATGTCACACACATGGTGCTTTGTACATGTAGCACGTCATAAGGGCTTTATCTTCTCCAAGGTACGTCATAGTACCCTTATGCCTCTCAACTCATCTCATTGTGCCACTTGACACAATCTCATGAGTTGAGAGATCACCTATCATCTCAAACCTTGATCCCAAATACTTGAGGTGACACATAAAAAGAGGTAGTAAGAGAAATTAAATAATAAATATTATTTAATTTAGGTGGCCATCATAGGAGAAATAAATAAAATATTAATTTTATTTATTTCAAAATAAAGGTGAGAATAAATTTTGGGGAGATAAAGAAAGGATAAATAATTAAATAAATATAACATTTATTTAATTATAGAGAAAAGGCTAAAGAATAATTAAATAATTAAAATAATTATTTAATTATAGAAGAAGAGGTAAAAACTAATTTTTGAATTAAACTAATATTAGACTTAAATGCTTAATAAGAGTCTAGAAAAGTATGAAAGTGATTTACAACACTTTATAACACCTTTAAAAAACATCATTAAATGCATTTGCAAGGGTCCAAGACCTAATGTGGATGATTTAATCTTAGACCTTCATCCAAAATCCGAAGATCTATATATCTCACATTTAGCCATTTTATAAAAAATCTCAGTCATTTTCACTTGCAACATCACTATGCTATCGGAATTCCATAAGCACATCCAATCGACGACCTTGAAAAAATCTACTCAACGAAAAGCTTGACATCATTCATTTTCATTTGATTCTATGTTGATTTGAGCTTCTTATGTCTTATCTTGAGTGTTTTGTTTGATTTTTATTACAATTTCATTTACATGGAGCACTTTTTCATTCATCTAATTCTACGTTGGTTTGAGCTTCTTATGTCTTACCTTGAATGTTTTGTTTGATTTTTACTGTAATTTCATTCACATGGATCACATTTTCACACATACAAGTTGTACATTTGATTTTCTAAAGGTGAAAAAGTATAATATGTCTCATAAAATCAATAACAACATTATTTATTGATCTAAAAGTAGGTAAAGTTTCTTTCCAATTCAACTAATGTCTAAAATGATAGGAATATAATTGAACACCACATGCCAATATTTTTTTAACAATATTACACGTCCAAAATAAATATTATATAGTTTTGTCAACATAACAAAAACATTTGACTAGTTAGATAAGAATGAATTTAATTCTCTCTCCAACTAATAATTTAAAGTGTGATATCTTCTAAAATAACCACTTAGCATCAACATCTGTTATAAAAACTTAAAATTTAATTTAATATTTAAAATAGAATGTGTACAATCTTTTAGTATCGAGATATAAAATTAAGTTCAAATAGGAAATAAAATGGAGATAAACGTGTTTCAAAGGAAATGACGAGAAATGGTAGGACATAACTATGTCCAAACCTTTAAGTTGCAAATAATAGGAGTGAATAATTCCATGAGTAATTAGGAGGTACTAGGGATTGCACAAAGATAATGAATGTAAGAGTTGATAGTGAAACATCATAAAGACAATAGAAATAATATGTTGTGGATCTCGTTTTTGTGGTAACAAAGGGCATGTTGCGCGAACTTACCAACGACATGAAAAAATTCTACGAAGCGCACTGTAGTTTATAGGGGGAGGGGGGAGGCGGCTACCCAAAATATTGTGGAAGACATGACTGTAATAGAATAGATAACAAAACTACAAAAGTGGAATAACATGCTGTAAAAGAGAGAAGAGAAGACGTCGGACAAGGGCAACATCACAATTAAGAAAATATTTTATTTTGATAATTATGAAAAATCATCTTGCTCATTGGCAGACCTTGGTGCCAAAATTATTCCTATTTTCTACCGTGTTTTAATAGAAGACAAAGTCAGGTATAGAGATAAGTCATGACCAAAAGTATAATGTAAATTGGGAAAGAAATGAAGGAGAAACTACGTGGAAGAAAGGCTGAGAAGTGGCGGTGTGTACAGATGCAGAGCAGTACAATAATTTTTCTTAGATGTTATGAAAATCACAATCTATCTTCATCTTCCACGCGCTTTCTGTACGAAACGACTATTCCTCACATTTTCCTGTCTCCTTCTACACGGTTTCGTAGGCAAATAACCCCCCTAGTGCACGTCTCTTTACCCGGGTATTTTGTTGTCTTCTTTCACGTGCTTGTCCTGTACGAATTGGGTCCACATCTTCCACAAAGCTTACACACAGATGTAGAGCAGTACAATAATTTTTTCTTCGATGTTTTGATTAATCACAATCTATCTTCCACATGCTTTCTGTACGAAACGGCTATTCCTTGCAACCCCTCACATATTCCTCACTCCTTCCACGCAGTTTCGTAGGCAAATAACCCCTACTAGTTCAGGTCTCTTTACCCGGCTATTTTGTCTTTCTTCTTTAGTCTTGTTATCTTCGTCATGACTGCCACTTCTGTGTTTTGCATGCTTAAGCGGTACAAAATGGGTCCATATCTCCCAATAAAGCTTCAGACATAGATCTCATGTCTCATCCACTCAGATGGTTCCGTGTTTCTTCCACCTGATTTCCTATGCAATAAACCCAGTCACTCTATTTGCATTTCTACCATACAAATAACCCTTCACCCAGGGCTAGAATTTGATGGTCTATCTGACCTTTTTTTGCATTTTGGACCGTATATTACAACCTAAAAATTTATTAGACCGTATTATTTGATTTGCTATATTTTTTATATAACCGTAAATATGATAGTTAAAGTTATTATTAAACCGTAAGAAATTATTGTAGCATATATATGTTTAATAGTTTATGATAAAAATATAAATTAGTTTAGAATTGGAATAACTCTTTCTAATTTTACTTTATATTAATATATATGATTTATAATATTTATAAATATATAATTTATTAATTCAAAATCTGTTCAAAATAGAATCTTTTCAAATTAAATATAGTTTTGTCTAATTTTTAAAATATTGTTAACAATAAATTTAAGATTTTAACATTTTTACTAATAGTTATCATTTTTTTATATTAATATATATGATTTATAATATTTATTATAAAAATATATATTAATACAAAATCTTTTCAAAATAGAATATAATTGTTTTTTTAACTTTTTGAATATTTTAACAAAAAAAATTTCTATATGAATTTAGAAACTTTTATTGTAACAATAAATTTAAGATTTTGCATTTATTTCTAATTATGAATATTTTCTAATTTTACATTTTTTTAATATATATAAGATATCTGATATAAACAAGGTTGGATTGAATCATTCACTGACTCAATGCTCCGAGTCTCACTTTAGATAACCCCTGGTGTTGCTTCCTCCACCAAACCTATAGGTTCCCAAAACAATTAGGCACCCCTGGTCTTTGCTGCGAACCCTGCTATCAATGTTTCAAAACGTTCATAAAGCCTTAACCAAGCATTTCTTGGTGCTTCTTCTCCTCACTGCACTAACTAGCCCTTAATAAACTTAAAGACCAGTTCCACTCCATCTACTTTCAAAACTTGTTTGGCAGGGTGTATTCAGAATCCTATGGCTTCAAAACCATCAAGGGAAGGTCTTTGTCTAATCACCATACTCAGGCTTTCGATCGCTAGCATAAAGTCACTATTTTAGGTTTTGGGCAGGGCTACAAGCCTTGAGCCCTTTTAGCCCTCCACACACAAGGAAATTGTTTATATTTCCTCTCCCTTTTGAAACTGAACCCAGCTCCCTTCTGGCACTCAGAATCTTTTTCCAAGCTCCATTAGATTCTTAGGGTTTGGGACTCTCTCTACCGTACACAAGCACAACTCAGCATTATTCCTTAACCTAGGGTTTAGGCCTTTTTCTGGTCTGTATTGTTTTTTTCAGTCTTAAACTCACTGGTAAAAGTTCTGACTGCTCTCCTACGCCTGTTCCAACGCTTCATGCACTCGCCAACCACCTTGACTTGCAACAAAATGAACACCCCTGCCACGCAAACATAAGTTACTGCTATCTTTTCCAAGCCGGGCCTTCTAGCTCGCCTAGGGACAACTTTTCATCAAGGAAACATGACTTCCATTCACTCCTACAACTAACCTATGTACAGGCAAGGGGTTTAGCCTTGTTTCCCACATAGCCATGCTTCTTGGTGCGGGCAGAAACATACTAAACCACCATATTAAAACAGATTACCAGTCAACAATGAGAAAAGAAAAACACGGTATATACAAGAACATAAAGAAATGATGAAAAAGTTGTTCAAAATGCCACAAAGAATGATTCAAGAGGTTCCTTTACATATCAACAAACAAACTAAATGCCCTGCTAAATCATTGAGATTGTTGTTACGCAGTCAAAGCCAGAAAATAGACTTTTAGCATATGAAATCACTGTTTTTCTTTATTATTTCCAGAAAACTGCCAACAACCAAATCTTCCAATGTCTTCAAAAATTCGAGAGAATCCTCTTACAACGCCAAGAAGTAGTTAGGTTTTTTTTCTCAAGCTCAAAACATCCAAAACTTTTTGTTAGAAAACACAATCTGTTTTGCAAACTTTTAAAAAACTTATGAAACCACCTCACAAAAGATTTCCCAAGTTATTAAATTTTTACCTAAGAACCATAAAGGTCCCCAACCACCAACTAAAAGGTAACCAAGACCATACCAAAACAACAAAAAGGAAAATTAAAACAAAACCTTCAAAACAAGCTTGTACTTAGGCAACTTGGCAAGTGCTCCTGCACCATTCTCCCCCTCTCAGCACAAAGATCAAGGAATTGGAGGTGGGATCAGTGATAAATCAATCTCTTGCTTCTTGAAATCTGCTTCTTCAACCCAAGTAGCCTCAGAGTCAGGTTTTCCTTTCCACTTGACAAGGTGTTCCATGTAGCTTTTGTGCCTTGTAGACTTTTTCACCCTGGACTCTAAAATCTGCTCTGCCTCAAGTTGTTCTTGATTGGGTAGGGGTACATTATTGATGTTCTTGAAGACCTCATGACTGTTCTAAACCTCATCATTGACTGTGCCCTTATATTTGATTAAATCAGCAATGTTGAACACCGAAGATATGCCCAAATCTGATGGTAACTCCACCTTGTAAGCATTCTTGCAATACTTGGCCAACACCTTGCATGGTCCTACTCTCTTCATTTGCAACTTGGTGGACATTCCCTTCTAAAATCTGGATTTGTTGAGGTGAACCATCACATAATCACCCACTTGAAACTGCACATCTCTCCTTGACTCATCAACTTTATCTTTCAACTTTTGTGTTGCTGCTGTAATTGTCTTTTTAACCTGCTCATGAATCTCCTTCATGGTCTGACTGAAATCTTCTGCATGTCCACTCCTATTCTCCATTGTTCCAAGGTCTCTGAGCTCACAAATTCCTCTTGGATGCATTCCATACACAACTTCAAATGGACTTTTTCCTATAGTTCTATTAACACTGTCATTGTATGCATATTCAGCTTGGGAAATCACCATATCCTAGGTCTATCCATATTCCTTTATCAAGCACCTCAATAGATTACCTAACACTCTATTAACCACCTCTGTTTGACCATCGGTCTGAGGATGGTATACTGATCCAAATGAAAAATTTGTTCCCAATCTGTACCACAATGTTTTCCAAAAATGGCTCATGAACTTCACATCCCTGTCTGATACTATGCTCAATGGCAATCCATGTCTGAAAAATAGATGGGCAATATAGCTTGCATCATGTGTAGTCTTGCAAGGAATAAAGTGACTCATCTTGCTGAATCTATCCACAACTACAAAAACACTGTCAAAACCAAATTTAGTCTTGGGACGACCCACCACAAAATCCATGCTCACACACTCCCATGGTCTATTAGGAATAGGCACGGGCTGATATAACCCAACATTGCTAGCTCCCCCTTTGGCTCTCATGCAAACAACACACTATTCAACATACTTCCTAACATCTCTTGCCAACCTAGGCCAGTAATAAAATCTTTGTACTAGCTCTAAAGTTTTATTAATTCCAAAGTGTCCACTAAGACTGCCATTGTGTTTCTCTTGGATCATATTTTCCCTCATTGATCCTCTTGGGACACATAACAGATTGCCATTGAATAACAATCCATTTTGCAATGTATACTCAGCATACTGACTATGAAAATGATTTGCAAAATCTGAACATACCTTGTAGGCTTCTAAGAAATCTTCATCCTCACCATAGAGATCTTTAAAACTCTCCAATCCTATGCTTTTCAGCTGTATCTCTTGGACTGTCAACATCCTCCTGCTTAATGCATCTGCCACTTTGTTTTGCTGTCCCTTCTTGTGCTTAATGGTAAATGTAAAGGCTTGAATGTACTCCATCCATTTCAAGTGTCTATTGCTTAACTTCTCTTGGGTGTTGATGTAACTGAGTGCCTGGTTATTTGTGAAAACCACAAACTCTTTGGGAAATAAATAATGCCTCCATTTCCTAAGGGACTGCACTAAAGCATAAAGTTCTATATCATAGGTGGAGTATTTTTGCTTGGCTTCATTGAGCTTCTCATTGAAGAAGGCTATAGGCCTACCTTCTTGACTAAGGACACCTCCTATTGCTACTCCACTTGCATCACACTCAACTGTAAAAAATTTATCAAAACTAGGCAATAACAGGATAGGTTGTGTTGCCACTTCTTTTTTCAGCTTTTCAAACCCTTTACTCTAGTGTCCACTTAAACTTTGTTTTCTGACCACCCTTGATTGTATCTAACACTGGTGCACATATACCACTAAAATTTCTTATAAACTTCCTATAAAACTGAGCCAAACCATGAAAACTTCTTACCTCAGTTGCTCTGGTTGGTGTAGGCCAATTTAGGATGGCTTCCACCTTACTTGGATCCATCTTCAGCGTTCCTTGGGATACTGCAAAGCCTAGATACACAAGCTCTTGTTTGAAGAACTCACACTTTTCAAGGTTGATTGCTAACTGTTCTTCTTGCAACCTTTTGAGTACCATCTCTACATCCTTCAAATGTTCTTATGCTGTCTTACTGAAAATCAGTATGTCATCCAAGTAAACTACCACAAAAATCCCTATGAAATCCTTAAGCACCTCATTCATTAGTCTCATGAATGTGCTAGGGGCATTTGAGAGGCCAAATGGCATCACTTTCCACTCATACAAACCATCATTTGTCTTAAAAGCTGTCTTCCATTCATCACCCTCCTTAATTCTAATTTGGTGATACCCACTCTTAAGATCTAGCTTGGTGTAGAATTTTGCACCTCCAAGGAAATCCATTAAATCTTCAATTCTAGGTATTGGGAACCTATACCTAATGGTGATCCTATTAATTGCTCTAGAATCAGTACAAAGGCTCCATTTAGCTCCCTTTTTAGTTGCCAAAACAACTGGGACTGCACATGGGCTGATGCTCTTTTGAATTAGACTTTGATTCAGCAATTCTTCCACTTGTCTTGCCACCTCTTGGTTCTGCTCTGGGGTCAGTTTGTATGCTGCTTTGTTAGGCAATGAGGCTCCAGGTATGAAGTCAATTTGATGACTTATTGCTCTCTTTGGTGGTAGAGTTGCTGGTGTTCCATCACTCACTATGCTCTTGTATTTGTCAAGCAAATTTTGGACTGTTGTTGGTAACACTGTCCTTTCAGCCTTTTCCTCTTCTTTGGGCTGCATCATGATCACATACCCTTCATTCCCTTGGTGTAGATCCTTGATGAACTCCTTACCATTTCTCAACATAATGTTTGGAACCTTGGACTGTCCTTCATCATCCTCAATCAATGACTCCAGCTTGAAGGTTCTTCCATCCTTCTTAAATTCTATGGTGTTCTCCTTCCCATGATATACAACACCTCTATCATATTGCCATGGCCTTCCAAGAAGAAGATGGCATGCATCCATGGACAGTACATCACAAATCAGCTTGTCTTTGTAGCCTCCAATTGAGAATTCCATTGTAACCTGCTCATTCACTAAGAAACTCTGCCCTTTGTTCAACCATGTGTCTTTATAGGGATTGGTATGAGGTACCTTCTGCAATTTTAACTTAGTTACTGCCTCCTCAAAGATGATATTGTTCATAGAATCAGAATCTACAATGACCTTGCATACCTTTCCCAATATCTTGCACCTTGCTCTAAACAAAGCCCTCCTTTGCTTGGGTTCTTCCTTGACCGGTTGCCTGATCAAAACCCTGTTGAACATCAGATTTTCACCTACTTCTGATTCTATATGACTAATCTCAGGTGTCTTTACACTCATGGTGTCCTCTTGTGCATAAGCTACTCTTTTCTCATTGCTAGATGAAGCTTTCTCTGGGCATCTATAAGCCAGATGGCCTCGCTGATTACAATGATAGCACTTCATAGTGGAAAAGTAGGAGTTACTTCTGCCTACTCCTCTTCCTCTGTTTGAACCCCCTTGAGGTCCTCTTCCTCTATTAAATCCTCCTCTTGATGAGGTTTCACCTCCATGCTCAGTAAGCTTGGATTCACCTTGATTTATTTGTTCATTACCTCTTCCTTGGTATCCTCCACGCTGTCCTCTTTGATCTCTGCCTCTTCCTCTGCCCTTAGAGGACTGATCATGCTTCCTTTTATTCCTTTCTTCAATCTTAATAGCCAGCTAATAACATTGGTGGACTGTCTTGGGGTTGAGCAAAGCCATCTCTTCCTGTATATTCCACTTCAAACCATTGAGGTATCTAGCCACTTTTAGGCTCTCATCTTCTGCCACATTTGATCTCAAGCAAAGCTTCTAGAACTCTTCAGTGTAGGTGTTTACATCTTGTTATTTTTGTCTTAAACTCTGCCTCTTCTTGTGGAGTTGGATTTCATAGTCATCTGGCATATAGGCTTCTTTCACTTTAGCAACCATTCCTTTCCAGGTTGATATAGGCTGCTTACCTTCTTTCTCCCTTTCAGTCTAGACAAATTTCCACCATGTTAAAGCTGATCCTCTCAACCTTGATTTTGCTACCTTCACCTTTTGTGCTTCTATAACTCCATCACATTCGAAGTGATTCTCCATTCCATCTATCCAATCCATGACCAAATCAGGATCCATCTTTCCATGGAATAGTGGGACACCCTCAAGTCCTTTTCCACTCAAGGCTTTTAATGCCTTCAAGAAAGGTTCCTCCTTGAGAATAGGGTCAGGTTTAGGGACTTTTTCTTCCTTTGCAACCTCTTCTTCTTTTGGCACTTTGCCTTCCAATTTCACCTTGTCCAGTGCTTCCTCAAGCTGTTATATTCTTTCCTTTAGAGATTTGTTATCCTCTTCTTTCTCTTCAACCATCTTGGCTAACTGTGCATTTGTCACCATCTTGGATGGTTCACTTGATTCAACTTCTGACATATAAGCTACTTTCCCAAATCTTTCACTGCTCTGATACCAATCTGATATAAACAAGGTTGGATTGAATCATTCACTGACTCAATGCTCCGGGTCTCACTTTAGATAACCCCTAGTGTTGCTTCCTCCACCAAACCTATAGGTTCCCAAAACAATTAGGCACCCCTGGTCTTTGCTGCCAACCCTGCTATCAATGTTCCAAAATGTTCATAAAGCCTTAACCAAGCATTTCTAGGTGCTTCTTCTCCTCACTGCACTAACTAGCCCTTAATCAACTTAAAGACCAATTCCACTCCATCTACTTTCAAAACTTGTTTGGCAGGGTGTATTCAGAATCCTATGGCTTCAAAACCATCAAGGGAAGGTCTTTGTCTAATCATCATACTCAGGCTTTCCATCGCTAGCATAAAGTCACTATTTTAGGTTTTGGGCAGGGCTACAAGCCTTGAGCCCTTTTAGCCCTCCACACACAAGGAAATTGCTTATATTTCCTCTCCCTTTTGAAACTGAACCCAGCTCCCTTCTGACACTCAGAATCTTTTTCCAAGCTCCATCAGATTCTTAGGGTTTGGGACCCTCTCTACCGTACACAAGCACAACTCAACATTATTCCATAAACTAGGGTTTAGGCCTTTTTCTGGTCTGTATTGTTTTTTTTAGTCTTAAAATCACTAGTAAAAGTTCTGACTGCTCTGCTACACCTGTTCCAAGGCTTCATGCACTCACCAACCACCTTGACTTGCAACAAAATGAACACCCCTGCCACGCAAACATAAGTTACTGCTGTCTTTTCCAAGCCGGGCCTTCTAGCTCGCCTAGGGACAACTTTTCATCAAGGAAAAAGGACTTCCATTCACTCCTACAACTAACCTATTTACAGGAAAGGGGTTTATCCTTGTTTCCCACATAGCCATGCTTCTTGGTGCAGGCAGAAATAGACTAAACCACCATATTAAAACAGATTACCAGTCAACAATGAGAAAAGAAAAACACGGTATATACAAGAATAGAAAGAAACGATGAAAAAGCTGTTCAAAATGCCACAAATAATGATTCAAGAGGTTCCTTTACATATCAACAAATAAACTAAATGACCTACTAAATCATTGAGATTGTTGTTACGCAGTCAAAGCCAGAAAACAAATTTTTAGCATATGAAATCACTGTTTTTCTTTATTATTTCCAGAAAACTGCCAACAACCAAATCTTCCAATGTCTTCAAAAATTTGAGAGAATCCTCTTACAATGCCAAGAAGTAGTTAGGTTTGTTTTCTCGAGCTCAAAACGTCCAAAACTTTATGTGTTAGAAAACAAAATGTGTTTTTCAAACTTTTAAAAAACTTATGAAACCACCACAAAAGATTTCCCAAGTTATTAAACTTTTACCTAAGAACCATAAAGGTCCCCAACCACCAACTAAAAGGTAACCAAGACCTTACCAAAACAACAAAAAGGAAAATTAAAACAAAACCTTCAAAACAAGCTTGTACTTAGGCAACTTGGCAGGTGCTCCTGCACCAATATCCATATGAATAACATAACACAATTTTTTATTTTTTCAACAACATTTATTTTATAGTGATTAGTGTCCGAGCTTTGAATTTTTTGAAGATAATACAACATTTGTGTTTTATTGGTGAGCATGTTGAAATTTTAGATAATGAGTTGAATAAAGATTAAACTATTTTTGATTTTATATAATTATTTTGAATAGGTTTGAAATTAATATTTAAATTTTTTCATAAAACGTAAACTGACAAGCATTTAAATGAACAAACCGTCAAAAAAATTTCATATGATAGGTAGGGGTGGCCGTCAAATTTTAGGCGTGCCCTCACCTGTGTTCCAGAAAAGAGAAACGAAAAACATGGCAAACACAGCTTTGTAACTGACGAGAAACATAATATTTAGAAATTGCATATAAGAAACGGATTACATTTTAATAATATTTTTTTTATAATAATTTTTTCACATTTTTTTATTTTAAGATTTATATTTGTTTAATTATTATAAGCAACATTCATCATATTATTATAAGAATATTATATCAGTAGTTGAATGGTGTTCAATTGTTCTTATAATACTTGTGCTTATAATATCTAGTATTGCAACATATTTATACTATATATTGTCAATAACTAGCTCACAAATAAATAAACAAATAACCAAATGTTGGTCAAGATGGACCTATACTTGAACAAATGAGCACCTATAAATTTTATTAAAAAATATATATATAAATAAATTCATTAGCAAGTGAAACAAGAGCTCTGAAGGAACTAAAGTCTTAGCCAAGGGAAGTAAAGTTAGGAAATATAAATCATGGTATAAAATCTATAATCTTTAGTGAAGTGCTCTAATGTGTGTGTGTGTAAACACATACTACTATGTATATAGTATGGATGTGTAATGGCATATAGATGTGTATAAATTTATATATATACATACATATATATATACATATATATACATACATATCTATGTACATACATATACATACATATATACATCGACACATACATTGATATATACATAGATACATGTTTGCATATTATAAAGAAAAGACATTGGTGGATTTGAAACAAACATGTTACAATAGACAAATCACATGACAGATAGTTGGGCATATTAGTGGCAATACAAAATATCATCAACATTTGAACCAAAATTTGAATGTGAAAGCAAGGAGCAAAGAAAGACACACAACTTAATGTATCATGGTGGTAGGAATAAGATGTTTATTGTCACTTTGTCCATAACATAAGCCAATGGTTAGATGTAATTTTTGCTGGTGTAGATCTAGGCTATGCATATTTTGTTTTGTAGAGCTAGATTGATCATTTTCAATTTGTCTTTGTAATGTGAATGTTAAGTGGAAGAATCTTAGGATTAGGTGTATGATTCCTCTTGTAAGTTTTATATCTTGATTACTCATATTTAAGCATGTAGATGAGAAACAATTTAAGTTCTTCGAACATTGTGAGATGTGGACATTGTAGTCACATAAAAATGGCCTCAACTTGCAAACCATATTTTCTACGATGACCATGCTTCTCCCTCGCATAATTCAATTATTTAATCACATCCTAATGTCATAATTATTCTTCTGTGATTATTTAAATAAATAAATTACATTTATTTATTTAAATACGTCACTAATTAGTTCTTATTCCCTCTAATAATTAAATAAATTTCTGATTACCAACATTACCATTTTTCCTTCCGTTAAATAAACTTATTTATTTATCCCACTTTCCATCCCACCAAATAAATAATTAAAATAATTATAAATATTGTCTTTTGTCTCATTCCCATTTATGAATTAAACCATTATTTAATTCATAAGTCAACATTCCTCCATAAATTAAATAATTTATATTATTTCAAATACCCATTTTCCTCCACCATTGATTTGATTGTCTCCAACTAAATCTCAACCCTTCATTTCAAGGATTGCTCTAACTTTGACCTAATGTTGCTCTAACCCTAATCCTCCTTATGACATTGATTCTTGGCCTTTGATCTTAGGGCTTCACCAAATTTCAATCATGGCCATCCATTATCTATTTGGAATTCTTTAAAAGGCCCTCTTTCAAGCCATTTTGGACACAACAAGAGTTACACACAACATGCTTGAGAGCTTTTGAGTATTTGAGCATATATATTACCTCAATATTTTGCTTGTCTTTGGCATAGGTTATAGTTGCACTTCAATTTTGAGGGCAATTATAAAAGTTTTCAGCAATATGGAGAAGGCCAATGGAGGTGAATCAATGGGAGCTTGAAGACTAGGTGATGTTGTTTCATTCTTTTTATTCTTCTTATTTTCATTGTGCTCTATTGTTAATTCGGGATTTACTTTTATGTTGCTTGCAATCTAACTTGAAAACTTTTCCTTAATACATTTGGAGAACCCGATGTAATCTAATTTGGGATTTAGTTTTAGTTTTTATAGATTTTAGCTCAGCATTTTTTTTAGATTTTATTTTAATTAAATGAGACTTAGTTTAGATTTTAATTTTAAATTAGTTTTTATAGATTTTTTTATAGATTTCAATTTATTCACATTAGATTTAGACTAGATCCTTTTTAGATATTTTAGATTTTAATTAAAATTTAATTAGATTTTAATTATAATTAGCTTAGATTTTAATTTTCAATTAGTTTTTAGATTTTTTTTAGCTTTTAATTTAATTACATTTAATTTAGACTAGATTTTTTAGATTTTAATTAGATTTAGATGTTTTTCGATTTTAATAATTAACTGAGTTTAACATTTAGATTAATTTTAGATTAATTTAGATTAATTTTTTGGATTAACTTAGTTAGGTTTAGGTTACATTTTATTTATTTTTAATTCAATCAATGTCATTTTTTCTTTTTTTTTAGTTTAATCTTAATTTTTAGGACTAATCTTTAAGCCATTTTTTTTTTTTGCAAGTGTGAATGTCCATGATTCAAGATTTGAAACGTCACATGTCGCTTGGCAAAGATTGGAGACTCAAAACTACTAATTATGTTTTGTAGGGTTCGTGCTTCAATTTTGCTTTATAATGAGTGCCTTTTTCACATTGAATGATTAGGGGGCCTAAAAAGAACTTGCATGCTTGAGTTGACATCAAAAGCTTGGATTAAAATAAACAAAGTGTTTGATGTGTTTGCCTCACATGTCAATTTGGTTATTAAAATGAACAAATGCTTTCAACTTGTGTAACCTTTGATTCAATAATAGGAGTATCCTCTCCCCTTGTGCACTTGTGCGATCCTGTGTGCAAGAGAAACTGCTATTGACTCTAAGAAATTGGGCCTTCCTTTGTGGGAAAAAGTACTCACCCCAAGGTGACTCAGATTGGCAACAGAGCTCTTTGTCGAGCTACCCCCAACTGGTATATAAATGTGAATCATAACAGAAAGCCTAGGATTACGAGTGCGGATGTGTCATACAGACATAGTAGTACTCCCATAAATCTTATTGAGTGTAACCTCTTCAGGCTGGAGTGCCACCTAATCGGTGATTAATCTCTTGCCCCATGTATGGCCACTCGAACGGGGGTCCCAAACTAAATACTCTTGTGTAGTAGCCAAAAACCTTCTATCCGCTAGTGCAACAATGGTCGTTGTGAAGGCATCCACATCTTCACAGTCTTTAGTAGAGGTGATCAATGTTCCATGGGAGTTCTATGGGTGTTGGAAGCTTGGTTGGCCTGAGAAGAGAGTGCACTGTAAGGGGAAGCCCGTGCAACCAAGCTTTTGGATTCACACACTAAGGATATGTGGCTGGGGAAACCCATGTGGAATCTAGCATATATTGTCCTGACTTAACCATAGGATTGTGCTTGTCTTCTTTGTGATTGATTACAAATTCACAACATCATGCTTGCCAAGTGTTTTCTAGATTCTTAAACAATATACACAACAATCACAAATCTGGAAACGAAACAATCAACTTCAAACAATTCAGACTTTTCATCAAAACATCACAAAACTGAATTCGAGTCTAACAATTTTTCCTATGATTAAACATCTTTTCTAGAAGTCTTTGTCAAAAACCAGAACTGCAATTACTCAAAATTTTCATCATTCAACCATTAACTTGCATTTTTACCTTAGGTTCAACCTTGTTAATTTTAGTTGCATTCCCTAGGCTCCCTAATCATCCTTTCCTACATAGATTTTCCCTTAGGTTTTCATCTTTGCAGACTTTGGATTAGGCCACCTCATCACACTTTGCAAAATCATTGCCTTCAAGAGTAGGTTATCTGGGGACTTAGTCAACAATCTCCTTTTCAGTCATTGTCTTTTTTGTGAGAATTTCCAACTCAATAGTCTAGTTAGGAAAACTCACTAGTCATTTTGACCTTGTCACTTAGTCCCTTTAATAAGTCCTTTGATAACCAAAATTAAGACATAGATTAAGCTTTGAGTGGTTAGGAAAACCTTTCTCCAAATTGCATTCATCCTAGTCCATAATTTGCATATTTTATGCCTAAAAATTAAAAAAAATCAAAAATATTGTTCACCCTAGTCCTCATTTTGCACCTTGGCATTGCATTAGTCACATTTTTAGTCAACATTATCATCCTAGTCCTCATTTTGCACCTAGTCAATTTTATCACCTTGCATTAATCAACATTGTCATCTTAGTCATCATTGTCGCCTTGACATTTGACATCTTTCTTTGGCAATCTTGTCATCTTGCATCAATCATTTCCTTAGGAAAACATCATAATCACCTTGCATTGTCATCCTTTATCACAAAAACACCAAAAGAATAGACTAGTTGTCATAATCATCATCCTCATTTGAGCAATTCTCTTTTATGGTCAAAACTAGGCTTCAAAGAAAGAAAAGACAAATGGCAAATTTTGGGCAAGACTTCAACACCACCATCCACACCAACACTTATGACATGAACCAAGACATGAATTTTAATGATCCATTTACCAACATGAACATACAATCTTCCATGAACTTTCCAACATCCTCTCAAAATCCATTCGAACCATTCATACAGAGAGACCACAATGGACAAGTATTAGCTGAGGATTTAGAGGCTGCAACCCAAAATCCTGATGTAGCTTCATTTGTAAAGGACTTGGTCTTGAACGATGCTGAAAAATACCTTGCTATGCTTTTAGACCAAGGGGAAAAACTACCAAGAGGATTTGACATCAATACCATAAGACCTTCTCCAGACAACACGGCACAAAACTCGACACCTCAACAAAACACAAACAATCCCTCCAACAATAACACTGTTGTCACCACACAAATTGCTACAAGCACCATCAATGTTACATATAGTGGCACCATAAGTCAAAACACCTCCAACTCAATCAATGAAACATCTATTGGAGAAACAGCCACCATGCCACAAGCAGTATCACAATCCATGCCCACAATGTCAATGACATCTTCACAAATAGTTGGAACTACCCTTAGATCTACATCAATGGGGGCAAGTTCCTCAAAACCCATCTTTGGAACTTCATCTATGACCATAGGGACATCATCATCAAATCCTTATGTTGGAATCTCATTCAACCCTTTGGAGGAACTAAACGACATATTCTTATTAGAGGTCCCCAACCAAGCATTAACACATTGTCACACATCAATGCCTCACAAGGATAAAATACCAACATTTCGCATGGACAATTCCAAGGAAAAAATACTAACATCCCACATGGAAAATAATTCCAATATGGAAAAGGCACTCAAATGACACAACAATTGAATACCTTTGGGCACCAAAATAGTCAAGGTTATCAGATCCCCTAAATATTGACAAATATGGCTGGATCGCACATCCCCACATATTCATCACAAATCCACACACAACACTTTCTTCATCAATATTGGCAATACCAGCAATCGCCAAACCAAAACATATCATATATTTCACAACAACACATGTCACATTCAAACTCGAACATGCTATCACAATCAATGGGGACTCAGGGGATACCCACTACCATGTGTGATGCGACCAATAATCCCATAATAGATGCCTTGACACCCAGAGTGGTAGACCTCCAAAAAAAAATGGAAAACATATAAACATCCAACAAAATTCCACCAATGTCATATGACCTATGTCCATATCCTTTTGACACAAATTTATACATGCCACCATTTCCTCTTGGATATGTGGCCCCAAACTTCACCAAATACAAGGGCAAGACAAATCCTATTGAACATGTTTGAGAATTCATGACTAACTATATGGACATTGCATATGAACACACTTAATTGACGAGACTCTTATCCAAGAGTCTAACAGGACCCACACTTGAATGGTTCTCCACTTTGAAGGGGATAAAAACATGGAATGAACTTGTAGACAAATTTGTGAAAAATTATGCCTATAACATTGACACAGATACATCCATCACTAGTTTATGCACACTTACACAAGAAGATGTTGGTGAAACTTTTATCCCATTTTTCCAACGATGGAGAGGCCTAGTAAGTCGTTGCCACATAGACATACCTGAAAAAGAGAAGGTTGACATGTTTGTATAAACACTCCTAGGCCCATTGAGAAAGGGCTTACGAGTTCATTATTGTACAACCTTTACGGACCTAGTCGAACGAGGCGTCCAACTTGAGAAATCCCTTATTGCTGAAGGAAGATTAAAATATGGTCCTAAAAACACAAATGCAAGTCCACCCACTGACAAGATCAAATATTGGGTTAAGAATAAACATGTCACCAATGATGGCATTGTAGATGCTAAGGCTGTCAATGCAATGGGTCTTGTGCTTACCCTTAAAGGGGCTCAACCACAAAATAAATAGATGACCACCCAAACCCATGCTACCAATGTTGAATAGAAAAATCAAAATAACCAAGGTAATCAGAATAACCAAAATCAAAGGCAACCCCGACAACCCAGACAATTCCCCAAGAGTCACACATACACCCCCTTGGGTGAGCCCATTGAAGAAGTCCTCAAGAAACTCCTTCAAAATGGTGTCATCACACTTGAGGACCCAGAACCCTATGACCCAGGGAAATTTAAACTATTTTGGTTGGATGACAACACATTTTGTGATTATCATCGAGCAAAAGGACATAAAACCTCCTCTTGTCGACAACTAAAAAATATGGTACAAGACCTTATCGAGAATCGTACCATTGAGATAGGTGGACCACAGTTTGCATCTAATTCAGACCATACCATACACAAGAAACCACTGCAGGACCATGGTTCTAGTAACCCTTCCATGTCAAAAGCCAATAACAATAATCGAGTCAACCATGCCCGTATTGCATATGACTATTCTGGTGGACATATCATAAATCATATTAGAACAACTATTGAACATGTCAACATAGTTACTATCAGAAATTCCCTTGAATGCAATGTCACTATCTGTGGAGGAAAAGTCACCATAGCCGGCCCTCCTCCTCCTAGACAACCAAAGATAACTATAGTTGGCCCGTCTGCTCAACAATCACAGTCTCGTCCATTAACCCAACAGTCCCAGCCTAAAGGAAATTTTAACCTCATTGACCAACTTGTGAAGACAACTACAAAGGTTTCTATACTTGAGTTGCTACGCATTTCCCCAACACATAAGGCTATACTCGACAAAACATTACAAGAGTCTTTTGTTCCCTAGGATATTGATGTCAATCAATTTGAGGCCATGGTGGGATATCTTACTACTCCCCACCATATAAAATTTTTAGAGAAAGACTACTCATCATCCAAATCCAATCATAATGATTCCCTTCACATTAAAGTATTTATCCATAAGCATAAGGTCAGACGAGTGTTAGTAGATGGCAGAGCAGGACTGAACATCTGCTCCTTAAAATTGGTTAGGGCCCTAGGCTTTTCTAATGCTTGTGTAGACACTACAAAGAGAATTGTTATCAAGGAATATGATGATGAAGAACATTCCTCTTGTGGCATAATTTCTCTTCCAATTCATATTGGACCAGTCATTGTGGACACCACTTGTCAAGTCCTGGATCTAGAACTTCCATACAATATTCTACTTGGTTGACCTTGGATCCGTGCCCTAAAAGTTGTACCTTCCACATATCACTAGTGTTTGAAGTTTCCCTTTGATGGCACTGAGATTACGATATATGGAGACCCCGACCCATTTCAATATTGTACCAATTTAAGAGGTGTCTGAGAGCGCCACATGCTATTAACCATGAAGCTTCGACATTGTCATCCTCTAAATTCCTTGAACCATCAACACTTGTAAAGCCTCCCACATCCACATCCACTGCCACAACATCCACTTTTTCTTCTTCGACAACCATGACCACCTCCATGACATCTACCACTTCATCCATAACCCCAAGCATCAACGCAAGTATTAAGATTCAGGACCAAGGGTGTGGAGAGTATAAGCTAAATACGACCTATTGCATAACGAGGATGCCCAAGTCCCCCCAGGTATATGGAAATCCTTGCTTTAGGTTAGAGTCAAAAGAAATTTTCAAAGTACCTCCAAAAAAATATTCATAAAGTGGGGTGAAATGAGTCAAGAGGACATTGACAATGTGCTATCTTTGATTTATAGAAAACTAGAGGATCCAACTCACTTGCCAGTAAAAATATATGGTAAAGGATATGACATGATAAAGTGAAAGGCTATGATGGAATTAGTGGCCTTGGAAAGCACAAGAAAGGAAGGCAAGAACCTCTAGCACCTAAAGGAAGACCTAAACATCTTAGGTTAGGGTTAGGACCATGACAATCTGGTGATTATAGTACCAATGCGCTTTCTAGCGAGAGAGTAAATTCTTTAGACTGTGTCGAGACAATTAAAGATCCCCTTTTTGAAACTAACTCGCACGAATGGGAATTTGGCTCCCAACGATCCCTAAGTGACTGTTTCCTTGAGGACTTATTTTTCGAACCAAGAGAGCCTACATTTGAAGAGAGATTCTAGAAAATGTTCAAAATTGACATGACGCCAAACAACACCAAGTTTGGATCCTCTTCTACTCCCATTGACCATAATCCTGACATACTTGTCTACCCTGCTAAACCTAATGACCATCATTCAAATTCATTTGAATTGCCACCTGACACTACTAACCCTGACTCCACTCCCTTTGCTCCTTTGCTGATGAGTGTGAATCAAGCGAGGCAGAGTACTGGATAGAATCTGACATAGAGCCCGACGATGACAATTTTATCTTTAACCTCTCTGAATCCGTCAGCATGATTTTTGCATCCTCCCCACCATTCACCAATACTGATGATGGTATTTCATTAGTCTACCCACAACTAATCAATTGGGATCAATAAGCCCCACTAGTTATGGACATATTTCAAAATGATGAGGCCATTGTAGAATTCATGGGACTACGTGAGGGTATACCAAGTGGAGACCACAAGGCTATATTTTCCATTGACCTAGATTGTGCTGCTTACTTTGGGGAGACTGCTCCATCCTCTAGTCGCACAATGAAAAATAAAAATAAAGTAAAAAATGACATGTCTTTAGGTGAGAACCGTAAGGCACCTTCTGACGATAAAAAAGTAAAAATAAAGGATGTATCTGAAGGTGAAGACCTCTCTGAGGGGCCTAAGGATGGAGAACTAGACTTTCTCCCCATAACTCAGGAGAAATCAGCCATACTCATAGAGGACACTATGGAAGTAAACATATCTATAGCAGAAGATCCTAAGATGGTTCTCTTCATGACATCTTTGGCAAAGGAAGAGAAACTTGAGTTCTACAAATTATTTTCAGAGTGTAAGGTCAACTTTGTGTGGTCTTATGCCGATATGCCTAGGTTGGATCCAGAACTTGTCTTGCACCATTTGCCATTATTTTGAGATGCCAAGCCAGTGAAACAGAAGCTGCAAAAGATGCACCCACAGATCGCCTTGTTAGTCAAAGTAGAACTTAAGAAATTTTTAGATGTAGGATTCATATGGTCCATAGACTATGATGAATGGATATCAAATCTTGTACTAGTCACAAAGCCAAATAATCAAATCCGCATTTGCACAGATTTTCGAGACCTGAATAAAGCATGTCCAAAGGATGACTTTCCCTTGCCAAACATTGACATCATAGTGGACCTTACGATAGGATATGAGATGTTGTCCCTCATGGATGGTTTTTTTGGTTATAATTAGACTCATATTGCCCCTGAAGATCAACACAAAATAGCATTCACATGTCCTTGGGGCACATACTATTGGAACACCATGCATTTTGGTCTTAAGAATGTAGGTGCCATGTATCAGAGAGCCATGACAACCATATTCCATGACATGATGCACAAGATAATGGAAGATTATGTAGATGACCTTTGGAAAAATCTTTGACACGAAAAAGACCACTTGAAGGTGTTAGATAAAATTTTCAAGAGATTGGAAGAGTACAAGGTCCGCTTGAATCCAAAGAAATGTGTCTTTGGCGTGATATCAGGAAAACTTTTGGGGTACATTGTTTCTCGTAAAGGCATTAAGTTGATCCTGCCAAGGTAAAAGCCATATTAGACATGCCTCCTCCAAAAAGGATAAGTGAACTTAGGACATTGCAAGGTAGGTTACAATATATTTGATGCTTCATAGCACAATTGGTAGACAATTGCCGTCCATTTCAGTATCTTCTATGCAAAAGTATCCCCTTTGTGTGGAAAGATAAATGTCATGAGGCCTTCCAACAAATAAAAGATTATTCACTGTCACCACCTGTTTTAATGCCAACAATTGAAGGGAAACCTTTGATTCTGTACATTTCAATAACAACTTTAGCATTGGGGGAATTACTAGCACAAAATGACCATGAAGAAAAGGAAAGGGCCATATACTACATCAGTAGGACACAACCATCGAATGTGCTTGCCTAGCAGTTGTCTTTGTTGCTCATAAATTAAGACACTACATGTTGAATCACCAAACACACTTAGTGGTGAAGATTGATCCCCTAAAATATCTCCTAAGTCGTACAACATTGACAGGTCGCTTGGCCAAATGGGTAATGATCTTGAGTGAGTATGATATTCAGTATGTTGAAAGAAAGGCAATAAAGGGACAAGTGATAGCAAACCAACTAGAAGACGCACCTATACAAGGTGATCATCCACTAGTAGCAAACTTTCCAGATGAGTCAATATTTCATACAAAACCTAAGTCACCTTGGAGGCTATATTTTGAAGGATCTCATACTAATCATGGCTCACGGGTAGGAATATTATTTATCACCCCTTAAGGAGACGCCATCCCTAAGTCCTTCCGCATTGCTTTTCCATGTAAAAATAATGTGGCAGAATATGAGGCACTTGTCACGAGACTCAGAGTGGCCATCAAATGGAAAATAAGAACACTTCATGTCTATGGAGATTCTCAACTGATCATTAACCAAGTCAATGATGACTATGACACTAAGGATGAGAAATTAATGCCTTACAAATGAATGGTTGACAAATTTCAAACATATTTTCACATGGTGACTTTTGAGCAAGTTCCAAGAACACAAAATAAGGTAGTAGACGCAGTGGCCACAATTGGCTCTCTCCTGGACATTCCTAGTAATGTGCCTTAATTTGAATTTTTGGTAGAACAACTTTTGGTCCCTGCATATGACATACCCAAATCAGAGATGGTTTGCGAGCTTGTTGGTCCCAATTCTCCATGGTATCAAGAAATCTATGACTACCTCAAGTCCCAAACGCTTCCCCCCAACCTATCCAATAACCAACAAAAGTCTTTTATCTGAAAAGCCGCCAGATACACCATCCTTAGTGACACCCTTTATCAGCATACCTTTGATAACTCCCTTCTTTGATGTCTTGACATTGATGAAGCACAAACAACCTTGTGAGAGGTACACAAGGGTATATGTGGATCCCATTAGAGTGGTACTACTTTAGCTAAAAATATAACAAGACTTGGGTATTACTGGCTGACCATTGAGAAAGATGCACTTGAATTTGTCAGAATGTGTCACCAATGTTAGATACACAAAGACTTGATTCATGCACCAGCACAAAAACTTCAACCGATTACTTTTCCTTGGTCCTTCACATAATGGGGACTCAACCTCATGGGCAAGATCCATCCTACCTCATCCAATGGCCACAAATTCATCATTACTGCCACTGAGTACTTTACTAAGTGGATTGAAGCCATCCCGCTTACTTACTTTACCAAAAAACAAATTTCCAAGTTTATCCTCAACTATATCATCTGTCAATATGGTATTCCACAATCCATAATCACAGATAATAGTCATCCCTTCAAAAATAAGGATGTACATGAACTTTGTGAACGCTTCCATATCCGACACCACTTCTCCATGCCTTACTACCCACAAGGAAATGGTCAAGCTGAGGCGTCTAATAAAATAATCATCAAACTTCATAAGAAGACCGTCAATGATGCTAGTCATGATTGGCACATATAACTCAATCCTACTTTGTGGCCATATCGCACTAGCATTCGTACTCCCACTGGAGCCACTCCATTTTCCCTTGTCTTTGGAGTTGAAGCCATCTTTCCCATAGAGGTTGAAATTCCATCCCTACGAGTCTCTATGAAAGGTCTAATCATTGAAAGAATATAGACAGTCACAACTACATGAATTAGAAATGCTAGATGAACAAAGACATAATGCCTTGAACCACTTGTAGGCATATCAAAATCATCTTTGCATAAGCTACAACAAAAGAGTGATGACTCAAAAATTTGACATTGGTGACCTAGTTCTCATGCAAAATCCTAAGAATCAATCTGATAGAGAAAAATCTGGCAAGTTTGAACCCAATTGTCTAGGTCCATACATCATCACTGCATCATTTGGTTCTGGTACATATCAGTTGGCTACTCCAGATGGTGAACAATTGATAGAGCCAATCAACAGTCTACATTTACGCAAGTTCTATACATAGCATCAAAAAGTCTGGCCAACAACCATTAAAAATACAAAAAAAATTGAAAAATACAGAAATATCGTCACTTGGATGAAAACCTAGAAAACAGGAATCCTAGTGATAGAAAAATAAAATAAAATAAAAATTGACAAAAATAAAGAGAAATAATTCATCCAATAGTGAAAACCTGGTAAACATGCACTTTGGATAAGTACCATGGTGAAAACCTGGCAAACAAGCACCATGTGTGGTTAGTCATTACTTTGACATCTATTGTCACTCTATCTACCTTAGTCCATAATAAACATCCATTTTTATGAGATTTTTCACAACATTTCACCCTAACATCATGACGTTTCTTTCCATGGCCGACAGTGGTTGACATTGAAGTCTTGTGCACCGCCTATCATCCATACCAGTCATGTCCTTTTCATCAACTTGACTAGGGGCAATATTTTATTATGGGACTACAGTGGGTATCGTACATGGTCTTGAAAATTTTAAAAATTATTGAAAAAATCATAAAATTCCTTAAAAAAAATTCCTAAAAATCATTAAAAATCATTAAAAAATCTTAAAAATCATTAAAAAATCCTAAGAAAAATTCTAAAAATCATAAAAAGTCCTAAAAAAAGACCTAAAAATTGAAAAATCCAGCTCAAGAGAGCACAAAAACATCCAAATAACATCACAAATCCCAAAAATAGAGATAGTTAGTCATGTCAGTCATGTTAGTTTTTGCCAATTGTTGAACTATGAGGTCTCTATACATTTGCTATGTAGGCAAGGCCATTAGTCAATGTGCCCCCGAGGCCCCCTAGGTTCAATCCCTTATGGTTTGTCAACTCAATTCAAAACATTTCAATTCATCTTCAATATGTCCATCTATCCCCGTCGAACTACGAGGTCTCTAAGTTCACAACATAGGCAAGGCCATCTATCGATGATCCCCTGAGGTCACCTAGGTCAATCCTTTAGGGTTTGTTATTTTCATCAAATAAGTCAGATATAGTCACACTCAAAAACAAGATAGTCATTTGAAAATCAACATTCAAATCGCAAACCAACAAACAACATAGCCCAGTCAGTTATCAATCCAAACATCCATCAAATTTCCAACACAATGTCAGCCTAGTCACTTTATGGTCCCCTTCAAGATGTGTCCTTGGAATTGAACCCGTCAAAACATCATTTTCCTTTTCAGGATGTGTCTTTCTTGATGACAGGCTTCATCACATAGTCATTGGCCTTTTTAGGATGTGTCCTTCCTAATGACAAGCTTCATCACATAGTCATTGGAATTTTTAGGATGTGTCCTTCCTAGACAGTAGGCATCGTCAAGTCATCAATACTGTTAGACTATCAAATCGTCAAACTGTCACACTATCACACAATCAACCTTTGACACACAAATCTTGGAAAACATATTGAATGGTTTTTTATTTTGTTGGTCTATTTTGTCTTATGTTTTTATTTTTTGGTCTCTTGGTCATGTTACTAACTACCTCAAGGATGTCCCATGAAGGATTTAGATGTGCGATGACGTCTCATGACCTATTTTTCCTTGATTGTTGTCTTTGGTGTGTCTTGATGAAAATATTGAGGCAACTTGACCCTTAGTATGATTTAGGACATTCCATGTCTATGATTGTCTATTTTTGCAAGTGGATGACCTTGCACACCTTGGTCTATGTCATATCATGGTGTTTGTTGTCCATTTGCCACATTTTACCGCCCAATGATGATTCTGCAACACTTATTTTGTTACTTAGCAAAATATTGAAGTATTCATTTTTCATCCTAACATCCATGGCTTCCATGCTAACATTTCTTTTATTCATTCATCCTCTTGTCTTCCCATCCATTTCAAGAGCACACACATGTTCTTCTAACTTGCCTGTCCTCTTGAGGGGCATACGACTACCTCCTCATCATCCTTCCTCTCCTCACTTTCAAATTGGGGCATATTTTTGACTTGTTCTTTGACACAATGCAATAAACTGCATTATGTCAAAGAGGGGCAAAATGTAGACGCATAAAAATGGCCTCAACTTGCAAACCATATTTTCTACGATGACCATGCTTCTCCCTAGCATAATTCAATTATTTAATCACATCCTAATGTCATAATTATTCCTTTGTGATTATTTAAATAAATAGATGACATTTATTTATTTAAATATGTCACTAATTAGTTCTTATTCCCTGTAATAATTAAATAAATTTTTGATTACCAACAATACCATTTTTCCTTCCATTAAGTAAACTTATTTATTTATCCCACTTTCCATCCCACCAAATAAATAATTAAAATAATTATAAATATTGTCTTTTGTCTCATTCCCATTTATGAATTAAACCATTATTTAATTCATAAGTCAACATTCCTCCATAAATTAAATAATTTATATTATTCCAACTACCTATTTTCCTCCACCATTGATTTGATTGTCTCCAACTAAATCTCAACCCTTCATTTCAAGGATTTTCCTAACTTTGACCTAATGTTGCCCTAACCCTAATCCTCCTTATGACATTGATTCTTGGCCTTTGATCTTAGGGCTTCACCAACTTTCAATCATGGCCATCCATTCTCAATTTGGAATTCTTTAAAAGGCCCTCTTTCAAGTCATTTTGGACACAACAAGAGTTACACACAACACATGCTTGAGATCTATTGAGTATTTGAGCATATATATTACTTCAATATTTTGCTTTTCTTTGGAATAGGTTATAGTTGCACTTCAATTTTGGGGGATATTGTACAAGTTTTTAGCAAGATGGAGAAGGCCAATGGAGGTGAATCAATGGAGGCTTGAAGACTAGGTGATGTTGTTTCATTCTTTTTATGCTTTTTGTTTTCATTGTGCTCTATTGTTAATGGGGGATTTAGTTTTATGTTGCTTGCAATCTAACTTGAAAACTTTTCCTTAATACAAACATCTATTCTTTGGAATACTTGGAGTAGTTATACAACATTGTTCCAATTAAATACTCTCATGGAGCACATAGAGCTATGATATATAAAGACATGTATGAGGGGTTACTTTCTAATCTAGGATGTTGATCATGAGTATTTATATATATATAAATGTATGTTTATGTATATATGTAATGGCATAGACATATATATATATATAGATACATATAAATGGGTATATGTATACATATATATATGCACACACACACATATGGATACAAATATATACATCTATAGTGCATTTATAGATAATAGATGTATATATCTATATGCATTGTATGCATATCTATATTATCCATAGTATAAATGCATATATATATAATACATAGATATATACATAATTACTATTTTATTTTTGTAATTTAATTTTTTTTTTTAAATTAATAATTTTAGCTGAACATTGAAAGTAATGTGCTTAAAGACAAGCCTTCGTATATATATATAAACACATACATATTTGTATATAGAATGAATGTGTAATAGCATACACATGTATAAATGTACACACACACACACATATATATATATCTTTGTGTGTGTGTGTGTGTATGTATGTACATACATATACATACATATGTATAAATCCATACATACATACATACATATGTATGTATATGTATATGTAAACATATATATATATATATATGTATGTATGCATGTATATATGTATGTATGTATGTATGTATGCATGTATATATGTATGTACATACATATTATACATACATATGTATACATGCATGCATGCATGCATACATACATACATACATACATACATACATACATACATACATGCATACATACATACATACATACATGTTTATATTTTATAAAGAGAAGAGATTGGTGGATTTCAAACAAATAGGTTAGAATAGAGTAGTTGGGCATATTAGTGGCAATACAAAATATTGTCAACATTTGAATCAAAATTTGAATGTGAAAGAAAGGAGTAGGAAAATACACATAATCTAATGTGCCATTGTGGTAGGAATAAGATGCTTGTAATGCCATCGTCGCAAACCCTAGAGGACAACACACTAGCGACTGAACATGGAACAATTTTTTTTTTTTAAGAGTGCATATAACACACCATTGTAAAAGAAACATTAACACAATTCAATCCTTGTCCTCTAAGGTTCATGGTCTGCTATGTGATTTTCCATCATCTAATGTACAAGAACTATAATATATTGCATCAATTTAAAGCTAACATCAACTAGGAGTCAAATCTAATCATTTCATATAAACAAGTGATCCATAAGATACAACCATAACATGAGTACATAGAAATTAGTTGATTCAATTCATTCAATTTACATGCACAATAACATCATGTGCATAATCCATCACATAATAGAGTTTACATCAATATACATCATTACACTTATACATAAAGATGACAATCCCTCCTCATAAACAAGAGAGGAGAGTAAAACAGGAGAATAATCCATGATACAATTGAACTGCAATACAATACAATACATGAAGATACTTCACATGAACAGGGACAAGTGTCGAAGTCATCAAAACTAGGATCAATGACCATGAACACGATCAAGTGAGGGAACCCAATGGAGTGCATAGCATGTTCCACCCAACCATGTGGAACCCTAAGGTCCACCCCTCGTGCTAGGAGATAGCATTAAGGTTCTACCACCAAAGCCAAGATATAGACGACAACATAAAGAATAACATAAATCCAATGTACAAACATGATACAGTAACACATGACAACAACTCCACTTCCAGAGGCACACAACACTAAGGAGAACAAGAAATAAGGGAATACTAGGTTGACGTAGGAGGAGTTTCATCACATAGGTTGTAATGGGTTACCCTGGTGTAACCTTTCTAGGCTACCAGACTACCTAATCATCTCTACCAACCGTCAGACCCCCATGCATGCTATGTGGGATCAACATACCTTCCAGTCGGTCTAGGTAGTTGACCTTGCCATGCTAGGACTTCCTGTCTCACCTTAAGCCTAAACAAGTGCTTGAGCCATGAGAGAGGCCCATCCAATATCTTTATTTAATGTGAGATACTACCCAAACCTCCTAATTTAATTAATTAGATTATGCCTTGATTAAACTCTCAATGAGTTACCCTGGACCTACCACTTTGGGCGCCATACCCCCATTGAGAGCCACTCCCCTATTGAAACAAAAAATCCAAGAAATTGAATCAAAGCCACTTGCACAAATCAAAACTCATAACACAAACACATGTCGAGGCATAATCCTTCTCGCCCACAAGTTTCAAAAGTTCCAAGGGTTTCATCCACTTATGTCGATACACAATGCAAGGCTCATGAACATCACATATACACATTTAATACCCAACAATCATCTCAAGAATAACAAGAATTCATCAAAAAGTCAATTTCCCTCTCCTAGCCTCTGGAAGTCTAACATCACAATTGCACAAATATGTTGGAAATAAGCAACACTGAGAGGGCGGCTGAATCAGTGTTGTGCAAAAAAATAAATTTATTATTTTGATCTTTAACCCACTTAAGCATTCAACAAAAGAAATATGCATACACAAAAAGAAAACAATCACAACACCATAACACCAAATTTTTTACGTGGAAACCCTGTCAGGGGAAAAACCACAGTGGATGGCCAATCCACAATATAATATGAGTATATTACCCAAAAGAAATATTACAAAATGGGAATGCATTTGCATTCAGGCACACTCCCTAGAGCTCACTGCTCAAAATACAGAGGCTCACTACCTTACATGATTTGGATTAGATCCAAGAGAATGAACTAAGAGAATAACATCTACAAATGCTTGATTATAGTTTTGGTTAAGCTTAGTAGACGATCTTCTGTCCTTCTGACTTATTCTACAATTTTGCTCTACTCTGTACAAACTCACACTACAAAATCTTTAATGCACAAGTAAAATTGTGCATAATCGCTTAATCGCTCTTCTGATAATCACACCACTTCAACACATCTTTCACACACAAACAATGATATAACTGATCACTTATATATCCACAACAAAGGATTTAGTCACAACAAGTTGGCTTCAATAAAAAATAAAAATATTAGCAACTATCAGCTCAAATCTTGAGTAATATCCAATGCGCATCCACAACGGTTGCCCACAACTTAGCTTGGACCCAAAAAAAATGATCAAACACAAAAATATTTGAATAAACATTCCTTGACTATCCACAACACATTATATCAAATAAGTCAGCCACAAAACACTGATGAACAAAGAGATATCAACCCGATAACCAAACTTACACATAACTTGGTACGAGGCACTAAGATTTCTAGATAACACAAGAAATATACTGATAAACCTTCCATGAGATTCACAACTCAAAATAATAATTGAAAATATGCAAGTGAATCGATGATCACAAAATTGCCGGATGCCCTGTTCTTCCTAACTATTAACAATCTATCTGCCAGTGAGAGAAAATGATGATGTGCAAATCCAAAAATGACTAGGGTTCCATCAATGACAACACTTGAAAGCATTTGTAGTGTCTCTTGCCAACAATCTTCCCCTTTGGCATTGATGGCAACACTTAGTGGAAAATGACTAAGTGTTGGATTAGTACCACCATGAACTACACTGCCACTTCAAATTTTCAAAAAGAATCTACAATGCGACTCCCCCTAAGATGAATACACATTTTTCACTGTACAAATCTCCCCCTTTGACATCAATGGAAAAATTGGGGAACCGAAAAACAAAATTTCAAAACTGTACAAGCATAACCTTTGTCTTACACAAGTTTGAAGGCATATGCAAAATCATTCTTCAACATACTTAAATTTGTGTCCCAAACCCTTTTAAGACTCTCTAAAATGTTTATGTGACCACAAATTAGATAAGACATATTTTCTGTAGTTTCAATATTCACTGGGTCATGAGCTGCCATAACATCTTTGGCCTCTTTTAATGCATTTACCAATATTTGAATCTTCAGACTAATTAGTCCTCTGAGTTCACATTCTCTCCCTACAATCCTCTCATTTTCATGCTTCAAACTCCTTATTTTGTTAAGAAAAGATATTACCTGACCTTCTTGCTCTCCAACATTACCATCTAATGGATCAAAAGCATCAAAAATAGTGACCAAATCTTTTTCAATATCCTTCATCTTCTTCTCATTGGCTTCAGTGAATTTTGAAAAAACTAAACATGATCTATACACTTTTCCACCTTCAGATAGAGTATCTTGAATATTTCTCATGTAGGTGGCTAATAGAGTTTTATCAAATTTTCAATCAGTTCTTTTAATCCACCAAATCTCTTTTCCTTAAACTCCATCTGCACTTTAATCATGGCTAATTTTTTCAAAAGATTCAAAGTGCGTACTTATAGAATTTGAGCTTCTTTAGCTCACCAAAAGAGGAACCAAATAGATCCATGACATGAGTAGGTATTAATTTATGTAGAAATCCATATGCAAGGCTTAGTAATTCACTATCCTCTAAGTGAGACTTTAGAATCTTCTCATCGGCCTTAGCTTCAAAAATTGATGCGGCCTCCATCATATGAATTGGGAACAAATAGGATAGATTGATTGAGATTTCATCCAATTTAGGATCAAATTCTTCCTACTGTTCCATTAGAGATTTCTTCACTACCTTGGTAGTGTCTCTTGCCTCCACTCTGATTTCCTTAACTTGAACTTTTTCTTCTTCAACCTTGGGTTCTTCAGAGACTATTTCTGGATTTCCTTTAGGCTCTTCAATTTCTTCATTTTGTACCTCCTCCTCAGCTAATACCACCTTAGGAACTTTAGTTTCCATTAGTATTTTTGTATTTTCTGCCTTAGGAGGAATCTAAAAATCCTCAGCATCTGCATTCACTTCCTCATTTTTTGAAACATTTTCAATATTCACTTCTTTAACATTAATCTTATTCTTTAATAGAAATGCTTCCAAAATTTTCTTGGTTTCACAGACAACATCATCAGTTTCACCGATCATGAGTTTATTCACCCTTGTTTTGCTTTGAAATTCCTTTTTGGCCTTTTCAAGGAGTGAATTCATTTCCTCAATTGACATTTCCGAACATAAATCTACAAGAATTGTCTTCCTCATATTTTCTTCTTTTTTTCTAGCACTTAATCTTCTCGACTCCAGAACATCATATAGACATTTGGATAAACTAGGCATAATTTCAACAAGAATTTTATTAAAAAATGTTCATATGTTTTGTTGTGGCTTCTTCAAGAATTATTTGACCGGATTCATCAAAAAATTCATAAAATTCATAGAGGGGCTTAAGATTACCATCCTTAATAACAACATTCTCTACTTCCTCAACTAACATACCAGGTTTATCAATTTTTTCTTTCTTCTTTGCCTTTTTCTCTTCACTAGAAGATATTCTCTTGGTTAACTTGATAGCCTGAGTTCCAATAGCCTTCATTTATTTCATAATTTATTTTGACTCGGTCTCCTCATCTTCTGAAATGGCTTGATATGTTCTTGTTCTTTTATTCTTCTTTCTCTTATCAGAAGCCTTGTCTTGAGTTGGCTTGGCTATAGAAGTGGACAAAGATGGGGAAATCCTGATAGATCTAGTGCAAGCAAAATTTGTTCCCAGACTAGTAGATTCAATTCTTGCTTGCTCTTTTGCTTCTTTAGCCTCATCTCTCTTCCTTCTTTCTTCTATCAATTTTTGTATAGGTATTCCCATACTTTCTGCAAAGACTTCTACTTCTTTTCTTACTCTCCTGGCTATCATTGGTTTTTTCAATTCCACATGAACCTGCATACTTTTCTCTGCATATGTTCCAAACCTCTCTTCTCCCAAATCTAGAGGTGAACACAATAATTGTTCCACATACCTTCAAAATTTTCTCCTCTACTTTGTATTCTATAGGCATGATCCATATTTTTATGGGATCAACAACTTCCATATGGTATTGATCAATGTCCACCATCAAGCAGATAATATCTTTGTACTGTTCCACAATTGAAGTTGGATTTCTTTCCCTGGCATGCATCATATCCTGGAATTTTTTAAAGTGCCCCCAGAGGGTAGTATTCTTGGTCTGACAATCACCAATTCCAAACAACATGTTCCTTAACTCATTAGCTACAAGCTCATCTTTTTGCCAATGTACTTTTCCAACACCTGAAACCTCATTCTTAAAGTAGAAGAATAGACATAGCAACAAATTACCATATTTGTAAGTGTTCTTCTTATCTTTCTTAATCTTGCCTAGATTCTCCATCAATTGACTTCTGAGCAACTCACACAAGTCATAATCTTCATCTTGTTTTACCATTTCATAAGCCGCATAAATGGTCGTACCAAATACAAAATTATCCTGGCTTGAGTGGTAGATCTTCTAGCCAATGACCATTGATGCAAATTTAACATCAACTTCAATAATGTCTTCTATTGTCATTTCCCTTCTATCCCATTGAGAACTTGTTGTATCAATAACCTTCTCATTCTTCATAGATTTCAATACTTGAAGTCTACTGGTGGAATTCAGACCCGTGACCGCACTTATAGCCTCTTTCATGATTTTAAATGGCACATCCAACCACATGAACTCTACATGAACACAACTTAAAACATACCACACCCATTCATTTTCCTCAAATATAGGAAATTTCACAAACTGCGTGAACTTCCTCTCTTCTAGGGTTTTATATTTCAACTTAATAGTAAGGTTCTCTTTAATTATATGATGGGATTACAGATTCATCATTTGAGAGGTTCCTAATTCTTTAATATTGGCATGTATGTAAGCCCTAATATCTTCAGTATGCAATACTCTGTACGGCATAGATGAAAACGTACCTAGGGGCTCGGTCTCAATAGACTTAAGGATTCTATTTGAATTTTGGATAGAGTATGTCCTTAACTTTGACTACCAGAGGAGTGGAAATGATTAAGAATTCACATATTTATAGGCTTTTCGATAAATACCTTTTCGTCGGCTTGAAGTTTGATCATAGAACTTTCTTCACGCTTTGAATCTCTCCACAATTCAACAAAGTTCACTCAAGAGCTCTCCAAACTACTTTCCTCCAAAATGTAAATTGACAAATGAAGGATGAAAATATTATTTTATCGTTTGCACACCTAACCCTTTTTATCGCAATAAATTCCTTTATCATAACTCAGTTGGTTACCCTATTTCCATGTACTGAGATAGATGATTCTTCTGTGGATCTCCAATACTTTGTAGTACTACCTTCAATTGGTTGAACCACATCTAAAAAGCATCATTGCACTTACTGGACTTTTCCACATTCTAGTATTAGTTACCAGCAAGGGGTTAAAATATTTTCCTGATAGCTTCCGTTAGCCCAAAGCCCTAAAACTAATTCCCAGAGGAATTACCAAAAGTAGATTCTGGTGCTACAATATTTCTTTCAATTGATGGATTCTTCTTCACCCATTTCTTCTGCATTTTCCTTTTGATCACATCAGTAGTGACTTTACCTTTTCCTTTAACATCCTATTGCATGTTTTATTTTACCAGACCTCTTTTTTTCTAATAGAATCTAGCAGTGTAGCCAAATTTACTGTAGTTGTAACACACAACACTTCTTTGTCTAGGTCAATTGTTCCACTAATTTTGTCTTGATCTGCATTGGTTAGAAATATTCCCAAATCTATTGCATGCATAGCATATAACATCTTTATGAAATTTATTCATCACAACTCTACATTCACTTGACTTATGACCATACTTATAGCAATTAAAGAACTGGCTTGAGAATGATGGTCCTCCTGTATTCATCCTGCTCCTACATTGAGAAGCCATATGGCCAAAAAAATTTCAAGAAAAATAGTAGCCATTAAATTTGTGATAATTCAGTTGTCTTACCAAATTCCTTCTAGCTCCATTCATCTGATTTCCTTTCCTAAATCTCCCTTGTCTAGATATAGAACTTTCTCCTTCTTTGTATCCAAGACCTCACCTATCACCATCAATCCTCTATCCTTTAATCAATTCATCAAGTTTGGCTGAGCTTGCTTTGAATTTCTCCTTGTACTCATTTGCAGTAGTAAACTCACTTTTGAGATCATCAAGCTGTTTTTCAAGCACTTCTTCATTGTTTTTAGATTGCTCCAGTTCATTATCCAATCGACTGCATTGTTTAGATTTTTCTTTCAAGGAATGTGCAAGATTTTCTTCATTCTTCTTTCTATCTTCAATATCCTTGGTAATCTTCATCATAATGGATTCCATCTCATGCTTTAGGGTAGCATTTTCTTTGGAAATTTTTTCACATTCTTCCGTTTTCTCCTTCAAGGCATGACTGAGTTGTTCATCTTCCATGCTTCTATTCTTCTACTTGAGTTGATCACATAATTCCTTTCTTTTCTCCCTTGATTCATTGATTTTTTCTTTCAATGACTGAATGCATTTCTCTACACTTTTAAGATTTTCTTGTAATTCCTGGTTCTCAGACTGTGACTGGTCAAGATCATCCAAGGCCACCATAAGTTGTTGAATTCTGCTTGTATCCATTGAAAAAAACCCTCCAAGATCTCCCTAAGCTCTTAGAATTCTTTTGAGGAACTAGCTCTGATACCAATTATTGGAAACAAGCAACATTGAGAGGGAGGGTGAATCAGTGTTGTGCAAAAAAATAAATTTATTATTCTAATCCTTAACCCACTTAAGCATTCAACAAAATAAATATTCATAAACAAAAAGAAAAAAATCACAACACCATAACACCAAGATTTTTACATGGAAACCTTGTTAAGGGAAAAACCATGATGGATGGCCAATACACAATATAATCTGAGTATACCCAAAAGAAAGATTACAAAATGGGAATGCATTTGCATTCATGCACACTGCCTAGAGCTCATTGCTCAAAATAGAGAGGCTTGCTACCTTACAATGATTTGTATAACATACAAGAGAATGAACTGAGAGAATAGCATCTACAAATGCTTGATTACAGTTCTGGTTAAGCTTAGTAGACAATCTTTTGTCCTTCTGATCGATTCTATAATTTTGCTCTGTTTTGTACAAACTCACACTACAACATCTTTAATGCACAAGTGAAACTGTGCATAATTTCTTAATCACTCTTCTGATAATCACAACACACTTCAACACATATTTCATATACACATAATGATATAACTGATCACTTATGTATATATATCCACAACAAAGGATTTAGTCGTAGCAAGTCAGCTTCAATAAAACTTAAAAATATTGGCATTTGTAGGTTCAAATCTTGAATACTATCCAATGCACATCCACAACGGTTTCCCACAACTTAGCTTGGACCCCCAAAAAAATGATCAAACACAAAAATATTCAAATAAACATTCCTAAAATATCCACAACACATTATATCAATTGAGTCTACCACAAAACACTGATGAACAAACAGATATCAATTGGATCACCAAACTTACACATAACTTGGTACGAGGCACTAATATTTCTGGATAATACAAGAAATATACTGATAAGCCTTCCATGATATTTGCAACTCAAAATAATGACTAAAAATATGCAAGTGAATCGACGATCACAAAACTATTGGATGCCCTGTTCTTCCTAACTGTTAACAATCTATTTTCCGATGAGAGCAAATGATGATGTGTAGATCCAAAAATGACTAGTGTTTCCATAAATGACAACACCTAAAAGAATTTGTAGTGTCTCTTGCCAACAAAATAGTCCCACAAGAACACTAAACATGAGTACCCCCATTCAAATAATCAACACAATCTTCACCAATAACAAATCCACATGGAAAGTTTATGGCTAGAGTAACACACAATTTTCCAAAAATATGCAATACTTAAGATTATTAAAGGAGGAGTCTAATTTCACATCATGAAGGAAAATAATCTCATACATACTTTACATAGACCAATCCAACATAAATATCTTCATAAACACTTAGCTAAGACACTCAATCTAGTCCAAGCATTTAGTCAACACCTTATGCCCAAGTTGAAGGCATTTCTTAAATCAAGTACTTTCGAACCAACTATTAAATGATAATGAAGGAATCAAAATTCTATACACACATCCCAAATGCACAAAACCTAACACATAATTCCATTTTCAACAATAACCAAATTCACCCCAAATCCCACTAATCAAGCACATTATTCCAACAAGCAAACAATTGACAATATAACCATAATCTCATAATTTCCATTTTTCATTTTACACATAACTTCGTCACTAAATTCACTCAATAGGTTGTTTATCATGACAACTTGAAGATGTTACTTGTCGGCATATTATGTATCATATTCCTTCAATTTTTCTTTTATTTGCTGCCCAATTCTAACGTTTTTACCTTCATTTTTGTCTTGGTCGTGGATTCTTCTAAGTTCCAAACATCTTGTTTTGCATTACACAAGTTTTGAAACCTAAATTATTGGTGTTGTATGTTTTAACTTTATCGTTGGGTTTCTGATTCCCTAACTTCCTGACGACCTGATTTTTTCTTTAGTGGCATCAAGTCAGTCGGTTCATTATGAAGTCGGGGAGTCAAAAGTTTTCATAACTTTGTAACTCCTGACTTTATGTTGTTAAGTTCCAATTTTCCATGGCAATGTAATAAATTGTGTTCTTGCATGTTTGGAGGTGTTGCTAATGCATTTAATGAGGCATACAATACAACCTAGAGATGTCATATCAAATATTTTGCAAGGCATGCAAATCTTAGGGTTTACTTTAAATCGAGGATTTAAATAAAGCACCATAATAATTCATCACCAAACGAATGTCCTATCATTTGCACAATTTAAGGTGGTGAAAATTTATTTGGTTAAGCTTGCAATAACACCTCTATCTTCTACAATTATTTCTTTAGGTTTACAAGTGTTTTTCTACATACTGCGAGCTCATGCAGTATGGAATCAAAAATCGCTGGCTCGGTGTGAGGGATAGAAAGCTGGGATCTTTTAAGTTGGAAGAATTTTGGGTGTGCCTTGAAAGTGATAAAAAGACTGCTATTGACATGAAATTATTAGAAAGTGGGTTAGCTCATGCCAGGGGTTTTCTAGAAGCCATCCTCAGTGTGGAATTAATAGGTGCATGTGCAAGAAGATACATTCCAGAGAAACTAGAAATCAAAGACGGTGGACGAGACTGTTGTTGCCAGAATTTCTCTTGGAACTATTTCTCACACACTAAGGATTCTTGAGTGAGCTCCCATGAAGGATATGTCTATCGCAACAATTGGTGAGTTATTCAAAGTCAATGAAATTTGGTGCAAGAATTCTATAGCCAAAGGATGGTTGAAAGATCAGAAAAAAGAGGTAAGTCACAGCTACCCGCTAAACTCAAAAGAATGCATTTCAAAGGAGAAATTGTAGACACTATTGCTTTGTTGCCTCATATATTTGGGAATGCACAAATTGAGTCTTTCAAAAATTAGATGTGTCAATTCATTTTGGATGTTTGTGATGATAACATATACATTAATTGGGCCAAGTTAATTTGCTTCCATTTAAATGAACAATTAATCAATTTTCAAAAAATGACTACTTTTCATCTGTGTTCTTGCTTAACATATGTTATAGCTAGTCAAAGGTCATTCTAGTCAGAATTGAAACCACAGATACCCCCAACTTCTAGCATGCATGTGTATAAATGCTACCTATAGTTTACTAAGCATGTCGGGATGGGATATTTTTCCCTTGTTAATGATGCATTTTTAATGGAAGTTGTAAATAAATTAGATGGGAATCCTGAAGTGAATTTTTCTGATGAATTAATTTTTTTGGTGTCAAAATTTGGAATTTTTTATATTTAGTTTGATAGATTTTCCTATTTGAGGATTGGTGGTTTTGAAAAGGCCCCACTGAAATTACCCAGATATCCTAAAGATTTGCTAGTATTTCTGGAAGTTTGTAGACAAATGGCTATTGCAAATGTGAAATACTTGAATATAGGGAAATAGGGGGTATCCTTTCCCATTGTAAACTCCATCTTTCACCTGTAAGAATAATCAAATGGGTAAATGTGTTGAAGACCTTGCAAAGTATAATCTCCCACGTTTGTTCATGACAGCTAAGTTTGACAACAAGGGTTTTGTTAAGCAAAATTTATACGGAGCAAGTTCATATCAACATCAGCCCGCTATTGAGGACTTCTAGGAGGATTACATTGATGAAAATGAAGTCCTGAAGAGAGATTAGATGAGATTAACCCTTGAATAGATACAAGATTTTGGCCTATCTTTCAAGATCCTAGAAGGCACAGTTGATGCTTCAATGGTCATTGACCCTAAATATAAGTTATCTAATAACTCACATCCCAATGTTGAATGGAATGAGAATGAAGTATTGGATTTGAATATATGGGCTGACCCAGTCATGAAGAGAACATAGGATTGGCTGGAAGGAAAATGGCGACAAGTGGCAAGTTCTACTCAAGAACCAAGGTCTTCTCAGAAAAAAGAACAAGGGTCTTCTTAGACAAATACAGTTGGCATGCCCTCGGGAAGAATGGCTACAATATCTTCCAGTGTAAATTCATAGTCTAGAGGCAATGGGGAAAAACCAGAAGAGGTGACTAAACTAAAATTTGTATGTGAGCAAGATAGTCCATCTACTCTTGCTCCCAAAAAGAAGGTTATCCAAACTAAACCTATGTCTAATGATCCAGATGCAATTTTTGATCAAATTGTTGAGGATAATACTTTTCCTCCATTTTTTGAGGTGCTCTCTTTTCTAGTGGAAAACATACCTATTAATCCTAGTGAGACTAGAGAAATTTATCTAGAGAGAATTATGCCTTGATTGAATTTTCTCCAGTTTGGTTGAGAAAAGCAGTAGAGAAGAAGAGGAACTACACTCCTACAACAACAGTTGGAGTAGATACAGTTACAAAGCTGCTCTAAACTTTTTCAAGACCAAAGAAAGTTCAGAAGATATCAAGGATATTGACTGATCCCAATTATGGTAATCTAGTGTTGGAAATTGTTGATCCCATAAAAGATCTGAATGAAAATGAGATAATAGTAATTGATTATAAGATCACACATGTTGATATGGGACCTCAAACAGTTGAAGGAGATATATATCATGCTGACTATTCAGTAAATGCTTTGATCAAGTGGGTAAAAGAGGAAATGAATGAAAAAGTGGCACTCCAAATCCACTTTCTTGATTTGAAGAACTTTATTTTTTCTATAGTACCTTCTATATCTAGTGAATCTTCAAGTTCTCAAGCAGGAATCATTGGTGAGTCCACAATGCAGTCAGTTAGAAAGAATCAGAGCTATTCTAAACATGTTAGTGAATGGATTGATAATATGCTTGAAGAAACTATTCTCTTTATTAGTAAGTCTATACTTTTCTACACTCAAGTGGTTGACAGAAGGAATGAGTTGAGAGCTTCGACAAATCCGAAAAGATCAAACTAGTCTTTATGTGCTCTCACAAGAGGTTAATGAATTAATTTCCATGGATCATATAAAACTGGTAAATGAACAAATTGTAAGTGATCCAAAAGAATTAGATCCTTCATGGCCCAATGCATTACAGTGGAAATTGAACATCTATGATACTTTGGTAAAAGAAATTTCTGCAGTACTTGAGAGATACTTGGACATATTAGTGGAGATAAAGGGAAATTTTCATGACTTGAAGGTAGGGATAACTGATGAATTTGATGAAAGAATTATGGACTCAAAAGAGGTTTGTCTGAAATTTAGAGAAATTTTCAACAAAGAGATGGTTAACCGTACCACCATGACTAAGGAATCTTTCTAAATGCTCAGTAGACTACAAATTTACCTCATTTCCTTTAAAACAAAGGTGAGTAGGAGATCTAACACATTGAATGAATCTGAAGCAGGTCTAACCCAAGTAAGAACCAGACTAAAAATTACCACTACTCCAGGAAGCAAAGAATTGCTTGCAATTATTTTTAAGTACAAGGATTACAAAAGCATGGTGAAGGTGTTAGAGAAGTAGTTACAACAAGAAGTTGTCAAAAATCTGGATGATGAAGAACATGAAGCGGCATAAGATGATGCATAATTAATTTTAGTATTTCATGATACTTTCTCTATTTTGGCTCTTTAAGTTTAAGAATATTTTAATTATTCGGTACATTTACTTTAAAGAAACTGTTACCAAGACTATCTATTTTATGCTTTAAATATGGATTCGGCTAGTATGCTTAGGATCTTTTAGGAAAACTTTGATTTTCTCATTAGAACAACTTTATTATCTAAATATTAGCTATCTTTTATTTTGATATAGAAGACAATGGTGGAATTTTTGCATGTGTAATATTTGAATTATGATGTATGAAGTTGTTCTTCTTATGTTGAATGTTCTGCCACTATTTAATCTATGGTTAGGATAATAGATATTTCAATTGGTGCATCACTATAGTATCATTTATCTATGAATAAGGGTTTTGTGATGATATTTAATTTCATTCAAGTGTGGAGTATTTTTTGTTTTATTTTATGAAGTTGTTGATTACCTTTAAAGCTTTCTAGTTAAAATCCCCCACCTCTATTTGCTTTTTGGATCAAAGTAGTAGAATTTAAGATTATTCCTTGAAAATCAAATGAAGGTAGCTGCCACCTTTTGAAATAAGTAGAGAATCAGTTTGTGAATTATATAATTACTGATTCAACTGTGGTTACATTTGTTACCTTTGTGGGCGTGATAATATAGAGTTAGGTGATAAATCTATTAACCAATAGGTTTTTGGTGACTTTACTAGTGATAACTTGGAAAAATAATTGTTACATATAATTATTTGCTCTATGAATGAAAGCAATGGTTCTTCACAGGCGTATTGCTCATGTCCTTCAACCTAACATAGATTGGTTAGTTGGTGATCAAGAAGATATAATTACTGGTCTCAAATTACTTGCTTGGAAGTGAGGAAGAACTAATTTTCAGTATCATAGAGTTAACGAAGTGTTAGAAGAAGAGGAGGAAATTGGAGATATTATTAGAGAAAATGCAATGCATTTTGAGAATGCTCAAGAGATTTTGTTCGTAGAAAATATACCACCTCCGACTAGAAGAGTAAGAGCTCCTCCCACAGAGGCTCCTATAAATCAAGTAAACAATAGGAAAAACCATCCATGAAACCCTCAATAAACAAAATTTGGTGACTCTAGTTATCTATTATTGCCTCATCGAAACCTAGCTTCTAAAAGGTATACTAGGAGTGATAAGAAAAAGGGCTTGTGGATAAAGATTTTGAATTTTTAGAAATTTTTGATTTTTCATATTTTCCATCCACTCAAAAATTCAAGTCTATCACCAGACCATCTTCTCCTCCTCCTCCTAAACCTAGTTTAGCTGGTAATCCAAAAATATCATGCCAAGCACTTCTTTTGTGTGGTACTAACCTTCCTACACAAGAAAATTTTCCTTTAGTAATGACACAACCAGTTCCATGGGGGGCCGCCATAGGTCCCCTAACCTTTGGAGCCAGTGCACAACTCCATGATTTACCCAAAGGTTCAGGAAAGATCATACCCAAATTTTGTGGAGATGGAAAAGTTTCTCCTGATGAACATATAAAAGCTTTCTTTGCCACCTCTTCTATTCTTGCAGTACAACACGAGGATGTCACTACGAGACTCTTTGCAAAATCTTTGACAAATGCAACCATTGACTAGTTTTTTTCTCTTCCCAATGGATCTATTAACAATTGGGCTAACTTCAAAACAAGATTTGAGAATAGATTTAAGTTTGTAGAAGATGATCAAGTATTGATTGCTCAATTAGGTTCAATGAAGAAATAAATTCATGAGTCATTGAGGGATTTTGTGGCTAAGTTTAATAAGTTGTATAACAAAATTACTGCAAATATGAGGCCTGGTGTTGAATTCTTAAAAGCGATGTTCATTAACACTCTCCCACCAAATGTGAGCTTCATTATTAAAAGGGAAGGTGCAACTAATTTAGTTACTATGAAAAATAGGGTTGTATCAATAGAGGATGATTTGATTATCTCTATAAAATGGAAAAAAGAATTTCAAACTAGTAAGCATTCACCAATGAATTCTACTGATCCAGTCATTCAAAGATTGGCTAATGATATTAATACTCTTAAGAGGAAAATTCCAAAGGATTCCACACAAACACCTTATCAAGACATTTCTAGTAATTACTAGGGAACTCCTAACAAGACACTTTCATTGCCTGCTCCAAATCAAAGGCTAACAATAGAAGGTCGTTCTTCCTCTAGTAAGGGGAATCATTGTAATTTTCATTTGACTTCAAATCATGATGGAGCTACTTGTCCTGAGATGATCAGATTCATGCAAATGCTTTCAACCAATGAACATCTTGTTGAACCATATGTGGAGGAGCCTAGCCCATCTAATGATGCTAGCATGAATTTCTTTGAGTTTGTATCAGAGGCCAAAGCAGGAGAAGATGTATGTCAGAGTTGATGATCCTAATAGTGTTAATTTTTACTAGATCTCAATATGCCAAAGTTGATCAGGTTGTTGGCTCATCTTCATATCCTAAATACATTTTGACAAGATAGAAGAAGCAAGAGTAAAATTCTCCCAATACTATGCAGACTGAGGTACCATCTTCTTCATCTTCTATCCCTCTTTCCTCTAGTTCATTTGATATAGTTGAGTCTTGCAAAAATACCAAGATTCAAATTTTGCAAGTTGAATACTTAAGATTCAATCCCCATGAACTGGATAGGATAGTGAGACATGTCAAACAAGAGCCTTCATCCTCCCAATGTAATGCCCAAATTTTTGGTAGAAGTGAAGCCAATCTTGAGAACCATAATTGTTCCAATGCTATAGATAAATCTTCGAGTTCGCAAAATCCATCCATGAAACCAAAACCTTTTTATATATCATTATATATTGTTGGTTTTAGGCTGAGTAATTGTATTATTGATTTTGGAGCTTTTGAAAATGTGATGCCTACTCAAATAGCCAAAGCCCTGGGTTTTTCTTATACCTCTTCTCAAGGCAGATGTTATCCCATGGATGGGTCCCTAGTTCCTATTATTGTTCAAATTAAAGATGCTCAAGTAGCCTTGGCTGCTTTTCCTAATAAGAGGCTGAAATTAACTATATTGGTTGTTGATATGCCTACTAGTTATGACATGCTCATGAGTAGGAGTTTTTGTAAAGATTTGGGTGGAGAAATTCATATGGATTGGTCTCATGCCTTAATACCTTTGGATGGGAAGAAAATTCATTTGAATCTTGAACCTAAGGCCAAGTTTACTATCTTAAATTTTGGTGATCAAAGGGTAGATATCTTATTTGTTGAAACTGGACCAGGAACCTATATGTGCACTTCTGATCAAGATGAAAGTGTAAACTCTATCAACTCTGATTTAGTGAATGAGTTATGGAAACTTCAATTCGATGGAAGTTGTGCCAGTGTTGGGTCGAGTGCTAGAGTAGTTTTAATCTCACACGATGGTTATAAATTTCCCTCTACTTTCAAATTGGAATTTTCTAATACCAATAATATGACCGAGTATGAAGCTTTGTTGCTTGTTCTAAGTGTAGCTAAAGAAAAAGGTATCAAAATTGAGGGCTATGGAAGATGCATAATTGGTAGTGAAGCAAGTCAGGAAAATGTACACTTGAAGAATTGTTGGCTTAAGCATTATAGGAACAAATTTTGGGATTGTATAGAGGATTTTGATGCTTTTTCAATAGAATCTGTCCCTAGGGAACAAAATGCTAGGGCTAATTCCTTAGCAGTTTCAACATCATTGCTTTTGCCACATCCAGACTTCAAAGATGAGTCCTACAGAATTGAAATTGTGTATAGGCCTAGTGTTCCTAATAATGTAAATAATTGGCAAGTGTTCAATAATGATCAACAAATTATTAAGTTTTTAGAGAAAGTTGAAGCCTTCTCTCACATTTATTTTGAAGGTAGCAATGATGAAAAAATGATTTTTTAGAATGTGACATTGTTGCTCTTGATGGTAAGCAAATATAAGTTATTCAATTAAAAGGTAATAAGATTCTGAACGGTTTAGTTTCTCTTGAGAATTTGTTTAATAGACATAATCATTATTTGAAACAAAAGGGAAAGGTCTCTATTGAAACGTCTGTTGAGTATGATAAGGTGAATATTGGTACAAAAGATGATCCCAAGATTGTGTGTATGGGAAAGTTTTGTTCTCAAGAAGAGAGAGAGAAAATGATTTCCCTATTGAAATGATACAAAGATATTTTTGCATGGTGTTATGCAGATTTGAAGAAGTTCAGAAATGGAGAGTTTCAACATAAAGTTCCATTGAAACTTGGTGCTACACCTTAAGGAAAAAGTGACAAACTTACAATCCTAAGGTTGCAGAGGCTATTTTCAATGAAATTTACAAAATTCTCAAGGCTAGAATTATTTACCCTATTCATCACTCTACTTGGGTGGCCAATATAGTCCCTGTCAGAAAGAAGAATGGAGAAATAATGGTATGTGTTGATTTCATAAATTTAAATCAGGCATCTTTAAAAGACAATTATCCTTTACTGGTGATGGACCATATTCTACAAACAGTTGTTGGTTTTTAAATGATGTCCATGCTCGACGGCTTCTCAAGCTATAATAAAGTTGAAGTGGCTCCAGAAGATCAACATAAGACTGCATTCTCTATGCCTATTGGTGTTTTTTCCTATAATAGAATGTCATTCAGTCTCATTAATGTAGGGGTTACTTTTCAAAGGGCTATGGACTTATCTTTTGGTGATATGAGGAATAAAATTATAGTAATTTATTTGGATGATCTAACAGTTTTTTCTAAGAAGAGAGTTAATCACCTACATGATTTAGAAGTGGTATTGTAGCACTGCAGAGAGGAAGGTATCTCTTTAAATCCTAAGAAGACCATGTTTTTTGTAATTGAAGGGAAACTCTCAAGTCATATTGTCTCAAAGGATGGAATCAAAATAGATCTAGAGAGAGTGAAATCAATCATGCAATTGGGATTACCCGCTAGTAAGGATGGTATCAAATCTTTCTTTGGTCAAGTGAAACTTTTTAGAAAGTTTGTCCTTGATTTTGCTGAGCTGACAAAGCCCATTTCTGATATGATGAAGGATCACCCCATGTTCAAATGGAGCAATGAAGGAAAAAAAATATTTTATAGACATAAAAAATGCTATTGCAAATGCTCCTACTATAGTCCATCCTAATTTTACTAAAGATTTCATCATATACAGTTATGCCTCTAAGTACACCTTGTCAACCATTTTGCTACAAAGGAATGAGCAAGGTATAGAGGTCCCTATCTCTTTCATGAGTACTCTGAAAAAGTATGAGCTTAAGTACTCTCCTCTAGAAAAAAATGCATATGTTGTGGTCAAGGCACTTAAGAGTTTTAGGTTTTACATTATTCTTTCTCATACTATTGTTTTTGTTCCTGAAATTGCTGTAAAAGGTATTCTTACTCAACAAGATGTTGGGTGCAACAAAAGAGGGTCTTGGATAGCTTAGATCCAAGAATATGATCTAGATATTAAGCCCACTAATCTAGTGAGGGGAAAGGGACTTGCCAAAATGATTGCTGAGAGTAAACTAGTTGAAGAAGAAGATTTAACATTAGCATTATTCACAAGCACAACTAATGAGTGGTTTTCTAATATCTCTTATTATCTAACCTATGGTGATTTTCCATCATATTTATCATCAAAAGAAAAGAGGAATTAAAACTTAAAGCCAAAAAATATGTTCTTTGGGAAGGAAATTTGTATAAAAAAGGTGTTGATGGGACCTTTCTGAGATGTGTTGATAAGGAACAAAAAAAGAGGTTATTGGAAGTCTTTCACAGCGAAGCATGTGGTGGACATTTTTCTACTTCTATAACAACCTTCAAAATTCTATGTCATAGATTTTATTGGCCAAGTATGTTCAAAGATGCTTATGAATGGGTATCAAGATGTGAGAAATGTTTAAAAATTACTGGCAGAATGCAACTTGCTACCTTACCTTTGAGACCTATGGCAATTGATGAGCCCTTTCAACAATGGGGGCTAAATTTTATTGGGCCAATCAATCTGAGTTCTAGTGTAGGACACACACACATACTGACTACTATGGATTATTTCACCAAACAGGTGGAGGCCATTCCAGTGAAACATACTACTACTAAGGTCATGCGTAACTTTCTAAAGGAAAATATTATGGTAAGATTTGGAGTACCTAGGTGAAACATAGATTTTTGGGACCCTATAGACTACTCTTGCACCTCTAGGGTTTTTCACCTAAAAGGAGAGAGATAGGACCAAAAATGCTTATGATTCACTCAAATTATGTTGTATGCAATGTTATATAATCTAGATTAAATTAACTAAATGAAATTGACTAATCTAAATGACTAAAACTGAATGCAAAACTAAGATTTATGCCTTGTTTGAAAACACATTGTTGTTTGCAAAAAGGTTGAAATAGTAAACAAAAATGCAATTTTAACTAAACAAAAAGTTGTTTCTCAGAATGTGTGCACTTGGAAGGCTGTAGAGGACTGAAGAACAATCTAGAAAGCTGATGAAATTTAAACTTGGGATTATTGGGACTCATTTTCCTTCTTGGGCGAATTAGTCCTAGATCAAGACTTTTTTGGACAAAATCTTTTTTCTGATAGTCGAGGATCTAAAAATGCATCTGACTCAAATCTGCACCTTAGGAGGGACTCATTTTCCATGCATGGAGAATTAGTCTACTTTCTAATTTCTACAATCTTAAAACTCAGATCTGTACTTTGATACTTGCATAGCAAATTCTGATGGAAACCTGATTCCAGATCTTGGAAAATTCCTACAAAATAGCTTAAAAGAGTTGATCTAATGAGGGATTTTCCTTATTCAAACCCCTAGATAGGTAATTAAACCTTGGATAGAGAAAAATCTACATAAACCCTAGCCTTAGATGTGTTAAAGACAAGGAAAAGATGAAATGTAAGAAGGGCCCTATTCTATTGCTCTATAACAAGACATGCAAGATTGATTGAAATGATGCAAGATCTAAACCCTAGAAACCTTAAAACACATAAAAAATAGGAATAAAATGACATGAAAATGCTAAACAAACACAATGCAAACCTTAATATGAAGATAGAGTGAAAATGGAAGATGGAATCAATAGGAAACCAAGTTCTTAGGCATGATTTGGTGGCTAGTTGCACCTCCTCACCCTAGATTTCTTCATGATTCACTATAGGAATCCATCACCAACCCTTTGCAATGTTGGATCTTGTTGATGTGTTTTTTATCCACTTCTCAACACAGGAAGTGCATAGGTGCACTATCTCTCTTGAAAGAAAATCTTCCACAATCAAATTGCAAAACACTATCCCAAGGTCTCTAATGTCAGGCCTTGACAGTGCTTGGAATATCTCAGTTGTTTGATGTGATTTGCTAGAATCACAAGGCAGACTTATGGATGAGTTACAAAGCATGGGAAGTTGTATCTACAAATGGAGTTCTTAAGATAGGAGAGTTGTACATCTACTGTAGGTTCAAACAACAGTCTTGAACTCCATTTTTATCATTGAATTTAGCTTTACAATGTGCAATGAACCTTAGCATAGGTCACTATTTAAAAAAGGAAAAAGGGAAAGGGAGAGAGGAAGTTCCTAGACCTGAAACTACGAATGAACCATGATCATGGAGGGTGCTACAATAGACAAACTCCCTAAACTGGGTTTTGCTTGGCCAAGAGAAACATACAGTTGCACAAAACCAGTGCAATCTTCTAAGGACTATAGATTTTCACATTACATACACACATCATTTACATGCAATCGAACTAAGTTGTAGCAATAAAGGAAAGAGTCTTAGACTAGCTTTGCAAAGTGATTCATCATCAATGAACCACAAAAAGCATGAGCTGGAAGTTCATCAAATACTAAAACAACAAACATCATCACCACTCCCATTCAAGAAACTAACACCTAAACTAATAGGGAAGTTGAACCATGCATACATAAAGAGAAAAATAAAAAGGAACACCCATAAATCATGCAATGCTGCTTTCTATTGCTGCAGAATGTCTTTACATCAATTCTCCAACCCTTACAAATGAGGGAAAAATCCCTATTTATAGTTTTCCAAAGCCCAAATGAATGGCTAAGATCAATTTCCAATGAATGGCCCAGATTTGATTACATTAGGGTTTCACCTACCCCTCATTATCCAACAATTTTAAAATACATCATTTGTCCTTTTCTGTGTTTTGTCACTTAGTGCCCAGGTGCTATAGCAGTTATGTCATTTAGCTAATTGCCCTTTTCACTATAACAGAAACTACCTAAAAGTTTCCTTCTTACTTGATGTGTTTTCAGTGTTCTTCCTTGGATTAAACGAGCCCGTCGATGATTGGCATCAATGGATTCAATTGCCCCTGATTCAGGTGGACAACTACCTTATTCTTTCTTTAAGGCTACCCCCTTGCATTTTTTTCCTTGGCCTCCTTAGCACAGGCCTTCTTATAACACCGACCTTGTTGATGGGTGCTATGAGGAAAGGTGGGCATGAAATGAATGGTGACATGAGCTATGTGCATTTTTTTCAGCTTTCTCAATGGGTCTCTTGACAGACCTACAGTAGGCTTCTTGAATCCTACATACATGAAGTGTTGTAAGTGCTTTCATACACAAATCAAGGAAAACGTTAGTCAAATCTTGAAAAATCCTTGTTAGATTCATCCATGCGTCATCAAAATATTAGAATATTCATATTTGGAGCTCATTTGGATCATGAACATTAATGCGGGCCCAAGGGGGTGGGTAGTGAACAGGGGACAAAAAATTGGAAGGGAAGTTCCCAGACCTCACAAAACATAGAAAAACCAAGATTTCTCAATTATAGCACATGGGAAAAGGGGAAGGAAGAGTGCCCAGAAAAATTCCTTAAGGTTGGATTCAATTGACAAAACTTGGAAGCTCAAAACGGCCATGGAGGGACAGAGTCTCGGAAACGGCCATGGAGGGGTCAGGGCTCCGGAGGCCGGGTCGTCGGGGGCCGACGAATGTTCAAAACAGCCAAAGAGGAAGGGAATTCTGGAGGGAAAGTTCTAAAACCATCGAAACTTAATGGAACGTTGACGAAACTTTGGCAGTTCATTTAAGCACTTCAAACACATCCCAAATCCAAAAAAGGTTGCTCCCAAAGTCAAAAATGTGGAAAAAAGTGAATTGAGCGATTAGGGACCAAGTTAGTAGAAACAAGACAATGGGCAGAAAAGGGACGGGGGACTTCATTTCTCCACAGATTTGAATACCCTGAGCAGGTGAATTTGGTAGGGGGAATTTGATCGTTTGAAGACACATGACCAATTTGGGCTTGGAATGGGGCACGCAAAATAAGGAAAGAGCAAAGCAACCTGTTGGGAGCGAAAAAAAAGGGGTCCCTGCCTATGGTGGGGCGTGTGTGAAAAACATGCACAACAGATCTTAACAAGAGAAGTGAGCTTCAAGACTTGCAAAAACCCTAGTTTGTTGTCCTAAAACTTCAACTTTTTCTTATGAAACTTGTTGTAGAAGACTTTTCTTTAGAAATTACTCCTGAAAAATGATAATAAAATGATGGGAGATGAAAAAAACTATATAAAATGACTTTAAATGTGTATTTATAAGAAACAACACCTTATTTTCTTGTTAATTAGATCTAAGAGGCCGACATTCACTAGAAATAAAAAGTTAAATTGATTAAATTCGCACTTAATTTTGAATTTTCCCTCAAAGGAGACTCATTCACCACCCTTGGAAAATGGGTCCCACTAGAGGGGACTCATTCACCCAAGGTGGAAAATGGGTCCCACCAAAGGGGACTCATTCACCCAAAATGGTGAATGGGTCCCACTACTGTTGTTTGAAGGTGGGTTGTTAGGGTATGATGTCATTAAATGTTGTTTGTCGAGTTTTATGTGATTTCACATGTGAAACAAGCCTCTAGATCAAAATTAATTGGTCTAAGGGGCCTATAAATGTTGTTTTGAAGGGGAAATGATGTGAAGGGACTCAAAAGTGGGTTCAACTATGTGTGAGATTGGCTCTCTTCTCAAGAGGGTCCAATTTTCTATGACACATTTAGTCCCCACTTTAGCACCCATATGACTCTATGTGCATATGTAAGCTAAATGACTCTAAATGATGCACCTTCCTACATAAAAGGATACTCATTTAGAAGATAGGAGAACGAAGCCCCGAGTGTAGTTATCTGCACAACCACACCATTATGAACCACATCTTGGAACACACATTCATTAATTGTCCAAAAAATTCTTTTATCTAACTCTTAGGAATCTAATTTGAGGGTAGATGTATGCCCCCCTTGATTCTACTTGATTTATGGATGTCGAATCAAGGTAGAAATCTAGCCATGTCGAATAAGAAACACCATATCGTAGGGAATTTCCAAGTACCATGCCACATAACGATAGGTGAATGATGATGTCGACTACAAAATCATGATTCCAATGCATCAAATGACATAAAAAATGGATTACCCTAGCTCTCGTTATGATAAGTTGAAGAATGGAAATATTATAAGTTCTTTGGAAAGATTAGAACATTAGGTTAACATGTAAAAGTAAAAAGAGATGAAAAGTGATTAAAAGGAGTGGATGAAAGTAATTTGTCACTTAATATTCATTTTACCTTCGTGTAGCTTGAGAGTGACGAGAAGGAGGAGAAGATGACCAGCATATGGGATTACATAGCTTCATGACTAGATGAGCTTCATGAGCAAGTGGCACGCGGCAAGCAATATCATGAGGTGAGTCGATTATGCAATTTTCACTATGTGATTTCATGATATTTTAATGATTTTTATGCAACAATAGGTTAATTTGGGGTTCTTGGAATTTTTTTTGCAAAGTGTCCCTTTTGTTCACAAAGTGTCTTGTTTCTTCACAAAGTGTCTCGTTTCTTTGCAAAGTGTCCTTGTTTCTTTGCAAAATGTCCAAAAAGGGTTCTAAAGTGTCTAGGGCTATTAGAAAAGAACACTAGACTAACTTTAACACACTTGCATGATGAATAATATGAAAATCAAAGATTTTAGATGAAATTTAGAGCATTTTGTGAGGATTTTTATAGGTTCCCGCTCGGTCGCAGCAGTGGCTGGGAGGAAGACAACTATCATTTTTGAGAGATCTATCACCAGCGTTATTAGCGACATAGATAGAGCATCTATAGTCAGTGGGTATCTATTGGGTATACATGATGCCACCCATGAGATACCATGATTCCATGCTAATAGCTTTGTGTGAGTGTTGGGATGCAGATACTTGTACCTTTCATCTTTCCATCGAGGAAATAACTATCACACTTGAGGATGTACACCACATTCTTTGTGTTCCTATTCAAGGAGCACAAGTGTATTTCTAGGGGGATCGGTCATTCCAAGAGAAGAGAGATATGTAGTATTGTCTAGGTGGACCGATCCATGATGAGAGGGTTAGAGCATAGATCAAGCTGCCTATGCTACTGTACTCATGAGCTCCCATTGTGAGACAGTTTATGATGCACAAAGTGGCACTAGTTCTCAATCTAGATGGATGAGCGACACACTTGGATGGGTGATTGGTACACTTGATACGAGGGATGTATGATTAGAGGGCATTCTATGCATGGGGTCACTGCATTCTAGCACATTTGTACTATGATCTTGGGAGATTTGTATATCGAGAGATTGACAGTATGGTCTATTGTACGCTTCTACAAGTGTGGTACCTTGAGCATATAACATGTATTAGGCTTGTTGGATATCTTTGTACTATAGCGACAGAGTACCCATGAGCATTCGGCTACCCTTTGAAATGGCTTTGGAAGTATGGGGATTTATACTTTTGGAGGGTGAGATTCGACTAGCTAGAGGAGGACTAGATCCTATGGAGACCTTATCTACTTACTCTTTAGTGTCCAGATCCCACTGGACAGCTACATAGGATGCATATAGATGGATATCTAGTAGGGAGACATGACTATGTTGTAGAGCCATTCTATTACAAGTGAGTCATGTGGCAGTTTGGATAGGTTCAGATAGCACCGAGGGCATTCCCCTTCATTAGATGATTAGTGTGGAGTGCTCGAAGGCCAGGGGATACTATTCGGCTGACTATAGATCATGTTTGTGAGAGTGATTTCGATGATTCAGATCACAACCAACCACCAACATTCGATGCTAATGATGTTGGTAGCATAGAGGAATACAAGGAGTGGTGGTCATATGCATGACCAGCTCCTATGTTTCCCATGTATTTCCCTCTAGGTGATGTGGAGGAAACAACAGATGAGGGTGATGAGCTAGAGGAGAGAGCAAAGGAGGTATGGTATAGGCCAGCAGATATTTTTATAGATGTGATCGATGAGGAGTACTAGTTCGATGCTGATCTTGATTATGAGGACCAAGATGGAGGAGAGGATGAGGAGGAGGAGGAGGATTACTATTATGAGGAGGAACCACCCCTGGTTGAGAGTGATGAGGTAGCTATCAAGGATTGGTACAAGCATGGAGAGTCTTCACATACTTACAGGATCAGATCATGAGAGGTAGCTATAGTAGACATGAGCACTCAGAGGTAAAGATAGGCTACCACATCCTTCATGCCCCCCAAAGATGAGGGGGTTGACATTCCTCATGTATCTAGAGACATAGGTGATGAAATTTGATTTTATGCATGTCCTTTAGTGATTTATGCTTTATTTGTGGATATATATCATGATGATGCATTGTTGATTGTGTACATGATCTATCTTGTAGGAGCAACAATATAATGGTGAGAGTTCTATCATTAGGCATCCACAGAGATAGTGCCAACATCCCTTGAGGAAGATGAAATAGATCCTGACTACTTACCCCCACCGATCATGCAGGAGGAGCGAGAGTCACTCAGACCATTCACGAGGTTGCGGGTAGCATACAAGAGTGTGAGGAGGTGACTTTGTCAGGCTGAGAGTGTACTACAGTCAACATAAACCTCAATAGAGGTAGAGAGACTATGTGTACAGCTAGCACAAGCACGAGCAGAGAGGGATCAGATGGGAGATGAGTGAATTATAGCCGTTGAGTGAGTACAAGTTCTGGAGTATGCATTTAGACTTGGTAGTTCATGATCACGGTCACACACAACTGTCTCACGATGTCTAGGGACTAGATCATGAGTGCAAGATCCTAAGGGGTCTATCTCTCACATACCATTATGATATTGTATATGATTGTGAGATGTATAGAAAACTTTGATATATATATACACATGCACTTTTGATATTATGATGGTGTATCTCTTTTATGTGAATGTTAAATACTAGTGATTAATTAAATGACATATGGTAAAGTAATTTAATTAATGGCTACATGATATAATAGAATTGATGTGATCTGATGTAAAACATATTTCAGTTTTAGCATAGATACAACATTGGTAATGAGAAATAGGATATGTTAAATTAAATATACTAAGAAGGGTTTAACTTAACATAATAGGAAAGTGGTGAATAGTATGAAACCTAAAGCACTTATAAAATGAGAATAATTACCTTAGTTTCTAGGACAAATACAAATTTAGTTGTCAAGAACAAAGCAATGTGAAAGTTATGTAGAGTAGAATCAAACGAATTTAATCAACACTGCTATACCAATCATACTAGTCAAAGGGGATTAGAGATAATACCGTTGCAAATGTGTGGCATTAATGGGTTCCCTAAGGGGAGTTCTATCAATTTTCTTTAGGAGATAAGCACCAGACCCATAATTTGTATCAACTATATAGGGTCCCAACCAATTAGGGCTAAACTTATCTTTATCTTTGTTGTTAGCACTAACATTTCATTGATTTTAAATAAGGACAAAATCTCCCTTAGAAAACAATCTAGGGATAACATGAATGTTGTCTTTGTGTTATTATTGTTTGATGTGATCTTGTAGATGTTTGAGAGCATTAATGCACTGATCATTGAGCATCTCAAGTTGATGAAATCGTTGAGCTTTATAAGTGTCATCATCAAAAAGAGCTTTATGCCCTTAGAGTTGAAACATTAATTTTTGGGACCCTATGGACTACTCTTACACTTCTAAAGTTTTTCACCTAAAAGGAGAGAGATAGAGACAAAAATGCATATGTATCACTCAAATTAGGATGTGTACAATGTTGTTTGATGTAAATGAAGGTGAATAAATGCAATTGACTAATCTAAATAATTGAAAATGAATGCAAAAGTGCAATTACAACTATGTTTGAAAGCACATCATGATATGCAAACAACTATGTAAACGAAGAAATAATGCAAAACAGAAATGAAAGGGATGAATATGAGTGCACCTGGATGAATTGTGATGATTCTGGAATGTTTTGAATGTTGATGGAAATTACTTATTTTTCACAGTGGGACTCATTCGCCCAGGGTGGAGAATCAATCATCCTCCTGGTGAAAAAGTGTCAAGAGCTAGTTTCTATCTGTCGGCATCCAGAATCTAACAAAATTCAGATTTTCAATTGTAAGGTGGGACTCATTCACCATAGGTGGTGAATTAGTCCTCTCCCAAACTTCTAAAAAATTAGGAGACAACTCTGCAACACCAGACCTAGAAATGTTTGCTTCTTGGGTTGCCGAAGTCAAATCTGTAGAAAATGGACAAATAACTCTTTCCAAGCTTGAAATACTCTTGAGTTAACTTGAAGCACCTAGTTGACTTGGAAATCAATCTTCAACACCTAAAATCTTTTCAAATCTGCATACAAGGAGCTAACCCTTGATGTTGCAAGTTTGAAGAAATTTCAATGGCTGCTTCAAAGTGCTTGAATAGTTCTTGAAAAGATGATGTAAAATGATTGAATGCTTGAGTGTGATAAGTGACTAAATGCTTGAATGAATGGGGGTTAAATTGAGGTGAGAATCACTTATTTATATAATTCTTGTGCCTTAGTATTCATTCATACCTCATCACAGGCCAACATCAAGTGATTTTGAATAAAATCTAGAAAGGAAATTTAAAATGTTTTGAATTTGGGGCCAAGAGGGACTCATTCATCACCCATGGCAATGGGTTCCACCTAGGACCTAAATACATGTGTCAAGAAAAAATGTTGTATTTAATGTTATTTGTCAGTATAACATTAAAAAATACACTTAATTAAATCATATGAGGGCATAAAGAGACCAAATAAAGCATGATAAAGGTGTAAATAGTAAAATAGGCCTAGAAAAGCATGAAATCTTGTCACGCGACTTTACAACACTTCAAAATAGGACTTAATTAGTGATGAAAAGGTACTTTTAGGTGAATTGTAATAAATAGAGTCTAAAAGAATGTAGAAATGTCTTATAACACTTCACAACACCTTCAAAAGATGTCATTCTTTGAATTATAGTACCTAAATAAGTGTGTTCAAGCCATGTTACAACATAAAATTAGAGCAACATAGTTCCAATACCTTGGAACAAGACCTAAAAGGCCATGAAAATGACAAGGGGCCATTTTTCTATGACACGTTTAGCCCCCACTTTAGTGAGAGGATGAATCTACTTAAAACTCACACTAAAGTAGTTATGAACATCGAGAGGAGGGTTCGAATACACTTGCATTAGCAAGATGGAATACAATGATCAAGAGGGATGATCGAGCCCCCATGATGAAGATCCCATGGAAAACTAAACATAAGAACAAAGGAACACACAAGTGTTGAAATGAATTGAATGAAGCTTCGATTGTCCATCCAACTTGTTGTGAAAAGAGATCTAGGTTGATTGTTTGAAAAATAGAATGTGTACTCACTTTGGGGCCACGGAACTTCAGGCTGTCCACAGGGTGAGAAGGCCCAACTGTATACTCACTCTAGGGCCATGAAACTAGTTGTTTGTGGGGTGAGAAAGCCCAAAAAGGTAAGATACATATGCTAGTTGGTATGCACTCACAAACACAAAGGTGGCTATGGGGAAAATTCATGCCACTAGGTGGGCTTCCTACTCAACCATGTCAAAGTTATACCACCTAATAACTTTAACAAGGTGCCACAAGGAAAAATGCTCATGAACAAAAAGGAAATTACCACAGTCATGCAAGTTGCATTATGCAAGGTGGCAAAAAGGAATGCAAGATGCAAAAATGTAAAAATGTAATGTAAAATGTAAAATGTAAAATTTAAAAGATGTTCAAAGGAGTCTTGTTTAGTTCATGCAAATTCAGTCACTTAGGGAACATTGTGTCTAATGTCCCCTAGATAGGGCCAATCAAATAATAGTATATTCACAACTTAGGGGATGTAGTGTGTCGCATCAAGCCACCAAGAGGAATGTAATATGCTAAGAAAGATCACACTTATGAAGGAAATCACACCCAATGTCATCCACAAAGTGACAAACACATCAGATAAATGGCAAGGCTACATGAGGAACCAAGAATGCACATGAATTATGGTAATGCATGCCCACCACTTTAAAGGAATTGCCACAAATCATTCTGTGAGCAATTACTTTAAAGTAGCAAAGGGAAGAAAATGCAAAAATAAAACAAGGCATAAGAGGCAACTCGAAAATATCTATGCCAAGTCATATGTTTCAAAGGTAGGTTGCGTCATGTGAAGGAAAATGAAAAGAAAAAAAAGGGAGATACCCCCCAGAAAACTGCACACCAAACACATAATGGATCTATGGATTTGGGGTCATTATTTTCATTGTTGCAATGTTTTTATGAAAGAGCTCAGAACTATCATCATTCCCCTAAAGCACATAGAACTAGAAGAATGACACAAAGAGAGCGAAAATAAAATAAAATTGGGTCAACATGGAAGAGACATTGTAGTCTTGACACTTTGCGTCATCCCCAAAAGGAAAACACAAGCAAAAAGAAAGAAAATGAAAAAGCTTTTGGGTCAACATGAAGGAGACATTTCGGTCTCAATGCCTTGCCTCGTCCCCAAAAGGAAAACATAAAACAAAAGTGAAAAATACAAGGACCGTTTGGGTCAACATGGAAGAGACATAGGGCATCTCTAAACTTTGCGTCATCCTCAAAAGGAAAACACAAAACAAAAATGAAAAATACAAGGACCTTTTGGGTTAGCATGGAAGAGACATAGGGCATCTCTACACTTTGTGTCATCCCCAAAAATAAAACATAAAATAAAAGGGAAAAAGACAATGCACGACAAATAGAAGAATAAAGGTACAAATAGAAGTGTACCAAGAGAGGGAACATCAAACACATGATACAGGGGAACATGATATGCACCTGAAAATAAAATAAAAAGGAAAAGATAAAAAGCTAGCTACGAGAATGTAAGTCAACCATCTAACAAGTCGTCTGCCTCCCAATCATGTTCTTTATAATGCGAGGGTGGTTGACTGACCAGAGGAATAATTGCAAGTGCTAAACTAGGAGTCATACTAGGTTCTTCACTTGGTTGAGATGATTTATCATTTAGGCTCATTATAGATGAAAATAAAGAGTTAAGATCATTGTTCACTTCTTCATCTATTTTAGCAATTGTTGCATCATCATCGTCATTATCAAGATTAATGATGACGGGAGGACGAAGGGTGATTTATAAAGATGGATGTATCAAAAGTGTTGGTTGTTGGATTGATTCATTTTGTTGTGATTGTTGCACTGGACTATCTCGTGGAAGGTTAGGAGAGGGAGGGTGGTCATCTATCACTTATGTCAAGGGTGGAGGTTGATTTTCTTTATTTTCTTCACTGTGAGATTAACAAGCAAGGAGATGACGACGACACCTACATTCCCTAGCACCGCAGTTTCATTTTATTTTATTTTGGAGTTGTTGAGGTGCAAGAGCAGATTGAGTCATCATAGGTACTTCCATTTCTGAAGAAGGAAAAAGAGAAGAAACTAAAGAAGATGGATCAATCACTTTCTCCTTTGCTTTATATGCTTGCTTAATTCAATGAGGTTGAGCAGGGTTTGTTTCATGTTCCCTTGGTTATTTAAACGATGGAGGGGAAATATCGAGGGGTGGTTGTTTAAGGGGTTTAATGGTTTGTTCAATGTCAGACCTGGATTGAATCATGGTTTCATCTATGATAAGATGTGTGGAAGTGGATGGGGATGTGTTATGAAGAGATAATTTGGCTATCTTTTTGGCTTTAAACTTTTGATAAGCTATGAAAAATAAGTCCTTGTGAGGGGTGATAGGTTCCATGGTTTCAGGACAAAATGCTTCAAATGAGAAATTACCTTTGGTAGATAAAGGATTAAATCCACTATGGTGTATGGTGACTATCTCATTTTCATGTGGAAACTTCAAACACTTATGAACAACTGACGGGACCACTTTCATTGAGTGAAGCCAAGGGTGGCCTAGCTGCAAATGAAATTGGTCAGATTGTGGAACAATTGAAAATGTTACATCTAAAGTCTTAGGTCCTATTTGTAGAGGTAGCTCGATCCAAGCACAGGGCATGCAAAACTAGTATGTGTTTTCATCCATGTAGTGGGTTTATTATAATCATCTTGATATAGTTCATGTAATACTAGAAACTCCTTTGTGGTCATGTTCGCACCACAAGAAGGATCTGTTAATATCCCATTAGTGGGATTATTATAGATTCGACCAGCTATGTAGAGAGGACCATTAGGAAGCTTTTGTAGTATGTTTTAGCAGAAAAAGTAATAGCAAGTGATTTAGTGGTTTGGACCTTATGAGGGATAACATATATTGTAGCCACAAGGTTATCCATAGGACTAACGTGGGTAACAGTAGGAGTTGTATCATGTTGTTTGTTGTTTGTATCAATAGTCATTACATCAATCTTTGAAGATTCACTAGCCTTGAAAAATGTGGTAGTCTATTTAGGAATAGGATTGGTGGAAATTTGTAAATTCTAGTTAGGGGGTGCAATAGACTTATTGCCTTGATCATTAACACCCTCAATGGACAAATGACCTAACTCAATGAGGTCTTGAACTAAATTTTTTAAACACTTGCAATGTTAAGTGTCATGTCCGTTTTGGTGATGAAAATGAGAATAAGCGTTAGGTTTGAAGGTGCATGGTAACAGTTGGTTTGGATCAAGTGGTCTAATAGGAAACAAAGTGAGCATGCATTTTTGAATTACTTGGTTCTTGTAGTATGGAGAGTATCAGGTAAAGGAGTGAATTATCTCTTTGGATCCCCATAATGATAAGGCATGACTGCCTTAATGCTGGCCATTGAATTTTGAACTTGTTTGGTTGGTTGCGATTGTGGTTGAGAAGACAAATTAAACTGCAAAAAGCCTCTATTAGGTTTGCGGAAGTTTTGTGTGCTATTTTGGTTTTGATTGGTGTGTTCAAGTTTTTCAACGCAGCTAGAAGTGGATTTTGAATAACGACTTGAAATCAAATTTTGGTAGTCACATAAGGTTGTACATAAATGCATGAATGAAGGGAATTTCATCATGGTGAGTTTATCCTAAAGGTTGGTGTGCAATTTTTTGATAAACATCTTTTGTAGATGTGCATCTAAAATCTTGACATCAATTTGAGCATATAAGGATTGGTAGCATGAGATGAAATTCATCACTTTTTCATCTGTGTTCGGTCTACATCTCATAAGGTTGACCATTGTCATTTTAGGGGCCATGTGAACTTGGAAGTTACTAATGAAAGCATCCACCAATTCATTGAATGAATGAATGGAATGATTGGGTAAGTTGGAAAACTATTCTAATGCAGTATCTTTCAAGGTCCTTGGAAAAAGTTTTACTAAAAGTTTATCGTTAAGGAAAAAGTCACTACACAAAGCTATATAAGCATTAACATGGTTTATAGGATCTCTTTTTCCTTCGTATTTCTCTAAGGAATTTCTATTGCTTGTAATATTTCTAAGGATGAGGGGCTACTACAGATGTGATATGTGGGTGGAGAAGTTTGACCTTGACTAATGGTGGAAATTTGGTGTTGCATGGATGAAATAGTGTTAAGGAGTTGTTTAAGAACAAGATCTGGGTAAGTGGGTTGAGGTGGAAGGGAAAATGGTGATCGAGTGTAAGTGATGTTAGGGGAAGTAGAAGGAATGATAAGGGGTGTAAAAGTGGTGGAACGGACTGGTGATGCCATAAGAGAAGTAGGAATGCTAGGTGGAATCAGAAGAAAAGTAGCCACATAATTATCTTGGTGCATAGTGGTGTGAACTTGCGGATTGGTATAAGTTGGTATGGATGCTATGGTTGAAGGAGGAGGAACTTGAGGTCCTCCTTGGCTTACAAGAATTTTTGCAGATTGGGTATTTGAAGATGCATATTTATTGTCAATCTCAACAATTTTCTTCATCACTTGCAAGCCATCATCACTTTCAATTAGGTGATGAAGGTTCTCAATGGTGAGTATGGCAGTGGTAGAAATATTTTCAAGAGAAAAATCTTGTTGTAAATGTGCAAAGTCCTCATGAATATTAATGACCTTTTCTTGTGGGAGGGAATTGTTTTGGTTGTCAACATTCATTGGATGGAAAGGTGAAGGCATGTAAGTGGTATTGTCAGGGCCTAATGCACCATTTTCCATACTAGGAGTAGGAGCTCATAAGATCCCAAGGTCCACAACAAAAGTGTTATCATAGGATGCCATGAGTCTAGAACTTCTTCTCACTAAAGTATTATCAACGAGGCACCAAACACTCATACAAGTACCACAAAGGATGGTGAATTAAAATGAAAGCTAATCTAAGAGCTCTAAAATGCAAATAATAGAGATTCTGGTAACTATAATGAAGATCTAACTACAAAAAAGAGATGCAAACAAATGATAGAAAAATGCCAGAAATGTTGTCTAAAAAGTGCAAAGGGATTGATTCGCCCTAGGTGGCGAATGAGTCCTAGTATGAAGTTTTTTTAGTGTTTTTAAAAAATTTAAAGATGATTTAAATGCTCTACATAATGCAATTATAGATGTAGAATGCACATTGTGACTTTTTTCAATGAGATGTAATGCAAAAATGAAATCTAAATGAAGTTTTCACTAATACAAAATGAAAATTCCTAGAATGCAATAACAAATCAATGTCCTAAATGGATGCTAATGCAAATGGAAACTAAGATTCAATATGTGAGTGCAATAAGAAATCTAAAGTGGTCAAAAGTTGAGTTCACCAAAATGAAACATTGATTTTTGGGAGCCTATGGACTACTCTTGCACTTCTATGGGTTTTTACCTAAAAGGAGAGAGATAGGGCCAAAAATGCTTATGTATCACTGAAATTAGGATGTGTGCAATGTTTATTGATGTAAATGAAGGTGAATAAATGCAATTGACTAATCTAAATGACTGAAAATGAATGCAAAAGTGCAATTACAACTATGTTTGAAAACATATTGTGATATGCAAACAACTATGTAAATGAAGAAATAATGCAAAACAAAAAGGAAAGGGATGAATCTGGGTGCACCTGGATGAATTGTGATGATTCTAGAATGTTCTGAATGTTGATGGAAATTACTGATTTTTCACAGTGGGATTCATTCGTCTAGGATGGCGAATCAGTCCTCCTCTTGGTGAAAAAGTGTCGAGAGCTAGTTTTTGTTTGTCGGGATCCAAAATCTGACAAAATTCAGATTTTCAGTCCTAAGGTGGGACTCATTCACCATAGGTAGTGAATTATTCCACTCCTAAATTTCTAAAAAATTAAGAGACAACTTTGCAACACCAAATCTAGAAAATGTTTGATGGGTTGTTGAAGTTAGATCTTTAGAAAACGGACAAATAACTCTCTCCAAGCTTGAAATACTCTTGAGTTGACTTGAAGCACCTAGTTGACTTGGAAATAAATTTTCAACACCTAAAAGCTTGTAAAATCTACATACAAAGATCTAACCCTCGATGTTGCAAGTTTGAAGTAATGTCAATGGTTGCTTCAAAGTGCTTGAATAGTGCTTGAAAAGATGACGTAAAATGCTTGAATGCTTGATTGTGATGAGTGATTAAATGCTTGAATGAATGGGGGTTAAAATGAGGTGAGAATCACTTATTTATATAATTATTTTTCCTTAGTATTCATTCATACCTCATCACAGGCCAACATCAAGTGATTTTGAATAAAATCCTGAAAGGAAATTTAAAATATATTGAATTTGGGGCCAAGGGGGACTCATTCGCCACCCATGGCGAATGGGTCTCACCTAGGACCTAAAAAAATGTGTTGGGAAAAATGTTGTATTTTATTTTATTTGTTAGGATAACATTCAAAAATACACTTAATTAAGTCATGTGAGGGCATAAAGAGACCAAATAAAGCATGAAAAAGGTGTAAATAGTAAAAATATGCCTAGAAAAGCATGAAAGCTTATTACAAGACTTTACAACACTTCAAAATAGGACTTAATTAGTGATAAAAAGGTGATTTTTAAGTGAATTGTAATAAATAGAGTCTAGAATAATGTAGAAATGTCTTACAACACTTCACAACACCTTCACAAGACATCATTCTTTGAATTATAGTACCTAAATAAGCATGTTCAAGGCATGTTACAACATAAAATTAGAGCAACATAGTTCCAACACCATGAAACAAGACCTAGAAGGCCATGAAAATGACAAGGGGCAATTTTTCTATGGCACATTTAAAGGGCATAATCGCATCAGTATGATAAACAAGGCTATAAGGGGTGTTTCCAGTGGAAGATAGAACATTAGTTCTATAAGCCCAAAGTGCATAAGAGAGTTGCATATGCGAGTATTTATGATTATGGCTAATAGTTTTCTTAAGGATTTGTTCAATAATTTTATTAGTATTCTTAGCTTGTCCATTGGATTGCAAATAATACAGTGTGAAAAATTGATGTTGAATATTGATGAGTTGGAGAAATTGTTGAACTTCGTTATTCTTAAATGGCATTCCATTGTCTAAAACAATTGTGGAAGGAATTCCAAAGCAAGTAATTATGTGTTCCAAGATGAAACAACAAATTACTTCAACAGTTATTGAATGAAGGTGGATAGCTTCTACCCATTTTGTGAAATAATCAGTTGTGGTTATGATAAACATATGTCCAACAGAAGGAGGTGAAATTTTTTCAATAAGATCTAACCCCCATACTAAAAACAACCAAATGGAACATTGGCATGGAGCTCAACAGCAACAGCAACAACGTGAATCAAATTGCTATGCTCTTGGCATTTGTGACATTATTTAACATAGGTGAAGCAATCCTTCTCCATATGTCTCCAATAATAACTGATACAAATAAGTCTTTATAATAACAAATGACCTCCAAAATGACCTCCATAGGCACCAACATAAGCCTATTCAAGCACTAAAGGGATTTCATAATCTTTAAGACAACATAATAGGAGACCATTGAAAGATCTTCTATACAACTTGCAAGGATCACATATTTAGTTGCGAGCTTTCGTAAGCGCTTTCGAGTATTCGTTGTGGTAGGTTTGGGAATGGTACCATATTTTAAGTAGTTTTATATTGTATCATACCATTCACATGAAGCTGTTTGAGTTATGGCCAAAATGTCTTCTAACGAAGTATCGATCAAGGGTTTCATGATGGAGTGAATAACGAAGGTGAAATATATAGGACTATGTGGGGATATGAGAGAATTTTCACTCACCATTGCATTCGCATGTCGGTTATCTTTGCGTGTGATGTTATCAATGGTGAACGAGTCAAATTTTTCTAATGGTTTCATTATAAGATCCTTGTATTTTAATAATTTTTCATGTTTAGTTTGATATGTACCATTGATTTGTTTGATGAAAATTTGTGAATCGCCAAAGATCTTAATATTTTTAGCATGGAGAGATAAAGCAGCTTGTAAACCTATAATCAATGCATCATATGTAGCTATATTATTTATGCATAGGGAATTTAAATGGTAGGATAAGAGAATAGGTTTTCCATCAGGTGGAATTAGTACCACTCTAGCATCGAAACCTAATCAACACTTAGATCCATCAAAAAATAACTCCCATGGTTTAATGTCAGTGGTTAAGACATGATCATCAGGAAAGGAATAAATAGTAGGTAAAGGAAAGGGAGAAGGAGCATCAGCTAAGTGATTGGTTAAGGCTTGACCTTTGATTGCTTTTTGTGAAACAAATTTAAGATCAAACTTAGGTAAAAACATCACCCACTTACCTAAGAATCTGGAGAGATTGATTTTGTTGAAAAGATATTTAAGAGGATCAAATTTTGTGACAACTTGTACTTCAACATTTAGTAAATAATGTCGCAACTTACTAGTAGCGAATACAAGAACTAAAAATTATTTTTCAATTGATGAATATCATGTCTCATAATCAATTAAGGTGCAACTAATGTAATAAATAGTGTGCTCTTTACCATTATCATCGTGTTGAGCCAACAATATTGCAAGAGCATGGGTAGATGCAACAATGTACAAGATAAACGGTCTATGTGGCACAATTGGTTATAAAATAGGTGGAGTAGCTAAATATTCCTTTAAACTCTCAAAATCATATTTACAATCCTCATCCAAATCAAAAGGGAATCCCTTTTTAAGGATACACATGAAAGGGAATCTGCAATTGGCTAAAGATGCTAAAAAATGTTGAATAGCCTAAATGCGACCTTGTAACATGCATAACTGAGAATTATTTGTTAGGAAATTTTGATCATCTCAGAGAAACCTCCAAGAATAGTAATGTCTTTGGAAACTTTTAATTTCTTAAACTTCCTCAAAGACACGTACAATTGTGCCACAAAGCGGAATCAGACACAGTACATTTCCACATTAACCATTCTGAGAGAAGCACATGTAAAACCAGTTCCAACAACAAACATTACAAATTCTAACCAAGAACATGAAACATGAAAGATGAGAAAAAACATGTAGATTTACGTGGGGAAAACCCTTTCGGGTAAAAAACCCCACACTCCAAAAGCCTAGATCACCATTGTATTATTCATGCAACAGAACAATTACAAACACAACTCAAGCACTAAGCTTGTACAAATATTACATCATGTTTCATTTTGGAGACAAACTGGCAGCATAACCCCTTGTACGATCTTTACACTGAATGTAAAACCCTCTTTTAGTATACATTGTAGATCCTTTCTCCCTTTTTTTTCATTTCCCTGATCAACCTCTTAGTCCATTACAACCTTCACATTGTTACAATACTCTCACACAGTATGGCCTCAACCTTACCAGCCTACCTCATGGCAAGCCCTATGACCTTTCCAACCTACCCTTTAGGATACCAAGCGTGGAAACATATCAATTCAGTTTCTAGGAATCTACTATCCAAAACTGATTTAGTTCACTCAACCACCAAGAAGATCAACCATCGACATTATCCCACATTGGTGTGGAATTTTAATACTCATTAGTTTATAAAAAAAATCCTGAGGACTTTAGGTATCCATATATTAGCCCTTTTGATTTCCATCTCACTCATACACCCATGGTCAAATCAACCATCAGGATGGTCCCACCAAAGTGAACACCCATCGATGCATTACTAAAAAATGATAACTTCATAACCACCACAAACAAGTTACAAATTTACCGATCCCCATGACAAGCCAATACCATTATCGCCTAGTTGGAGAAAATACAAAATTTATAAATCCGCAACAAGGTTCTTAAGTTACCATAACCACCGATGCTGCGACCAAAAAAGGAGGTTGCCTAGTGGGGAAGTTACGTAACCTAAAAACTTTGTGACAAGGCTATGAAGTTATGAAAATCAGCGATGTTACGACAACAAAGGAGGTTGGCCAATTATGAAGTTACAAAACTTCCTAAAACTGTGACAAGGTTACAGAAGCCACCGATTTCGTGACAACAAAGGAGATCAGACAAAAAATGAAGACATACAAGCCAACAAGTAGAGGCACAATTTCCAATAACATTCTTCAAAGGTGGCATGTCAACAATTGCATCGATTTTCTTTGTGTCCACCTCAATGCCTCTATGAGATATGAAAAACCCTAGGAGGTTACGATTATCTACACCAAAGACACACTTTTTTGGATTCAATCACATGTTATATTGTTTGATTCTTTCAAAGATTTTATGAAGGATGTTTATGTTGTCTTGTTGAGTTAATGATTTAGTGAGAATATCATCGACATAGTCTTCCAAGATTATATTAATATAATCATGAAATATTAATGTCATTGCACATTGATAAGTTGCGTCGACATTCTTTAATCCAAAGGGAATCACAACCAAACAAAATTTTCCACAAACAGTTGTAAAGGAAATTTTATATTGATCTTGAGGGTTGATAGGGATTTGATTATAACCAGAGAATCCATCCATGAATGACAACAAAGCATGTCCAATAGTTGAATCCATGATCATGTCGATATTATGAAGCGAAAAAGTCATCTTTTAAAGAGGCTTTATTCAAATCTCGAAAATGGTGCATATCCTAATATGATTATCAGGTTTCACAACTATGACAATGTTCGAGATCCAAGGAGAATAATCAATAGGTCGAATAAAGCTTGCACAAAGAAGTTTCTCAAGTTCTTTAAGATGCAAGGCCACATTAGGATGCATTTTGCAAATCTTTTGATGAACAGGTTTAGCCTTGTTATCAAGGACAATATCATGCATTACAATTTTTGGGTCAATTCTTGGCATATTAGAATATTTCCAAGCAAAAATTTCACAAAAATCATGAAGTAAAATGGTTGTATCTTCTTGTTCCTCACCATCAAGGAATTTCCCAATTTTAATAAATTTATCTTTATCCTTAATGTCCATAAGAACATCAATTGTATCTCTTAAAGGGGGTGCATTGAATTTAAGACTTTCAAATTTAGAAAATTCTCTAGTGATATCACTTGCTTCTTTCTTCGTAACGTTCATAGCACAAGTAATGTGTTTAATGGAAGTAGGCGAGGATGGGGTATCATAAACACCTAATATGTGTTTCAAAGCCTCATCATCATCAGCATACAACCATGAGGGTGGTAGGGTTGGATCAAGCAAATTAGGATGGTTAATGGTAAGGTTGTGTTTTGGTTGACATGTGACCACGTTAAAGTTTAAGGATGGTCTTTGAGTAGCTTTGGTTGTTTTAGAAAAAGAATAACCCAATATTGTTTTCATTTCTTGCATATTAGGTTCAATAGGGACACACATACCTTGTTCACTCTTTCCACACCCTTTTCCAGTATAGCATAATTTTTTTACAAATTTATAACCTTTCCCATAAATTCTTTCCATTTCACACAGGGTTGGTGGGGATTGATAATCTATCTCATTAAAATTTCTTGTGTATGTTGCATTTTCATCCATATTGTAAGAGATAGATGTTTGAGAGTTGTTTAGACTTTTGAGTGGACATAATTGTTGGTTTTTCATGTTGCTCACCTTTCTTATTTGTAAGTATGTATTCACCCATAAACAATGGTATGAATTCTAAGGATCCCCAATCATCACCAAATAATTTAGAGACCGATCTTGTATCATTGTGTTCAATTTTAAGAGGGTCAATGTTAGAATTTGGAATCAATGTTTTCAAAGGACTTGTAACCCCTTTTTCAAGCTGCAAGCAAATTTTAGGCTTAGGGTCTATTTCAACTTGATATATATGATTGTTATAAACATAATTCATGATACAGTGAAGGGTTGAAGGCACTGCATTCATCTCATGAATCCATGGTCGGTCTAAAATGAGATTGTATGAAAGATTGTAAGGAATGACATGGATAGGAGTTTGCAAATTAACCACCCCAATTGTAATCTAGGTAAAGTAATTATCCCAAGCAGTTGCTTTGTTGTATTATCAAATCCTTGAATAGAAATAGAATCAGGTATTATTTGTGATCTATCAACTTTTAATCGATCAAGGAGAATCACACTACACACATTAAGGGAAGAACCATTATTTGTGAGAGTGTGTTTGATACCTATGCGATGGAATTGAGAAATTATCATAAAGGCATCATGTTGCTTTTGTAACTCCAAAGGAGGGAGCTCATGTTGATGAAAAGTAATATTTAGACTATGTTTTTGGATGAGAGCTACCACATCATTCAGAGTGGTTCCAAGAGGAATTGTGAGTTGTTTTAAAGCAGTTTGAAGAATGGTGTTGTAATTTGGTGAAGTTTGAAGTAAATCCCAAAGATAAATTTTGGCATGAGTATTCTTTAATTGTTCAACAAGATCATGTACTCCTTTGTAGGTGGGTTATAACGAGGGGCACTAGGTGGATTAGGTAAAGGTAATTATGGTGGAGTTGGTTGTGGCGGTTGTGGGATGTTTTGTGTGTTATATGTATTAGCAACATTCTCATTGCTAGATTGTTTTGATACATTAGTGTTAGGTGGGTATAAAGTTTAGCGTGGTCGATTAGAGGGATGAAGTAGATGTGAGGGTGGGTAAAGGATACATTTAGGTTGAATTACATTAACGTCCCTTATTTGAGAGGCATCACAACAAACCATAGCAGATGAGTTGGATGAGATGAAGTCAAGAAGAGACTCATCTAGCAAATGAAAATCATCACTACTAAAAGGTGTTAGGGTTAAATGATCGTCCACTAGTGTAGGATGTTCAATAAAAGCATTAGAGGTATGAACGTTTGTTATTGCAAGTTGGTTACCACAAACCTTGGTGGATGGCTTATGTGAGATGAAGGCTTGGTGGGATTCATCTAACAAATCAAAGTAATCACAATCAAAATGTTTGAGGGGGGTTTATCATTAAGGGTTTTAGGTTTCTCATTACAAGCATTAGATGATGAAGTGAGTGAGAGGATGCCCTTAAGGGATTCATCTAACTTATCAACATCATCACTACTAAGTGGCTTGGATGAGATTTTTTTGCTAATTTGAATCATGTGTTTAATTGGATCATTTGATGTGTTGTGTGATTGTTTTTGGATATTTGCTAGAGTTTCCTCAATGTAAGCTGATCAAAAAGGACTACGAAATATGACTGAAAATGGAAACATAAATTCCATGAAAAGAAATGAACTTTATTCTAAGAAAACAAAAATAACTCAACTGAAATAGAAATGTAATGATAGAAAATAGAAAGATGCAATGTAGGAAATTAAAATCTAGAAATTCTAATGAAAAACTGTAAAGGTACCAATTCACCCTAGGTGGCGAATGAGTCCCAGGAGATGAATTTTTTAATGTTTTTCTTTTTTTTTTGTGTTTTCTATAAAATTTCAACTCTATACAATGCAAATATAGAATGCAGATGTAGAGATGTGGAATAATAGAATGAAATGTAATGATGTAAAGTAAAGAATGCTTTCACTAATGCAATGTTTTTAAGAACTCTAAAATAATGCAAGATTATGAAATAATGAACACCTAAGATGTAATTAGAAATGTAAATCAAAATGTTATGATGTTCAAAATTCAAGTTCACCAAAATGAAACATAGATTTTTGGGACCCTATGGACTGCTCTTGCACTTCTAGGGTCGTTCACTTAAAAGGAGAGAGATAGAGCCAAAAATCCTTATGATTCACTCAAATTATTTTGTATGCAATGTTATCTAGGCTAGATGAAGTTAACTAAATGCAATTGAATAATCTAAATGACTAAAAATGAATGCAAAACTAAGATTTATGCCTTTTTTGAAAACACAATGTTGTTTGCAAAAGGGTTGAAATAATGAACAAAAATGCAATTTTTAAATAAACATAAATTGTTTCTCAGAACGTGTGCACCTGGAAGGCTATAGAGGACTAAAGAAAAATCTAGAAAGTTGATGAAATCTAAACTTGGGTTGACTAATCTAAATGACTGAAAATGAATGCAAAACTAAGATTTATACCTTGTTTGAAAACATAGTGTTGTTTGCAAAAAGGTTGAAATAATGAACAAAAATACAATTTTTAACTAAATAGAAAGTTGTTTCTTAGAATGTGTGCACCTGGAAGCCTGTAGAGGACTGAAGAACAATATGGAAAGTTGATAAAATCTGAACTTGGGTTGACTGGGACTCATTCACCACCTTGGGTGAATCAGTCCCAGATTAGGACTTTTCTGCACAGAATCTATTTTCTAACAGTCGAGGATCTGAAACTACATCTGACTCAAATATAATCCTTAGGAGGGGACTCATTTTCCATGAATGGTGAATTGGTCCACTTTCTAATTTCTACAATCTCAAAACTCAAATATGTACCTTGATACCTGCACAACAAATTCTAATGGAAACCTGATTCTCGATCTCAAAAAATTCTTACAAATAGCTTAAAAGAGGATATAATGGGGGGTTTTCCTTAGTCAAACCCCTAGATAGGTAGTTAAACCTTGGATAGAGAAAAATATGCATAAACCTTAGCCTTAGATGTGTTAAAGACTAGGAATAGATGAAATGTAGGAAGGGCCCTATTCTATTGCTCTAGAACAAGACATGCAAGATTGATTGAAATGATGCAATATATCAACCCTAGAAACCTTACAACAGATAAAACATGGGAATAAAATGACATGCAAATACTAAACAAACACAATGAAAACCTTAATCTAAAGATAGAGTGAAAATGGAAGATGGAATCAATAGGAAACCAAGTCCTTAGGCATGATTTGGTGGCTAGTTGCACCTCCTCGCCCTTGATTTCATCATGATTCACGATAGGAATCCATCACCAAACCTTTGCAATGTTGGATCCTGACAAGAGAAGTGAGCTTCAAGACCTGCAAAAACCCTGGTTTTTTGTCCTAAAACTTCAACTTTTGCTTATGAAACTTGTTGTAGAAGACTTTTCTTTAGAAATTACTCCTGAAGAATTATAATAAAATGATGAGAGAAGAAAATAATTATGTAAAATGACTTGAAATGTGTATTTATAAGCAACTACACCTTATTTTCTTGTTAATTAGACCTAAGAGGTTGACATTCACTGGAAATAAAAGTTAAATTGATTAAATTCCTGCTTAATTTTGAATTTTCCCTCAAAGGGGACTCATTCGACGCCCTTGGAAAATGGGTCCCACTAGAGGGGACGCATTCACCCAAGGTAGTGAATGGGTCCCACTACTGCTATTTGAAGGTGGGTTGTCAAGGTATGATGCCATTAAATGTTGTATGTCAGGTTTTATGTGATTTCACATGTGAAATGGGCCTCTAGATCAAAAGTAATAGGTCTAAGGGTCCTATAAATGTTGTTTTGAAGGGGAAATCATGTGAAGGGACTCAAAAGTGGGTCCAATTATGCGTGAAATTGTCTCTTTTCTCAAGAGGGTCCAATTTTTTACGACACACCAAGAAAATTATTGTTGACAATGCTAGCTCTTTTTCTTCTACTAAAATCACTCTTTTTTACTATGATTATGGCATTAGTCTTGCTCATTCATCTGATTATTATCCCCAAGGAAATGGGTAGGCTAATTCAAGTAATAAAAACTTGATCTCCATTATCAAGAAGTTAGTTGATGAAAACCAAAAGGGATGGCATAAAAAGTTATATGATGCTCTATGGGTTGACAAAGTTACTTATAAAAGAGCCATCAAATTTTCCCCTTTCCAATTAGTATATGGCATCGATAGCACCCTTCCTACACCATTGGAAATTTTTGTACTCAATTTGCAGAAGACTATAGAAGATGAATAGTTTCAAATCGCTCTAGAGGAAAAAATTATGTATTTGAAAAAGCTTGAGGAAGAAAGGGAAGTTGTGGTAGATAGGACTGCCAAGCATCAACATATAGTAAAAAAGGTTTTTGATAAAAAAGTGAGACAAAGGGACTTTGCAGTTGGTGATTCAGTTCTTCTCTGGGATAGGAGGGAAGCAAAAGGAGCACATAAGAAGTTTGATTCTCTCTATAGAGGACCTTTTCTTATCAAACAACTTGTTGGTGATCATGCTTACCATTTAGCTTACCCTGATGGTACTATTCTACCTCTTTCCTATAATGGGAAAGATTTGACACTTATTGATTAATTGTTCTATCTAGTTCGTCCTTGTACATAGTTTATATTTGTTTTGTTTGGTTTTGGCTTGTTTGGTTTTGTCTCCATTTCCCAATGAATAAGACTTTATGCCATATTTCTGGATTCTCTGCATCCTATCAATCTTGGTCCCCATTCAGAGCCAATGTTACCTGTCGGCATATTATGTATCATATTCCTTTAGTTTTCATCTTCCTTGGTCTTCAATCTTTTATTTTCTGCCTAATTCTAAGGTTTTTGCTTTCATTTTTTTCTTGGCCATGGGTTCTTCTAAGTTCCAAACCTCTTGTCACAAATTACATGAGTTTTGAAACCTAAGTTTTTGGCACTGTATGTTTGAACTTTATCGTCAGGTTTCTATTTTCCCTAACTTCCTGACAACTCGATTTGTTCTTTAGTGGCATAAAGTGAGTTAGTTCATTATGAAGTCAAGGAGTGAGAAGTTTTCATAACTTTGTAACTCCCAGCTTTAGGCTATTAAGTTCCAGTTTTCCACAATAGGGTAATAAGTTGTGTTTCTGCATGTTTCAAGGTGTCGCCAATGCATTTAATGAGGCATACAGTACAACTTGGAGATGTCATATCAAATATTTTGCAAGGCACACAAATATTAGGGTTTGCTTTATCGAGGATTTAAATAAAGTGCCATCTTAATTCATCACCAAATGAATGTCCTATCATTTTCACAATTTAAGGTGGTGAAAATTTAATTTTTTAAGCTTGCAATAGCACCTCTATCCTCTGCAATTATTTCTTCAGGAATACAAGTATGTTTTTGTGTACTGTGAGCTCATGCAGTCTAGAATCAAAAATTGTTGGATTGATGTGAGGGACATAGAGTTGGGATCTTTTAAGTTGGAAGAATTTTGGGTGTGCCTCAAAAGTGATAAAAAGACTATTGTTGACATGAAATTATGAGAAAGTGGGTTAGCTCACGCTAGGGGTTTTCCAAAATCCATCCTTAGTGTGGAATTAATAGGTGCATGTGCAAGAAGATACATTCCAAAGAAATAGGAAATCAAAGCCATGCACAAGACTGTTGTTGCCAAAATTTCTCCTAGAACTCTTTCTCATGCACTAAGGATTCCTGAGCAAGCTCCCATGAAGGATATGTCTATCACAATAACTGGTGAGTTCTTCTAAGTCAATGAGATTTGGTGCAAGAATTTTATAGCCAAAGGATGGTTGAAATAAAAAAAAGAGGTAAGTCAGAGCTACTCTCTAAACTCAAAATAATGCATTTCAAAGGAGAAATTGTGGATGTTATTGCTCTATTCCATCGTATTGTTGGGAATGCACAAATTGAGTCTTTCAAAAATTGGATGTGTCAATTCATTTTGGATGTATCTAATGATAATGTATACATTAATTTGGCCAAGATAATTTGCTTCCATTTCAATGAACAATTGATCAATTTTCAAAAAATGGCTACTTTTCATCTATGTTATTTCTTAACATATGTTATAGCTAGTCAGATGTTATTCTGGGTGGGATTGAAACCATAGATACCCCCAAATTCTGACATGCCTGTGTATAAATTCTACCCATAGTTTACTAAGCAGGTCGAGATGGGATATTTTTCCCTGGTTAATGATGCATTTTTAATGGAAGCTATAAAGAAATTAGATGGGAATCTTGAAGTGCATTTTTCTGATGAATCAATGTCTTTGGTGTCAGAATTTGGAAGTTTTTATATTGAGTTTGATAGATTTTCCTATTTGAGGATTGGTGGTTTTGAAAAGGCCCCACTAAAATTACCCATATATCTTGAAGATTTGCTAGTATTTCTGGAAGTTTGTAGACAAATGGCTGTTGTGAATGTGAAAGACTTGAATATGGGGAAACGAAGGTATCCTTTCCCATTGAAAACTCCATCTTTCACCTGTAAGAATAATCAAATGGCTAAATGTGTTGAAGACTTTCTTACAGAGTATAATCTCCCACATTTTTTCATGAGGGCTAAGTTTGATAGCAAGGGTTTTGTTAAGCAGAAATTATATGGAGCAAGTTCATATCAACATTAGCCCACTATTGAGGAATTTTGGGAGGATTTCACTAATGAAATTGAAGTCCTAAAGAGAGATTACATGAGATTAACCCTTGAATACATACAAAATTTTGGCCTGCCTTCCAAGATCCCTGAGGGCACAGTTGATGATTCAGTGGTCATTGATCCTAAATATGAGAAGTAATCTGATAAGTCACATCCCAAGGTTGACTGGAATGAGAATGAAGTCTTGGATATGAATATACAGGTTTCCCCAGTCATGAAGAGAACTCATGATTGGCTGGAAGGAAAATGTCGATAAGTGGCGGATTCACTACAACAAATCCCTGTGATTTGCTCCATTTTTTTCTCCATTTTTTACTTCCACCCACTATTTTAATGTATTTTTTTCATTTTTTTGAAAACTTTGGTGTTATTTATTGGGATGATGCTATTTTTGGCATTTATTTGTGTCAATCAAGAGTTGGTACTAATTTAGGTGCTAATTTGTGCCGAAATTAGTGCTACCTTTAGCACTGATATTAACATCGAGTGTGGTGTTGCCATTAGTTCCACCTTTGGCTCTAAGTTTAGCTTTGAGTTTAGCACCACTTTTAGCTCTGACTTTAGCTTCGAGTTTAGCTTCAGTTTTCACGCCGGTTTACACACCCCTATGTTGAATAGACTTATTTATATGTCTCATCGATGATGTAAAATAGTGAAATATCAACAAGATACAGGAATATCGAGGAGAGAATCACTTACATCACATCGACAAGGTATATCTACAAGTGCTCAACAAAACACAAATCTTGGATATAACGAAGTAATGTCAATGAGACATTGAGATATCGGTAAACAAATAAGAGGACCATAAGATCTAATGTTGATGAGACATTAAGATATCGGTAATACAAATAAGATTTTCTCATCAACACTCTTCAAGTAATGATCAAAGGCATACATCGTTATACCGCTGAGAAGGTGAGCAACATATGTGGTAGAGCAGTATACCCAACAAACCTACAACAAGAATCCTTGAGAAAGGAGGTAGTGTGGTAAATAGCAGAAGGGAAGGGAAAAACACCGCCATACCATAGGGGGTATAATAAGAGATGGCAGTAGTATGGTAATTGTGGCATCAATACAATTTACAACACTAAATGTAACAAATCACGTCAATCACAATCCATTTGAATTGTTGGCATATGGATTCTAGTGTTGTCATTGATGAAAACCTAAGTCATTGATCCATTCTGCACTTCAGTATCTGACCATACCGGAAGACAAAGTAAAGAACAAGGTATCTGACTAAAGTTGAATCTGTCAAGTGTTTTCATTACCAACTTATCAGTTTTTTTTGTGGATCTTAGGAAAGCTTCTTGGGTATATGAAATGTGTTATTCTCAATTTTTTTTTTTGTCACATCAAGTGGTGTTCGAGTTAGGAGATCCGGTCATTCAATTTTTTGTTCATCAATGTATGAAGGTTGACTAAGTAAATGTTGGGTGTTGTGGATGTTTAAGGAAAAAAAATTTGTAGTATTTTGTGTTGGATATATATTTTTGGGTCCTCACTATGCTATGGCCAGCTTTGGTGGATGTGCATTAAATGTTGTTCATGATTTGAGCTGATAGTTGGAAGATATTTTCTATTTATTGAAGCCGACATATAGCAACTAAATTCTTGGGAGCAGATATATATATATGAGATCGGTTAATTCATTTTGGTGTGTATGTACATGAGTTTGATATGTGTAGATGTGTGTGTGAATATCAGAAGAGAATTTAATAGATTTTCATTTGTGGAGAAGATAATTTTGTAAAGAAAATTAAGGAAAAGCAAAGTGAAGTGCAAAATTTGAAAGAAGATCCAGAATCTGATCTATGAGCCTAACCGAAATTGTAATCAAGAATTTGTAGATGCTATTTTCTCAGTTCAACCTTTTGTTGTAATCCAAATCATTTGTAAGGAAGTAAGCCTTCCTAATTTTGAGCAATGAGCTCTAGGCAGTGTGCCTGAATGCAAGTTCCTTCCCCATTTTGTAAAACACTTATATTTTGAGTACTCAAATTATGGATTGACCTCCATCATAGTTTTTCCTCTAATAGGGTTTCCACATAAAAAATCCTTGCGTTATGGTGTATTGGATTATTTTTCTATGTTCATGCATCTTTCTTTTGATTGAATGTTGTAAGCACTTGAGAGAACAAATTAATAAAGTTAAAAATTGCAGAACACTAATTCAACCCCCCCTCTCAGTGTTGCTTGAGTCCAACAATTGGTATCAAAGCTAAGTTCCTCGGAAGAAGTTTAACAACTTGAGGTGGATCTTGGAATGTTATGGACTCTTGTAGTCTTTAGTAGTAGCATTTGGTGGCACTTGATGATCTTGATCAGTTTAAAGTAGAAGTCTGAGAATTGAGAGAAAATCTTAAGGATACTAAGAAATTCATTCAAAAGTTGAAGGATAAAATTATTAAGTCTAGGGAGAAGAGAAAGGATTTATGTTATTAGATTAAGTAGAAAGAGAGAATAAGCATGGATGATTTTCACTTGAATCAAACCTTTAAGGAAATAACTGATGAATGTGAAAAGCTTTCTAGAGATAATGCTACCCTAAAACATGAGATGGAATCTATGGCAATGAAGATGACTAAGAAGATTGAAGAAAGAAAGAAGAATGAGGAAAATCTTTCCCAGTCCCTAAAAGAGAGATCTGATGAATGCAACAGAATTAATGGAGAATTCATTCAGTTAGAGATTGAACTACAACAATTTGGAAACAATGGAGAAGAGCTTGAAAAATAGATTATTATTCTTAGAGATGAACTTGCTACTGCAAATGAATACAAGGAGAAATTCAAGGTTAGCTTTGTTAAGCTTCATGAGTTGACTCAAGGATGGAAGAGTGGGAAGGACAAGTGAGGCCTCAGATATGATAAAGGAGAAAGTTCCAGATCTAGTCAAAGGAATTTTATGCAAGGTAATCAAATAAACAAAGCAAAAAGGCATACAGTAAGACAACCTAATGGTCAAAAGTTTAATGGATACTATTTTCCTTGCAATAATTTTGGTCATATGGCTGCTCAATAGAGAAGCAAAATGAAATCAAGTGATTCATCATTTTCTGGATAGTGTTTCTATTGCAATAAGTTTGGTCACAAGTCAATTGAACGTAGAAGTTTGTCAAAAAACTCTGTTAATAGGAGTGTTAGATGTTATACCTATGGAAGATTTGGGCATATTGCTAACCAGTGTGGATCAAGAAGAAATCAATGGAGTGACTATTATAGACAAGGAAATACTATGTGTTTCAATTGCAATAAATACGGTCACATTTCAAGATTTTGCAGAAACAAGAATATGGATAGAAGAGGTCTTGTATACAAAGGAAGAAATATGCATAAAGATGATAAATGAAAAGGGAAAGTAACTGTGATGAAATAAGAGATCATATGAAGAATACATGGGTGAAGAAGAGTCTCTCTATTACAAGAAATTGGCCAACACTAGAACCTGCTTCTGGTAATTCCTCTGGGAATTAGTCTTAGGCCTCTATCCTAGGGGGAGCTATCAAGAAAATATTTCAAACCCCCTACCAGTAATTGACACTGGGATGTGGATGAGTGCATTGGTTGCATTGATGATCTACAAATGTTGTTGGAATAGTTGGAAAGGGTATTATGCTGAGTTGAAGGATTACAAAAGTTTTTGTTTGATGATTGAGAAAACAGGGTATCTGGATAAGTTAGGGAAAAAGAATTTATTACAACAAAATTTAAGTGTGTGAAATATAAAAAGTAACTTGAAATCCTCTTTTTCCACTTTGTGCCAAAGAAAAGAAGAAGGAGAGGACTCTGCACTAGAATTTTGAAAACATGAAGAGAATTTAGCAATGAAACCCTAATCCATCAAGTACTTCAGTAGTATTGAAATTTTTTAATTTGGTGTGAGGTTGAAGAACTTATTTTCAAGAAATGTGTATGGAAGATAAAATGGAACAAATCAAAGGAATGATAAAACTAGATGAGTATAGTAGTGAGAAGATTAGAGTTAAAAGAAACATGTTGTCACATGATGAATTGAAATGGTTGAATGAAGCAAAACACAAAAGCTTGGATATTTGGAGTGAATTCCCCTATTTCAGAAACACAAAAAATCATTGAGTTTATTCTAAAAAAAATGAATGATGACATTCTGACTTTGGATAAACCCTACAATATCTCGAAAGAAGTGGTTGTACTTGTAACTAGGTTATACAAAGTTGGGGATGTGATGAGGAAGAATTCAATTCAAAATAAAGAGGTTGAAACCCTAACTAGAGTAACTGGAGATCAAAGGGAATTGATAATATCCAAAATTAAAAATTCAGTGACAAGGTATATTGCGCTTGGAATATCCTAGAAAATCTTTTTTAGAAACAGAGAAGGTGCAACTTCGACAAGTGCTTTTTACATTTCACACAAGATGATAATGGAAGATCAGGATTTTGATCTTTTTGGATTATTGAAAGATCAATTGATGGAGAATGCAAAATTGACAAAGGAGACATATTATCCTTTTAGGTTTGGTACTTTGGTTATATTCCTTGTGATGTATTTTTTGAATGGCCTACCCTTGAATAATAATGTAATGTGGGAAGAGAGTGAACTAGTTTGCAAGCATATATACATATACTCTAACAATTTGGAAAACTGTGATCAAGTATATGAAAGTTTCTTTAAGGATTTGCTAAGGAATTTTGGGTCAATTGGTATTTCCATTCCGGTAAGGGAACTTGAAGTTGGTTCCTCCTCTAGTGAGATGGAGAGAAAGAAGAGAAGAGAAAAAGAAATTGTTGTTAGTACTCCACCAACATGCAAAACTTCAAAAGTTGAAGGGAAAGGAAAAGAACAAGTGATTGTGGACATACCAGATGATGAATCTAATAAGGAAATTGAGGACACCCTTTAAAAAGAACTAAAAACAACTAAACCAGAACAAGAAAAGGTAATTACAAAAGGAAGTGAAGAAGAAGGTGATCTAAACAAGGGAGAGTTATTGTAGCTTATTCATGAGGAAGGTGGAATGCATAAAATTGCAAACATATAGTCTATCAGAGCTTCATATGAGCAGGACATGATCTTAAGCATACTAAGTGCTCATCTTGTGCACAATCATATCAAATTGGAGAGTTTACAGAATACATTTCCAGAAGAGATGAGTGAATATATCGAGGAAATCATGGACTATGAGTCTCAGAATAAGGAAGAAGAAGTCATCCTACACTTGAAGATGCAATACAGTTTGTCACTCACTAAGCTAAAAAGGAACATGAATCAACTAAGGAAGTGCATAAGCACAACAAACAAAATTTATAACTATTGTCTTCAATGGCCTCATGCAATCAACAAGTACAAAGAGAAGCTAGAAAAAATTGAAACATAGCTAAAAATTATTTGTTAGGATTTTAACATGTCTTAGGAACAAGATGGTACAATTAGGAAAAGGATTCAAGAATTATAGACAGAGCATACAAATGTTCAAAACACTAGGAACATGATTGTTGAGACCTTTTGGAAAGTGAAGGACACAACATAATGCAAGGTGGAACAATTTATTGAGATACTGAGGAAGGGAGAAGTATTTGAAGATGCCTTCACCATTCCAGAATCCCTCATCAAGATTATCAATCAGACATCTGAAAACAACAGTATGATCATAATCACCAGGATTGCAGTGGAATCATGGAAGAAGTTTCTTCCGGAGATGAAGGAAAAGTACAAAATTATCTTCTAATAACAGTTGTATTTCTTCAAACTTTTGAATAAGTAAGTTTTTTTTGTTACAGTTCATAGGGGGAGAAAGAACATCTTTTATTATCTTTTTTTCATTGATGTCAAAGGGGGAGAGAGAGCAATGAAAAATGCCTTATCAAAGATAGGGGGAGTTTTGTTTAGTTTTGTTAGCTATGACTTTTTGAAGTTTTGAAGGTTCTGACACTTAGTCATTTTTCACTGAGTGTTTCCATCAATTCCAAAGGGGAGATTGTTGGCATATGGATTCTAGTGGTGTCATTTATTCGATCCACACTTCAGTATTTGACCATATCAGAAGATAGGGTAAAAAATAGGGTATCCAACTAAAGTTGAATCTATCAAGTGGTTTTCATTGCCAGCTTATCAGTTTTGGTTGTGGATCTTAGGAAAGGTCATTGTATGAAGGTTGACTAAGTAAATGTTGGGTGTTGTGGATGTTTAAGGTGAAATTGTTTGTAGTATTTTTGTGATGGAATTTTTTTTTTGGGTCCTCACTATGCTATGGCTGAATTTTTTGGATGTGCATTAAATGTTGTTCATGATTTGAACTGACAGTTGGAATATATTTTCTATTTTATTGAAGCCAACATATAGCGACTAACTTCTTGGTAGTGGATATATATATGAGATCGGTTAATTCATTTTGATGTGTATGTGTGTGAGTTTGATATGTGTTGATGTGTGGTTGAATATTAGAAGAGCAGTTAAGATATTTTCATTTGTGCAGAAGAGGATTTTGTAAAGCGAATTATGGCAGAGCAGAGCGAAGTGTAGAATCTGATAGAAGGTCCAAAATCTGATCTATGAGCCTAACCAAAACTGTAATCAGGCATTTGTAGATGCTATTTTCTCATTTCAAACTTTTTTTGTAATCCAAATCTTTTGTGAGTCAGTGAGCCTTCCTAATTTTGAGCAACGAGCTCTAGGCAGTGTGCCTGATTACAAGTGCATTCCCCATTTTGTAAAACACTTATATTTTGAGTACTCAAATTATGGATTATGGTGTTATGGTGTTGTGGATTATTGTTCTATGTTCATGCATCTTTCTTTTTATTGAATGCTTTAAGCACTTGAGAGAATAGATTAATATAGTTAAAAATTGCACAACACTAATTCACCCTCCCTCACAATGTTGCTTGAGTCCAACATTGAATAAATCATTTAAGGAATCAAGAATATAGCCTGCCAAAATACTCTAAAACTCTAATTAACATACTCTAAAAATTTTGTCGAAATCTTATTTTCAGGTGTAGCCTGCTAGAATGGAGTTTTCATTTTACTAAGCATACAATAAAACCTTTGTTAAATCCTTACTTTCAAGCATAGCCCACCAAAATGGAGAACTATTTTATTAAATAATGATAGAGAATGGTAAGGAGATGTGTGTGATAGGAGGCATAGGATTCATTGTTGTTTATCTCATTCTTGCTCTAATCAACAAGAGTTACAATGTTCATGCCACTGTTTGTAATCCAAGTATTTAATTGGAATATGTTTGCATAATCTCAAATTCCTTTGAAGATGCTTTTGAAGTATCAATGTATCCTATATAGGGTTTAGAATGACTTCTTTTAATTTTAAAAAATAAATCAAATGCTTTTGAAGTATCAATGTGTGCTATAAAGGGTTTAGAATAATTTATTTTAATTTAAAAAAGATATAAATGATGTATTTTCCTGTGATTAGATAATGTGGAGATCTCCTAAATCTTCCCTAGCAAAATATCCTCTTTCGCATTGTGTTCATTACTCCAGCTGCTAGGGTTTTGCATTTGACATATTTAATATCTTCGTGATAGTGGCTTTTAAATAGATCTCAGTCTTTGCTTTAATATTTATCATGGCAACCCTTGAGTTCCATAATCTACCTTCAATCTCTTCTAAGAACGTTGTCTTAAGCTAGACTGTATAGAATGCATATAAAGCAAGTCCTTCATACCTGGCATTGTTCCAAACCACCACTCATTGCCTTGCTTAAAATGTTGCCTCCATAAGCACAATAATATGTTTTAAAATCATGGTTGCCAGTGATTGACCATTAAGGTCACTAATTTCATCAAGATGCAATGAGATTTTTGTCTTCAAACTTAAGGCATTATATAAGATAACATTGTGAATTTTTTGTTGTGTAAAATTTAATTTTCTTGCACATTTATTGCTTTGCTAATTGCCTTCAAGAATAGATATTGCACCATCAAATGCAATCTCAAACAACTCACTCACTACCACTTGAAGATTCCTTTCACGAGCATCCTTGTATAAAATCAAACTATGCCCTATAGACTACCTACTTACTAATATAGGGGACTCATTGTTTCATGGTATTTTGAGTTTTATTTAGAAGGGGTTAATATGTGGCATTTTTATGTGCAAGAAGAATAGATTGTGATGCAAGATTCGAGTATGGAAAGTTCAGGAAAAATTGGATTGCTATCAGTGTCATAACCAGGTTGAATTGTACCTTGAGTTGGAGTTAAACACTTTCAGGTGTTTTTGCTCTGAATCAGAACTTTTGTGTAGGAATTTCCAAATATCCAATAGAGGAAGTTCCTACATTCTAAAGATAAAATCATATATCTGCTTATCCAATTTTTTATCCAACCTGACATCTTTAATATCTCATAGAGAGAGTTTGTACATTCTAATGATAAAATCATAAATCTGCTTATCCAACTTCTTATCTAATTTGAGGTCATGAATATCGAACAGAGAAATTTCCTATATTCTAAAGATAAAATCAAAAAAATTATTAGTCCAATTGGAGATCCAATTTTAGGTCGTGAAGCTCCGATAAAGAAAGTTCCTACATTCTAAAGATAAAATCATAAATCTGTTTGGTCCAATTTGAGGTCTAATTGTAAGGATTTGTCTTTTTAATTATACTTTCTAACATTTGTCTTGATACAAATTGTTACTTTAGAATTATGGTATTTCTTTTCTTCTAATGTTTTCAACCCTGATTTCGGGGAAGAGCTCTGAAGATGGTTCCTTCAAATGGAGACTACACTTTTCCACTATAGGTTCCATCTAGAAATAGTGGAAGCTCAAGTACTGTCATGCTCAGATACAATAGAGTTTGAGGTTACATTTTTCTCCTTGATACAAAATGTTGTCCTTCAATCCCTCTTAAGAAAAATTCACTATTATGGACTTCATCATTGTACCTTTCATGCATTCGATTTAATTTGTTATGTGGAGACATGTTGTCTCTGTCTTTGCAAGTGATGACTATTATGTAAGATTTTAATCTACAAGACTGCCCCTCATGTTCAATTCTTGTGACTATTATGATGATTGGGGCTGCTTATTTTTAACCATACTGTTAATGAAAACTATCTTGGAATCCTTGATGATCAATTTTGTCATAATCATGGCTATGTTGATAGTGGAATGTTCTTATTAGTAAGGATAAATATTTATCAATAAGGAGATTACCCCTTACCAACATACTCCACTATCCTTGCAAAGATTGATCTTTAATGCTTCATGGATGGTTTACTTGTGACTATCCTTCTCAAATGAAATAATAGGGCAACATGCTAGGCTCAGCCCTTGTGGGAACCACATTTCACCCCACATGTTGTAGCTAGATAAACAAAACAACAACCTAATTTTATCTATACCTACACAATGAGAAAACATGTTAGATAAAACTGAGCATGTGATAGATATGTTTGATAACTTTCTTGTTTTCTTGGACATATATGGTATGCAATTTATTTGAATGCACATGATGGTCAAATTATATGTTTATAGATGTATGCACATATTTTGACTGGTGATCCTTCGTTTCTCTAACAACAATCTTCTCACTCAAATGTAAGAAACCTAGGAGCAGCAAGGAAGACATCAACTTGGATGCTTAGACAAGCAAGAATACTAAAGATGATGCAAAACAAAGCAACTATGATCCGTCATTGAGGCAATGACGGGTCCCCTTTCTCTTTATGTGCATTTTTCTCTTTTGTATCTATAAATGTATAGTTTTTCGATTATATTCATTCAAATAGTTAGTTCCACAGCTTGTGTGGAACAACCTACATTTACATTATCAATAAAGACTACATTTTTGAAAGGAGTGTGCAATATTTCCTATATTATATGCATTTGCATAAGTGAAATCTTGTAATGTAATCTTCTTATATTGTTTATGTACGTGAATTTAATGTAGTAGAAATAAAAATGTACCTTACTCTTCATTTAAAAATCACAAAAGCTCTACCTGATTGAGCTATTAACTTTTGTGTCTTCATGAACATATGTTGATACAAAATGAATGGAAGAAGCATCCAAGTAATCGTAATCTTTTTTTCCAAAAAATCATACAAAATATTGAACAATTTAAGGATATTGCAATAGGTAATTTGTATCGACACAAATAATATTACTGAATCATTTCAAAGTTTAGGCCATAAGAATCATCCTTTTCTAAACATGGATTGTGTTGTAGCCAAAATTCCATCCTAATTATTTTTGCATACTTCCATTTTCACTCATCTCTTACATCCACCATATGCATAGAATTCCTATCATAATAAATTAAATTTAATAAAATCCCTCATGTGAGCTTCCAAATAAAAACCTTAATCATATCATCAAAGTGTATTCCTCCTTTGAAATACTCCTATGGTTGCTCATAGCATATCACCAAGACAACACCATGTTGATGAGAGTCCCTCCAAAGTCTCCTTGACATTATCACAAAGAACAACTCAGAAATGTAGATGAGACACCCCTATGTCGAAGAGACTTATTTATATGTCTCATTGACGATGTAAAATAGTGAAATCTCAACAAGATATGGGTATATCGAGGAGAGAATCACTTGTGTCACATCGACAAGGTATATCTACAAGTGCTTGGCGAAACAAAACTCTTGGATATAATGGATTAATTGTCAATGAGATAATGGAATATCAGTAAGAGACATTAACTTGTCTCATCGACATCGATAGGAAAAATCAGAGGAACATAAGATCTATTTTCAATGAGACATTGAGATATCGGTAAGACAAATAAAATTTTCTCATCAACACTCTTCAAGTAATGATCAAAAGCATACACCGCTATACCACTAGGAAGGTGAGCAACATATGTGGTAGAGCGGTATACACCACAACCCCACAAAAAGAAGCCTTGAGCAAGGCGGTAGTGTGGTAAACAATAGAAGGGAAGGGAAAAACACCACCATATCAACATATCAAAGAAACAACAAGCATTTTAATTAAAAGTATCTTCGACAATTATGAAATGATGATTAGTCTAATTGATGTGACTAAGAAAAATATCAATGATACTATCGCTATTAATGAAGAACTTGATCATAAAGGTGGTGCAAGCGCCATTTATGAACCAAGGGTAGATGAAGTGTCCTGAAATTTGATAAATATGGTCCCAAAGAAGTTTAAATCACTATGAATTGTAATTGAAGGATTTGGAGAACCAAGTTGGATGGTAGTAGGTAGTTGGAAATTTGCAGCATTTATCCAAGTAATTGGTCTAGACTCAGCTCAAAGTATTTTCTTAGTAAGTAGATGAAAGCATTGCATGAGTAGGGTTGAGATGGAAAAAACCCCGGGCAAATAGAAAGCAAAAAGACAGAAAATTCAAGCTAGGCAATTGAATCAAGACTTAATTGATTAGTGTCCTAGGTATGGGCCAAAACTTAGAAGAATAGCATAGCTTAACCCATCATGTGTGACATTAGAAGATAAACAAAAAAATTTGAGAGATGAATGAACTCCATGTAGGGTTTATGACCTCTTTATTTATCATTATAGCAAGAAATTTTGGCATAGCCTAGTGTCAAACCTGTGGAATTTTAATTTGGGTAAACTTGTAGTACCCAACGTCTTTGTGAACATATAGTTAATCAAGGTGTTGGAAAATAATTGCAATCTAAAGATGAGAGAAATTAATTTGCCTGATGGGTCACGGTTCATGGTCATAAAGCTAGATTATATTTCCATGATTTTTCAACTAGACACTTCCCTGAAAACAAAATTATGAATTAGAGACTTGTTGGAGGAATACCACACCATGGACACAAGTTGCAAGAGGTGGAAATTTCTTCTACATAGGGTTAAAGGTGTGGGTAACCAAGCTATGAGGTTCTCTAGTGAAGATAAGCCCTCGTTCTTTGTGGCTTTATTTGAAGAATACTTTCAATACACTTATTACTCAGCTAGTCAAGTACTAGGAATTGATGTTCTTGAGAACATGACAATTGCTCCCATGGGTTTAGCCATAAACATCCAGAGCCATAATGCCCAACCCTATGATTATGTAGATTATTTATCAGAGGCCATCAATAATGCCCTCAATATCATCAAGAATGATAGTGAATCCATTAATTTCAAGCACTATTCTCTTTTCATGCACGTGATATTATACAAAGGGCATGTGATGGGGATATGGGATGAGGAATTAAGAATTAAAAACCTAGATAATGATGGAAATTCAAGGCCTCTACAAATGTGGACATTTGTGTGGGACATCAGGTGTGGGAGGTCACACTACCTATATTTTGAGGAATATTTTTTCAAACCACTATACAAGATGCTAGGCCACAAATGTGACTACAACCTCTCCCTAGAGATCTTAAGATTTCTCTGACCAAAATATATGGGTCATGAAGCAGGGATAAATCACAATTGGGGGGACTTTACTATTATCAGGGTTTATGGATTTGAAGTCGCACCTTATTTGTTGCCTAAGACTATGCCAAACAGAGTTGCTTATTTAGGGATCATACGAAAATTTTCATTTTTAGCTTTCATGCATTTAAAGAGCTATGGGAGGTAAAATTTCATGCCTTCCACTTTATGCTTTGGTGATTTCACTATTATCATTTATTCAGGCTATGACTTGGTTAGTGGTAAACTAGATTATTATGGCTTGCCAGTTGGCAACAAAAGGGAAAAGTTTGATCCTGAACGCTTCATTTGTGATGCCAATTTTTTTTAGAAATTGAAAGGGTATGAGCATAGTTTCCTTTTTGAAGATGTCATCAGAAATTGTGAAGAAAAAAAAAACATGATGAGAATGAATTCCTATATTAGGATTATGATGGTTGAGGTTTGGAAGGTGAATAATAACCCAGGTTACGTAGGGGCTTTCCCTGAGATACATGATCCCATAGAAAGAACTGAACAATTAATCCTCCATGAAGAAGAAATAAAAAGAGATATGCCACTTGTGGCATTTGAAAGAGGAAAGGGCATCGGTCCTAGGAGGTAAGTAGAAAATATCACACCACTAGATCACTTATCACCTTAGCCTACTCCTGAAGTGAGCTTTTTAGTTGGTTCCCCATCGATGGAAGAAGATAACATTGAGGAGGAAGAAGAAGTATCATAGTTTAATGCTCCTATTATACCCCAATATGAGATGCCATTGGAAAGAAGTGTGATCACCTTTGAATCCTCTGATGAGCTATCATATGATGTGAGGCATCGTGCAAGTCAGGAATTTGCTGCAGATGATAATTTTATGCAAACCCCTGAATTTAAGTCTTTTATATATGAGTATAAAGGAAGACTAATAAGAGAAAGGTTAAAGGACATTGACCCTGAGAAAGAGGCTTATGCCTTGAAAGAGTTGCAACATAAAGTTGATAGGGAAATGCAAAACATGACTGCTAAGAGAGGAAGAGCATTATTGCAAGAAGTTGGAGTTATGCTCCTTCCTGGGTGGGATATTAGTTCAGCCATTGTGTTTGATAACTTTTTGAAGAGAAAGAATAAAACTTTGCAAATAATGGATGAAGCAGGTGACAAGGTACAATCTTGATAATACCACTTTGCAAATTTGGGCTCTTTACCCCCAGGAAGAAGCCTTCTCTCATTAACTATGATCATATTTTTGGACATCTCCTAATGCAAAGAGTAGGGGAGACAGATTCCTTGGAGACTGCTAACTTGAATGTGAATGTAGCCAAATTCACCAAAGCCTAGATCCAAAAGCTAGTAAGAGATAACCAGTGGTTGATAGAGGAAAATGATAGGTTGAAACAATAATTAACCAACTAGAAAGATAGGCTATCTGCTTCTCCAAAGATTTACTCTCCTTTAATTGCACATGAAAGAAAAGTGTTAGAGGCCATTTCTAAGACTGCTCAATGGAAGGATAAATTTGAAAAGTATCAAAAGGAATAGGAAGAACTAAAAAGAAAATTTAAGGCTACTAGTTTTGAAGTAGCATCAGGGATAATTTGTATGAAATTCAAAGATATGTGCCAACATGTAGATGGTGTCTACCATGCTCATAGTGGAACATACAAGGCCCTCATGGAGCATGGAAGATTGCTTGATAGGATGAAGGAAATGGAATTCCATATCAAGGAAAAAGATGGAGATGATAATGCTTTGCTCCAAGAATGTCAGAGCCTCATGAATACACATGAAAACTTCTATAATATCTTGATACATGAATTGAGTGACTTCATCCAACCACTATGTATGGCCATGCCATATTTCTTTGAAGAAATAGATTTAAAGGATCAAGAAACTTGGAAAAATGAGATATCAAAATATTTGTCAGGCATCCTTGATGACATCAATGATGAGGATGAGGTACTCAAGAAAACACATAAGTAGCTTGGGAGGATTGTTGGATTGGAGAATGTAATGAAAGACACTCTACAAAATGCAAACACTTATGCCTGGGAGAAATACATTGATCACATGTCAAAGGTTAATTTGTTCCTTGCATGAGTTGTATGAAGTGGTAATTAGATTTTAGTTGTTGTGGACACATTAACATGGTGCTTGAGCCTTGAACAGATCTTTAGGTGGTCATGGGTGCTTGCTGATGATTAACAAACTATAGTGCATACAACAATAAACTCTTCTTATGTTTCTATATTATGTTAATTATGCTTTAGTTAAGAAACGATGTAACTTTTGTGAATGGACCTAAAGCTTGTTGCTTCCCATACAAATAGGGAAACCAAGTTCTGATTTTGATCATCATATCATTATCATTTCAATCCATTATAATAGATACTAGACCATCTCATCCAATTATTCATATCAAAATAACTCATGTTATGTATGTTTCTATTTTGAGAAATATAATGGAGTAGATACATTATAACTCGTAATCCATTTTTTAGTGTTCAATTGTTGTGTCGATTTTCATGCTTATTTATTGCTTTGTTGTCTCCAAAGTGGTCTTTTCAAGTTGTTTAAATCTGGAAGATTTATTAGGGAACATTTGTTGTTACTGTGTGGATGCTTTGATTGGTTTCTAGTTAGGTGTGAATTAAATTCCTTTTAAATAATTTACTTGAATTGGTTTGTATTAAGTATTAAAGTTCTCTTAGAGATTGGCACCCTCTTATGGTCTAAAAACCCACATTTTCGAGACCCAACAAATTGCAAATAACTCTAAAAATTTAGAAGTCTATGAAATAGTGTATATATTCTTGTACTTGTAAATATTCTTGTACTTGTATATTCTATGAAACATTCTTTATTTTCTATGAAATAGTGTATATATTCTTGTACTTGTAAATATTCTTTTACTATTATGTCTATTAAAGAAAACAAAGTTTGAAGAAAAAATACTTCACCCTTTTTGTAAGTGAGTATGTGAATTATTGTTTAAGGAAAAATCTTACAGTGTTTACATTTTTATTTTACTAGTTTCAAATCTTCATTTTCTATGTATATAAAATTGTATGTGCTCTTCATCTCTAATGACATAAAACAATAATGCCATCAAAATCAGGGTTTTCAATTTCAACACCATCATTGTCCACACATTTCATATCTTGTTCACTTTTAAGTACAATCATCAAAATTTTATTTTTATTTCTTGTCTCAATTAATCTTGATTCCTTTCATTGCAACACAGTAGGTTGCATGTTAAATTTCAAACATTTTCTTTGCATTTTTTTGTATATATTATTTTCTCAATGCATTATTATGTAACAACAGTTTCACTTCTAAGATATACAATAAAAATAAATGAAATAACATGTTTGCTTTGTCAAGGGAAATGTATGGTGAATACCCTATGTCTTTTAGATAAGTGTGCAAGTGAAAAATGGCATAACTAATTGAATTTGATTTTCTACTATACAATTGTTTTTTTATGTGCTTTTTACTTTTTGCATGTGGATTACTCTTAGAAAGAGACTACTTATCTTTTTTTAGATGAATCCTTTACATTTCCTATCTACAAAAGGAATTTACTACTTGACAACATGTTCATGAACTTCATAAAAAATAAGATTGGTGTAAAAGGCCATCCCCGCAAATGTTGTTTGGTCTAGAATTATAATGGAAAATAAAAAAGCTTAATACAAGAATAAAACATGTTTTCAATTGTCCAAGTACAACATAATATTACTAAAGAATTTCAATGTTTAGGCCATAAGAATCATCCTTTTTAAACATGGATTGCAAATAATTCTAAAAAATTAGAAGTCTTGGTCATTAACATTATTGTCTACTACAATGTCATCCAGTGTATCATTGCCAATGTTCATATGTTCTTTCAATTATTTAATATTATCATCAACCTCATCTTGACCTGCATCATCTTCATCATCATTGAAATTTGGTTGTAGACAATCTATATTGTTACCAGATGTATTTGGATCATCATTTTCTATACCATCCATTTTGTTGTCTTCCATAACATCATCTAACTCTAGATTGTTGTCTTCTTGTGCTTGAACATAACCATCTTTAACATCATCATGGATGTCAATTTCTTCAATGTTCTCTAATCTCTCTCTCTCATTTTGTTGGCCATCATTGTTTTGCTTAGTATCCACTAATGCATCGTCAAATACATGCCTTAATCTTGCATCATAATGTATGACAAATATTCATTTCAGGTCCGAAATAAATTCATAGAAAAATACATGCACATGAACAACATACATATATTAGATGTATGTTATAACAATTTTATTGATTAATAAACACATATATATTCACAATAAGCTATGAATTAATAGATTATTGATCACTACCGCTTCTTGTTTGAGTTAAAGAAATACCTTCTCAGAATGAATTAGTCGAACATAAGGCTCCTTATCCTCCGGTAGAAACGATGAGGAATCTATAGAAAACAATCCACTATGGGTATCATGTCTGCATGTCCTCTCAAATGCTCATACCATATACACTTAAAAATATAACATTTAAAAGAGCGGTAATCCAACTCAATAATTTCTTGTATTTTCCCAACATATTGTAGATTCCCTTCAATTATATTCTTATCTTTTGAGCTTAATCTACTAGATTGCTTGAAGTCAACCATGATGCAACAATAGAAGGATCATCTCTTTATGTCTACACTTTATACATGATAATGTTGACCATATGCCCACATCGTTGTATATTTCCTCTCCTGTGAAAGATCATTTATTTCAATGAAAACAAATATAATGAAAAATATTAAAATAGTTAATACTATCAAAACTATAAGGAAACAAAATTTTGTAAAATTCCAACTGTACCTTTCTTTCACATCCTCTAGACATGTTGATTTCATCTTTTGTTATGTTTGAATTTGTACCATCTTCTACTTGATTTTGAAATTTTTCAGTAGCCCATTCTAGTGTGTAATCTTTGCCTCATTCCCCAAGTAGATGAGTGGGAAGTGGAATATTCCTTGGGTTTGATCTCTTAAACTATCTCCTTGCTTCTAACACTTCTCTCTTTTTATCATACAAATCAATCCATCTATTCATAAAGTCCATGTGGTACAGAATGAACTTGTCGAGTATAGAAATTTTGTCTACACCTATTACTTTTCAACATTTTTATTTCAAACTAAAAATGTCATGTTAATTTGACAAATAAATTACAAAGTAAATTAATGATTGCAAGGAAAACAACCACACTAATCATGAATTTACTTACTAATTTCTACTTCAATACCATTAGATTGTGGTTTTTCTCCATCAATAATATATGATGCTTGTTCTTCATCCCAAACGCATGGGTCATCTTCAAAATCCTTACCAAGGAATTCACATAGGAAGAAAAATGCTTCATTCAATACATACCCTTCAGCCATGTAACCCTCTAGATGTGCCTTTTGCCAGACATATCTTTTAAGATTTTTCATATACCTCTCAAAGAAAAACATCCTTCTTGTTGATACGACACCCACCAATTCAATGTCATCGACTAGGTGTATAAGTAAATGAACTTGTAAGTCCATGTAACTTGTAGGGAGCTCCTTCTCAAATACAAATACAAATTTTGCAATTTCCTTCTTCCACTTTGGCACTTCAGATTCATGGATCTCCTTAGAGGTCACCCACCTAATATAAGAATAGTAAATTAGTATGAACCTTTAGGACCATAAATTAAAATGCAATATAATATCTCTATGTCTCTCACACATGAAAATTTCATATAACCACATAATTTGTAAATGCTGACAATCAACTTATGGCATTCCTTAAGTCAACTGTAAGAATGGAATCCCACTAATTGCCAATGGCATGATATGCTATAAAACACATTTATGAAAAGGTCATTAGTAATTTTTCTCACACAACAAAATATCAAAATAAATTTATTGCTTAATCAATGTTACCAGTAAATGTTAAATGTTGATATATAATACCTGTATTAAATTATGAAAATCATGTGTTTTAAATCCTGTCATATGTCCATCAACTATAAAAATTTTAGCCAATGATGACCCATAGCCAGTTGGTGTCCTTATTGAATGGATGACATTTTTTAGTTGGTCTAGCTCTTTTTTTTTCAAAATATATGGAGCTTTTGCATATGTTTCATTTTCCCTGATTGGCCACAAATGTTTTCTATCAAATTTAGTACGTGAAAGAGCAATATCTCTCCTTGAAGACAAGGTGTCCTCTTTGCTTGATATATGTCAAAATATAGAATTTGGGATATTTTTGAAGATGTGCATAGGATCTAATAGGTGAGATATTAATAGAGCCTTCTAGTAAGGGAGATCATAAAATATGGATTTCCTTTTCATTCCTTCTGGCATATTAACTACAATTTGTTCTGGTTCTTCAATTGAATCACCTCAATAAAAAAAATCCTCCCAAGCTTTCAATTCAGCATCTTCATACTTCTTAAGCCAATCACCTGGACCCATAATCATGGGAGGGCCTCTATTTTCAACTTTTCCATCAAATTGATTCTTCAGGCATTTTTGAAACCTATGATCTAGTGGTAGAAAAAACATGTTTGCATAAATAAATTTATGTAGATCTTTAGAATACCACTGTTGAAATTTTTTTGCACATCTTGGACATGAAAATATCCCCTTTGTTTGAAACCCTGGCATTCAATAAGTAATGTTAATAACATCAAAAAAATAGTATAAAACTAAGTATGAAATTTGGGGTGAAAATAAATTATGATTGTAAATACATAAATATTTTATCTTACTAGAACAAACACCAAATCCCGGGAAAACATGAATAGTCCAACAGCACTCCATACAACATGAAGGACCTATTTGATGGAGGACATGATATGTCATACATTCTTATGCCTTTCCATAGTAGTTACATCTCATCAATAGAAGGTGCAAGATAAACATCCATGTTTTTAACTTGATGTTTTCTTAGAACAATGAATCAACATAAGGTGCTCCTTTTTAACACTCATCCATGGGGGAATATTTTATACTATCAATCCAACTAGCCAAACACTATAATTTGATCTCAAGAAAGAGAATGGACACACTCCATCGATTGCAAGACCAAACCTAATACTATGGGGTTCATCTTTGAATTTTGTTGGCCATTTTTCCTCTATGTGTTTTATTGCTTTGGAGTTGGACAAAATTTGCATGAATCCATCTTTATTCCTATTTTTTGCATGCAAGTCCATCAATTGTGCTAGTGAATTGCAACGAAGCATTTGTTGAAGTCTAGGTATAATTCGCATGTGACGTAAAACCTTCTTTGGAGCTATAGGACCTTGTACATTTGTACAATATCTCTTCTCTTTGCATACAGGGCATTCTACCTTGTTTTGATATTCATGTTGTATAAAATGCAATCATTTTTACATGAATGAATTTGCTTATATTCAATCCCCAACTCAACCAACAATAGACTTGCCTCTCTGCAAGTTGATGGAAACATATCCTCTTCAGGGAATATTTTTGTTTTTAGTGCCCTATAAAATTTCCAGATATTAAATCAATTGAATGTTTAACTTATGATGAACATGTTTGATATGTCAATCTATACTATGATTGTTTATATACAATATATGGTTTTAAAATCCCCTTAAATAAATATAAACGAAGTTGATGAATGTTTACAAATTATGTACACCAATTGACAATGCAAAGTAAGAAATAGATTTCAACTCACTTTAGTAGGGTATTGAATCCTTTATTTGACCAACCAAATAGTGACTTGATTTCTAATAATATTAATGTGCATGCAAGTTTTGAGGTTCTACTTGCACCCAATTTGAACAGAAGTGTCTTCACTACTTGCTTGATGGAGTCTTTGATGTTGTTATCATCAACATTACGTTGGTGGTAATTACCCTTTCTATCATTGTTACTGTCAACCATATCATCATCATTGTCATCATTGTTTCCATCCCCAAAGAAACATGTACACATTTCATTATGATATTGCTATCAGGATTCAACCGTGTAGTTTCGAGTCAAACTCATTGACCCATGTTTCATGAGTAGTGGTTCAACAAGAACCCATCTCTCATGATATTGAATGGTCCACTTAGCACTCATTGCATCTAGGTGATGCTCACAGAGGTGAAGCACTAGTCCGTCCCGGAGGTCACCCATCCCAGTACTGCTCCAGCTCAAGCGCGCTTAACCAGGGAGTTTTCTCCAAGGTTAAGCCCTTTGAGTTGTTACCCCATTTGCAAAACCTTCAGCAAGTGTTGTGCCTTATGAACCATTCATAATAGAGCCCCTTTAGCTCATCAATTGATAAGTAGGAGGTATTTTTCCAAAGCGTGTCAAATTATGATATTGCTATCGATTCAACCGCGTTTCGAGTCAAACTCATTGATCCATGTTTCATGAGTAGTGGTTCAACAAGAACCATCTCTCATGATATCGAATGGTCCACTTAGCACTCATTGCATCTAGGTGATGCTCACAGAGGTGAAGCACTGGTCCGTCCCGAGGTCACCCATCCCAACTAGCTCGCGCGCTTAACGTGGAGTTTTCTCCAAGGTTAAGCCCGCTTGAGTTGTTACCCCATTTGCAAAACCTTCAGCAAGTGTTGTGCCTTATGAACCATTCATAATAGAGCCCCTTTTAGCTCATCAATTGATAAGTAGGAGGTATTTTTCCACAATGTGTCAAATGATATTGCTATCGTGATTCAACCGTGTAGTTTCGAGTCAAACTCATTGACCCATGTTTCATGAGTAGTGGTTCAACAAGAACCCATCTCTCATGATATCGAATGGTCCACTTAGCACTCATTGCATCTAGGTGATGCTCACAGAGGTGAAGCACTGGTCTGTCCCGGGAGGTCACCCATCCCAGTACTGATAAAGAAACATGCTGAAAGAAAAACATGAAGGAAGGAAGGCCTCACTGAGATCCCCCAAGGACAATTTCCTTCAACCCAAGCATGGAGCGCAACTAAAGATAGCATGGAGATGCCAAAGGCTTAGTGAAGATGTCTACAACCTGCTCCTCTGTAGGAATGTACTCCAAGATGAGAGAACCATCCTGAATCAACTACCTGATGAAGTGCGTGTGGATTTCAATGTGCTTTGTTTGCTGATGCTCCACTGGGTTGCGAGAAATGTGAATGGCACTCTAATTGTCACACCAAAGAATAGTGGCACTATTGGGAGGAAACCCAAACTCTGTCATCAACTGTCGAAGCCATAAAACCTCTTGACTAGCTAATATTGTTGCACAGTACTTAGCCTCTGTAGATGATAATGCGATAGCAGATTTCTTCTTGCAAGACCATGTGATAGGACTAGAACCAAGCCAAAAAACAAAGCCAAAAGTAGACTTTCGATCATTGACATCACTAGCCCAATCTAAGTCAATGAAGCCAATGATGTGAGGGGATCCTGAAGTGTAGTGAATGCCATAATGGGTGGTGCCCCGAATGTACCTCAAAATACATTTGGTCGCTTTCCAATGGCTCTCATGAGGATCATGGGAGAACCTAGAGACAAGGCCAACCGCAAAGGAAAGATCAGGATGAGAATGTTTCAGGTACAACAAACTACCAACCAACTGCCTGTATAAATGTGATCCACTGAAGGAGTAGAACAAATGGAAGACAAAACAACACCTAACTGAAATGGAGTGAGGGAAAAATTGCAATCAAGCATGCCAAATCACTGAAGCATATCAAGAGCATACTTCTCCTGAAATATGGAAATCTCATTCAAAGACTAAATAATCTGAAGACCCAAAAAGAAGTGCAGAAGACCAAGATCTGTCATCTCAAACTGCTCCATCAAAGCTCTCTAAACACTCTGAATCATGGAGGATGAGCTACCTGTAAGGATGAGATCAGCTACATATAGCACAAGAATCAACAGATTGTCCTCCTGACACTGAATATACACTGTGTGATCAGAATGACAGTGTGTGAAGTGAGAGGAAAGCAAGAAAGAGTCCATCTTCTCATACCAAGCCCGAGGGGCTTGTTTGAGACCATACAATGAACGCCAAAGTCTACAAACCAAAAAAGTGTACTGCACAAATCCCTGAGGCTGCTCCATATAGATCTCCTCATGTAGGTCTCCATACAAGAAGGCACTCTTCACATCCGTCTGAAAGACTATCCATCCCCGTGAAGTTGCAAGTGAAAGTACAAGGCATATAGAGTTCATCTTGGCGACAGTAGCAAAGGTCTCGGAGTAGTCAATACCCTCTACCTAAGAAAACCCCTTCGCAACAAGACGTTCCTTATACTTATCAATAAAACCATCTACAACATACTTGGTACGGTACACCCACTTGCACCGAACCAACTTTCTTCCCTTAGGAAGAGGAAAAAGATCCCAAGTATGATTCTTCATCAAAGAAGAATACTCCTCATCCATGGCCCTATCCCACTCAAGGTGACTTGTAGCCTCTGAAACCTTTTGAGGATCATCCGAAATGGCATGACTCAAAAGAATAGAAGCAGATGTCTGAGCACGAGTATGAAGAGTATCTGAAGGATCACCAAAGAACCAGCTGCCTCAATAGTAACACGGGCCCACCTAGGAAAATGCGGAGCAACTGGTGGTGGTGGAGATGGTGGATCATCATCTACATCATCCTCAAGAAATAAGTAGTCCTCAAGAGATGAAGAGGGAGTACGCAATGAGGGAGAAGCTGGTGATGGAGAATCCATCTGAGGATAGCACTCATCAAACTAGACATCCCATCGAAACAAGACCTCTCTGGAATTGGGATCAAACAACCTGTATGCCTTAACATCCTCACAGTAGCCAAAAAATATGAGTGGTTAGCTCTTCCTCTCCATGGCTTTCCACTAAGCATTAGGAATAAATGCCCAAGCCTCACTACCAAAAAATTATAATGTAGAAACATCAGGCTTGACATGGGTCCAAGCCTCCTCAGGAGTCATATGTTGCAATGCCTTATGAGGCATCCGATTTTGAATATAATTGGCACAATTGACTACTTCACTCCAAAATGAAGAACTGATAGCTCGAGACTGTATCATACAATTTTCCACCTCCCGTAAGGTTCTATTCTTTCTCTCAGTGACACCATTCTACTGAGGGGTGTAAGGAACTATAAACTGATGCTGTAAACCATGCTCAGTGAAAAAATATCTGAAAGCCTGATTAACATACTCCCCCCCATTATCTGTGTGTATCCTCCTGATAGAAAGTCCAGATTGCTTCTCCACAAATGTCTTAAAAGTCCTGAATGAGTCAAAGACATCAGACTTGTACTTAAGAAAGTACACCCATGTACGTCTAGAGAAGTCATCAATAAAAGTGAGCACATAGCGGGCCCCTGAAAAGGAAGGAGTCGGAAAGGACATAAGATCACTGTGTACCAACTCTAGGGCTGCCCTAGCACGAGTGGCCCGACCCTTAGGAAAAGGATCTCGATGATGTTTTCCAAGGACACAACCATGACATACACCATCAGTACAAGAAATATATGGAAGCCCAATCACAAGTGCCTGTGTACTCATCTGTTGTAGATATCTGTAATTGACATGGCCAAAACGCTCATGCCAAAGCCTGCTCACTAAATCTTGATGGGCTATAAGAGGCACCAATAGTGTCTGAACTCTCAAAGCCGTCAAATCTGTATAAGCGTGATGCAAAATCCACACTCCCAGTAGCCACAACCAAGTCAGGATCATGAAGGTCTTGAATAACCACATCATGTGGTGAGAACTCAACTATCTTACCAAAGCTAGAGTGGAAAATATGATAAATGGATAGAAGGTTTGTCGAAATGTCAGGAACCAAAAGCACATCCTGAAGACAACCACCATCCAATGAAATAGTACCTGAACCCTGAACTAAAAGCTGTGCTGAGTCACCAACTACAATATGTCTAGTGCCTATAGGGGCAAGATCGGTGACCAAATCCTTTGTGTGTGTCATATGGTGAGAGGCACCAGAATCTAGAACCCAAGTGGATTCTGAGGACAATGCTCATGCAGAAAGAGCATGACCTTTCCCTGTGGGTTGTGAAGGAGGTTGAGGTGCAATGATATTATGTTGTTGCATGGCTTCCTCTAAAGCCTCTAAACATTTCCAACACCTGGAACTAGATGTCCTTCCTTGCCACAAAAACTGCAAGGATCACCAGATTTCTTCTTAGTCTTGGAGCAAGACTCACCAGACTTTGAAGATTTATGTGTGGGATGTGGTTTGGAATCAAACTTAGGTGGTGGCTTTTAGGGATTCTCACTAGCCCCTGAATCTTTCTTAGGCTTTGATTTCTGCTTCTGTTTTCCCTTGGAGGACTGGGCTACCAATGCTTGGTTCTATGAACCTAAAAGTGAATCCATCTGCTTGAGCTTGGCTTGCTCACGAGTCAAATGATCACAAAACACCTCAAAAGTAGGCATGACATGTTGAGCACCCAAGGCATCCATGGTGGAATAGAAGGTTGTAGAGAAGATCTGAAATGGACCCCAAAGCTTGGAGAGGATTAGGAAGATGCACTCTATATCAGTCTTAGTCTTGCCACAACCCTACAAGATAGATCTTTGTTGTTTGAACTTCATCAAGAAGTCCTCAATGGAGGGAAATGAATCAGGTACCAAGGAAGTTAACTCGGCCTCAAGCTGTAAAGCTCTAAACTCATTAACAGTACCAAAAAGTCCATCAAACTGGGTCCAAATGGCTCGATGAGTGAGACACCCATCAAGATCAAATAGGAGACTGTTTGAAATGTGCAAAGCCATCAATCCCATAGCCTGATCCATATTGTTCCTATGTTGCATAACCTCAAAGGGGTGAGTCAACTGAGGCTGAACCTCATCCAAATAGGACCATAACCCTCAAGACTAGAGAAGAGTCATCATGCGACCCTTCCAAGTGTGATAATTATGCGGTGTGAGAGATTCAATAGATCTATCGGCCATCCTATGAACTGTGACTCAACTACTTTGAAGTTTTATTATTATTATTATTTAGTGGTTTTTCAGAACTAGACAGAAGATGTAGAAGGGGTTTTTTTGTTTTGTTTTGGTGTTTGTATATTCTAGTTTTCTGATGTAAGTGACAGAAAGCAAGAAAAAACACCCCCCCACAATGCAAAAATACAATCCCCAGTACAAACTGAAAGCCAAAAAACAATAGAAAGCAGTAATTGTTTGAGACAAATCTCTGTGTACCTAAAGAATTTTCTGTTGAAATAGACTGTAGATCTGGATAGCAATCGCAGGTAAAAAAAACTTTCAAGTCAAAGTATGGTGCTCGCGAGGGTTTGAAGTTCTGCCTTTTTAGATCTGCCAACATAGATGTCAGCTCATGCACGGTGTTCAGAGGAATAAGGTGCAAGCTTGTTAAACGATACCGGGAAGGACACCACTCTCAAATTAGCTAAAGAATCCCAAATTTCTTCTGTCAAACCCTTGCTCCCTTTTTTCTTCAAACATGAACAAGCTACAGCAGATCCAGCTCTGATACCATGTAAGATTTGATGAAAAACAAATCTATTAAGCCCAAGAAACCTACATGCAACAACCTGTCACAAGGAAGAAATCTATAGGAAACAAAACAAGGGTTTTGCTCTGACAATATGAAAGTTTATTATCAGAGAAAAAATGAATCAAGAAGTGAATACAATACAAGAGATCAATCCTTATAAAAGGAGATCAAAACTGAAAGGAAAACCTAACCCTAAGGGAGTGCATTTAATAATTAATATTAATTATTAAATGACTAATATATGTGCATAAAGTGAAGTCTTAAGAGGAGAATAAAGTTAATTAATTACTTTACTCTAACATGTACTTCATTTTCCTCCACAGACTAGATGAAAATAATTTTTCCTAGGTCACCTCAAAATTTCAAGCAATAGAAGGAAGCGAGCATTGTCAGCAGACTCTAGCCACAATGAGGTAATTCATTGTCAATTTATAGATTTGTAAATGTTTCCATTATTTCTTTGAATTTTACTTTTTTACTTTTTTATTTCTAAATTTAAAAGAAGAAATATAATTTAAATATATATATATAGGGATGTGAAACTGACAAAGATAAAGAGGAATTGGATTCCATATTGGGGATAGAGGCAGTGAACAAATTGGTTAATGTGGACTGGACAACGCTTGCAGATACATAGAAAAACAATCTGGTAACACCCCTCAAAGATTGCAAACAAATCAATTGTGTCGAAGGGAATCAATTGATTCCCCAACTAGTCCTAGATTAAGCAAAAGATCCAAGAGGAAATCAATGACAATAAACTCTAAGAATGTGGAATAGGGAGCAAAGAATTCCAATGTCCTAACCACTCTTGGGACATAAACTTCTTCCACCATGCCATGTTATCAATCTTGCATTGGTAGCTACAATACAAAGACGGAATACGAGGTGGTTTTAGGGGAATTCTGAATGATGGATGCTGGGAAAACATTTGTGAATAGGTTGAAGGAATCATGCCTTTAATGGTTCAAGGACCATCTACATTTTCCATTCTCACAGATACCCATGCAACTAAAAAAAGTAGTTATCCATAACATGGAGATTGATTTTGGCACAGGTTGGTCTATAAAGAAGATAAATCTATGAATGTCTCAGAATTGAAAGAGATTTCAGTGCAACCAAAAAAAGAAGATAAAAAAAATCTCTCCTGAGCTAGGGTAAAAAAGAAGGCCAATTGATGTAAGTGTGAAAGTATGGAAAGAGCTTGTAAAAGCATATGAGAAGTCTGATGCATGGAGGAAGTCTAGTGAGGAGAGTACGTAGTTATTTGAATTTTCTCATAAGAATATATCAAATTTATTAAATGATACTTAAATTTTATTTGTGCATAGTTAAATTGAATTAGTATATGTTTCAGGACAAGGCCTCCAAGGCTAGGCTTGAGAAACTTTGTGCCATGCATCATAGTAGCTAGCAAGGTTTACAAGCCTTGATTTGTACATTTGTAAGTATATTTAATATGATAAATGATATTTTTTTATTTCCTTGGAAAAAGTAAATGATTGTATATTAATTAGTTTAACTAGTCCATGCGCTATGTATTGACAGGAGGAGAAATATGGCCACCATCCAAAGAAATTTGAAAATAATATGTTACAAAAAAAAAGTGGAATGATTTTGTAATTTGGATGGAAAATGAGGTATCAATAGTTGAGTTTCAATAACTTAGATGGATATAGTTGTGTTAATATGTCAATTTGCATATCTTGTGTTGAGTTGTTTATTGATGTTTAGGATGAGTAAATAGAGCTCAAATCTTATGGTTACAAGATGACCATTTATGTGCATGAATAAATAGTAGAAGGATGTAGATGAACTCAATTCATCTAAATTTATGCCTCTTGGTAGGAATTCCTCTTGAATCTCTAATATAAAGTGCTTGAGACTTCCCTATAGCTTTTACCTTTCATTTTTTCCTTTCCTCTTCACTGTCAGACTTGTCTCCTTTTTCCTTATTAGAATTTATGGCTTCAGCTTCTAATTCATCCCATGTTTTACCTTCCTCTTCAAAATCTTATTCTTCTTCATCCTCCTCTAAATCCACAAGAGATTCATCTTTTGAACTTTCCTCATCTGACTCTGATTGCTATTCTACATCAGAGGGTTCATATCCTTGATCTAACTCTTATGGATTATCAGAATTAGAATCACTAGCTTCCATATTCAAATATTCCCAACCACCATCTTCAATAAATTTATTTGGATCATCAGTAATAGTCTTCAAAATTGGCCACTAGTTCAAGTTCATTATGCTTTCATAATACTTTATATCCATGGAGTTCAACCATTCCTTGATGCCATCAAGTGAAGATTGAGGAGTGACATACATGCGAAGTACATTCTGCTTGAAGTTTTTGAAAACAATAGCCATATCAAATGCCTTTTTCCCAAGTCCTACTCTCTAAAGGTTAACAATTCTCAATCTCACTAATAGCGATTACTAAGAAAGGTAATTCCACCAACTCTACCAAATAGTTTATAATATGAACAATAAAAGTAGAGGCTTTGAAAGGGAATCCATGAAAACCAAGCTCTCTAAATAGTATATCAAACTCTAGTTCAAAATATTTTAGATGAGGCTACTCCCATAGACCTCTTACTCGCTTGACAAATCCTTGAAACTCTGACTTCTTAACATTCAAAAGATAAATGGAATATCCTCAACACCCAATAGAGCTATCCAAAAAAGCTAACAAAAAATACAAACTTGCTCCTGCACACAATGGGCTAATGGCTGGTTGTCATAGAAGTCAAATTATCGAAGGAACAACACTGATCGAATTCACATATATGCATCATTTGCATAAACAGCCGAAATGCGTAACAAATGTTAATCAATACATTAAATTTAGAGATGTGTTGAAATAATTAAAAAAAACACGTTTTGGGGAAATATCAGCAACATGGGGGAAGAAAGCATTAACCCTAATAAAATCATTTTTTGTTGTTCTTGATACACCATCTGTAAGTTTTCCTTGGATGACAGTACTAAATTTCTATATGTTGTACCCCTTAAATGTCCTACATGTTACACATATGGAATAACAATGCATAACTTTGTATCAAGTCCAAAGGCCAAGGAATTCTGAATAAGGGTAGCCAAACTTGATAAGGATGTAGTCACTATTACTTGTATTGACAATCCAAAATAGTCATGCAAAGACAACTTCCTGTGAAAACCATAATCATTCAACTTATGCACATTCAAGTCTAAGTTTGAAAGCTTGCATTTCAATCCATGCATCTAAGTATGTGTTGAAGATTGGGGTGTCAACAACAAAGCTAGAATAGCTCTCCTTAAACCATAGCTAGTTTTAAAGTGTTGTATTTCCAAATTCAAATCCACTTCTTAGCTAAGGAAAGGAGGTAGGATTGTTAGGTGCTACCTCAAACAGAGAAGGCCATAGAAAACATTGAAATAGAAGATCCAATAAGTGAGACGGCATAGCTATAGACCATAGATAATCAAAATTCTTGCAATACATAGATGCTTGTGATACAAAAAAAAGGTGCTTACACATTGGCTGAATATATCCTCATCAAAATGACCAAAAAGAAATTTCAAATTTGTAAGTAAACTCTGACAATCAAGAAAATCAATCATAAAAATTAGAAGTAAACTTTGGGAGACATGTAGGTGAACTTAATTCATCTAACTTTATGCCTCTTGGAAGACATTAGGATCTCCCCTCTTAAATTTTGGACCACATCCATTACCTCTACATAAAACTAGACATCCTTGGTCTTCTTGGTTCCCACACTGTGATATGGTTATGCAAATAAAAATGAAGCAAAGTAATCATCTCCTTCTTTGTTGGCTAGAAGAATGCATGCTTAATGTTTTGATACATGATATCAGTTATCTCTTCTACTCTCATGGTTGAATATTGAAATCTATTATGGTGGGCCTCCATAGTTCCAACCATCTTTCATCCTCTTCCACCAAATGTTGGTTTGATCTACATGTCTGCCACCCTAATTGGCTTTGTTTTTCAAAGCTAAAGTTTCTCCTGAGTCACTAGTGTAGCTCTCTCTACCTTTTTAGACTCTTTCATTGCTACAAATCATCTTTGGGATTTAATCATTTGTACCACATGGTTGATGTGCTTTGAATCCTTGCATCTAAAGGAAATTTCCTTAACATAAATACTGCTAGGGAATTTCAATGTTGCCATTGTAGTTAGCATTAAAGTAGGTACCTACAACATTGAAAAGTATCCTTATATAAGAATTCCCTTCATCTTGTTGGATTGTAACAATCTTGATGGTGGCTACATGAATTATGATTTTGATTCCTCTTCTACATTAGAGGGTTCATATCCTTGGTCTGACTCTTCTAAATTATCAGAATCGGAATCACTAGCTTCCATATTCAAAAATTCCTAACCAACATCTTCAATAAATTTATCTAGATCATCAATAATACTCTTCAAAATTTTCCATTGGTTCAAGTTCATTATGCTTTCATAATACATTATATCCATGGAGTTCAGCCATTCCTTGATGCCATCAAGTGAAGATTGATGAATGGCGTCAATGTAGAGTACATCCTGCTTGAAGTCTTTGAAAATAATAGCCATATCAAATGCATTTTTCCCAAGTCCTACTCTCTCAAGGTTAGCAATCTCAATCTCACTAATAGTGATTACTAAGAAAGGTAATTCCATCAACTCTACCAAACAGTTTAATGTAGGAACAAAAAAAGTAGATGCTTTGAAAGGAACTCCATGAAACCAAGATCTCTAAATGGTATATCAAACTCTAGTTCAAAATATTTTAGATGAGGCTACTCCCATAGCTCTCTTACTCGCTTGACAAATCCTTGAAACTTTGTATTGATTTTATTTTTCCTGTTTCTCTCTTGTTGTTCTTCCTCAATTTCATCAAGATCATACATTGACCTTCTTGCCCCTCCTAAATTTTGGACCACATCCATTTCCTCCACATAAAACTAAACATCCTTGGTCTTCTTGAATCCCACACCGTGATATGGTTATGCAAATGAAAATGAAGCAAAGTAATCATCTCCTTCTTCGTTGGCTGGAAGAATGCATGCTTAATGTTTTGATACATGATATCAGCTCTCTCTTCTTCTCTCATGGTTTAATACTAAAATCCATTATGGTGGGTCTCTAGAGTTCGAGTCATCTTTCTTCCTCTTCCACCAAATGTTGGCTTGATCCACAAGTCTGCTAGCCTAATTTGCTTTGTTTTTGAAAGTTGAAATTTCTCCTGACTCACCAATATTAGCTGTAACTTTTTTGAAATTTTATAATGGTATGTGCACTTTGATATGATGTAGTATGATTATGGTTTTGTCTCATATGTTGTAATATTAGATATATAACAGAAAAATAAATTATTGCATGAAATAAATAATAAATTTTCATTTTAAATGTTTTTTTTTGTAGAACATGGGTCTTCTAGAAGATCAAGATGATCCTCAACATGATATAGATCTAAAAAATATTGGTTTTACCGGTACAGATCACATGGTAGAGGATAATGATGACACAAATACGGAAGACACCGAGGCCGATGACAATGATGATGACAAAAATGACGACAATGATGATGATGATGATGATGATGATGATGATGATGATGATGATGATGATGATGATGATGATGATGATGATGATGATCACGATGGTGATGATGATGATGATGATGATCACGATGGTGATGATGATGATGATGAGACAGTTGGTGATAGTAACCCGTGACATTCATGATCAAATAGACTACATCATGGATAATTGCTGATATATCATTATGATGACTCTTTTCATGGCATATAGTACTATATTGTTGAGTCGTATCATATTGACATGTATCATTTTCACTATATCATTTGGACATGTATCATCTTGACTTTTATCAATTTGAGTTACATAATTTATTAATTTTATTTATATCATTTGTACATGTATCATTTTCACTTATGTCGATTGTTGGACATGTATCATTTTGACATGTTTTTGATGTATTGGCATATTTGACTTTCACTCATTTTAGTTATATATGATGATGATCTTATTAGTATTGACTTGTCAATTTATATATATTAAAAGTGGTCAATTTTTTTTGGATGGATATTTATTAAGTATGATGATTTTAATTTACTGCTTAGGATGGATTTTGTCAAATTCAATTAAATTATAGATATTTGACTCACTTGTTTTAATTATAAATGATGATCATGTTACAATAATTATATTGTTATTTAATCATATGAGTTAAATAATTAAATTACTTACTCTATAATCATTTGAGTTATTTAAGAGACATGATATATTTAACTAATTAAATTGAAATAAAATATATTAAATTAATAAATGGAAGCAAAACAAGAAGCATTTTTAGAAGAAAAAAAGGAAGCAAAAATGGAAGAAAAACTAGAAGTAAACCAGAAGCAATCTTGGAAGCAAAACTGGAAGAAAATTTGGAAACAAAACTCGAAGAAAACCTGGAAGAAAAACTGGAAGCAAAATTGAAAGAAAAACTGGAAGCAAAACTGAAAGAAAACTTGGGAGCAAAAATGGAAGCAAAACTAGAAGCAATATTAGAAGAAAAATCAAAAGCAAAACTGCAAGCAAAATCCAAAGCAAAACTAGAAGAAAAACCAGAAGAAAACTTGGAAGCAAAACTAGAAGCAAAACTAGAAGGAAAACTAGAAGCAAAACCAGAAGCAAACTTGGAATCAAAACCAAAAGAAAAACTAGAAGCAAAACTAGAAGCAAAACTGAAAGTAAAACTAGAAGCAAAACCCAAAACAAACCTGGAAGCAAAATTGGAAGCAAACTTGGAGGCAAAATTGGAAGCAAACCTAGAAACAAAAATGGGAGTAAACATGGAAGCCAAATTGAGCACCAATTTTAGTGCAATTTTTGACGTTACTTCTCGGTGCTATTTTAGGTGCTAATGGAGGTGCTATGATTTTTCTAGTGTTAAAACCAACCCTAAATCTGGCAAAAAATTCATTGCAAAATCCGACGTTGAGCTGACCATGCCTGTTTGTGCCAAGTTTTGTGCCAGCCAAATTCTTCAATTCATGTACTCAAAATACACTAAAATCTAGCAAAAAATTCGGCACTAATTGCCTATTGTGTTGTTGTGGTTCTACTCAAGAACCAAGGTCTTCTTAGAAAAATGAACAAGGGTCTTCTCAGACAACTACAGCTGGAAAGCCCTTGGGAAGAATGGCTACAATATCTTCCAGTGCAAATTCACATTCTGGAGGCGATGGGGAGAAACCAAAAGAGGTGACTAAACTAAAATTTGTATGTGAGCAAGACAATCCATCTACTCCGGCTCCCAAAAAGAAGGTTAACTAAACTAAACCAATGTCTAAGGATCTGGATGCTATTTTCAAGCAAATTATTGATGATAATACTTTCCCTCCATTGTCTGAGGTGCTCTCTTCTCTAGTGGAAAACATACATATTACTCCTAGCAAGACTAGAGAAATTTCTCTAGACAATAAGAATTCTGCCTTGATTGAAGCTTGTCCAATTTGGTTGAGAAAAGTAGTAGAGAAGAAGAGGAAATACACTCCTACGGAAATAGTTGGAGTAGATATAGTTACAAAGCTACTCCAAAATTCTTCAAGACCAAAGAAAGATCTACATATGTCAAGGATATTGACTAATCCCAATTTTGGTAATCAAGTGTTGGAAATTGTTGATCCCATAAAAGATCTGAATGAAAATGAGATAACAGTAACTGATTATAAGATCACACATGTTGATATGGGACCCCAGACACTTGAAGGAGATATAAATCATGTTGACTATTCAGTCAATGCTTTGATCAAGTGGATAAAAGAGGAAAGGAAAGAAAAAGTAGCGCTTCAAACCCAGGTTCTTGATTTAAAGAACTTTATTTCTTCAATAGTACCTTCTTCTATATCTGGTGAAGCTTCAAGTTCTCAAGCAGGGATCATTGGTGAGTCCACAATGCAATCAATTAGAAAGAATCTAATCTATTCTAAACATGTGAGTGAATGGATTGATAATATGCTAGAAGAGATTGTTCTCTTTATTAGTAAGTCTATACTTTTCTACACTCAAGTGGTTGACAAAAAGGAGCTGATGAAAGAGCTTCGACAGATCCGAAAAGATCAGACTAGTCTTTATGTGCTCTCACATGAGGTTAAGGAATTAATTTCCATGGATTGTATAAAACTGGTAAACGAACAAATTGTAAGTGATCTAGAAGAATTAGATCCTTCATTGCCCAATGCATTATAGTGTAAATTGAACATCTATGATATTTTTGCAAAATAAATTTTTGTAGTACTTGAGAGATACCTGGACATATTTGTGGAGATAAAGGGAAATTTTCATGACTTGAAGGTAGGGATAACTAATGAATTTTATGGAAGAATTCTAGACTCAAAAGAGGTTTGTCTAAAATTTAGAGAAATGTTCAACAAAGAGAAATTTGTCTGAAATTTAGAGAAATGTTCAACAAAGAGTAGACTACAAATTTACCTCATTTTCTTTAAAGCGGAGGCGAGTAGGAGATCCAACGCATTGAATGAATATAAAGCAACTCTAACCCGAGTAAGAATCGAACTACAAATTATCACTACTCCAAGGAGCAAGTGATTGATTGCAATTATTTCTAAGTACATGGATTACAAAAGCAGGGTGAAGGTGCATGATAAGCAGTTACAACAAGAAGCTATGGAAAATATGGATGATGAAGAAGTTGAAGTGGCAAGAGGTGATGCATAATTAATTTTAGTATTTCATGATGCATTCTCTATTTTGGCTCTTTAAGTTTAAGACTCTTTTAATTATTTGGTACAGTTACTTTAAAGAAACCATTACCAAGACTATTTGTTTTATGCTTTAAATATGGATTTGACCGGTATGCTTAGGATCTTTTCAGAAAAATTTGATTTTCTCATTAGAACAACTTTGTTATCTAAATATTAGCTATCTGTTATTTTGATATAGAATAAAATGGTGGAACTTGTGCATGTGTAATCTTTGAATTATGATGTATAAATCTGTTCTGCTTATGTTGAATGTTTTGCCACTGTTTAATCTATGGTTGGGATAATAGATATTTTGATTGGTGCATCACTATAGTATCATTTATCTGTGAATAAGGGTTTTGTGGAGATATTTAATTTCATTCAAGTGTGAAGTATTTTCAATTTTATTTTATGAAGTTACTGATTACCTTTAAAGCTTTCTAGTTAAAAGCCACCACCTTTATTTGCTTTCTGATTAAAAGCAGTAGAATTTAAGATTATTTCTTGAACATCAAATGAAGGTAGTTGCCACCTTCTGAAATAAGCAGAGAATTGGTCTATGAATTATATGATTACCGATTCAACTGTGGTTACATTGTCACCTTTGTGGGCATGAGAATATAGAGTTAGGTGATAAATTTTTCAACCAACAAAAGAGAACTATGATAGCAATTATTTAAATTAACTAATTTTCATAACAACTTACAATTCAACTTTTAAATAACTACTTTGGCATTTATTTCATAAATTTTTAATTCAACCACCATTATACTTATAATTATTCAAAATAATTATGATCTATAATCTAGACTCAACTTATATAATCCTTTGGACTAAACTTATACAATCCTTTGGTTTACAACAAGCGTTAAGTTTAGCTAACATTTAGTTCATGAATAAATAAATGATCCACCCCTTTTGTAACTATACCAAATACTTATTTTGTATACAAAGTGTAATTGAATACTCTTGAAAGTAAGAAAACACCTTATTTCATTACTAGCATCATTACTTATAATTCTTTAAATTCTCATCTTATTCGTATACCATATTTACTACTCTTGTTTTATAAATAATTCCTTATGAGCCTTGTTCTAATTTTGATTCCTATATACATGGGTATATAATCAACACAAAGCAGGCAATAACTTTAAAATTTGATTATGTTCTAGACCTCAATAATATCAAGAATTCGGCCTTCTATAGGGAACAAAGTTTTCATTGATATCCCAGCAACTAAAATTCAACTTCTCCTAACACTATCTCTAATTTAGTGATTGGTTACCTACTTCAATCAACATGATATAATGAAGAACCTAGATCTTCCAAAATGATAAGGAGTTTCAAAAAGTAAACAAGGAAAAAAATGTTATAACGATCTATTAACCATGATAAGTTGGTGGAGAATATAAAAGTGTAGATTATATTTGCTTTCAGATGTGAACAACCTAGAATTTGAGGACCATAATAAACAACCCACATTCTAGTCCTAAACTGCAAGCTTCTTCGAGACAAAAGAAATAACATTAAGCACAAATTTACTTATGAATTCAAAAACAAACACCAAATAGAGGAGGCATATAAAAAAAATGAACCAATCAACATAATACCTCTTTATAATCCTAAAAATTTGGGACTTAGTTTGTAGACCAGCCACAAGCAAGGGAGATGTCATAAGCAAGGAAAGCAAAGACAATTGACATGCATGAAAGAAATGGCCACAAAATATGGCGCTCTAACCCTTAAACAAAGTGTCACAAGGGAAAACACTTCGTGGGATGCAAGGTTTGAATATGCTTATTGAATTATGCATTCTTTCTTGCATGCTTAGGGAATTGATTTGGTTGAGAAAGAACCATGAGTTCTTGTGAATTACTAATAAATAGATGAACAAGAATTGTTTCCTATTTGGTTTACCCGATTCAAGGTCCATTCTCAGGTAATTTGAGATATCTCGAGCCCAAATTGCAAGGGTGTCTTAATGTTTGGGGCTATGCAACTATGCCTTGAGCCAAATTAGCTCATAAAAACATGAAGAAGAAAGCATGGTATCTATTCTTGTAAGTTTCCTTCATGGTCACAAATCAAAATTTGAATAGTTCAATTATCCACATCTTTACATTTTGCATATGTCATTTCTCAAGACTTTCTATTTTCATTAGCACACTGTTGTGATTATGGATCTCAATGTTTGCAATGCAATCTATCCAGATTAGGGTAATCAATTAATTTATTAACCACACACCTTCATCAATTGTTGGATGCAACTCTTTTGATTTAATTATTTTATTTTATTTCTTTTCTATCACTTCTCCCATATTTATTTATAACCAATTTAATATATATAAACAAAAAAATTGTCTTATTATATTTTTATTTAACTAATATCACAATTAATATACATTTATTTAAATATTTTGTTTAAACAATAAATTTCAATTAGACAAATACTTTCATAATATATTTAATTTAATTTAATTCTTTGGTTTAAATGAGACTTTTATTTTAATTTATTCTTCAAACATATAAAAGTTTCTATTAAATTATTATAAAGCCTTTCAAATCTGATGATCCCTTTTTAGCAAAACAATCAAACAAGGGAACTCATTAATCACAATACTCAAAACATTCTATCAAGCAATTAAGTCAAATGGGCAGACCAAGCCTCATATGACAACATGGTCAGGATGAAGCATAGAGGGGCATTACATCCTCCCCCCTAGATCTGACTTACTCTTGGAAGTCATAAGGTAAGAATGAAACATACAAAAGAACATCAAAATATCAATAACTACCTTTTTAACCATATTATGAAATAGAAGGAAAACAACATCATAAAAATAACTTGAACTAACCTTATAGATAGGGTGTGACAATAGACACTCATCCTTGATGAGGACACTAGATCAATGTGGGGGAACCTGATGCTACCTCCAATTCAACAAACTCCATTGGGCTTTATGGCACTCTCAAACCTAGAAATCTAGGTGGAGTCGATGCTTAGTACCTACAACCTGCAACAAATCACATGGTCGAACATGTGCATAGGGAAAAAAGTCAATCACACCATTAAGGGAAAATTGTAGCATCATAGGACACTCGTAAGCGAGTGATGTGAACCTGTTCTCCTTCACCAATACATTGAAACACAATAACAGATATCACATCATAATGGAATATACATCCAATAAACACATACCAAGCCTGTTAATCCATCTAGTAAGCAGTACAATATTTAACAATGAGGCAATCCATATCCAATAGTTAGTTTTTAAGAATACATTTCTGCTTCTACAAGGTTGTGATCCACCAACTCGGTCCACACAGAGGTATCCTTGATGCACTAAGAAGCTCCTCAAAATATGATATCCTAGAAGTGACTTCTACATATATCTAAACCTTAGAAGTCACTTCGCAAGATATCAAATCTTGAGTACCTCTTGGCCAATGACGATGCCCTTCAAAAAAGTATGCACTCATAAGATCATTCCTAGCCATGCAAACACTTATATGTCATCTTTCAATACATCAAAATGTTATATTTCCATAAAACAAAACATATTTTTACACACAACACACACAAATTCACATCGTAAAGCTAAACAAGGGTCAATAATGCATCCCCGGTGGGTATGATATCGATGTATTATGCACTACACCGAGGGTCCTATCCTTTCCACTAGTTTTCTACACTTTTGGACCAACACCACCTATGGAAACATCTTAGGTTGCTAAACTTAGGTGCACAACCAACTAGGTCAATGCAATGGGCTCATGTGTACCCAGAGTGCACAGTGTGTGAACCTAGGCTCTTATTCCATGTGTAACGTCTTCGCCGTGAACACTAGAGGGCAACACAATAGCAACTGAACACAATTTTTTTTTTAAGAGTGCTTATAACACACCATTGCAAAATAAACAATAACACAATTCAATCCTTGTCCTCTAAGGTTCACGGTGCACTACATGATTTTCCATCATCTAATGTACAAGAACTATAAGATATTGCATCAATTTAAAGCTAACATCAACTAGGAATCACATCTAATTGTTTCATATAAATGATTAATCCATAAGATACAACCATAATATGTGTACATATAAATTAGTTGATTCAATTCATTAAATTTACAAGTACAATAACATTAGGTGCATAATCCATCACATAATAGAGTTTACATCAATATACAACATTACACTTATACATCAGGATGACAATTCCTCTTCATTAATAGAGTACATCAGGAGAATAATACATGATACAATTAAACTACAGTACAATACAATACATGAAGATACTCCACATGAACAAGAATAAGTGTCAAAGTCATCAAAACCAGGAGCAATCACCATGAACACGATCAAGTGAGCAAACCCAATGGAGTGCATATCATGTGGAATTCCACCCAACCATGTGGAACCTTAAGGTCCACCCCTTGTGCTAGGAGATAGCATTAAGGTTCCACCACAAAATCCAAGAGGTTGATGATGTCAAAAATACTAACATAACTCCAATGTAAAACATGATACAATAACACATGACAACAACTCCACTTCTAGAGGCACACAACACCAAGGAGAACAAAAAGCAAGGGAATATTAGGTTGACATAGGAGGAGTGGCATCACATAGGTTTCCATGGGTTACCCTGGTGTAACCTTTTTAGGCTACCAGACTCCCTGGCCACCTCTACTAGCCACTAGATCCCCATGCACGCTATGTGGGATCAGCATACCTTCCAGTTGGTCTAGGTAGTTGACCTTGCCATTCTAGGCCTTCTCGTCTAACCTCAAGCCCAAATAAGTGCTTGAGCCAAGAGAGAGGTATCCAATATCTTTATTTAATGTTAGATACTACCCAAACCCCCTAATTTAATTAATTATATTATCACTTGATGAAACTATCAATGAGTTACCTTAGACCCGCCACTTTGGGTGTCAGACCCCCATTAAGAGCCACTCACCTACTGACAATAGGAAATCCAAGAAATTGAGTCAAAGACACTTGCACAAATCAAAACTCATAACACAAACACATGGTGAGGCATAATCCTTCCCACCCACAAGTTTCAAAATTTCCAAGGGTTCCATCCACTCAGGTGGATACTTAGTGCAAGGCTCATGAACATCACATATACACATTTAATACCCAACAATCATCTCAAGAATAACAAGACTTCATCAAGAAGTCAATTTCCCTCTCCTGGCCTCTAGAAGTCTAACAACACAATTGCACAAATAGGCCCACAAGAAAACTAAACATGAGTATCCCCATTCAAATAATCAACACAATCTTCACCAATAACAAATCCACATGGAAAGTTTATGGCTAGAGTGACACACAATTTTCTAGAAACATGCAATGCTTAAGATTATTAAAGGAGGAGTCTAATTTCACACCATCAAGGAAAAAAATCTCATACATACTTTACATAGACCAATCCAACATAAATATCTTCATAAACAATTAGCTAAGACACTCAATCTAGTCTGAGCATTTAGCCAACACATTATGCCCTTGAAGGTATTTCTTAAATCAAGTACTACAAAATCAATTATTAATTGATAATGAAGGAACTCAACATTCTATACACACTTCCTAGATGCACAAAACCTGACACATACTTCCATTTTGAACAATAACCAAATTCACCCCAAATTACACTAATCAAGCACATTATTCCAACAACCAAATAATCGACAATACAACCATAATCTCATAATTTCCATTTTTCATTTTACACATAAATTCGTCACTAAATTCACTCAATAGGTTGTTTATCACGACAACTTAAAGATAACTATGATAGCAATTATTTAAATTAACTAATTTTCATAACAACTTACAATTCAACTTTTAAATAACTACTTTGACATTTATTTCACAACTTTTTAATTCAACCACAATTATACTTATAATTATTCAAAAGAATTGTGATCTATAACTCAGACTCAACTTATACAATCCTTTGGTTTACCACAAGCGTTAAGTTTAGCTAACCTTTAGTTCATGAATAAATAAATGATCCACCCCTTTTGTAACTATACCAAATACTTATTTCGTATACAAAGTGTAATTGAATGCTCTTGAAAGTAAGAAAACACCTTATTTCGTTACTTGCATCATTACTTATAATTCTTTAAATGGTCATCTTATTCCTATACCATATTTACTACTCTTTTTTTATAAACAATTCCTTATTAACTTTGCTCTAATTTTGATTCCTATCTGCATGGGTATATAATTGACACAAAGCAGGCAATAAATTTAAAATTTGATTATGTTCTAGACATGAATAATATCAAGAATTCGACCTGCTACAAGGAACAAAGTTTGCATTGATATCCCAACAACTAAAATTAAACTTCTCCTAACATTATCTCTAATTTAATGATCGGTTACCTGCTTCAATCAACAGGATATAATGGTGAACCTAGATCTTCCAAAATGATAAGGAGTTTCAAAAAGTAAAAAGGGAAAAATATGTTATAAAAATCTATTAACCATGATAAGTTGGTGGAGAATATAAAAGTGTAGATTGGATTTTCTTTCAAATGTGAACAACCTGGACTTTGAGTACCATAATATACAACCCATATTCAAGTCCTAAATTACAAGCTTCTTCGGGACAAAAGAAATAACATTAAGCACACCTTGGATTACGAATTCGAAAGCAAACACCAAACAAAGGAGTCATATCTCAAACAATGAACCAATCATCATAATACCTCTTTATAATCCTAAAAATTAGGGACTTAGTTTGCAGATCGGCCTCAAGCAAGGGAGACACCATATGCAAGGCAAGCAAAGAAAATTGATAGGCATGAAATAAACAGACACAAAAGATGGTGCCCTTATCCATAAACAAAGTGTCGCAAGGGAAAACACTTCGTCGGACGCAAGCTTTGAATATGCTTGCTGAGTTATGCATCCTTTCTAGCATGCTTATGGCATTGATTTGGTTGAGAAAGAACCATGAGTTCTCGTGAATTACTAATAAATAGATGAATATTTTTTTTTCCTATTTGGATTACCTGATTCAAGGTCCATTCTTAGGTAAGTTTAGATATCTCAAGCCCAAATTGTAGGGGTGTCTTAAACTTCGGGGCTATACAACCATGCCTTGAGCCAACTTAGCTCATCAAAACATGAAGAAGAAAGCATGGTATCTATTCTTGTAAGTTTTCTTCATGTTCAAGGATCAAAATTTCAATAGTTCAATTATCCACATTTTTACATTTTATGTTTTTCATTTCTCAAGACTTTCTATTTTCATTAGCACATTGTTGTGATTATGGATCTCATTGTTTGCAATGCAATCTATCCAAATTTTCAAAAATACAGATTTAAGAGGCATTAGAAACTTACTTGGTAATATAGTCAAAAGGTATATTTTGTTGACCATGGATTATGCTCCATTGGCTTCAGTCTGTTCCTTGGTTTTTCCAATTTGTATTCATAATTGTCTCTTCGCAGGAATCCAGTAACCCCTCAAAAATTCCCTTCACTTCCCTTTTGTAAAGCCCCAAATCCCCTACTTCAAACACCCCCCCCACCGCCGCAAGAAAATATTTCTAGAAGCCCCAAAATATTCACGACCAAGAAAAAAAAATGTTTTTCTAGAGTAACCAAAAGCCCCTTTTCTAGGGCAATCAATTAATTTATTAACCACACACCTCTGTCAGTTGTTGCATGCAACTCTTTTGATTTAAATATTTTATTTTATTTCCTTTCTCACTTCTCCCATATTTATTTATAATGAATTTAATATATATGCACATATAAATATTAAATTAATACATTTTTTTATTTATCTAATATCACAATTAATATACATTTGTTTAAATAATTTGTTTAAACAATAAATTTCAATTAAATAAATACTTTCATAATATTTAATGTAATTTAATTCTTTGATTTAAATGAGACTTTTTATTTTAATTTATTCTTCAAACATATAAAACCTTCTATTAAATTATTATAAAGCCTTTTAAATCCAATGATCCCTAATTAACAAAACAATCAAACAAGGGCACTCATCAATCACAATACTCAGAACATGCTATCAAGAAATTAACTCAAATGGATAGACTAAGCCTCATAAGGAAACATGGCTAGGATGAAGTGCATAGGGGAATTACATCCTCCCCCCCTAAGCTTTGACTTACTCCTGGAAGTCGTAAGGCACGAATGAAACATACAAAAGAACATCAAAATATCAATAACTTCCTTTTTAACGACATTACAAAATAGAAGGCAAACAACAACAATATCAACAAAACAACTCAAACTCACCTTACAGATAGGGTGTGACAAGAAACACTCATCCTTGACGAGGACGTTGGCTCAATGTGGGGGAACTCGATGCTACCTCCAATTGAACAAACTCCATTGGGCTTCAAGGCACGCTCAAACCTAGCAATCTGGGTGGAGTCGATACCTAGTACCTGCAACTTGCAACAAATCACACGGTCGAAAATGTGCATAGGGAAAATAGTCAATAACATTGTGAAGGGAAATTGCAGTGTCGTAGGGCACTCGTAAGCAAGTGATGCGACCTTGTTCCCCTTTTTCGATACAATGAAATAATAACAGATATCACATCATAATGGAATAGACATCCAATAAAGGCATACCAAGCTTGTTCATTCATCTAGTAAGAGGTAAAATATTTAACAATGAGGTAATCCACATCCAATTATTAGTTTTTAAGAGTACCTTTTTGCTTCTACAAGGCTGCGATCTGCCAACTCAATCCACACATAGGTATCCTTGATGCACTAAGAAGCTCCTCAAAATATGATACCCTAGAAGTGACTTCTCAAGATTTCTAAACCTTAGAAGTCATTTTGCAAGATATCAAATCTTGAGTTCCTCTTGGCCCATGACAATGCCCTTTGGAAAATTATGCACTCATAAGATCGTTGCCAGTTGTTCAAATACTTATATGTCCTCTTTGGATACATCAGAATGCTATATTTCCATAGAACACAATATATTTATACACACAACACACACAAATTCACATCGTTAAGCTACATAAGGGTCCATAATGCATCCTCGGTGGGTAGCATATCAGTGCATTGTGCACTACACTGAGGGTCCTATCCTTTCCACCAATTTTTTGCACTATTAAACCAACACTGGTCTATGGACAACTCTTAGGTTGCTAAAATTAAGTGTACAACCAACTAGGTCAACACAATGGGCTCATGTGTACCCAGAGTGCCCAGTGTATGAACCTAGGCTTTGATACCATGTGTAACGCCCCCACCGCGAACCCTAGAGGACAACACACTAGCAACTGAACATGGAATTATTATTTTTTAGCAGTCCTTATAACACACCATTGCAAAAGAAACATTAACACAATTCAATCCTTGTCCTCTAAGGTTCATGGTGCGCTACGTGATTTTCCATCATCTAATGTACAAGAACTATAAGATATTGTGCATCAATTTAAAGCTAACATTAACTAGGAATCACATCTAATCATTTCATATAAACAAGTAATCCATAAGATACAACCATAGCATGAGTACATAGAAATTAGTTGATTCAATTCATTCAATGTACATGTGTAATAACATTAGGTGCATAATCCATCACATAATAGAGTTTACATCAATATACATCATTACACTTATACATCAAGACGATAATTCCTCCTCATAAACAAGAGAGGAGAGTACATCAGGAGAATAATACATGATACAATTGAATTATAGTACAATACAATACATGAAGATACTCCACATGAATAGGCACAAGTGTCAAAGTCATCAAAACTAGGAGAAATCACCATGAACACAATCAAGGGAACCCAATGGAGTGCATAGCACATTCCACCCAACCATGTGGAACCCTAAGGTCCAACCATGTGCTAGGAGATAGCATTAAGGTTCCACCAAAAAATCCAAGAGGTAGATGATGGTACAAAGACTAACATAACTCCAATGTACAAACATGATATAGTAACACAAGACAACAACTCCACTTCTAGAGGCACACGACAAGGAGAACAAGAAACAAGGGAATACTAGGTTGACATAGGAGGAGTGTCATCACATAGGTTTCCATGGGTTACCCTGGCATAACCTTTCATGGCTACCAAACTACTTAGCCACCTATACAGCCGCTAGACTCCCATGCACGCTATATGGGATCAACATACCTTCCAATTGGTCCAAGTAGTTGACCTTGCCATTCCTGGCCTTCCCGTCCCACCTCAAGCCTAAACAAGCACTTGAGGCAAGATAGAGGCATCCTATATCTTTATTTAATGTGAGATACAACCCAAACCCTCTAATTTAATTAATTATATTATCACTTGATTAAACTCTCAATGAGTTACCTTGGACCCACCACTTTGGGTGTCAAACCCCCATTGAGAGCCACTCCCCTACTAACAACATAAAAGTCAAGAAATCGAGTAAAAACACATTGCACAAATCAAAACTCATAAAACAAACACATGGCAAGGCATAATCCTTCCTGCCCACAAGTTTCAAAAGTTCCAAGGGTTCCATCCGCCTAGGTGGATACACAGTTCAAAGCTCATGAACATCACATATACACATTTAATACCCAACAATCATCTCAAGAATAACAAGAATTCATCAAGAAGTCAATTTCTCTATCCTAGCCTCTAGAAGTCTAACAACACAATTGCACAAATAGTCCCACAAGAACACTAAACATGAGTACCCCCATTCAAATAATCAACACAATCTTTACCACTAACAAATCCACATGGAAGGTTTATGGCTAAAGTAACACACAATTTGCCAAAAATATGCAATACTTAATATTATTAAAGGAGGAGTCTAATTTCACATCATGAAGGGAAATAATCACGTACATACTTTACATAGACCAATCTAACACAAATATCTTCATAAATAATTAGCTGGGAAACTCAATCTAGTCCAAGCAATTAGTCAACACGTTATGCACTTCAAGGCATTTCTTAAATCAAGTACTACAAAATCAACTATTAAATGATAATGAAGGAAATCAACATTCTATACACACTTCCCAAATGCACAAAACCTAACACATACTTCCATTTTGAACAATAACCAAATTCACACCAAATTACACTAATCAAGCACATTATTCCAACAAGCAAACAATCGACAATACAACCACAATCTCATAGTTTCCATTTTTCATTTTACACATAACTTCATCACTAAATTCACTCAATAGGTTGTTTATCATGACAACTTGAAGATAACTATGATAGAAATTATTTAAATGAACTAATTTTCATAACAACTTACAATTCAACTTTTAAATAACTACTTTGACATTTATTTCACAACTTTTTAATTCAGCCACAATTATACTTATAATTATTCAAAATAATTATGATCTATAACCTAGACTCAAATTATACAATTCTTTTTTTTACAATGGGCATTAAGTTTAGCTAACCTTTTGTTCACGAATAAATAAATGATCCACCCCCTTTGTAACTATACCAAATACTTATTTCAAGTACAAAGAGTAATTGAATACTCTTGAAAGTAAGAAAACACCTTATTTCATTACTCGCATCAGTACTTATAATTCTTTAAATGCTCATCTTATTCCTATACCATATTTACTACTCTTGTTTTATAAACAATTCATTATTAACTTTTCTCTAATTTTGATTCCTATCTACATGGGTTTATAATCGACACAAAGCAAGCAATAACTTTAAAATTTGATTATGTTCTAGACCTCAATAATATCAAGAATTCGACCTTCTATAGTGATAAAATTTTTCTTGATATCCCAACAACTAAAAGTCAACTTCTCCTAACACTATCTCTGATTTAATGTTCAATTACCTACTTCAATCGACAAGATATAATGGGGAACCTAGATCTTCCAAAATGATGAAGAGTTTCAAAAAGTAAACAAGGAAAAAAATGTTATAATGATCTATTAACCATGATAAGTTGGTAGATAATATAAAATTGCAGATTGGATTTTCTTTCAAACATGAACAACCTGGACTTTAAGCAGCCCATATTCGAGTCCTAAATTGCAAGCTTATTTGAGACAAAAGAAATAACATTAAGAACAACCTGGCTTACGAATTCGAAAGAAAACACTAAACAGAGGAGGCGTATCTCAAATAGTGAACCAATCAACATAATACCTTTTTTGAATCCTAAAAATTGGGGACTTAGTTTGTAGATCAACCTCAAGCAAGGGAGGCACCATAGACAAGACAAGCAAAGACAATTGACAGGCATGAAAGAAAGGGCCACAAAAGATGGCGCCCTAACCCATAAACAGAGTGCCGCAAGGGAAAACACTTCGTGGGATGCAAGGTTTGAATATGCTTACTGTGTTAAATGCATTCTTTCTTGCATGCTTAGGGCATTGGTTTGGTTGAGAAAGAATCACAAGTTCTCATGAATTACTAATAAATAGATGAACAATAATTGTTTCCTATTTGGTTTACCTAATTCAAGGTCCATTCTTAGGTAAGTTGAGATATCTCGAGCCCAAATTGCAGGGGTGTCTTAATGTTTGGGGCTATGCAACTACGCTTTGAGCCAACTTAGCTCATCAAAACATGAAGAAGAAAGCATAGTATATATTCTTATAAGTTCCTTTCATGGTCACGCATCAAAATTTTAATAGTTCAATTATCCAAATTTTTACATTTTGCAATTGTCATTTCTTAAGACTTTCTATTTTCATTAGCACATTGTTGTGATTATGGATCTCACTATTTGCAATACAATCTATCTTGATTTTCAAGAATATAGATCTAAGAAGAATTAGAAACTTACTTGGTAATATAGTAAAAAGGTATATTTTGCTGGCCATGGATTATGTTCCATCGGCTTCAATCTGTTCCTTGGTTTTTCCAATTTGTATTCATAACTATCTCTTCATAGGAATCTAGTAAACCCTCAAAACTTCCCTTCACTTCCCCTTTGTAAAGCCCCAAATCCCTTGCTTGAAAATGCCTCACTCCAAGAAAGGCTTTCCAGAAGCCCCAAAATATTCATGGCCAAGAAATCAAAATTAGTTTTTTCCAGAGTAACCTAAAGCTTCTATTAAATTATTATAAATCCTTTTAAATTTGATGATCCCTAATTAACGACAATCAAAAAATGGCACTCATCAATCACAATAATCAGAACATGATATCAAGCAATTAACTCAAATAAATAGACCAAGCCGCATATGACAACATGAGCAAGAAGAAGCATAGCGGGGATTACATCCTCCCGCCTAAGATCCAACTTACTCTTGGAAGTCATAAGGTAAGAATGAAACATACAAAAGAACATCAAAATATCAATAACTACCTTTTTAATTGTATTGCGAAACAAAATGCAAATGACAACAACATCATAAAAACAACTCGAACTGACCTTACAAATAGATTGTGACAACAGAGACTCATCATTGACAAGGACGTTGGCTCAATGTGGGGGAAACTGATGCTACCTCTAATTCAACAAACTCTAATGGGCTTTATAGTATGCTCAAAATTTTCAATCTAGGTGGAGTTAATTATGTCTGGTACCTATAACCTACAACAAATCACATGGTCGAACATGTGCATAGGGAAAATAGTCAATCACACCATGAAGCAAAAATCATAGTGTCGTAGGGCACTCGCAAGCAAGTTATATGACCCTATTCCCCTTCACCAGACACATAATAACAAATATCACATAATAATGGAATATAAATCCAAAAAATAGATACCAAGCCTGTTCATTCATCTAGTAAGTAGTACAATATTTAACAATGAGGAAATCCACATCCAATAGCTAGTTTTCAAGAATATCTTTTTGCTTCTACAAGGTTGTGATCCACACATAGGTATCCTTGATGCACTAAGAAGCTATACAAAATATGATATCCTAGAAGTGACTTTTCAAGATATCTAAAGCTTAGAAGTCACTCCGCAAGATATCAAATCTTGAGTACCTCTTGGCCCAAGACGATGCCCTTCAAAAAAGTATGCACTCATAAGATCATTCCCAACCGTCCAAACACTTATATGTCCTCTTTTGATACATCAGAATGCTATATTTCCATAGAATGTAACATATTTATACACACAATACACACAAATTCACATTGTTAAGCTACACAAGGGTCCATAATGGATCCCCGGTGGGTAGGATATCAATGCATTGCACACTACACCGATGGTCCTATCCTTTCCATCATTTTTTTGTACTATTGGACCAACACCACCTATGGACACATCTTGTGTTGCTAAAATTAAGTGTACAACCAATTAGGTCAACACAATGGGCTCATGCATACCCATAGTGCCCAGTGTATGAATCTAGGCTCTAATACCATGTGTAACGCCCCCACTGCAAACCCTAGAGGACAACACATTAGTAACTTAACACAAAATATATTTTTTTAAGAGTGCTTCTAACACAACATTGCAAAAGAAATATTAACATAATTCAATCCTTTTCCTTTAAGGTTCACATTGTGCTACGTGATTTTCCATCATCTAATGTACAAGAACTATAAGATATTGCATCAATTTGAAGCTAACATCAACTAGGAATCACATCTAATCATTTCATATAAATAAATAATCCATAAGATACAACCATAACATGAGTACATAGAAATTATTTGATTTAATTCATTCAATTTACATGTACAATAACATCAGGTGCATAATCCATCACATAATAGAGTTTACATCAATATACATCATTACACTTATACATCAAGACGACAATTCCTCCTCATAAACAAGAGAGGAGAGTACATCAGGAAAATAATATATGATACAATTAAACTCCAGTACAATACAATACATGAAGATACTCCACATCAACAGGGACAAGTGGCGAAGTCAACAAAACTAGGAGTAATCACCATGAACATGATCAAGTAAGGGAACCCAATGAAGTGCATAGCACATTCCACCCAACCATGTGGAACCCTAAGGCCCACCCCCCGTGCTAGGAGATAACATTAAGGTTCCACCACAAAATCCAAGAGGCAGATGATGACACAAATACTAACATAACCCCAATGTACAAACATGATACAGTAACACATGACAACAACTCCACTTCCAGAGGTGCACAACACCAAGGAGAACAAAAAACAAGTGAATACTAGGTTGACGTAGGAGGAGTGTCATCACATAGGTTTCCATGGGTTACCCTGGCATAACATTTCTAGGCTACCAGACTATCTTGCTGCCTCTATCAGCCACCGAACCCCCATGCACACTATGTGGGATCAACATACCTTCCAGTTGGTCTAGGCAGTTGACCTTGCCATTCCAATCCTTCTCATCTCACCTCAAGCCTAAACAAGCCCTTGAGCCATGAGAGACGCATCCAATATATTTATTTAATGTGAGATACTACCTGAATCCCCTAATTGAATTAATTAGATTATCACTTGATTAAACTCTCAATGAGTTACCCTGGACCTGCCACTTTGGGCATTAGACCCCCATTGAGAGCCTCTCCCCTACTGACAACAAAAAATCTAAGAAATCAAATCAAAGCCTCTTGCACAAATCAAAACTCATAACACAAAAACATGGTGAGGCATAATCATTCCCGTCCACAAGTTTCAAAAGTTCCAAGGGTTCCATCCACTTAGGTGGATACACAATGCAAGGCTCATGAACATCACATATACACATTTAATACCCAACAATCATCTCAAGAATAACAAGAATTCAATCAAGAAGTCAATTTCCCTCTCCTAGCCTCAGGAAGTCTAATAACAAAATTGCACAAATAGTCTCACAAGAACACTAAACATAAGTACCCCCAATTCAAATAATCAACACAATCTTCATCAATAACAAATCCACATGGAAAGTTTAAGGCTAGAGTAACACACAATTTTCCAAAAACATGTGATACTTAAGATTATTAAAGGAGGAATCTAATTTCACATCATCAAGGAAAAGAATCTCATGCATACTTTACATAGACCAATCCAACATAAATATCTTCATAAGCACTTAGCTAAGACACTCAATCTAGTCCAAGCATTTAGTCAACATGTTATGCCCTTCAAGGTATTTCTTAAATGAAGTACTGCCCAATAAACTATTAAATGATAATGAAGGAATCAACATTCTATACACATTTCTCAAATGCACAAAACCTAACAAATACCTCCATTTTGAACAATAACCAAATTCACACCAAATTCCACTAATCAAGCGCATTATTCCAACAAGCAAACAATCGACAATATAGCCATAATCTCATAATTTCCATTTTTCATTTTACACATAACTTCATCACTAAATTCACTCAATAGGTTGTTTATCACGACAACTTGAAGATAACTATGATAACAATTATTTAAATTAACTAATTTTCATAACAACTTACAATTCAGCTTTTAAATAACTACTTTGACATTTATTTCACAACTTTTTAATTCAACCACAATTATACTTATAATTATTCAAAAGAATTATAATCTATAACCCAGACTCAACTTATACAATCCTTTGGACTTAACTTATACAATCCTTTGGTTTACAACAAGCGTTAAATTTAGCTAACCTTTAGTTCACAAATAAATAAATGATCCACCCCTTTTATAACTATACCAAATATTTATTTCATATACAAAGTGTAATTGAGTACTCTTGAAAGTAAACACTTTATTTCATTACTCACATCATTACTTATAATTCTTTAAATGCTCATCTTATTCCTATACCGTATTTACTGCTCTTGTTTTATAAACAATTCCTTATCAACTTTGCTCTAATTCTAATTCCTATCTACATGGGCATATAATTGAAACAAAGTAGGCAATAAAGTTTTAAAATTTGATTATGTTCTAGACCTCAATAATATCAAGAATTTGACCTTTTGCAGGGAACAAAGTTTGCATTGATATCCCAAGAACTAAAATTCAACTTCTCCTAACACTATCTCTAATTTAATGATTGTTTACCTACTTCAATCGACAGAATATAATGGGGAACCTAGATCTTCCAAAATGATAAGGAGTTTGAAAATGTAAATAGGGTAAAGAACGTTATAACAATCTGTTAACCATGATAAGTTGGTGGAGAATATAAAAGTGCAGATTAGATTTTCTTTCAGACGTGAACAACCTGGACTTTGAGGACCACAATATACAGGCCACATTTGAGTCCTAAATTGCAAGCTTCTTCAAGACAAACAAAGGAGGCATATCTCAAACATCGAACCAAACAATATAAACCTCTTTCTAATCCTAAGCAGATCGGCCTCAAGCAAGGGAGACGCCATAAGCAAGGTAAGCAAAGAAAATTGACAGACATGAAAGAAACAGCCACAAAAGATGGCGCCCTAACCCATAAACAAAGTGTCGCAAGGGAAAACACTTCATGGCATGCAAGGTTTGAATATGCTTGCTGAGTTATGCATCCTTTCTAGCATGCTTAGGGCATTGGTTTGGTTGAGAAAGATCCACGAGTTCTTGTGGATTACTAATAAATAGATGAACAAGAATTGTTTCCTATTTGGTTTACTCGATTCAAGGTCCATTCTCAGGTAGGTTGAGATATCTTGAGCCCAAATTGCAGGGGTGTCTTAATTTTCGGGGCTATGCAACTACGCCTTGAGCCAACTTAGCTCATCAAAAAATGAAGAAGAAAACATGGTATCTATTCTTGTAAGTTCCCTTCATGGTCACATATCCAAATTTCAATATTTCAATTATCCACATTTTTACATTTTGCATTTGTCATTTCTCAAGACTTTCTGTTTTCATTAGCACATTATTGTGATTATGGATCTCACTATTTTCAATGCAATCTATCCATATTTTGAAGAATACATATTTAAGAGGCATTAGAAGCTTACTTGGTAATATAGTCAAAAGGTATATTTTGCTGACCATAGAGTATGCACTGCCGACTTCAGTCTATTCCTTGGTTTTTCCAAGTTGCATTCATAACCGTCTCTTCACAGGAATCCAGTAACCCCTCAAAACTTCCCTTGACTTCCCCTTTGTAAAGCCCCAAATCCCCCGCTTCAAGAACCCCCCAAGAACTTCAAGACCCCCCAAAGAAAAGATTTCCAGAAGCCCCAAAATATTCACTGCCAAGAAAACAAAATTAGTTTTTCTAGAGAAACCAAAAGCCCCTTTTCTAGGGCAATCAATTAATTTATTAACCACACACCTCTGTCAATTGTTGCATGCAAATCTTTTGATTTAATTATTTCTTTTATATCACTTCTCCCCATATTTATTTATAACCAATTTAATTTATATGCACATAAAAATTAACTTAATATATTTTTATTTATCTAATATCACAATTAATATACATTTATTTAAATATTTTGTTTAAACAATAAATTTCAATTAAATAAATACTTTCATAATATTTAATTTAATTTAATTCTTTGATTTAAATGAGACTTTTATTTTAATTTATTCTTCAAACATATAAAAGCTTCTATTAAATTATTATAAAGCCTTTTAAATCCAATGATCCCTAATTAATGAAACAATCAAACAAGGGCATTCATCAATCATAATACTCGAAACATGCTATCAAGCAATTAACTAAAATGGACAAGCCAAGCCTCATACGACAACATGGTTAGGGCGAAGTGCAGAGGGGCATTACAATGCTCATTATCACTTAGTCCATAACATAAGTGAATGATTATATATAACTTTTTTTGGTGTACTAGATCTATGCTATGTATCTTTCATTTTGTAGAGCTTGATTGATCATTTCCAATTTATCTTTGCAATGCAAATGTTAAGTGGGAGAATTTGAGGATTAGGTTTATGATTCATCTTGTAAGTATTATGTCTTGATTACTCATATTTAACCATGTAGATGAAAAAAAAATTATGATCTATAAACATCATGAGATGTGTACATTATCTATTCTTTGAAATACTTGGAGTAGTTATAGAGCATCCTTCATATTAAATAATCCCATGGAGTGGATAGATTTGAGAAACTATGCATTTTGATTGGTATGACACAATTTATGATATGCAGAGACATGTAGAGGAGTTACTTTGTAATCTAGGATGTTGATCATGACCATATATATATATATATATATATATGTATGCGTATGTATATATATTGATACATATATATAGTGTGGATGTATATATATATACATACGCATACATACATATATGTATATATATATATATAGTAATTGCATACACCTATATATAGATGTATATATATAGATACATACATATACATATATATACATATATGTATACATATGCATGTATACATGCATACATATGTATTTATAGATAATATATATATATATATAATACATAATACACATGCATATAGATGTATATATAGATAGTATACAGATATATTCATAATGACAATTTTCGTAATTCAATTTTTATTTTTATTTTTTAAATTAATAATTTGAATCAAGCATCAAAAGTTATGTGCTTGAAGACTAGCTTTCGAATGTTAATGTTCACGAAAATTTATTGTCAAAAATCATTGTCTAAATAGTAGTAGGAGTCAATTTAAAGCATTTTGAAGTGTAATATGAAAAACATTATCCAGACATTTGCTTGAATGTTAGCTTATGAAATTATTGAATCTTTTCATATCAATAAACAAATCTTGAAAATGAATAAAAGAGATGAGCACATTTCCTTATGTTTTTACTAGGTGCCAAATGGTGTTCTCCAAAAATTTGGCTTTGATATATGTGTTGTAAAGCCATGAAATATAGATTAGTTATGTTCACTTCTCCATCATGTTATTAATATTTATCATTTAATTACATGTTTAAATAAAGTGGTACATTAGTGTTAGACAAAATAATAAGCATGTTATATTGATGTAGTTTTTTACTTTGATTGATACAAGGTTGGGTGTTTTTGCTGATGATTTTTGTTGCAAGGTTTTTTGCACATATTCTTGTTGCTCATATGTTGTGTATATTTTGTATGCTTTAATTACATGTTTGAATGTATAGAAAAACTTTATTGTTAATGATTTTTTAGTGTCATTGACCATATATTTAATAAGCATGTAAGGTAGAGTGTGGAGATGGACAAGATACATGAATATTGAGACAAAGACAGAGATATGATTATAAGGACATAATGAAAAGTGCTAAAGCAAAGAGATTGGATAAATGATAAATGGGTGTAAGATAATGTGATGCTATATTGCAATTAGATGAATTCAAATAAACATTGTATGAATAGCCATATTAAAAAATCTTTGAACATATTTATGGTGAGATAAGTATTGTTCAATAAGTTTTGTCTAAATTAGGATAAATATCCTTGATTGAGTTCTCCAAATCAAAAATGTGATATTTAATACATTACAATGAATTATGAAATCTATAATTTATAGAATTCAAATAGTTTTGTGTACATTGAATCAGTCAATGTGATGCATGCAGAAATGGTATTTTCATTCTGATCATAGTAGCATGGATATCAATGAGCACCAAGTGAGTTGTCTTTTCAAATTTCATTGGTTTGGGTAACTGCATCAAGAAATTGAAAGTAGTAATTAGTTCAAGCAAGAAATAGTTGAAAGCATTGAACAATAAACAGTAGACATGAACACATAAAATCCAGAGGAAAACAAACAATAAACATTAAACCATAAAATGTAGAGAACAACAAACAATAGATGTTAACTAGAAAAATACCCATTTGAGACTTTTTAGATTTAAAACTCACTCTTTTATATCTAGGTTCCATGCTTCGAGAAAGAAAAAACACAATTAGTGATTCACTTCCAGTAAAGCACATTAGTCCCTTCCATATTATCAGAGTTGATCTATGACAATCATTCCTAATATAAACCCTATTAATAGATAGGGAAGAATAGACATGAACACATAAAATGTAGAGGAAAACAAACAATGGACATTAAACCATAAAATGTAGAGAACAACAAACAATAGATGTTAACTAATAAAATGTAGAGATGGAAAAAACTAAAAAACGACATTGTAAAAGATATAAGAACTTACAAATGTCTTGTTTGTTGTTTCCAATTAGATAGAAATAATGTCATTCTTTCTGAGCAAATGAATAAATAACGTTAAAATTGAGTATATAAAAGATATAGGAACTTACAAATGCATCCTTTTTGGCTTGCAATATCATTGATATAAACCATCTAAACAAACATGGATTTCATGGACATAGGAAATTACAATCAAGTATTTCTTTGCTTCTAACATGATAGACATAAAGCCTGTCAACAAACAATTTTTTTTGTCTCATCAGAAAATCAAAGCAAATGAATAAAAAACACAAAAATGATAGTGTAAAAGATATAGGAACTTAAAAACCTCTCCCTTTTCACTTTGGATATGATAGATGTAAGCTAGTTGAGCAAATGAGAATGTGAAGAGTGAAAGAAGTGAATCATTTATTTTGCATCTATCAACATAAGAAAATGGGAAATCAAATGGAGAATGTAGTTATTACATGTGGAGGGAACGATTTGGAGTGAATTTGAATAATAGGGTAGATGGGAGAAGAGACATTAAAAATTGGTTGATAACAATTGCTTTTGCATGAAAGGATCGAGTTACCACACACAACAACCTGGTAGCTGCTCGTATGTGGAAATGCTCTATGTGAAAGAATTTATCTTCATAAAAGGTCTTTATACTAGATGAAAACTTGTCTAGGAAGGCAAGCAAAGAAGATCAACATCTTTCCAATTCTCCCCATTCTAAAGTATGATGGATATAGACTATGTGAATAGACACATATGTCATCCTTGTGAGCCAATATGAGCCAATGAATAGGCTCTACAAATCATTCAACTTTATACCATAAGATATTAATGGAAATTGCATCATAGTCTACTGACAATAAATGAAAATGACAGACTATATATGCATAAGACTGTTATTATAATGCTATACGTGCATAACAATAGTGGGTGTGAGAACACAACTATATCGAAGAACATTAGCAAGGCATGAAATATTTTCAATATTAAGCAACACATTTGCATTTACTAATTGTGAATTTTCATTTTGACAAAATGTTGTCCATTAAAATGGTGCGTCAAAAATTGTGCTTGCAAAATATTTATATTGCTATGCTGATGTTTCGAGGATTAATTTTTTAAAAGCAAGTTATTAAATTCTTTTGCAATTTTCTGATTGGTTGTTGGTATTTTCATCATTTTTTTGTCATTTTATAATTTATTTGATTATTGTAATTGGAAACTATGGAAAATGGGGTGATGGTGGTTGATGATTGACTACACCCACTTCCAAATGATTTCACTCAAGGATAACCCTAGAGATCTCAATGCAATAGAGAAAGAGATCTTGCAATAGGGCTATCCTAGGAGTTGAAGATGATATAATGAGGGGTTCACCACCAAGTTTAGACTTGGAAAATACAATGAAATAAAAAAAACCTAATTGAATGTAAAACAACTCTAAATGACCTAGAAAATGCTTGAAACAACACAAAAAATTACAAAACAAAAAGTGTGCTCCCGAGAATTTGGAAAGAGGTTAGATGAAATTCTGGAATGTTGGAAGTTTTTTTGTCATGGTTGACTGGGACTCATTCACCAAGCTGGGTGAATTAGTCTTGTTTCTAGAAAAATGTGTTGAAACAAGCTTCAGACAAAAGGGTATCAAAATTGATAAAAATATTTGTCAAGCCTATACACATTCACCACTTGTGGTGAATTAGTCCAATTCTACTTTTTTGGAAATTTTGGATTTGATTCTATGCTCCTCAATCTACTCTACTCTTCTTGATTTATTTCAGGATCTAAAACAATGGTTTATGACCTATAGGTGATCTCCAAGACTCTTCAATGCTTGATGGAAATCTAGAAAACTTGAAAGGGTTTGCAACACTTCTCCAATCTTGCTCCTTATGAAATCTGCAACCTAGCCCTACAAATCACACACAAAGAAGAGGGAAAAATGTTGGGGCTTTAGTGGATAGGGTTTGCCTTGGTCAAACCCCTTGTTGGAAAGTAATCCTTGAAATGAAATCAAATATGAAAGGAGAATGATGAATGAATAAATTAAGATGTTACAACTCACCAAACCCTAGCAATATGGTGTTGCAAGTATGCTTGAAATGGTTGCAATGGATGTGGTTCTTGACTCTAGCTTGAAGGAGATAGATCTTGAATGTAATGCTTGCTTGAATCACAAACTCTACACCACAATTGGTAGCACAATAACAAACATGATGTATGCAATCCTTGGGCCGCCATTATGATTGATGTTCGAAGAATGTTCTAATATGCTTGATAATCTACTCTTGAAGACACTTGAATTCTCTTGTGAATGCTTGAATGAACTTGTGAACTCAAATTTTTGATTAGGAATGCTCTCACAAAAGTCTTAGGTGAAAATGAAGGAAAAAACCTTGTATTTATACTCAATTATGCAAGAATTCCCGAAATTGCAACACTACAAGCCGACATTGGATCTTGGAGAATAAAATCCCACAAAATATTTAAATTAATTTTGATTTTGAGTCAAAGGGGACTCATTTTCCACCCTGGGTGAATGGGTCCCACCTAAGGGGACTCATTCACCCAGAATGGTGAATGAGTCCCACCTTAGGAATTTGAGGCGGGTTTTCAAGATTTTAATGTTTTAAATTCCTTTTGTCAGGACTATCCTAAAACATACACATGAATAAGGCTTGTGGATGCAAAATAGGGCCAATTAAAGCATAAGAAATCCTAATTATTAATGACAAGCCTAGAAAAGTGTGAAAGTGTGTTACAACACTTTACAATTCTTTGAAATAAGGCCAAATTAATGATAAAAAAGAGGTTATTTAGGAGAACTTACTTATCAAGCCCTTAGAAAAGTGTGAAAGTGTGTTACAACACTTTACAACTCTTTGAAATAAGGCCAAATTAATGATAAAAAAGAGGTTATTTAGGAGAACTTACTTATCAAGACCTTAGAAAAGTGTGAAAGTGTGTTACAACACTTCAAAAAAAATTAGCAAAGTACCATTGAAAACCATTAGTTCACAAGGGCCCAAGACCTAATGTGGATGTGTTAATCACAATACAACACTAAATCAAGGCAACATTAAACCAAAATAACTTGAGGAGGGCCCAAACAAGCTAGAAAAATTAGAAGAGTTACTTTTTTGGTGACTCCAGTAATGAACTTTTCTATTGAGAATATTTCATGTTGAACCGTAGATCTTTGGATCCTATGGACAACTCTTGCACTTCTAGGGTTTTTCACCTAAAAGGAGAGAGATAGGAACAAAAATGCTAATGGTTCATTCAAATTATGTTATGTGTAATTTATAACCTAAATGAAGTTAATTAAATGCAATTGGCAGATCTAAGTGAATTAAAATGAATGCAAAAGTGAAATAAAAGCTATGTTTTAAAACACATTGTGTAATGCAACAATGAACTAAATGAAGAAAATATGCAGAACAAAAAGAGATGAGTTAAATCATAGTGCACTTGGGCAGACTATGATGAACCCGGAATGTTGTGGATGTTGGTTGAATTCACTGATTTTTCATAATGGGACTCATTCGCCCAAGGTGGAAAATTAGTCCTCCTAAAAAACTGTCGAAAATAGGTTTTTATCTGTCAGGGTCTAGAATCTAACAAAATTTAGCTTTCCAGTCCTAAGGCAGGACTCATTTTCCATAGGTGGTGAATCATTCCTCTCCCAAATTTCTAAAAAATCAGCAGACAACTTTACAACACCAGATCTGGAAAAATTTGCTTGTCAGGTTGTTGAAGTCCATTCTGTAGAAAACGGACAAAAAACCTTCTCCAAACTTGAGATAGACTTGAGTTGACTTGAAGCACCTAGTTGACTTGTAAACCAATATTCAACAAAAAAATCTTATCAAATCTGCATACAAAAGACTGCAAATAAACATGCAATAGGGGGAAAATGGTTTAAGGTTAGTGAATAGGGGTTTGCCTTGGTCAAACCCCACTTTTGGTAATCAAACCCTTAATAAAATAATGAAATGCAAAGGAATGATAAAATAACAACATGAAAATGCTATCAACTTACCAAATGCTTGATGATGCAAGTATAAATTAATGTCAATGGCTACTTCAAAGTGCTTGAATAGTGCTTGAAAAGATGTTGCAGAATGTTTGAATGCTTGAAATGTGAGATTGAATGCTTGAATGAGTGATGAGATTGTAGATGTAAAATGAGGTGAAAATCACTTATTTATACACACTGGTGCCTTAGTTACCCATTCATACCTCATCACAGGTCGACATCAAGTGTTTTTGAATAAAATCCCGAAAGGAAATTTAAAATATTTTGAATTTGGGGCCAAGGGGGACTCATTCGCCACCCATGGTGAATGGGTCCCATCTAGGACCTAAAAATGGGTGTCAGGAAATATGTTGTATTTAATGTTGTTTGTCAGGATAATACTCAAAAATACACTTAATTAAGCATATGAGAGCATAAAGTGGTCAAATAAAGCATGAAAAATATGTGCCTAGAAGAGCTTGAAAGCTTGTTACAAGACTTTACAACACTTCAAAATAGGACTTGTTGATGAATAAAAAGGTGATTTTTAGGTGAATTGTAATTAATAGAGTCTAGAAGAATGTAGAAATGTCTTACAACACTTCACAACACATTCACAAGATGTCGTTCTTTGAATTTTAGTACCTAAATAAGCATATTCAAGCCATATCACAACATAAAATCATAGCAACATAGTTCCAACACCATGAAACAAGACCTAAAAGGCCATGGGAATGACAAGGGGCCATTTTTCTATGCTAAATTTAGCCCCCACTTTAGTGAGAGGATGAACCTGCTTCAAACTCACACTAAAGTAGTCATGAACATCGAGAAAATAGTTCAAATGCACTTACGTTAGCAAGATGGAAACAATGATCAAGAGGGATGATCAAGCCCCCAGGATGAAGATCCCATGGAAAACTAAGTATAAGAACAAAGGAACACACAAGTGTTGAGAAGAATTGGATGAAGCTTCGATCACCTATCCAACTAGTTGTTGATTATATCTAGGACAATTGTTTGAAAAAGAGAATGTGTACTCACTCTGGGGTGATAGAACATAGGACAGTCCGTCGAGTGAGAAGGCCCAACTGTACTCACTGTGGGGCCATAGAACTAGTTGTCCATGGGGTGAGAAAGCCCAAAAGGTAAGATACACATACTATTTGGTATGCACTTTGTTGGAATTCTCAAATTTTGCAAATTTGAGATGCCTATTTCAAAGAAATTGCCTCTGCACTTTCAGAAGTGCACCTGATGAATGTCTCAATGACCTACTTTGAAAGGTCATAATTTGATGCCTGTTGATTTTCAAGCAAAACCCACTTGTGGACCCACTCATGTGACCTATGTGAGTGTGTATGTCATTTTTTAGCTTCTTGTGATAAGTTTTGTCTGGGTTTCAAAAGGTGAAGCTAGAGGGTTTTATCACTGTTCAGTTGTTTGTGAATGTTCAGTTTTGCAAAGTAGCCTCCGGTTTGAGCTTGCATTTTGTAACCAGTTGGCTGTCATGACAAATTGAATGTTTTTCTACATTCTCCATACCAAGATGAACTCCCATGTTAGTTTTCAGAGGTTTATGAGCTGATTTGCTATTTTTAGCATATCAAAACCAAATGGAATTTCTTCAGTTTTACACTGAAACCTTTCTAAGACGCCAACTTTGAGCATCAATAAATTTTGATGGGTGATGAATTAGGCTAATCCCTTCTGCTCACATGCTCAATGTACCAAAGTGATCCACTATGACCAGTGGCAGCTCACCAGGAGTTGATTTAAAATTTTAGCAATGAGGTGATCTCTTGAGTTTTAACTAGTTCTGAATAGTTACAGTTGCAGAAAAGCTCGAGAGGGAAAATTTTCCAGTTAATAACTTTTGCCTCGTGATTGATTCCTCTGATCTATCTTTTGCATTGTATTCTCGGGAGGAATGGTTACGTGCCTGCAAGTTTTTATGTCTTCACAAGGTCATTTGACTAGTTTCCCAAGTCAATTGTGGAGCTTACTTGGCCTGTTTTACCCCTTTTCCAAATATGACAAAGCAGATTTTAATGGACACCCATTTCATATTTCATTCCAGATTCATTCAAAGGTCATCTTAGGACAATTTGAGACTAAAAGTTATTTATAAACAAACAAAAAAATTAGTCAGGCCCACGTGGGGACTCGACTTGCTTGGCACCGGTGTGGAATGCTTTGGAGGAAACTTTTCAATCATGGTTATGAGAACATAAGATAGTGGTGGTGAATTTACAAGTTAGAAATGGTTATTAGTTGTTCATATCAATTCCTATCAATTTGTGTTTCCATAGTTTGGAGGTGTGGAAGATTGGCATAAGGAGGATGTTCATTTGCAATGTCCTCAACCCTACAACCATTGGGAAGTTTCAACCAATGTTTGCAATGCTATTGTTCTAGAGTGTGGAGAACGAAGATAGAAGTTTACCAAGTTTCCATAGCATAAAAACCACAACACTACTTGCTTTTGCTTAGTTCTTTGAATAACTACAATATGCTGAAAAGGGCCACTCTCTTCATGTCATTATAGTTAAAGTCACTTGATGATGTGAGCGAGTAATGAAAGTTCTTATATTTGTTGAGGAGGAAGATGGAATTTGGTGAAAAAAAATGATACACTCCCATCACTAGACACTGCTAAAAGCAGAAAAGGCAAGCTACATTGTTTACAATAGAGAAGGGAATCCTCTTTAAAAGGCATTGATGGAGACCACACCAGTGACGGGAGATATCTTTGCTCATGAAGATCGATGCACACAAAAAAGGATTTAAAATCTTTGGAAACCTTCAAATAAATGTGATCTCTAATTTTTGTTTACTCGTAAGAATGTAGATTCCACATCACTCGAAAAGGTCAAGATTGAAGAATTTGCTGCAATTCAATGATTTGATAGGAAACACAACGGTTGTTGAATATACACAAATGGATGTTTGAGAAACTTAGAAACTTTCTTGCAAATGCAAATGGAGAATCCAGCATAGAATGCACATAATGAATTTGTTGAAAAGAACTTAATGTAGATCTTAAGTCTAGGCCATGAGGGAAACATTTGGACAAAATGTATGTTGCTCTGGATCTTCTAAAAACCTCCAATCAAATGAAACCTCATGGAATGCCAGACACAGAGTGTGAACTGATAATTCATTGTGAGGGAAGTAGAAACTTTAAGCAAAATATAATATGTAGATGAGAGGAGGCAACACTACCAAGGTATAGGGGATCAACCCACAGTTGTGAACAGAATGATTTGTTGAAAAGGCATTAGAAGCTTTCAAGCATATGCATTTGATTCAAATGCAAGAAATGGTGGAGCATCCAACGCATTGTTTGTAGAGGAAATTTTACATTGCAAATGGGATGCCATCATAACAGAGTACGCATAGATGGTTCATTTCAAAGGTGTTAGAAACTCTGTATCAAATGCATTGGGAAGGTAATTCAAAGCACACAAAACACACAATATAAATATGTGAAAAGGTTTTAGAAACCTTAAAATCTAATGCCACTTGATGGTAAAGCTCGAGCTAGAAAAGCCCGCGCCCATGCTTAAGAAAATAGCTCTGTTGCAAATGCTTTACAAAATGAAAACAATGCACTAGGAGGAGGAACAGCTTGTATGTTGTTTGCTAAATGAAAACAAAGGGTAAAAGGATGCAAAGAAGTATCAAAAGTTAAGCCTAGGACTTATGTACAGCATAAGGAACACTGGAAGCTCGAATGCAATACGGAGGAATATTGAAAACCTCAGAAAGAATGTGGTCTCATTGAATGCCATATTTGTGGTAATCACGCACAGAAGGAATATGATATGAAGTGGACAGAGGCATACGCATGCACAGATTGCTTTGACATCTAACAATGTGGTTCAGGAACATGTCAAACGCAACCAGTTGAAGCCACACACCTATTGAATGGGATGCCTAATGTAGAGTATACACAATGGATATGCAAGAAAAGGTAGTTAAAATCTCAAGAAAATGCCAAAGAAGCCCATGCTAGTTGAGGAGAGGGCTCGAGCTGTTTGAAATTATTCACACACCAATCAATGGATAGAGGTAGCACACTTACAAAAAATTTGTGTGTATCCATCGAAACATAAGAAACCTTGTGCCATGAATAAAAAATTACAGAGAATGGCAAAAAAATAAAACAAAATGGGTATGCTGGAGTGGTGCTGCCATTTCCAGAGGAGAAGTTGCAGAGCTCGAATGATCAAAGAGATGAGTTAGAGAAAACTTGAAATCAAACAAAGAAGCAAAAGCAGATCAACGGCTACCAAGCAGGATGAAAGTGCAGCATAATCTCCATCGTTCCCTGCCATTTCACAATCTCAAGATGCAACCAGGTTAAAGTCTGCGAAATTGCAGGCTTTTGCCTCATGGCTCATGGTGGGTTTGGGTGAGGTCTTCGGTGTGCACGGATTAATGTTTTCAAAAAGGTGGGGCTCCATCACAATTGTTTTAAATGTTTTATTTCAATAAAAGGTAAAGCATTTAAATATGCACGATAAAAAATGAAGCCCAAATATTTTAAATGTTTAAATGAGAAGTTTCTCATAAGGAGGTGGGCCCAAGACATTTAAAAGGATAGGTATTCTAAAATGTGTCGTGTAAAGTGGGATTAAAATATGTGTTTCTATCTAAAGGAGTAATTTTTTATAAGGTGAAGTAGTGAATATGGGGCACGGGTAAATTTTAATTTGCCCAAGTTATAAAGTGAATTGAATTTAAAATTCACTTTGTGATTAAATGTCGTGTGCTAGAGAATATTTCAGATGAAATAGATGATATGGGTAAAGTGTTTTTGACTTGATAAATATTTCACTTGAAATATTTAAAGCAAGGAATTTTAATGTGAAAAATATTCCCAGCTGGGGAATGAATGTAAACAGGATGCAAGACATTTGTTGCTGGACAATAAAGTAAGGACTAAAACCCAAATATTAAAGTTAAATACTTTAATATATGAGAGAAAATATTGTGCAACAAAGGCAAAAAGAGTTGAAACAGAATTTGTCACAAGAGTAGAGGTATTTTCCCGCTGTGGATAAAAGGTGAATTTCTCCACATGGGTGAATTTTCTGTTGTGGGACAAATTAATAGCAAATGGAAAATGAAGAGTCAAATTTAGTTACAGAGAGATGAGAGAGGTTTTAAGCAATTTTTTGATCAACGAGAGAGAATTTTCCAGTTTCCATCTATGGATCAGATTGATCTTAGGGCTACTTCTATTTTTCTTTTATTCTTTTCTTCTCTCATTGTAAAAAGAGAAAAAGGAGAGGCTGGGATTCCAGTTTCTGAAAGCTCTACAAGTCAGGCAGAAGCTCTGGGTAGAACTATATAGCTGAGAGAAATGTAATTGAGTCATTAAATCTGAAAGTGTCTGTTATGAATTGTGTTCTCATGTTTATATTTAGCTGATAATTGTCTCCATTTCTGAGATGTAGTACTCTTTTTGATTCAATAATAAGATTATTTGAGTCTTTTCATGCACATTTGTTGCATTAGAGTGATATATGCTACTACCTTCTATTTTGAGAATAATGTAATTGCTTTAATGAAGCACAAGGTGCATTTATTATTTCCTTTTGTTCATAGGATAGTGTAATTGCTTCAGCATATGTGATAGGAATACTATGTTTCAGGTGGATTTATAAGAAGAGTTATCAGATAAAACTTCAGTGATCTAGTTGTCATAATATGATAACATTTGTAAGGATCTTTATAACATTTTCAACACTATAGGATGAATGCTATTTATATGACTCCATAGCCCATTTTTTGGCACTGGTCAAGTATTATACTTCTGTTGTTTTCAGCTTGGTCCCTAATCTTCAAAATTCAAAGCCATTTTAAATTCCTATGCGTTATAGCGTTGTGGTTATCTCATGCTCCAAGTAGTTGATATTACTGATGAATAGCCAATTATATTCAGTATTATCCTATTATGTTGAGCTATTAAATGAGATTATCTGTTGAGCAATATTCAGCTATGTATGTGTTTCAATTTGTTGATATTGCTAAAGGGATCACCCTCCCGGGTCTTGCAGAGCCCGAAGTGTAGGAGGTTATTTTAAAATCCTCCTCAGTTGGTCTAGGTCCTTCAAGCTACCCTTGATTGGAATTGGAAATTCCATAGGTAGATTAGGAGACAAACCTGGTTAACAGCAATAAAAAATAACCAACACACTCATAAACACAAAGGTGGCTATGGAAAAATTCATGTTGCTAAGTGAGCTTCCCGCTCAACCATATTAAAGTTATACTTGTTGATAACTTTTACAAGGTGCCAAAAAGGAAAAATGCTAATGAAGAAAAAGAAAGGTACCATAGTCATGGAAGTTACATTATGCAAGGTGGCAAAAAGGTAAAAATGAAAAAATGTGTAAAAGTGAAAAATGTAAAGAATGTTCAAAGGATTCTTGTTTAGTTTATGCAAGGTCAATCGCTTAGGGAACATTGTGTATAATGTCTCCAAGAGAGGACCAATCAAAGAATAGTATATTCATGACTTAGGGGATGTAGTGCATTGCATCAAGCCACCAAGAGGAATGTAATATGGTTAGAAAGATCATAATTATGGAAATCACAACCAATTTCATCCACAAAGTGACAAACACATCATATAAATGGCAAGGCTACACTAGGAACCAAGAATGCAACTGAATTAAGGTAACGTGTGCCCCCCACTTTAAAGGAATTTCTACGCATCGTTCTGTGATAAATTACTTTAAAGTAGAGAAGAAAATAAAATGTAAAAAGAAAACAAGACATGAGAGCCATCTCAGAAAGCCCTATGCCAAGTCATATGTTTCAAAGTTAGGATGTGTCATGTTAAGGAAAATAAAAGAAAAGAAAAGGGAGTTGCCCCCTAGAAAAGAAATCACACCAAACACATAAGGGATCTATGGATTTTGGGTCAGTATGTTCGTTGCTGCAATATGTTTATGAAAGAGCTCAAAATTGTCATCATTCCCCAAAGCACATAGAACTAGAAGAATGACACAAAGACAGTGAAAACAGAAGAAAAATTTAAAATTTATTTTGGGTCAACATGGAAGAGACATTGTGGTCTCGACTCCTGGCATCATCCCCAAAAGGAAAGCACAAGTGAAAAGAAAATGAAAAGGAAAAAGAAAATGAAAAGTATTTTGGGTCAACATGAAGGAGACATTTCGGTCTCAATGCCTTTGTATCATCCCCAAAAGGAAAACACAAAACAAAAAGTGACAAATACAAGGACCTTTGTGGGTCAACATGGAAGAGAAATACGGCATCTCTACACTTTGGATCATCCCCAAAAGGAAAACACAAAACAAAAGAAAAACACAAAGACCTTTATGGGTCAACATGGAAGAGACATAGGGCATATATACGCTTTGCATCATCCCCAAAAGGAAAACACAAAACAAAAGAAAAATACAAAGACCTTTGTGGGTCAACATGGAAGAGACATAGCGTGTCTCTACACTTTGTGTCATCCCCAAAAGGAAAACACAAAACAAAAGAAAAATACAAAGACCTTTTTGGGTTAACAAGGAAGAGACATGGGGCATCTCTAGGATTTGCGTCATCCCCAAAAGGAAAACACAAAACAAAAGAAAAAGACAAATGCACAACAAATAAAAGAATAGAGATACAAATAGAAGAAGTGGACAAAGAGAGAGATACATCAAACACATGCTATGGGGGAAACACAATATGCACATGAAAATGTAAAAAGACAAGTAATGCAAATGTAAGTCAACCATTATCTAAGTTATTAGTTTCTCAATCTCAAATAGTTAAGCGAAAAAGGAATAACATAATTAAGAGACAAAGACAAGTGCATTACAAGGACAAGTCTAACAATGTCTTTCCCTCCACAAAGTGTAAAGGCAAGAATGAGCCAAGGTGGGTAATGTGAAAGGATCATGCAATAGTGAGAATAGGGAATTCTACAACTAAGGCATGATGATGTGATTTGTTTGCTTTAAGGTATGATGGGGAAACAATCGGTATTAGTGAAGTGATACTTATCCAGTATTTCCTTCAATGTTTGAAATTCTTTAGTACAATGTCCAACAATACGATGATATTTGCAATATTGTATGTTAGAATCTTTAGGAAAAATAACCAACTTATTCATAGGTGGTAAAAGTATAAGACCTTTATTTAAGAGTAGTTGAAGTCTCCTTTCACATTCGAGTGGAGGATGTGTGGGAAACTTGATCTTATTGAGTGTGTAAGGTCATTTTTGCTTACTAGATTATCCTCGTTCATGAATAGAAGGAGGAAGGGGACCCATAGGGATCCTAACATCCTTGTCATTAGAAGGAGATAATGGTTACAAGTTCACGTGGAAGGAGAAAGTTTAAGTTAGGAGGAGCATTCAAGATCATTGTTCCAGCATCTCGAAGCCTTCTAGATTGAAGAGGATGTCTATCAGGATGAGAAGGATCTTGATATCCTAGTTCTATTGTGTGTGCTTCAGTTGATTTTTTTTCAAGAAGTTGATGGATGTCATATCTATGTTTTGTGTCACAACCTTGTTTACTTAAGATAGTGAATCCTTTGACATATGTTTCTTCAAGGTTAATAGGAGTTTTTGTGACTTTGTGATCATAGAATGGTTGTGGAGGTGCTTCTTTAGAGGAACTAGGTCCACTTGAGGGAGGAACCTTAGGTCCTATATTGACTTTAGGATGCAAGTATGCAAAGTGATTAGGAGGTGCAATAGTGGGAAGGTCTTGTGACCTCATGGGGAGATAAAAGCCTGCATTGGCTTCTAAGTTATCAAGGTAGTCATTGTAGAACTTGTTCATGCTAGCATCATCTTCTCCAATGATGTCTACTTCATGAGGAGGTCAATCATGAGGATCTGAAGGAGCATGAGGTTGTTCAAGGTCAATAGGGTCATAGCCAAAGGCACAATTGGACATGTATACCAATGATTTGAATGAATTCCAAAACTTATTGAAATAAAATGCCATGATGCAAATAAACTAAGATGCAATAAATGAGGAAAAACATGAATTATGGAAATTAAAACAAAATGTAGAAACAGGAAACAATAATGCAAAAAAATGCTAAAAAGATTGCAAAAATGTTGTTCAAAAAGTGCAGAGGGATTGATTCACCCTAGGTGGCAAATGAGTCCCAGTATGATGCTTTTGTGTGTTTTTCAAAAATTTGAATGTGATTTTAATGTTTTGCAGGATGCAAATAAGGGTACAGAATGCAGATTTTTACTTTTTTCAATGAGATGCACTACAAGAGTGAAATCTAAAATCACATTAGGGAATTCTACAACTAAGGCATGATGATGTGATTTGTTTTCTTTAAGGTATGATGGGGAAACAATCGGTATTAGTGAAGTGATACTTATCTAGTATTTCCTTCAATGTTTGAAATTATTTAGTACGATGTCCAACAATACGATGATATTTGCAATATTGTATGTTAGAATCTTTAGGAAAAATAACCAACTTATTCATAGGTGGTAAGAGTATAAGACCTTTATTTAAGAGTAGTTGAAGTCTCCTTTCACATTCGAGTGGAGGATGTGTGGGAAACTTGATCTTATTGAGTGTGTAAGGTCATTTTTTCTTACTAGATTATCCTTGTTAATGAATAGAAGGAGGAAGGGGACCCATAGGGATCCTAACATCCTTGTCATTAGAAGGAGATAATGGTTACAAGTTCACATGGAAGGAGAAAGTTTAAGTTAGGAGGAGCATTCAAGATCATTGTTCCAGCATCTCGAAGCCTTCTAGATTGAAGAGGATGTCTATCAGGATGAGAAGGATCTTGATATCCTAGTCCTATTGTGTGTGCTTCAGTTGATTGTTTTTCAAGAAGTTGATGGATGTCATATCTATGTTTTGTGTCACAACCTTGTTTACTTAAGATAGTGAATCCTTTGACATATGTTTCTTCAAGGTTAATAGGAGTGTTTGTGACTTTGTGATCATAGAATGGTTGTGGAGGTGCTTCTTTAGAGGAACTAGGTCCACTTGAGGGAGGAACCTTAGGTCCTATATTGACTTTAGGATGCAAGTACGCAAAGTGATTAGGAGGTGCAATAGTGGGAAGGTCTTGTGACCTCATGGAGAGATAAAAGCTTGCATTGGCTTCTAAGTTATCAAGGTAGTCATTGTAGAACTTGTTCATGCTAGCATCATCTTCTCCAATGATGTCTACTTCATGAGGAGGTCAATCATGAGGATCTGAAGGAGCATGAGGTTGTTCAAGGTCACTAGGGTCATAGCCAAAGGGACAATTGGACATGTATACCAATGATTTGAATGAATTCCAAAACTTATTGAAATAAAATGCCATGATGCAAATAAACTAAGATGCAATAAATGAGGAAAAACATGAATTATGGAAATTAAAACAAAATGTAGAAACAGGAAACAATAATGCAAAAAAGTGCTAAAAAGATTGCAGAAATGTTGTTCAAAAAGTGCAGAGGGATTGATTCACCCTAGGTGGCGAATGAGTCCTAGTATGATGCTTTTGTGTGTTTTTCAAAAATTTGAATGTGATTTTAATGTTTTGCAGGATGCAAATAAGGGTACAGAATGCAGATTTTTACTTTTTTCAATGAGATGCAATGCAAGAATGAAATCTAAGTGAAGTTTTCACTAATGCAAGATAAAAAGTCCTAAAACGTAAAAACAAAACAATGTCCTAATTGAATGTTGATGAAAATGTAAAATAGGATGAAATATGTAAATGGAATTCAGAAATGTAAAGTGCTCAAAGTCAGGTTCACCAAAATGAACTGTAGATCTTTGGCTCTTATGGACAACTCTTGCACATCTATGGTAACTTTTCACCTAAAAGGAGAGAGATAGGAGCAAAAATGCTAATGGTTCATTCAAATTATGTTATGTGTGATGTTTTATAACCTAAATGAAGTTAACTAAATGCAATTGACAGATCCAAATGAATGCAAAAGTGAAGTCAAAGCTATGTTTGAAAACACATTATGTAATTCAACAATGAACCAAATGAAGAAAATATGCAAAACAAAAAGAGATGAGTTAAATCAGAGTGCACCTAGGTAGACTGTGATGAACCTAAAATGTTATGGATGTTGGTTGAATTCAATTATTTTTCATAGTGGGACTCATTCACCCAGGGTGGCGAATCAGTCCTCCTTTTTGCTAAAAAACTATCAGAAATAGGTTTCTATCTGTTGGGATCCAGAATCTTAAAAAAATCAGATTTTGAGTCCTAAGGTGGAACTCATTTGTTGTAGGTGGAAAATCAGTCCTCTCCTAAAGTTCTGAAAAATCAAGAAACAACTTTGCAACACTAGATCTAGAAAAATCTGCTTGTTGAGTTGTCGAAGTCCATTCTACAGAAAATGGACAAAAAACCTTCTCCAAGCTTGAAATAGACTTGATTTGACTTGAAGCACCTAGTTGACTTGTAAACCAATCTTCAACACCAAAAAGCTTGTCAAATCTGCATACAAAAGGCTACAAACAAACATGCAATAGGGGGAAATGGTTTAAGGTTAGTGAATAGGGGTTTGCCTTGGTCAAACCCCACTTTTGGTAATAAAGCCCTTAATAAAATAATGAAATGAAAAGGAATGATAAACTAACAACATGTAAATGTTATCAACTTACCAAACCCTTGATGATGCAAGTTTGAAGTGATGTCAATGGCTGCTTCAAAGTACTTGAAAAGATGTTGTAGAATGTTTGAATGTTTGAAATGTGAGATTGAATGCTTGAATGAGTGAGGAGATTGTAGAAGATGTAAAATGAGGTGAAAATCACTTATTTATACAAACTTGTGCCTTAGTTACCCATTCATACCTCATCATAGGCCGACATCAAGTGTTTTTGAATAAAATCCCAAAAGGAAATTTAAAATATTTTAAATTTGGGGCCAAGGGGGACTCATTTTCCACAAATGGCGAATGGGTCCCACCTAGGACCTAAAAATGGGTGTGTGGAAATATGTTGTATTTAATGTTGTTTGTTAGGATAATACTCAAAAATACACTTAATTAAGCATATGAGAGCATAAAGGGGTCAAATAAAGCATGAAAAAGGGATAAATAGTGAAGATATTCCTAAAAGAGCATGAAAGCTTGTTACAAGACTTTACAAAACTTCAAAATAGGACTTGTTGAGTAATAAAAAGGTGATTTTTAGGTGAATTGTAATTAATAGAGTCTAGAAGAATGTAGAAATGTCTTACAACACTTCACAACATCTTCACAAGACATAATTCTTTGACCTTTAGTACCTAAATAAGCATGTTCAATCCATGACACAACATAAAATCAAAGTAACATAGTTCTAGAACACCATGAAACAAGACCTAAAAGGCAATGAAAATGACAAGGGGCCATTTTTCCAAGGCACACATGGGTTTTTTGGTATAGTCATGTCTTGGAACCCACTATTTCTGATGGCACATGGCATTTTAAGTAGTACATTTGCATTTACTATTTATGAATTTTAATTTACTGTGGGTAGAGTAAAGTGTAGGCATCATTTATGGTGTAAAGTGTTAGGTTTTTCAAGAAAAGTACTATTTGTGTTGTTTGTTCAATTGTGCAAGTTGATTGATGAGGCTAAAATTAGTGTCTATTGAGAGGGTTTACATCTACTGTGTTGGAAGTGACAAAGTTCGTGTTTGTACAAGTTCTTATATCTTTTACACTTTCATTTTTGTGTTGTCTACTCATCTGCTTGGATTGTTTGATGAGGGTGATATCAATGCCTTTTGAGAGGGTTTGTGTCGAGCATTTTGGAATTACAAATTAAGGCATTTGTTAGTTCCTATATCTTTTAAATATAGTGTTCTTTTATAGTTCTTTGCATTTTTGCATTTTATGGGTTAATGCCTAATGTTCGCTATTTTTTTGTGCATTTAAGGGTTAGTCTCTTTGGTTGACTTAAAGAATTAGTATATTGAAGAAGTGTTTTTTTAGAAAATAATCCTTTTCTTGACAATTTTAAAAATTGAAACCAAAATTCAATAATGACAACTGTGGTTGAGCCCAATGATATTAAATGAAAACCAAGCACTAACAATGGTAAATGTCCTTGTTAGAACACGAGGCATTGAAAGAAGCATTTAGTGCAAGGAGATGAATATATAAAAGAGAATTACAAAGCCATAAAATATTTACAACAACGAAAAATCATTATTAGTTGATGAAATGAGTTTGATAGATTCAAGTGCAGTTGGAATGCATGTGTGGAGAGAAAATATTAGTTTAATTCTTAGTTGTGGACAACAAAGAAGTTGACATTAATGAATCATGGTGTTAAGCCTTTAATTCAATAATAGATACTGACACATGAAAGCATTCAAAGATAGGGAGGAATAGAGATTAAGCCATAAAATGTAGAGAGGAAGAAACAATAGGTAGGAAATCATAAAATGAAGAGATGATAAAAAGTACACAATGACAGTGTAAAGGATACAATAACTTACAAGCATCTTGTTGTATGGTTCAAGTATGATAGACATAAACCCTGGCAATAGACAAAGACTCCACTTCCATCAAATAATCTAAGAAAATGAATAAATAATAGAAGAAATGAGAATGTAAAAGATACAAGAACTTACAAATGCTTTCTCTTTTACATAGATATACACTTTTTCAAAAGACAAGTTTTTCCCTCTTCAAACAATCGAAGTAAATAAATAAACAATGCAAACTATCCTTTGGTACACATACTTAAAACTTGACACTATAAGCCAATAATGATGCCTGCAATTTAGGCTATTTGCAGTAAGTGAAAGTTAGGGACTAATGAATGTAGAGAACAACAAACAATAGAAATTTATCCATAAAATGCAGAACTATAAAAAAATCTAAAACAACACTGTAAAAGATATAGCAACTTACAGTTCTTCCTTATTTTTTGCTGCTAACATGATAGACATAAATCTTGTTAAGAGACACAAATTCCACCCTTATGAAATAGTCCAAGTAAGCAAATAAACAATGCAAAAATTGATAGTGTAATAGATATAGGAACTTACAAATGAATGCTTTTTCATTGGAAATACAATTGATATTAATTGTCTCAGTAGGTCCATAGATTTTACCTTCATCAAACAGTCAATGCAAATGAATAAACAACACAAAAGAAAAGTAGGGTCAATATATGCATAATTTCATCATTAAAATTTGTGATGCACAAGTAGAAATATAGGATGGGAAGACATTGCTAGATCAAAGAACATTTGAAAGCCATGTAAAATTTCCAATAATGATGAAGCATTAGGGATTGTCTAAATTTATCCTTTTTTGGTGCCAAAGAATAGTTTGCAATAAAATAGGGCCCGTCACATATGCAAAGATGTGAAAAACTATAAAGCAACACTATAAAATTTATAGGAAATTACAAACGCATCAATTTTCCCTTGCAAATTAGTACGCATAGGCCTTATCAATAGACCAAGATTTTTCCCCCGTCAAACAATCTAAGAAAATCAATAAACTATGCAAAAAATGGTAGTGTAAAAGAGAGGAGAACTTACAAAGGTGTGATTTTTTGTCTTGAATAGGATAGATATAAAGCTTTTCAATAGAGACAGATTTTTCCCTCATCAAATTATCCATAGATCTTGTGGATAGAGCATATTACCCATTGAATAGATATAAACCCTCTCAATGGAACATATTATCTAACAAATGACTTTGAGAATTTGTAGGACTTGGCAGGTGAACCATGCTAGGGAAATAGGAGCTATGAAGATACAAAATGCACCTATTGTAGGTTCCATGCATTTGGATAGCATTTATCACCATCAAAGCTCCTCATGGTTGTTGAGAACATGTTTAAGAAATTAGGTAAACCAGGTCAACCTCTTTCCAATTCTGCCCATTTTGAACTTGGAAGAAATAGGTATTTTACTCTATAATTTTGTTTGCAAGACAATAAACATAAATCCTATCAATAGGCATAGATCTCAGTGTCATCAAACAGTCGGAGGTAGTGAACAAAGTATGCAAAAAGTGAAATGCAAAAGATATAGTAACTTACAAATGCCTCATTTTTTGTTTCAAATATGATGGATATAAACTATGTCAGTAGACACATATTTCACTCTCATCAAAGAATTTGAGCAAATGAAATCCTTTGCTGCACAAAATAAAAAATTCATGCTATAAACCATTAATGACACATGCCTTTGATTCTATTCATAGTAAATGAAAATTAGCTATGAATAAATGCATAATTCCCTTGTAAAAATGTCATGTGTAAGAAACAATGGATGTGAAGATAGGACTATATATCAAAGAACATCATAAAGTCATGAAGTATTTCCAATAACAAGAAAATATTAGGAATTGATTATATTTTCTATTTATTGTGCAAAAAATAATTTGTAATTGGGAAAATACAAAAGCACATGAAAAATAACAATAGCCAATGAGAGAATACTAAAATGTTTGGATGGTTAGGAGAAAAAAATTTGTATTGATGAAAATTTTCTAATAGAAAATTGACTTATATAATACAAAGATGTCAAAAGCCATAAAAGGAGACTATAAAGATATAGGTACTTACAACTACCTCACTTTTTGCTTCTAACATGACAGACATAAATCCTATCAATAGGGAAAAATTCGATGCTCAATAAACAATTTGAGCAAATGAATAAAAAAGGGAAAAATGAGAATGTAAAAGATATAGGATCTCACAAATGCTTCCTTTTTTCTTTGAATGTGATAGATATAAACTCTCTAAATAATAATCTAGGAAAATGAATAAACAATGCAAAGAATCCTTTGGTCAATAGACTGAATACTTCATGACATAAGCCATTAATGACACCTACATTTCATTCTATTCATAATCAATGGATGTTAGGGACTATATAAGCACAATGGATTTGTTAAAATGGAATGCATAGGTAGGAACATCTGACATGAAGACATGAGTATATTGATGAGCATTACAAAGGCATGTAATATGTCCAATAGCAACTAAATATTAGGAATTGAGCAAGTCTTCTACTTTATCACATCGAAAAAAATTTGGAACAAAATAGGGAACATTACAATTGTAGGTATGTAAAAAACTATCAAATGACACTGCAAAAGATCTAGGAACTTGCATATGCCTGATGATTCATTTCCAATATGATAGACATAAACTTTGTGAGAAGACACAAATTTCACCCTCGTAAAACAATGTGAGAAAATGAGTAGACAACGTAAGAAAATGATAGTGTAGTAGATATGGGAACTTACAAATGCCTTGTTCTTTGCTTCCAACATAATTCTAGATATAAATTCTTTCAATAGAGACTAATCTTATTTTGATCAAATAGGCTGAGCAAATGAACAAGAAACATAAACAATCTTTTGCTTGACAGATTTAAGACTTGATGCTATAAGCCATTAATAAATTGCAAATGCATATAAACTATAAAATAACATTGTGAAAGATATATGAATGTATAAATGCCTTATTTTTTATCCATTTGAAATGAATGAAAACTAGACCCAAATAGAAGCATAACGTCGTTGGAGACAAAAGACATGTTAAGTAACATATTTAACCATCGTCAAAAAATATGAGCAAATGAGTAGACAACACAAGGAAATGATAGTGTTGTCGATATAGGAACTTACAAACATCTCATTGTTTGCGTCTAACACAATATATAAACTCTTTCAATAGGGACTAAATTAACTCTCATCAAAGAATTAGAGCAAATGAAAAAGAAATGCAAATAATTTATTGTTGGACTGAGTTAAGACTTCACAACATAAGCTATCAATGAATTGTAAATGCATGCAAACTATAAAATAACATTGTGAAAGACATAGGAAGGTACATAGTCAAAAGAATACTAAACCACTTGATACCAAAAAATTTAGATTGTTTATCAGAATTTCTATATGATTATATCATATATTTAGTCTATATAATTTTTTATCTTCAAATATTGACCATCAAATCTAGGACCTATAGATTTGAATTTTGAACATAAATTTGTTTATATTGTTGTTCAATTGGCCAAAGAGGCAAGTGTCTTCTTCCTTTATATTATTATAATGTGAAAAATATGATGCAAATGCATCAAAGCGCTCTTTCCCTGTAGAGGATACATTCAAAAGTGTTATAAAATTCATGATATTTGCCATGAATTTTATAACACTTTATTGCATTATGCGGGGAAAAAAATATCCTCTATTTCTTCATTATGGCAAGCTTAGATGTAATACGTGTAAGAATCAAGCCAAAATCGGATGCAAAACATATAAGAATGAAGCCAAACTAAAAGAGCATTCATGGGACCTAAGAAGTAGTGAACCAAAAAGAATGGTTAACATGCATTTGAACAATAAACACAAACAATGTTTTGTTGGACAGAGTTAAGACTTCACATCATAAGCCATTAATGAATTACAAATGCATATAAACTATAAAATAACATTGCAAAAGATATAGGAAGGTACACATGTCTTGCTTTTTACCCATTTGTAATCAATGAAAATTAGACACAAAAGTATAATGTCCTTGGAGACAAAATACATGTTAACTAGCATCAATAACTATAATCTATTTTTGGATGAAATTGATAGATTGAAACTGTAGTGTATGTTTTTTCATAGATAGAACAAACAATTTCAATGTTTGAACAAATACTGTGATTCAAAATTTAATCAAAATAATATGTTTGTGGTGTCTAAATGTCCCCATCGCCTTAGTGATTGATTTATGAAGATTTTGGAAAATAGAAATTAAGTTTTTGAAATTAGCATTGCTAACAAGCCTAGAATAATTTTTCTAGATAATTAATTCTTGGGAGGAATGTGTAGTGTTCTTGTATTTTGGAAAATAGAATCTATGCACTTCAAAATAGCCTTGGAAACAAGTCAACAATCATTTTTCTAGATAAATAAATCTTGGAAGAATACAAAACTATATGTAAAAGCATCAGGCATTTTAGCAGACATTTTCTATTTCACATAGCAGCAATATTGAATCACTATAGCTTTCATTTGATCACAAAAACTTATTGCTATGATTTTTAGAGAGTAAAGAGAATTACACATGGAACATTACTTATAACTATTTGTGAAATTGGGAACAAAATTGTTTACATCTATAGTATGTATGTTTCAAATAGATGAATAAACAACTATGAAGTTATGTGGTGCATAAAAGGAGTCAAAATAAACTAAAACATAACTTATATATGTTTATGAAATTGCAAACAAAGTTGTTCACATCTATCCTATGTATGTTTGAAAGAAATGAAAACATAATTGTCAAGTTATGTGGTGCATATAAGAGGTGAAAATAAACTATTAGACTAGTCTTGATAAAAGCATTAACACAATTTCCTTGTCATTGACATTGTCAATAATAATTATGTTGTGTAGGCTCTTAGACATTTTTCTAATTCATATTGTTCTTTGTTGGAATGCTATGCTGCCTAGATCCTGCTTTACAATCAATGAGCATTACACTCCTCAGAGTGCAGTTGGTATGATATGCTATTAAGGAATAAGAATAAAAATTGGAATAGTGTAGGATAAGCACCTGTGCTATACTATTTTTTTTTTCAATTTGGTGGAGATTCTTTGCTACTTCCTTCAGTAAAAATTTTTATGATGCAATTATCAATTGCAATCGTGAATGTTCCTTGCAGTCGAAACTTCCACAACAAGAACATCATTGCATACATGTCTTTCTTGTAATTTTGAAATGGAATTGTAGCTAGATGGGGGAAACTATTTCACAACTATTGTTTATGTAGATAATAGTCCATAAAACCACCTATTGTTTGAATAGTACATTGCAAGAAATGCACATATTCAAATTTTTTTTTAGCACCACATGTTGTGCACCATCAAGATCATTGTTTGATGTTTGTGTAAGAAAACTCTTTGTTTACATGAAGTGCATATCGGTTCGTATGGAGGAAAGTGGAAATTTTTAGGTCTTAGTGTTCCAATCACCTATAATGGTAATGTATATGTAATCAATGACAAATTACAACAATGCACCATTTAGGAAATTTACAATAGCAAGGCATGCATTGCAAGCACTTTTTATCATAAATCTATACTATTGTGTAAAACGTAAATGATTTAGGTGTTTACTTCCATGTTTGAGGATTTCAGTGGTTGTAGGGAGTCCTTTGTAGATGCATCATTGATTTCATCAATGAAGCTAGACTGTGTTGTTTTCATCAAACTTGTGCCATTTGGCCCAGAACGAATAGTATTTCTGAACAATATGAAAGGGATTTTTAGTAATGCCAAGATTAGTTGAAGTATCGTATAGAGATTTGTATAACTGATGGGGACTATAAGCTATAAAATACACAATTGTTGAGATGTAAAATTCCAAGGGAAATCAATTTAAGAATTCGATGGCATTGAATTAGAGTAAGAACTTAAAACATAGATTTTTGGTGCCCTATGGCTTCTCTTGCACTTCTAGGGTTTTTCACCTAAAAGGAGAGAGATAGGGGCAAAAATGCTTATGATTCACTCAAATTAGGATGTATGTAATTTTATCTAGGCTAGATGAAGTTAAATAAATGCAATTGACTAGTCTAAATGATTGAAAATGAATGCAAAAGTGTAATTAAAGCTATGTTTGAAAACATGTTGTGTAATGCAAGCAACTATGTAAATAAAGAAAATGAAAGAAATAAGCAGAAAATGAAGTACACAGATGAATTTGAGTGCACCTAGATGAATTGTGGAGATTCTAGAGTGTTCTGTATGCTGATGAAATTCACTAATTTTTCACAATGGAACTCATTTGCCCAAGGTGGTGAATCAGTCCACTTACTAGTGAAATACTACCAGGAGTTGATTTTTGTCTGTCAGAATCTGAATATGACAAAACTCAAGTTTCTAGTCCTAAGGTGGGACTCATTCACCATAGGTGGTGAATCAATCCTCTCCCAAACTTTTGAAAAAATAGGAGACAACTTTGCAACACCAGATTTGAGAATGTTTGCTTGTCGGGTTGTCGAAGTCAAATATGTATAAAACAGATAGATAACTCTCTCCAAGCTTGAAATTGGTGTAAGTTGACTTGAAGCACCTAGCTCACATGAAAACCAATCTTCAACATCTAATAACCTATCAAATTTGTAAACAAAGGGCTGCAAACAAATAAACAATAGGGGGAAAATGATTAGGGGTTAGAGAATAGGGGTTTGCCTTGGTCAAGCCCCACTTTTGGTAATTAAACGCTTGGAAAGATAATGAAATGAAAGAGAAAGATAAACTAATAACATGCAAGTGCTATCAACTTACCTAACCCTTGATGTTGCAAGTCTAAAGTTATGTCAATCTCTGCTTCAAAGTGCTTGAATTGATATTGTAGAATTCTTGAATGCTTGAGTGAATAGGTGAATAAATGAACTTGATGAATGGGGATTGTAGGAGATGTAAAATGAGGTGAAAATCACTTATTTATACAATTGTTGTGCCTTAGTATCCATTCATACCTCATCACAGGCCGATATGAAGTGATTTTGAATAAAATCCCAAAAGGACTTTTGAAATATTTTGAATTTTGGGCCAAGGGGGACTCATTCGCCACCCATGGCGAATGGGTCCGACCTAGGACCTAAAAACAAGTGTCGGGAAAAATGTTGTATTTAATGTTATTTGTCACGATAGCATTAAAAAATACACTTAATTAAGTCATATGATGGCATAAAGGGACAAAATAAAGTATGAGAAAGATATAAATAGTGAAGATATGCCTAGAAAAGGGTGAAATCTTGTTACAAGACTTTGCAATACTTCAAAATAGGACTTGTTGATGAGTAAAAAGGTGACTTTTAGGTGAATTGTATTAAATAGAGTCTAGAAGAATGTAGAAATGTCTCACAAAATGTCACAACACTTTCAGAAGACGTTTTTATTTGAATTTTAGTACCTAAATAAGCATGTTCAAGCCATGTTACAACATAAAATTAGAGCAACATAGTTACAACACCATGAAACAAGACCTAAAAGGCCATGAAAAAGACAAGGGGCCATTTTTCTATGACACAAAACTGTATGTTCAAAAATACATATATTAATTTAATCAAATAGAAACTGTTCAAATGTCAATGTTGTCAATAGAAAAAAAAAAATTATAAGCAAGTTTGTTGTATGGAAAACAAATTGTAAAAATTCTTTGGTAAAGTCCAAAAAGGAAAGTGCTCAAATTCTATGATGTTGACATGAATTGTGTGGAACATCTTACAATGGTGAAGTCATCTTGGGTCTCTCCATCTTTAATTTGCAACTCATATTGCATTGTTGCTTGATGATGACTAGTAACAACAAAGCCAATTGTACCAATAGTGTAGTTATCATTTGATTAGATGAGCTATGAGATGGTTGTTTCGGGAATCATTATGTATTCTTTACAAACTTTATCAATGGGTTCAATGGTGCTTCTAGTAGTTAAAGCAAGGGAATGATCAAAATCCCCTTTTTCATATTGTGTTTTTTTCTTGATGACAAAATTTGTGAAACAAAGACTTGTATCAAGTGATAACAATGGAAAAATTGTATCTATTAGTTTGTTGTTGATGTTTACAGTGATTTCCATTTGACCATCCTATCAACTAAATTAACATGCACATTTTTTTTCTTTTGGTGGTGTTCCAGTATTTGTGGTAATATCAGGGCCATAAATGGCTAAAACATCACCTTCAAATGCTAAATCTGATTTTTTTGTGCATATGTCAAGGATACTTGATGGATCTATGGTTCCTGCTTTCAATCTATACATTGCGATTTGAGAAATGACAAAAATTAAATTGATAATTAAACATATAAAGATTCAACCTATATATGAAACAAACAAGATGTAGTACTTGCCTCTTTTCATATTGTTTGTCTACTGACTGATCCATATTTTTTTGTGCAAGAAATGTAGTTTTTGTTTCCAAATATTTTTGCAAGCTTATGCAATGAGATATATATGTGAAGCATGTATTAAAAAAAATTGAAAAGAGAAAAATTAGTGAGGCATGATATGATTTTGAATTTTGTTGGTGTCAAATGTCAAGTATTTACCTATTTGTAGATCCTCTAGATGTTATGGTGCAAGCTAGGAAATGCTAAGATATATGTTCCATTAAGTAGCAAAAGATTTACAACCTACAACTAACAATTTAGAAACATGATATGCATAAAAAAAATATTATATGGTTATGTTGCAACCTAGTTCTACAATGCATAAAACTTTTGACTTTTCAATCTATTTTTAATAAAGTTATGTTGTATATGGTCCACCTATTTATGAATTGTAATTGGTTTGACTTTGAAACTTGATTAAGGAAAAAATATTCAATAAAACAAGTTATCAAACCAAATGAAAGCGTTAGATATCATAGTTACAAATTTAAATTCAAAATAAATAGAAGTTTATCCTTCATGAAAAAAATTTATGTTGTATATGGTGAGCATCACTCCATAAAAATGGTGTTTACTAAAAAAAACTAGTTTTCGAAGGAGATGGAAAAAGAAGTGCAATCTGATTCCAAAAATTTGGAAAAAAATATTTAGAATCTACAGACAAAATGTCATAAATCACTAGTTGCATCTATAGACATCTAAATTTAATCACTTCCATATGATTAAATTTACTGCCTTTCCACTTATCGTATCAATATTAATTTATTAAGTTAATATTACACCTTTTGTCTTATATCGATAAAGTATTTAATTTAATAATTAATACTTTGTCTTTCACCTTATTCCTCTCTAAATTAAATAAATATGCTAATTTATTTAATTTAGTCATTTTCCCCCTTTTGATTTAAAATCAATTTAAAATTCCTCACTTTCTCTCTCCTTGTCACATCCTCCATAACCTTGCCTTAATCTGAATTAATTAATTCATGATTACGATGTGCATCATCTTAATCCAGATTAGTGTCACATCCTCCTACATTTTCCACTTGCCTTTAATCTTCCATTAATTAGCCTAATCCAATGTTTGCACAACCTTAACCAAGGTCATTAACTATTTCTAGCACCACTTTTTGGTCAATTCTTCCATTTTTCCTTTTTGGATATTGACTCTCCTTCCCATGAGAATTTTTAATTCTCATTTATTTATCCCATGTCTCTCTCCTCCCTATGTGAATTTTTAATTCACATTTCATTCTTCCAAGGCTTCTAGAACCTTGGACTTGTCACAATCTCCACATGTGACCAAGTCCCATCTTTTTGGAGCCCACCTTTTATCCTCTAGATCATCCTAGGAATGTGAATTTTTAATTCACATTTATGTCCCCAACCACCTTTCCTTTTCCCATGTAGATTTTTGAGGAATTCCAAAATTCCTCAAGTGTCCCTTTCACTCCCACTTAGGGACAAGAAATCCCTTTTTAAGGAAATCTCCTCACTCCCCAAGGTGCATGTCCTTCCTCCACCTCATGTACCTTCCTAACACCTCACTTACACCTCATATCCCCTTGTCCACTTCATCCTCCACATGTCAAGATGTGAGGGCTTGTGGGTTCTCAACCCACCATAGCCCTTCATCTTGGCCTTGTTGGAGCAATCTTGACCGTTGAATTCTTTAGAGAATTCAAATTCTCCTATAAATACCCCCTCCTTAAGGGAATTTTCAACACTTAGCCATTTGATAACTACATGTTGTCAATTTACATCCTCAATCCTTTGCCATCATTTAGCCATCTCTTTTGATCATATTGCACATTGAATCTTGCATTTTAGTCACTCAAGCAACCATCTAAGGAGCATACAAATCATTCCAAGCAAGGGCCAATCAAGGAGACATCAACAGCAAGGAAGGTGAAATCGTTTCTATTTCGTTTTATCCATTTTCTTCTTGTTTTATCACTCCTTTGGCTAATCTCGAGGTGTCTTTGGTATTTTATCATTTTGCATTCTTAAGTTGTTTTGCATATTTAGTGAAGGATAAATTCCAAGGTATACATTTTTGGCACGCCCGGTGGCACCCACAAACAGGTTCTTGCATTTAACCCTTGTTTTTGGCTAAGAATTGTGCAGGAAAAGGTCGTAGAAAGGTGGAAGCACCCCTGTTTCTGCCGCAGAAAGGCAAAAGTGCCCCTGTTTCTGCTGCAGAAAGGCGGAAGTGCCCTCTGGCCTACTGCAGAAAGGCGGAAGCACCCTTTGCCTTGCTGCAGAAAGGTGGAAGTGCCCTTCAATCCGCTACAGAAAAGCGGAAGTGCCCTACATCTCAAATTTTTACTTTCTTCTAACGAGTTTGTTGCAATTAGAGATAAATTTAAAAGGATTTTCTAACACGTTTCTCACAGTGGAAGGGGCACAACTTTCTTGTTTTCTTGGAAATCTGATAAAGTTTACTGCAGAAAGGTGGAAGCGCCCTCTAACCTTTTGTTACAGAAAGGCGGAAGCACCCTCTAACCTTTGTTGTAGAAAGGTGGAAGCGCCCTCAAACTCTGTCCTACCACAGAAAGGCGGAAGTGCCCCCACTTTTGTTACAGAAAGGCGGAAGTGCCCCATTTTGTTGCAGAAAGGTGGAAGCGCCCCTATTTTTACTGCAAAAGGGTGGAAGGGCCCCAAAACAACATAGTTTGGAAGGTAAAACAGTCATTTTAGCTTCGTTTTTGCTCCCATTTTTTTTGCTATTTTCAAGTAGTAACCCTCTAACATTGTTTTGGCAAGGATAGTGGTGTTTTTTGCTAATGTTTTACAGCATATTGTGGTGAAATTTGACCAAGGACGAAGAAGAAGATAGCTAACATTTGTTTGCAGGGCCATTTATTTGATCAGATCTGCAAAAAATTATCCTTGTTGTTTTGAAACATAGTCTAATTAGGGGAGTAAACTTCATTGCTTGTTGTGACTGTATGTTCTTGTGTTACCCAAGGGGCATTAATTTTTTTTCGCTTTCCCCTTGCACTTTGTGTGAGCCTGGGGAGTGTTGATGGTGTTTTCTGCACAGCAACAACTCAGACAGAAAATGATATTCTATCTCTCTTGAAAGATAATCTTCAACAATGAATTGCTGAAAATCATCCCAAGGTCTCTCGGGTGTCAGGTCATGACAATGCATAAACAACTCAGATAATATGTGAAAATGCTGGTAATCACAAGGGGCCTTACAAATGAACAATGCTGGAAGTGAATTTTCCCCAGATGCAACAATATGTTGATGCTTTCAATCCTAAAACTAACCAAGATTCAAAATGAACAGCAAAAGAGATAAGGGTTTAGAGAGATTCTATTATATTCTAACTCCTAAGATCAATCACAATAATGATGAAAGCTGCAAATGGACAGATCCCCAATAAAACCAATCTCTGCTTGATCAAGGACAAACCTGCAACTACACAGAAATGGTGCGATCTTCTGGGGAAATTTGAAGATTTTCAGACTTTGAACATTCATTCACATACCCAACTGCTGGCGCAATGTAAACAAGCATTCACAGTTGAACTTAGCACAGAAGTGAGGCCCAGACTAACTTTACACAGCAATCTACAATCAGCAAATTGCTAAAAGTATGGACCGGAAATCGATCAACATCATTAAAATTTCACCACCATTGTAAAAGAGCTGAAATCTAACATCTAACATCTAACATCCAACATCTGAGAATCAAGAACAAGAAACCATAAAAACTGTCGAAAATAAATACAAAGTTTGCCAAATCAACAATCCAATTGCATTATTTTTCCAGCATTACATAACAATTTCAAGTCCCTCATCTCCTACAACTAATTCTGAAAACTACTTGCCAATTATGGCCTAGCCAAACTCCTAAAATCTCCCTTTACAAATGAGGCAAAAATGCCATTTATAGAAGACCCCAAACATGTCGGCCTAATTAGATTTTACAATAATGACTGGCCCCAAAACAGGTCGGCCTAAGGAGAATTTCAAAATAGGACAAGATTTGCATTAAATGCATGAATATTATCCATGTCGGCCTACGATCTCCAGCAAGATCAGATTGACGTGTCCTCCAAAAAGTCCTCCAGTGACAGTTTTGGCACGGATTCTTAGGTAGGTCCCACTTTGAAAATTTAAACTGAACACTTCCAGATTTCTTTCTTTTGGCACGAATCCATATGCAAGTCCCCCTTTTAATATTTGTTTAGTCCTGAAAAATAGATATCATCATTAATAGCCCACATGTTCAAATTAAATTTGAATAAAATTTTGACCTTTCTAAAAAAACTTACATTTTTATAAGGAAACTTTTCATTTTCAGAATTTTTTCCGTTTTGGAAATTTTTATTTTCAATTTTTTTATCTCAAGAAATTTTCATTTTGGGATCATTTTTGAAAATTTCCATTTTGGAAAGTTGGAAAAATTTTTTGGAGAAACCCCAAAGGGAAAATCCAGACCGCAAAAATCCGAATGTGTGGGAATCCAGAAGAAATCCAGCAACAGATTATGGGAAATTCCAGCCGGACAGGATTATGGGAAATTCCAGCCGGACTGGAAAATCCCAGATTTTGTTCAAAACCTAGTTTTTCCGAAGCACAACTCGGGGGAAGGACTTGGACAAGCAAGATAAACATCTAAAGACCCCCAAAGGAAATGAAAGTAATTAAATTAAGGGGCCAAAAGACACCAAAAGCCAATCCGGGAAATTCCAGGCAGACAGGATTATGGGAAATTCCAGCCGGACAGGATTATGGGAAATTCCAGCCGGACTGGAAAATCCCGGATTTTGTTCAAAACCTATTTTTTTCAAAGTGCAACCTGAGGAAATCACTTGGGCAAGCAAGATAAACATCTAAGGACCCCCAAAGGCAATGAAAGCAATAAAATTAAGGGGCCAAAAGCTAGAGCAAAAAGAGGGTCCCCACTTTCAGTGGGGCGTGTGTGCAAAACTGCACAACAGGGAGTAGTTGGAGATGGTTAGTGTCTTCTTTCTAGTGGGACCTGCTTGGGGATTTCATCACCCCAAGGGAAGATTCCAACCACATGTACCGGCAGGGTATATAAAGGGGGGAGAATGAAAGTTGTACCCCAATCTAGTCGCGTCGTAATTGGCAGAGCATCGAAGCTATGGTGATACCTAGATAGACGTAAAGAGTTGGTCCGAACCTTTCAGTATCTTGCTGGGATTCCGACTCACGCTTGTGACAGACTGGTGTTCACGATTGTGCCTCACATACCGAAAGTATATCGAGGACTCCCTAGAAGCCTTGTGTATCCTAGATTAAGACTTTGCCTTGCCATACCCTTAATATTAATCATAGGATTGTGCTTGCTTGAAGTGTTTTCTTGTGAAAAATTTGTCAAATCTTTTGATACTTTGGCCTTACTTCATCATTTTGCATCCTTGCCATAGCTTTTTCTACCAAAACCAAACTCTGTCCTACCCCAGAAAGGCAGAAGTGCCCCTGTTTCTACTGCAGAAAGGTGGAAGCGCCCCTTATTTTGCTGCAGAAAGGTGGAAGCGCCCCTGTTTCTGTTGCAGAAAGGCGGAAGCACCATTGTTTCTGCTGCAGAAAGGCAGAAGCGCCCCTGATTCTGCTGCAAAAAGCTACCTACGCCCCTAATTTTGCTGGCTATGCCCCTGATTTACTGCAGAAAGCTGCCTACACCCCTGATTTTGCTGGCTACGCCCCTGATTTACTGTAGAAAGCTGCCTTACGCCCCTGATTTTGCTGGTTACGCCCCTGATTTACTACAGAAAGCTGCCTACGCCCCTGATTTTGTTGTCAACGCCCTGATCTTTGCTGCAGAGGGGCGAATTTTCCCTCCTGAACACTTGAAATTGGCCCATTTGGATCCATTTAGCCTCTAAACCATCATTTAATCATTCCCAACCATTATCTCATCAACCTAAGCCTCCATTTTGTCACCCTAAGCTTGCCGAAACCTCCATTTGATCCGTTTAAACCTCCATTCTATCACTCCAAATCTTCGTTAGCCATTATAGATCCCCATTCATTTTCCACAATCATCTTTAATCTGCCTTTTTTTCATTTTAATTTTCCATTCAAAATCCCATACCCTCACCTAACAAACATCACAACTTTACCATTCACATTGCCAAACACAACCCATAACCAAACGTCCTAACCTCGTATTACAAAGCGGTTACCCAAATTGACCATAGCACTTGAAGTTGATTATTGGTTTTTAACTTCAACCCCAATCAATTCACTTCCGTCTTGAGGTGAATTTTGTGTTGCAAGTTATCATCCTCAGCCCAATCAATCCATTCCTACCTTAGGGTGGATTCGGTGTCGTAATCATCCTCTTAATCAATCAAAGCTCTAGGGTCACTAAGGGTAGCCTCCTGTGATTAAACTCAAGGTCTCCCTCTCATCTCTTACCATCCAACCATACCCATCCAATAGTCTAAATCCAATCCAATCAAATCCAATCCAATCCAATCAAATCCAATCCAATCCAATCCAAACCAAATCCAATCCAATCCAATCAAATCCAATCCAATCAAAATCAAATCCAAATCCAAATCAAATCCAATCCAATCAAATCCAAATCTAATCCAAAGTCCAATCCAAATCAAGTCCAATCCAATCTAATCCAATCAATCAAAATCCAATCTAATCCAATATATCCCAACAAAATCTGATCCAAATCCAAACCCCCATCCAAATCACACCTTATCCAATCACAATCAAATCATTCGACAAAGACATTAATCTACTCGTCTAGCATTTGCATGCCTGTTCAGACCCATTCACAGGCAAAGAAAATGGCCGACCGTCAAGCTCAGAGTGCCCAACCAAACAACCCCCAAGATCCCAAAAACACAATCAATGTCTCATTAGATCCTAACAAGGGTACCAACGTCTTTCATGATCCTCATAATGGCACTTCATCACATTCTATCACTGAGAATCAGAATAACTCGCCACATGGTGAAGAGAGTATGGTTAATGTACCTGAACTCACACTTGAGAAACATTTTAGTAATCCTGCCAATGTACAAATGACTGATCGTTTGCTTGAGAAACATGGTGAAGAAATCTTGGCCCACTTAATTGAGAAAGGTGTCAAACCCCCCTCAAATGTTGACTGGTCCAAATATGGGGGTACCCCATCTAACGTACTCCAAGGGTCCCAAAATGCACCAAAAGGTTCATACTTCTCCAATGTTCCTCTAGTAGAGGGTTGGCATCAACCTGAATTTGGCAACGCCATTCTTTATCAGGTTAACTATCCCCCACACGCTTCGACCTCAGCTATAGGAGGACCTCAAGTGCCTGATTCCAATAATCCTTTTGCTTATGGCATGCCACAAAACGTCCCACAACCTCCACCATTAACATTAACCGCACCCCCTCCTGCGAACCAACCTACAGTCAACGTTGGGGGCACCTCCTTTGCCACATCACTTCCACCTCCTAGGACTACAAACCTACCACCTCAACAGGTTCCCCAATCTACCATTCCGCCTCAAATACCTCCACAAGGCACACCCCAGCTAAACATTCCGAGCAGTATCCAACAACCCCCTCTACAAAACGCGCCCACGCTACCTCCACCATCTCATCCACAACAATCTATACACAATACTTTGGCCTCTTCACAACAACCATCCTACCAATCACAAGGCAATCCATCTCAGCCGACTGCATAGACCATATCTCCCTTTCTCGCATCTCTTTTGCATCCAAAGGCTCAACCACAACACAATATCCCACCTCAGTCCATACAACACTTGACATCACAACAACAGCCTCCCCAACACTACTATCATCATCATCAACTGCAATTTCCCCAACAACCGTTTTATACAACCTCCCAACAATCACAACAATATCCTCAATATCAACAAACCAACACGCAACGCCCCATCCAAGTTCCTCAACAACCTACCCCACACCTTTACCAAATGAATTCATATCATGCCCCACGACAACAACCCCCGTATCAACAAAATCCCCCATCTTACCAGCAAGTCATGTCATCATCCAATCATCCAAACCCATATTTCAACAACCCGACACCCTTTCAACAAGATCCCTCATCTTTCTATCACCAATATCCCCCCAACCCACCACCAGCTAGTTCGGATTTGTTGGAAATCAAAGCCGCGCTTAAGGATCTTCAAGCTGGGGCTACAAAACAATCATTCAAATTTGAAGATATATGCCCATATCTGTTTGATCCCTCCATCTCATTGGTCCCATTTCCCAAACATTTCGAGATTCCAAAATTTGACAAATACAAGGGAGACAAAGACCCTAAGGCTCATTTGCAGGATTTTTATTCGTAGTGTCAAGAAGTCATGTACAGTGATAACTATCCCTTACGCTTGTTTCCATGAAGCTTAGCAAGCCACGCCTTGGATTGGTTCATGACTCTCGAAAAGTGATCCATAAAAACTTTTGCAGACTTATCAGAACAGTTCGTATCCTACTTCTCTTTCAACTTGTAGAAGGATACAGACACCTTAGATCTCCTGAAAGAGAAACAACGAGATGGAGAAACCTTTACCAGCTACCTCCAACGGTGGCGTGCATTAGCTAGTCGAATGAAAAATCCTCTGAAAGAAAAAGACATGGTTACCCTTTTCATGGAAAATTCTCATCCTGACATGGCCCACAATTTTAGACTACATTGAGTCACCACTTTCGTAGAGATAGTGGAAAAAGAACCTATCCTTGAACGTGCCCTTATTGCCAAAGGACACATCAAAATACACAGTCATGATAAAGAAAGGTCATATGGAGATAAACCACAATTCTAGAATAAGAAAAAAAATGCGATGAATGACGGAGTGACAGACACCAAACATGTCCAAGTGGCTAATGCATCCCAAAAACAACAGTCGTCTATACCCAACGCCATATCTGTACCACAGGAGGCACCTCGTCCCCCTCAACAGTCAAACCAAAAAATTCAAGGGAACACCAAACGTCAATATGACCAATTGGAAGAACCCTTAAGTGTTGTTTTTAATAAATTGTTGCAAATCAATTACCCCATCGCATACCCTACCACCAAACCATTCGATGAGTCCAAACCCAAGCCGGCATGGTTTAAAGATAATGAGTATTGTGACTTTCATAAAATCAAGGGGCACTCCTTGAATAAGTGACAGGGTTTAAAAAATTATGTCCAAGATCTCATCGATCGAGGAGATATCAAGGTTGACCCTAGTCAACCTTCGTCGTCCAATGCTCAACTGCAAATCTATCAAAACACCTTCCCAAACCATAGTCAAGGTCCTAGCACCTCCAATAGTAATCCCCAAAACAACAGCACTAATAATGTGAATTACAAGAATGCGCCCTTCAATTATGAAGGTGTTATTCATTACATTGAACAGGTGGAACTTCGAGTATCCATGATACACGTTAAAGCCAAAGACCCTCAATGTGTTGTAACTACATGATGAGCCCGGTTAACCGTCCCTGCAGCCTCTGCGCCCATCCAACCCACTCCTGTAAACTCTCGATATAATATCCTTGATCACCTAAGGAAGACCCCCGGCTCATATCTCCATTTTGGATTTGCTTAAGTCTTCCCTGGTACATCAAGAAATCCTTAATAAAGCCTTGCAGGAGACCCATGTACCAAATGACATTGACCCCACACAATTCCAAGCTTTGGCGGGACACTTGGCTTTGTCTCATCACCTCCACTTCAGCCAAGATGATATGCCCAACATTGACGTCAATCACAACCGCCCCCTACATATCGAAGTCATAGTTGCCCAACATAAAATAAAAAGGGTCCCGGTAGATAATGGCTCCGCCCTTAATTTATGTACTTTGAAATTCATAAAACAAGTAGGGTATACCCAAGCGGACTTAAGCAACCAGATCATTACAATCAAGGCTTATGATAATGCAAAAAGAAATTCAGAGGGGATTATCAATCTTCCTGTCCAAGTGGGACCAGTGGTTCAGTACATCACTTGTCATGTCCTTGATCTGGACTTGCCATATAATCTCCTCCTCGGCCGTCCATGGCTCCATGCTATGCAAGCCGTTCCCTCCACCTACCATCAATGCCTTAAATTCCCAGTCAATGGACAAGAGATCACCATCTATGCCGACCCCCAACCGTTTGAATATTGTCGAGCTTTAGAAGCATCTTTTCCCCATTTACATTATTGCCCTGGGGTTGAAATGGGGGCATCTCAGTCATCACCTGTTAACCTACCATCCACCGTAACAACCGCTCCATCTTCCACTGACCCTACAGTCATAAAAGTCCAGATCATTGACAAAGGGTGTGGCGAGTATGAAATGCATACTGCTCTTAATGTAGCGACCATGCCACCATCGCCACACGAGTATGGTCAACCTTCCCATGCTACCCCAAAGGAAGACAAGACTGTCACCTTCCATGGCAAAAATATCCCTACCACCACTTTCGTATCCCCAAGCATCAAGACAGACGCGCCAGAAGAAGACATAAGCCAAGGGGTTTATCGAGAAGAGCCCGAACCAGAAACTCCTCTCAAGGAATACTTCCAAGAAAAGTACCCTTGGCCAACAAAGTTCGTAGAAAAGCATAACTATCAAGGCAAAGGCCTAGGGAAGCAAGAACAAGGGTGGTTACAACCCATTGATACGTCTCCGCTACCAAAGAAAGTAGGAATTGGGTATGACAGCAAACAGAAAAGCCCCGCAACATCATCTAACACTTCTATTAGTATCACCATGGACGAGGGATCATTAGCAGACATACCCGAGGAGGAATCCATCATACATGCGTACGATGATGTTGATCACACTGACTTGTCGTCCATGTTTGAATGCCTATCCGTTTGCACCATTAGCCTATCCCTCTGTCACCCAAAACTCATTGATTGGGACCTACATAATACCACACCTGTCAGTATGTCTACGGACACGTATGTCAACCTTATGGGATTGGGGGAAGATGAACACTCCAGTCGCAAAAATAAAAGTAAGAAAAATAAAAAGTGGTCATCTAGTGAAAACCTCCCTGAGGCACTTCTTGACCTGGAAAAAGTAAAAATAAAGGACGCATCTGAAGGAAAAAACCTCGAGGAGGCGCTGGAAGATGGAGATGTTCATCTTCCCCTTATGGGAACTCAGCTATCTGTCAGATCATCTGTTCTGATTGAAGAGATGCAAGAAATTAATTTGGGCACTGCTAAAAGTCCTAAGATCACCTATGTAGCCAAGTCACTCTCCGAACAAGAGTATCCTATCTTTGCACAGCTACTCCGAGAAGGAATCATCAACTTTGCCTAGTCATACTCAGACATGCCAGGCTTAGACCCTGCTTTAGTGGTCCATCACTTAGACATTCACCCAGACGCCAAACCTGTCAAGCAAAAACTCCGTAAGATGCATCTGCAAGTCGCATTATTGGTTAAGAAGGAATTAGAGAAGTTACTGGATGCGGGTTTTATCAAACCAATTGACTACTCCGAATGGATCTCCAATATAGTTCCAGTTGCCAAACCCAACGGAGATATTTGGGTCTGTACGGATTTTAGGGATCTCAACAAAGCCTGCCCAAAAGACGATTTCCCTCTTCCTAATATTGACATGTTGGTTGACCTAATAGTAGGGCATGAGATGTTGTCCCTTATGGATGCTTCTCCGGTTATAACCAGATCCGAATTGCACCTGAAGACCAACATAAAACGGCCTTCACAACTCCTTGGGGCACCTTCTGTTACAATGTTATGCCCTTCGGTCTCAAAAATGCAGGGGCAACGTATCAAAGAGCCATGATAGTTATCTTCCATGACCTCATCCATATCATCATGGAAGACTATGTTGATGACTTATTAGGGAAATCCAGAACGCGAGCAGAGCATCTCGCCATTCTGAAAAAGATATTTGAGCGATTAGAGCATTATAAGTTGCGGTTGAATCCAAAAAAGTGTATCTTTGGGGTCACGTCAGGGAAGTTGCTTGGTTTCATAGTCTCTCACAGAGGTATTGAAGTTGATCCTGCCAAGGTAAAGGCTATTCTGGACATGCCGCCTCCACGCAATCTAAAGCAGTTAAGAAGCCTCCAAGGAAAGATGCAGTCCATTCATCGGTTCATAGCCCAGCTTGCAGATAAATGTTAGCCATTTACCCATCTTTTGAAAAAATATTCCACCTTCCGATGGACTACACAATGTCAAATGGGTTTTGATAAAATCAAGGAATATTTAGCTCATCCACCAATTTTGATGTCGCCTATTCCAGGAAAACCCCTCCTGCTTTATATCTCTGCTACCTCAGTCGCACTGGGGGCATTATTGGCGCAGCATGATGAGTCACTCAAAGAAAGGGCAATCTACTACATCAGTCAAACTCTGGTTGGCTATGAGTTAAATTATTCCCCTATGGAAAAAGCTTGCCTAGCACTAGTTTTCAATACACAGAAACTCCGCCATTACATGCTCAGTCACCCAGTCAAGTTAATCGCTAAAATTGATCCCTTGAAGTATCTTTTATTTAGAACCACTTTGACTAGTTGCATGGCCAAATGGGTCATGCTCCTCAGTGAATTTGACATAGAGTATGTAGAGCGCAAAGCCATAAAAGGACAAGTTATTGTTGATCAATTGGTTGAAGCACCATTGGCAGATGCTTACCCCTTAGACACTGAATTCCCGGATGAAGAAATCTATACAGTGACAGAGGCACCGACTTGGACGCTATATTTCAATGGCTCATACACCCATAATGGATCTAGGGCAGGAATTCTATTGGTCACCCCTCAAGGTGACTACATCCCAAAATCATTCAGGATAGCGTTTCCCTGTACCAATAATATGGAAGAATATGAAGCTCTCCTCACTGGCCTTAGAATTGCAAAACAGTGGCACATTACACATTTGAAAGTCTTTGGGGATTCCTTGCTGGTTATCAGACAAGTTAATGATGAATTCCTCACAAAAGATGACAAACTGTTACCCTATAAATGCATGGTGGACGATTTCAAGAAATATTTCACCTCCATATAGTTTGATCAAATCCCTCGGGTGCAGAATAAAGCAGCAGATGCCATGACCACTATTGGTTCTTTGATTGACATGCCCAAGGATCGAACAGAGTGAGTTTTTTGTCGAACAACTGTTAATCCCTACATATGATGTTCCCGACACTGACATGGTGTGCAATATTGTAGGCCCCACCTCCCTGTGGTACCAAGACATATATACTTACCTCCGTGACAATACCATACCCCCAGAACTTACACGCAACCAACGTAAATCCTTTATCCATCGTTCGTCCCAGTACATTATTGTTGGTGATACGCTTTATCGTTGCGGGTACAATGGAATCCTCCTGAGATGTCTGAATGAGACTGAGACCCAAACGGTACTAACGGAAGTACATGGTGGTATTTGCGGGGCTCACTCAAATGGTATGGCTCTGGCCAAAAGGATCTTACGAACTGGATATTATTGGCCTACACTGGAGCACGATGCTTGCGAATTTGTGAAAAAATGCCTTCCATGCCAACAGCATGCGGATTTGATCCATGTCCCAGCACAAGATCTTCAGCCTCTCCTGGCACCCTGGCCATTTTCTCAATGGGGTTTCAACTTGATTGGCAAGATTCACCCACCATCATCCGACGGCCATACATTCATCATCACGACAACTGAGTACTTCACCAAGTGGGTGGAAGCAATGCCACTCTCCCAAATCACCGGTACCCAGATTTCTAAATTTATCCTCTACCATATTCTCTGCATATATGGTATCCCATCCACCATCATTTCTGATAACGGAAAGCCATTTAAAAACCAAGCCATGAAACACCTCTGCGACACCTTCCATATTCAACATCATTGGTCGACACCTTATTATCCTCAGGGTAATGGTCAGGCAGAAGCAACCAACAAGACCCTCATCCGCATCCTGAAAAAGGTTGTTAATAACACTGGACGAGATTGGCACCTTCACATTCATCCCGCCCTCTGGGCATACCATACATCCATCCACACCCCAACAGGTGCCACCCCATACTCTTTAGTATACAGCGCTGAAGTCGTCTTGCCAATCGAAGTTGAGCTCCCCTCATTGAGAATTTCTTTGAAGAACCTCATCAGTGAAGAAGATGCTCGCGTTGCACGCCTTGCGCAGCTAGAGCTACTGGATGAACGAAGAATACAGGCCTATGATCACCTACAAGTATATCAGAATCACCTCAAGCGTCATTACAATAAAAAGGTCCGCCCTAGACAATTCCAAGTTGGTGAGCTTGTCCTCAAAGAAAACCAACGCACTCTGCAAGACCGTGACAAGAAAGAAAAATTTGAGGCAAATTGGCTAGGGCCGTATATCATAACTGCCAAATATGGATCTGGAGCCTACAAGTTGACCACTCTGGAAGGAGACCCCCTTGATGAACCTGTCAATATTCTCCATCTAAAAAGGTTCTACGCTTAATTCCGCTTGATCTACCCTATCAAAAAAAAATTAAAAAAATTAAAAAATCCAAAAATAGTAAAGAGAAATAAATCCGTCCTATGGTGAAAACCACCTCTTGGTGGCGCCTTGGATAAGTATGGATGGTGAAAACTTGTCAACAGGCACCATCCGTAAAGGGATCAATCATTATCTACCTGGCGTCCTAGTTATTTTATGTTATCATCCACCTTATCGTCCCCACCCACATCAGCCCGGGTCGCTTGGTATTTGTTGGTTGAGCACTGAACGACCCACCTTACCTATCCCTTATCCTGAGCTTCTTTATATCCCAATTTGAGCTTGTGTCTTTCATTTCCCTTTGTCGATCAGTCTGTGTCGTCATCATCCATTGTGTCGGTCTCCATCTAGGTCTCATCCTCCTGCGTCACTTTCATCCTTCGTCGAACTACATCACCCCTGCGCTTTCACGTAGGCAAGGCTGATCACTCGATCTGCCCCCGGGGCACTTTTGGATCAACCTTGTTTTGGTTCTCCATCACTTCATCTTCCCCAGTGTCTTTCCATTTTTATCCATGGTCCTTTATCGAACTACATTGCCCCTGCGCTTCCACGTAGGCAAGGTTGATCATTTGATCCTCCCCGGGGCATTTGTCTGTCACGTTTTGTGTCTTTCATCATCAGTCACCATTGTCTTCTTTCCGCTTTATCCATGGTCTTTTTCCATGAACTACGAGGGCTTTGCGCTTTTACGTAGGCAAGGCCAATCTATGATCGGCCCCCGAGCCCCTAGGTCTTTAGGTTGTGTCTTGTCTCCCTTGTGTTGTGTCATCAAGCTATGCCTTTATCTAGCTGGTCCTTAACAAACAAAACCCACTTGTACCAATGAATCTAATCAATTTTGAATATCCTATATCATATCGATCTTTTCGCTTAGTATCCATCATAGATCTAATCAGGATGCATCCTTCCTAACAGACCTTATAAATTCCATCCATCCCCTTGATCCTATGGCAATGGACATTTGAAATTGATTGCGATCTTTTGATGCTTTTGGTTTTTGTTTATCATTTGAGCTCCCTATGATCACTTGTCAAAGCAACCATAATCCATCATATTATGGTGTGTTTTGAATGGTCTACATAGGGGCATATCTTGATCTTTTATTTGATTGTGTCTTCTCGGTTGTCCCACATAGTACCCACCAAGATCCTAGAGGTCTTGTGTTATGTTGGGGCATCCTTTCGTGCTTGTGGTTATCTCAATACCGGACCCAAACAAAGTCTTTGTGACTTTGGGGTATTGGGATAGCTTTCTTGTCTGGCGTGTTTGTCTTATGCATTAGACACTACTCTACCTCGGTCCTCTATACCTTGGTGTATCATGTCTTATGCTATAGCAAAAACCAGTGCTCCAAAGATGGTAAATTGAATTAGGATTGCATTTCTCATAATCATTGCATTCACACTCACCCTATGGTTTTGGTTGTGCAAATATTTTCCCCCATTCTTTTCCATTCTTCTCGGGATACTGATACCTTTTGATAGATGCCAAATAACATCCATCTTCCCCATCACTCCATACCCACCTCCCGTCATCGCGTCAGTTCTTATTGGCACTTATGGCCATGTGTTATTTCCTCTAAAATTACAAAAATACTATGCCATATCTCCATCGTCGCTTGCATTACGTGTTAGGTCCATCACCACCTGCATCATACATCGCCACCTACATCATCACATGTTAGGTCCATCCATACTTCGCCACCTGCATCACAAAGAGTTAGACGCATAATACATCATCTCCTGCATATATAAAATATTCATACAAAACCTATCATACACATAAGACCCCATAAGTACACATAACATATCACCATGCGCATATCATATCACCATGCATCAATAAAACTATTCATATTCCATAAGTACATATATCCAATCATCCACATGAGCATCTTAATAAACCATCGCATAAGCATAAATAAACATGAGCATAAAATTATTCATATCATCCATGTGAACATCTCATATCATGAACATGAGCATAAATAAATCAACACATGCGCATAAATAAACCAATACATCCATCCGCATAAACATAAAATACCATATACGCATGCATATAATCACCCATCATAAAAGGAAACATACTACATGATGTCAATAAAAACTATCCCATACAAAATAATATAATATCTGTCACATGTCCATCATACATCGCCTAATAAGATACAAAATCCAGAGACGTGGAACACCTCTACCCTCTGGCGACATACATAAACCATCCATCCTGTATCTACCAAAAATAACCAATGTCTTGCATCTGCCTGCTCTACTGTGAGCTACCCACATCTGACCTCTGCGGAGAATCAAGTGCTGGCCCTCTATGTGCTGGAGTCCCCTGGTACTTACGAGTGGGTGTCCCCTAGTAACCGCTGTATGGAGACGGCGTCTGCCGATAATCGCTGAATCCCCTAGTGCGTGTCCCTAAAGACTGGGATGGCCCTGGTGGCTGTGGAGCCTGGCTGACGTAGCGTGCAGTGCACTGCATTGGATCTGGAACAACCTGCTCATATACCCCTCTCCAATAGCTAGCCTGCTGCATAAACTCATCCCTCTGCCCAGCTATCAGTCTTGCGACATTCCGCTCATGCCGATACCGATCTCGATCTGCGCTGATCACCCGCCTCTCCTACTCCCATACCTCCTGAGCTAACCGACTATGTGCTAGCTCTGCCTGTAGTCGATCCCTCTCTCTCTCCACAATCTGCACATCTACTTTGGCCATCCCACCCTCACCTTGACCTGTCAGAACACAAACCATCGCAGCATCCCTCTCTACCTGTAGGGCCTACGCCCGCATCTCTGTTGAATCCCTCTCCCTCTCAGCCCCCTATGCCCGAGCCACAGCTGCATCTCTATCCCTCTGGAGAGCCTGTGCCCGCAACTCTGCTAAATCCCTCTCTCCGGAGAGTCGCTACCTCTGCTACTACCTCATCTCTCCCCCTCTGCAGTGTCTGTACCTCTGCCTCCGCTGTCGCCCTCTCACTCTGAAGGCGTGCCTGTGCCACATCCCTCTCTGCCTCCATCACCTGTACCTGCGCCTATGCTGTGTCCCTCTCAGCCCGCATAATCCGTGCCTGCTCTACTGCCACGGCCTCCCTCTCCTGCATCAACCCCATATCTCCAAGTGCTTGCTCAGGGCAATGTACCCTGTCCTGAAGCTCGTCCAAGTCTCGCTGGGGATCTCCTACCTGCTAACTGGCACCTCCTATCCCCTGCTCAGCTCCCTGCTTTGTCCTCCCCTTGGGCTCTCCCCTAGACTGTAAAACCACGACCTCTGCCTGTAACCTGTCGCGGTCCCATGTCATACTAGTCAACTCGCTCTGTATCCTCTGCACCTCTGCCTGTGCCCTGTCCCTCTCCCTCATTGCTCCTGCTAGCTGGAAAGTAATGGTGTCATAATCTATCAAGGCCTCCTTCTCTACTCTGGCTAGCTCAACCTCTAGAACCCTCACTCTTCGCTCTGCCATATGTACTCTCGCCTCTGCTCCCCTCGCCTGCACAATGGGATCCTCCGGTACATAAGGCACTAACGCTAATGCCTCTACTGCTGCAACATCCTCTGCCGCCGCATCTCTGTCAACATCCATCACATCCTCCTCCCCAACCACCAGCTCTATCCCATCATCCCATCATCCTCCCCATCCCCCTCCCCAACCACCCGCTCTAATTCCTCCTCCCCACCTGCTGGTTGCTCCCTATCCCCATGCTCATGTCCCTCGTCATGGTCCTCCACAATCCGGCAAACGTGAAATCGTCCCGCCTCTCCCTGTCTCTCAACCACGAATCAATGTCGTGGTGACCTCCTCTCCTCTCCTGGTGCTGCTCTGACCTCCTCCTCCTCTCTGCTCTCTGACTCCTGATGCCCCCCATGACTCTCTACCATCGGCCGAACCCACAACTGCCGTGGCTGCCCATGCCGACCTACCACGAACTGTCTCCTCCCCTCCTCTGCAGTACCCCTCGCACCTACCACCTCCACCTCCTCCATATCATCAACATCCATCACCTCCTCTACCCTCTGCTCCCCCTGGGCTCTCTGAGGTTGTCCCCTCTCCCGCTGTCGACCCTCTCTATCCACCCTCTGCCCCTGGGCTCTCTGTGGCTGCCCCCTCTCCTGCTGCTGACCCTCTCTGTCCACCCTCTGCCCCTGGGCTCTCTATGGCTGCCCCCTCTCCCACTGCCGCCCCTCTCTCTGCCCTCGTCTCTGATGTCTCCTCCTCCTCCCTGCTCTACCTACCTACTCTCCCTCCTCCCCCTCCGGCTCCTCCGCTGGTCCCGCACCTACTACCCTCAACCTCGGATGAATAGGCGTAATCCTCTCCCATAACCTGTTCTGAAACCACCTCCGATATCGCGCAGTCACCACTGGTACCTGCTCTCCTCATGTCCTCCCTGGATAGGCCTCCTATCCTGCTGTCATCCATGATGCCTTAGCTGTCACCGGTGCTATGCGGCCTCCCCATGGTAGCTCTCTACTATACCGCCGGAACAAGATCGGCGCCGACGAAATATCCTGAATCAACCCAAACTGTCTTTGCACTCTGTCTGGCCGATGAGACTCTACTATGCGTGATAGCGAACCAATAATAAAACATCAGCTCAGAAAATATCCCTCATGCCTCCCAGTATCTGACCATCCCCTGAACTGACGCGCCCTATATGGCCGCCACTCTATCTCCCCTGAACGCAGATCATCAAATGCTCTCCTCCACCCCTCCATCCCCCCTGCATCTCCAAGCGGAAAATCCACCCTCTCTCCTCTCCATACTCCCAAATGATAGGCTCCCGGTCATCCACTATCCCCCTCCTCACCACTATCACCCTAGTCACTGCAATATGCTCCCATGCCCAGATCTGCAGTAGTGTCACATGTGTCACACTCGAGATCTCTCGATAGTAGATCCCGTGCATATCTATGTACAGCTGTGCCAATACGCAGGAACCCCATGAAAACGGTCCCCCCCGCCACTCAACAATGTGGCAGATCACCTCCATATACCGTAGGCTACATGTCCATCTGCTCCGATCTGGCAGCAGTATCCCACTAATCAGGCCACACAAAAATAACGGTAAGGCTGGCACACCCACTACCAAACATCCGTCTAAATCCAACTGCCCTTTCACCAGGGGCAACCTCACCTAACCAAACAACACTCTCAATGTCTCCTGTAGCTCTGCCCCTGTAGACACCACCTCGCTCACCAATCGGCCAACAATCGGTAGCCCCAAAATCTGCCAGACATCCTCCAGTGTCACGGTCATCTCTCCTATCGCGAAATGAAACGTCGACGTCTCTGAGCTCCACCTCTCTATCAATGCGATCAACATCGCCGCATGTGCCCTGACCTCTGGAAACCGAATACAGTGACCTAGCCCTCCATGATCCAACGCCGCCTGGTCCTCCCAATTCATCGCTGCTATCGTCACCGCCATCACCTCCGACCGTCACTCATGCACGCGTAACCGGTCAACACTCTGCATCAACAAACACACTTATCTTTATTCCTCAGTCTTTCTTTTCTCTCTATCTTTTCCTTTTTTTCCTTCTTCTCTCTATTTTCCCCCCTACTGGTTTCCCTCCCGGTTGGGGCGGAACCGCCTGGCTGCACATGGGCGGAACCGCCCCATTGCAAGGCGGAACCGCCTATCCGTAGACAGGCGGCCCCGCCCCGCGGCCGGGCGGAACCACCCGCTCGCAGACGCGCAGCCCCGCCCCGCGGCCAGGCGGAACCACCCAGCGGACAGGCGGCTCTGGCCGCGGTGGGGCGGAACCGCCCCGTGCCGGGGCGGCGGCGCCCTGGGTTGGGGCAGCTACGCCCCGCCTAGGTGTGCCTTCTGCCTCGATTCCCGGTCCATTTTGGACTTTTTCTCAGTAAACTAACTTGGACCCATTTTTCTAAATTTTTGCCCCGACAAAACCCATGTTTTCAAATTTTACTTTTTTACATAAAAAGTGCATAAATTAAATCTGAGGGTTTTCTTGTTACTCGCCTCCTCTCCGTCTGCGCCCCCGCTGTACATTGCGTGAACCCCATCCGCCCGGTGCACGATCGCAGTGTCATTGTCCATCGGCATCCTATCTCCTCGTCGGTTCCTCGTCGGTTTTCACACCTCTCCTCTCTTTCTCTCAACTGCTATAGTGAAAATGACCAAGGTAATTTTTCAAATTACCTTTTTAACCCCCTTCCTCCAAAAGGTATTTTTTACCTTTTATTTAACTTTTTATTCCTCCAACTAATCCCAAACTTCCCGAGGCTGTCATTTGCAAACCGTGTGTCGGATCACCTCCGTTCAAAAACCAAAATTGCTTAATTTTCTGAGATCTATCCAATGGTATCCTTCTTTTCTTCCTATTGAGACATCGTCTGGGGACCCCTTTTCCCTTTCCCCAACCGCCCTCTCGAGGGGGTATACCCTCTTACCATTTCTCCATTCCTTCAGCTTGGTCATTGGGGCATCATTAACTTTTCTCACGCCAGGGGCATCACCATCTGTCACCTCTTTCCTCATTCGCATTTTATTTTTCTTTGAAACACTATTATTCTAACAGTATTTCGAAGAGGGGCAAAATGTAGACATCTAAATTTAATCACTTCCATATGATTAAATTTACTGCCTTTCCACTTATCGTATCAATATTAATTTATTAAGTTAATATTACACCTTTTGTCTCATATCGATAAAGTATTTAATTTAATAATTAATACTTTGTCTTTCACCTTATTCCTCTCTAAATTAAATAAATACGCTAATTTATTTAATTTAGTCATTTCCCCCTTTTGATTTAAAATCAATTTAAAATTCCTCACTTTCTCTCTCCTTGTCACATCCTTCATAACCTTGCCTTAATCTGAATTAATTAATTCATGATTATGATGTCCATCATCTTAATCTAGATTAGTGTCACATCCTCCTACATTTGCCACTTGCCTTTAATCTTCCATTAATTAGCCTAATCCAATGTTTTCACAACCTTAACCAAGGTCATTAACTATTTTTAGCACCACTTTTAGGTCAATTCTTCCATTTTTCCTTTTTGGATATTAACTCTCCTTCCCATGAGAATTTTTAATTCTCATTTATTTATCCCATGTCTCTCTCCTCCCTATGTGAATTTTTAATTCACATTCCATTCTTCCAAGGCTTCTAGAACCTTGGACTTGTCACAATCTCCACATGTGACCAAGTCCCATCTTTTTTGAGCCCACCTTTTATCCTCTAGATCATCCTAGGAATGTGAATTTTTATCCCCAACCACCTTTCCTTTTCCCATGTAGATTTTTGAGGAATTCCAAAATTTCTCAAATGTCCCTTTCACTCCCACTTAGGGACAAGAAATCCCTTTTTAAGGAAATCTCCTCACTTCCCAAGGTGCATGTCCTTCCTCCACCTCATGTACCTTCCTAACACCTCACTTACACCTTATATCCCCTTGTCCACTTCATCCTCCACATGTTAAGATGTGAGGGCTTGTGGGTTCTCAACCCACCATAGCCCTTCATCTTGGCTTTGTTGGAGCAATCTTGACCATTGAATTCTCTAGAGAATTCAAATTCTCCTATAAATACCCCCTATTTAAGGGCATTTTCAACACTTAGCCATTTGATAACTACATGCTGTCAATTTACATCCTCAATCCTTTGCCATCATTTAGCCATCTCTCTTGATCATATTGCACACTGAATCTTGCATTTTAGTCACTCAAGCAACCATCTAAAGAGCATACAAATCATTCCAAGTAAGGGCCAATCAAGGAGACATCAACAGCAAAGAAGGTGAAATCGTTTCTATTTCATTTTATCCATTTCCTTCTTGTTTTATCACTCCTTTGGCTAATCTCGAGGTGTCTTTGGTATTTTATCATTTGCATTCTTAAGTTGTTTTGCATATTTAGAGAAGGATAAATTCCAAGGTATACAGCATCATCTTCAAATTCCTAATGGTTTAGCCACTATATGTGCCTGAAATTGAAGATTTAGTATGAAAAAATTGGTTCAATGTCTAGTTTGTCTAAAAATTGTAAACCAGTATTGTGGGATCACCCTTGTATGGCTCAGATTTAGTGATCTGAGACTCATTGCCACCTTGGGTGTATGATTCCCACCTAGGTTTTTGGGTCGTGATCTGGATTTTGCATCATTCTAAGAATTTTTGAACATTGTGTCACATAGTTAAGCCTAATGGGACTCATATGCCACTTGTGGTGTATGAGTCCCATGTGGCCCAAAATAAAATTTAATTCAAATTCCTAGTAGGATTTTTTCCTCCTAGATTTGATGCCAGCTTGTAGTGTTGTAATTTCTAGGAATTTAGCATAAACAAGTATAAATACAAGATTATTTCACTCCATTCACCTAATACCTTCAAGAGAACATTCCTAATAGCAATTTTATGATTACAAGAGTTTACAATACTTCACAATAGTGTTAAGAGAGTCTACAAGAGCATTTCTAAGGCATTCAATGGAAGAATTCTTCACCATTTATTTCAGCAATTGAAGATCCATTATCATGTTAAGATCATCAAGCATAAAGAATGTTGTTGAGCTAGTGTTATGATGTAGCATCCTAGATCCATTTGCAAGCATTGTTTCATATCAAAGTTCAAGATCAAGATCTACATTCTACATGGCCATTTCATGTTAGATTGTTGATTTACATCTCAAGATATCTTTCAAGGTATCATTGTGCATGTTTCATATTCCATATTTCATGTTCATATTTCATTGTTTCATCACATAGTTTAATTACCTAAACAAGGTTTTAAAAAGGAAAACCCCTATTCCCTAACAATCAACAAGTTTTTATCTCACTCTACATGTGTGATTGTAGATCTAGGTGTCTTGGAGCTTAAATATCCTTTGAAGATTAGGTTTCAAGGTTGAAGAAATCCATCAAGTCATCACAAGGTTTTCATCTTCACTAAAAATATCCTATAGGTTGCAAATTAGAATTTCAGACCTAGAAACAAAGTGTGACAAAAAGAGCAGAGGTAGAAGAGCAAATTTAGGTCTTAACACTTTGAAAAAGAATAATGGGAATTATACACCACCTTGGGCATATGAGTCCTAGTACTACCATTTTTTAGGTTTCAAGAGATTTAAATTAAGCACTGCCAGATTCCAGTTTTGGTACCAAAAACCCATTCTAGGACTAAATCGCCTAGATTGGCGTATGAGTCCCAATGGGCATAAAACAACAAGTTTTCAAGGTTTTGTAGCTTTTTTTACCTCATTCTTAGTTTGTCATTCTGTATTTCACTTTCATTCTCTAGGTCATCTAGTTAGGTTTTGCATGTCATTTGCATACCTTGTCTTTCCAAGCACTAGTGTCGTGGTGAACCCTCTTATTGTGTTCAATCAAACCCTAGAATACCTTATTGTAAGATCTCTCTCCTTCATTTCATCAGGGGCCTAGATTGAGATTTCTAGGGGTCTCTTTGAATGTTACATATGTTAGAAAAATAGGAGGATCTCATATCCCCTTGTGTTCCATCTTCCAAAAAGGTGGAACCCTATTTCCTACATTACAAAAATTATATTCCTTGAGAATGAAAGAGGGTGGATGAATTATAGACCACTTGGAAGAATTCAAAATTTTGATGGCTCAATTGACACCAGTTGGTGTCAAAATTAATGAGGAGAAGAAATATCATATCTACTTTTTTCTTTGCCCAATTCATGGGATTCTCTTGTTATGGATATTAGGAGTACTATTATCTTGAAGACTCAAGATGTGGTGGGTTTTTTTCTTTCTGAAGAAATGAGGAGGCAGGTATCCATTAATGCCAAGGAGGCCCTAAATGTTCATGGAATACCTACAGAAAAAGGAAAGAAGAATGAGAAGTGTGACAAATCAAAGTTCGAGGGGAGATCTAAATCTTTTGGAAAGTCCAAAGTTATTTGTTTGAACTACCGTAAGCTTGTACATGTTCGTAAATAATGCAAAGAAGGAAAGAAGAAGAAAAAGTGGAGATTTGATTATAATTCTGAGTCTGAGAAGGAAGATGGTGATGCATTCATTGTAGTTTTTGCAACTCATGCAAGTAATGATGCATGGTTAATTCACTCAGGTGCATATTTCCATATGAACTTTAATAGATATTGGTTTTCTAAATATGAATAATTTGATGGAGGTAAGGTGTACTTGCATGATGATTCTTATTTAAATAATATTGACCATGGTAAAGTTAATATCATATTTCTTGATGGTAGAATAAAAAAGGATTAATGGTGTGTTACATATCCCTAGATTAGCACAAAATATGTTGTCTATGAGTTCAAACTAACATATGCAAGTGTGTAGTAGTATTTTATGATGAAGGATGCAACATGGTTAGAGGTGTTTTGGTAATTGTTAGGGGTGTTAGATATGACACATTGCATAACCTTGATGCATGCATTATTGAGTGCAATAGTAATTCTATGAAGAAAAAAAATTGTAGAAGAGGTGATGGTTTCATCTTCAACAAATGGTCACAGAATTTGGGTACCTATGGGTGCTCTTTCTTCTAAATCAAAGTTACCTATAGAGAAAACTATGTTATGGCACCAAAGACTTGGCCACATAGGAGAAAAAGCTCTAAGGACCTTGAAAAATAAAAACATTGTTGAAGGTTTGTTTGATTGTAACCTTAAATTTGATTTCTATGAGCATTGCATTTATGGAAAATAAAACCATGTTCATTTTTACTTAAGTTCACATAAATCTTGTGTTGTATTAGTGAAATGAAGAAAATAAGGTGGGGAGGTTTCCTATCCTTTGGGAGATAGAACACAAGGGACCTATTTCACTCAAGTTTCAATCAAGGAAACCCTAGAGATCTCAATCCAAGGATGGAATAAGGGAAAGAGATATGTAATAAGGTGTCCTAGGGTATGTTTAGAGACTAAAAGGGGGTTCACAATCAAGCTAGGGCTTGGAAAGACTAGTAACATGCAAGATCTAATGAAAAAACCTAATGCTATGCAAAACTCAAATGAATGACCTAGATATGAATTCACAATAGAACAATAAACTAGAAAAGTAAAGAGGTGCACCTGGAAACCCGCAGAAGCTTGAATGAAGGTTTGAAATGCTATAAATACTAATTTTGAAGCACACTAGGACTCATATGCCAATAGGGGTGATTTAGTCCTATTTGAGGGTTTTGGGTCAAAACTAGAATCTAGAACTACTAAATTAGGATTTGCAGAAAATGTCTAAAAATGTGTATACTGAGACTCATATGCCACAGGTGGTGATTTAGTCATGTGATAGGGAAAATTTAAGTGTTAGAATACAAGCAGCAAACAAAAGAGTGCAGAACAACACTAAAACACCCTAACCTCAAAATTAGCCTAGCTGGATTCAATACAAAATAAAGACAACAAAATGAAACCTTTTACCTTGTCTCAAATCGATCCTTTGGTTGGCCCTTTGATCTTTGGTGTTGTATGCTCCTTGGATGGCAAGCGATGCAAGCTAGGAGATGATATTAAAATGAAAAGATGAGTGGGAATGGGTGCAAGTGTGAAAATTGGCTAAGTATGGCTGAAGAAAAAAATTTGCAAGAGTTTGGCTAGCATGAATGATCTCTCCACAAAATAAGAGAAAAAGAGGGGGTATTTATAGAGAATTTGGAATTCTCTAGGGAAATGGATAGTTAAGATTGAGCCACCAAGATCAAGATCTAGGGAGAAAGTGAGTTGAGAACTCACAAGCCCTCACATCTTGACATGTGGCATGTGAAGTGGCTTAGAAGAGATGATGTGTACATGAGGTGGAAAGAGAGTACATGAAATGAAGGTAGTACATAGTACCTTGGTATTGGGACAAGATCTCCTCATAAAGGAGGTCCTTGTCCCCATGTGGCTAAGAGGACATGTGAGGAATTAAAAATTCCTCAAATATTCATATGGGAATGAGAAAAGGAATTTAAAATTCCAAGGGATGCATTAGGGGATTAAATGTGAATTAAAAATTCACATAGGGAAAGGGGTGCCTTTTCAAAAGGAGAAAGTATTTAATAGGGTTGACTTAGGACACATTTCATAAATGACATAGAGATTAGGTTTTATTAATTAAGTGATTAAGGTTGTGCAAATACTTGATTAGACAAATTAATGACATATTAGAAGAGGGTTAGATTTCACATGGGGAAGAGTAAAAAGAATCTAATATTCCTTGGAAGGATAAAAGGAATTAAAAATTCCTTGAGAGGTTGATTAGGCTAGTTAATGAAGGATTAGAGAAGGGTTAGATGGCTAAGAGGGATTAGAGGCCAACTTGCAAAAGTTAGAGGATATGACACGTCCTAATCAAGGATTAGGCATGTGCACATCCCTAATGATGAGATTAGGAGAATAATTAAGATTAAGAAATGGATGTGACATGTGAGGAATTAAATAAATTTCATACTTATTTAATTCATTTGATAAAAATGAGGATTAAAGAAATAAGGTATTTATTTAATAATTAAATACCTTAGGGATTTGGTAGAATTAAGGATATTAATTAAATAATAGTGATATTACTTAATTAATACAAATAAGGGGATGCTTAGACGAAAGGGAATAAATTTGGATAAATTAAGTGTCCAAGTTTAGGTGTCTACATTTTTCCCCTCTTTGAGATGGTGTTACGAAGTAGCATCATTTCAAAGAATATTTAAACATAGAACTTAAAAGAAGATGGTTAGATTGGGAAAGATGCCCTAGTCATCAAAATGGTTGACTAGGAAGGAAGATGATGGGGGTGAAGATGAAAGTAAGGGATTGAGGATGCCCCCTCGAGAGGACATGCGGGTTCAAGAGAACATGGGTGTTCTCTTGAAATGGATAAAAAAATGAAAGGGGGGATGAGGAAGAGGATGCAAAGGGATAGAAAAGATAGGAAGATAATCGATAGGAGATGGATGAAGCACAAATAGATTTGAGGACATATATGATGTTGCCCCAGTCAAGGTACAAGCCAAAAGGGGTTGATGATGGATGAAGTGGTGTCAATGAGGGAATGAAAGATCCTGAAACAACATGAGGATAGGGAAGGATACATCCCAATGGGTGGTATTGATGAGGGAAGGATACATCCCAAAACATCACTAAAGGATAGGGAAGAATACCTCTTGATGATGATGGTCAAAGTGTTGTTGATGAGAGAAGGATACATCCCAAAACAACACCAGAGGGATAGGGAAGGCTACAAATGGATGATGATGATGATGGGGTTAAGGCTTGTAACAAGACTGAGGACAAGACCAAGGATTTGATTAGATGATTTGTGCTAGATTGAATGGGGGAGGATTGGATTGGGATGGGGGGAATTGTGGTAGATGAGGAGATGAAATGCAATCCAAATGCAATTTTCCATTTTTAGGAGCATTGAGTTTTGCTATAGCAGAAGACACAATACACCTTGGTATAAAGGACCAAGGAAGATTAGTGTCTAATGCATGAAACAAACACATCAAACAAGAAGGCTATCCCAACACCCCAAAGTCGCGATGACCTTGGTCAGGCCAGGTATTGGGATAACCACAAGCACACAAGGATTCCTTAGTGTAACAAAAGACCTCAGAGATCTTGGTGGGTACTACATGGGACAATCAAGAAGACAATGACAAAGAAAAGATCAAGACACGCCCCTATGTCAACTAGTCAAAGCACACCATGATATGATGTATCAAAGCGACCATGACAAGTGATGATAGGGAGCTCAAATGATAAAAAAATCCAAAAGCATCAAAATATCACAATCAATTTCAAACGTCCTTTGCCATAGAATCAAGGGGGTGGATGGGATTGATGAGGTCTGTTAGGAAGGATGCATCTTGTTGAGACCATTGATGGATACTAAACTAAAAGATCAATATGACACAGGATATTTAGAACCGATTTGATCTGATGATACAAGTGGATGTCATTTGTTAAGAACCGGCTAGATAAGGGCACAGCTTGATGACATGACACAAGAGACATGACACAAGACTGACACACTCTAAGGACCTAGGGGGCTTGGGGGTCAATCAAAGATTAGCCTTGCCTACATGAAAGCACAGAGCCCTCGTAGTTTGATAAAAGGTCAATGATAGACAATGGATAAAGGATGGTGAGATAACCCTAGATAAGGGGATAAGATGATGGGAAAACATAATGGGACATGATAGTCCTATTAGATAAGATAGGAAGATGGTGGCTACAAAAAGCTCAGGGATGGGATAGTTATCTAAATCATCAAAAGATGAAGTGAGAGGATGACAAGACAAATAAATGAATGATGAGAGAGGATAGGAGATTGAAAAGATGTGTAAAAGAATTCAACTTGATGATGATAAGATATATGGCATTGGATTGCATGGGAGTATCCTATAGCTAGATACCAATGACAAGGGATTATGAGATGGGATGAGGATAGAGGATGGGGGAGGAAAAGGATTGTTTGGATGGATTGGATAGAGGGATAAGGATTTGGATGAGGAAAAGGTTACCATATGGATAGATGAAAAGGGGTGCTATGATGGAAGGATAGGAAGATAAGAATGGAGAGATGGATATAAGGATTGTTTAGAGGGATAAAAGATAAGGATGGGGAAATGGATATAAGGATTGTTTGGAGGGATAAAAGATAAGGATGGGGAGATGGATATAAGGATAAGGAGATGAAGATAGGAAATGGAAGGGATTGCTCTAATGGAATAAATGATGTCTCCAAGAATTATATCACAAAGGAAGATAGATGCCCCCACTCTAGATATGTTATGTGCGAGGAGGCATGAAGGGTACAATAGAGAAGGATAGGAAAATAAAGGAGTGAGATAGATGAAGATAGGATGCATTGATCATCATGGGTGGATAAGGAATGTAGACGAGTGTGATTGAGGATTAGGATAGCGTTTGAATGAGGGGAATGTATGCTAAGAGGTGTCCAAAGTATGTTTATATGTTTGCCCCTATCGTTATCAAGTTCACAAGGAGGATGGAAGGATTGGGATAAATGAGATATGCCCAACAGGATTTGTAAGATAGGTAGGATGGAGGGGATGAATGAAAATGGCATATAGCAAGAAGATGGGTGCATGGTTGGAAGCATAGCAGGAAGCATAGCGGATGGAGGGAGTGCATATCAAGAAGCTACCCCCAAGTGCAGATGGGGATTTACACATGACGCTTGTTTTCCAGGTTTTCATCATGGTACTTATCCAAGGCGCTTATTTTCAAAGTTTTCACCATTGGACAAATTATTTCTCTTTATTATTTTATTTTATTTTTGGATTTTTTAACGTTTTTGTATTTTTTGGATAGCAGGGGGATGAAAATAGATAAGGGTAGGGATGTGGATAAGGGGATTTATAAGACATGCAATAAGGATATGGATGAAGAACTCAAGCATCAAGTTCTAGATGAGGTATTAAGAGCCCATGTTCGAACCAATGGTCGGATGTTGGTACAACCCTAGTAGGAGAAACAAATTATGCACAAGGAAGAATTAGAGGGATTTTGAGAGGGGAGATACATGGGGTAATGGGTGGGATGTTGGAAAATGTATGGATGGAATGATGGGGTGGATATTTGATGGGGAGATGTGTTCAAGACCAATATTTGCACATGTGGTGGTGGATGTGAAAAGATAAGAAGATTAATGGATGGAGAATGCGGGGATAATGGAGATGGAATAGTGAATTTTAGGACATAGGGACCCAAAACAGGCTTAGGATATGAAAGAGGGGTATGATTAGATTTTGGATTAGCAACTTTGGATGTTCTTATAGATTTTTAATTTGATGGCATTGCATATTTTTTCTTTGGGATCCACATGGTTTTGATCTTTGCTTAGGTGGGACTCTGTGGCCTACAAATGTGGTTTGGATTTAGATTTTTCTTCTCTTCACCATGTCTTTGAGAGGGGACATGGGGAGCTTTAGATTCATGTGGATGTTTGGATTTATGTATTTTTACTTTAGCATCCAAAGTGCTTTTAGTAGCAATGGGATGGGTGGAAGGATATGGATGATGTGGACCGATGGAGATAGGATTATGAGGTTTACGTGTAGATGGAGAATGTGTAGGTATGTGCCTTTGTTGATCCTAATCAGGGGGACATGCAAAATGGATGTTTATATGATGGATGACATGGATAGGTATTGGATGGATGAAAGGATGAGATGGAGGAGGTGATCTTGGGATATACAGACCCAAAGCAGACAAAGTGGGTGGAGGGACATAAGAACCCAAGATGGATGGAGTAGATGAAGGATGGGAGATGGTGGATGGAGGGATGTAAGGACCCAAAATGGATGGAGCAGATGAAGGAGGAATATGGACAGTTGTTTTAAGGTGATATGATGGAGGAGGAGGGATGGCAGCATATGATTTGGTGGAGTGATGGGAAGAGCCGACATTTATTTTGGAAAAATCTCGTTGAGGACTTCTAGAGGTTGTACCAACATCTTCAGATTGTGAGTCTTGGGGAATAGGTCCAAGACCTTGCATACAGATTTGTTCTTTGACCTAGATGGGCTCTAAAATACCTTGCTCATGAAGGCCTAAACCTTTTCCTTGATAATTCATGTTCTTGAGCATGCGATCCATGATAGGATTTGTGTTATTTTGAAAACAAGATGTGAGTCCATTATTGGGTGGAGGATGATGGGTGGTATATACATTGTGTTTTTCTTCTGCAACGAGACCACCATGGAAGAATGTGAGAGTACAAAGGGGATATGCAAGTAGTGTGGGAATAGCAATTTTAGGTGATGATGTGGGATCATGAGAGGGAAATGATGGGATGGAAGCATTTGGATGGGTGGTATCAGGAGGGGGAATAGGGGCTATGATAGGATTTGGATTTGTGGTAGTGGGATCATGTGATGGAGATGGAGATGGAGTGGTGGAATCTTGAATGACAATGGGATCATGGGATGGAATGGATGGGGGACTGTGATCTTGAGGTGGACTAGATGGGATGGTAGGATCTTGATCTGGAGAAGGGGATATGTTGGCATGCTTTGGATTAGGCTCTTGGCATGACTCATTATGTGCAGGAGGCATGATAATGGAGTCTTTGTGGGACTCTTTAAGTGGGGAAGATGGAGGGATGAAGGATTCAAAACGCTCATGGGAATGGATTTCAATGACACTAGGAGTGGAAGAAGTGGATTGGATTTGGGTGTCGTCGATGGGTTTGATGACTTTCAAAGTAGGAGGTGGGCATTCAATGGATTTGGTAGATATGATGATAGGAGATGGGGGCTTAGTGGACTCAGAGGGTGTGATGGTTTTGATGGCTTGAGTGGTGCAAGGGATGGTATCATCAATGATAGGTGTTGGGTGGAGAAGGGTCTTGTCACCAAAGACCGTGGATGATGGGTTGGGATGGCATGATTCCACAACTTCAAGGTGTGGAGTGGGAGATGTCTTCTTTGTTATAAGTCCTTGGAGAACTTCTGGAGTGAGAAACTTGAATACTCTAGGCTGAGATGGTGTGGTAGGAGTGGATGAAGGATTATGGATTGGCAGGGGATTAGGACTAGGGATTGATGGACTAGGATTAGATGGGGGAATGGGATTGGATGGAGGACTAGGAGTAGATGGGGGATAAAGATTAGATGAAGGGTTAGGATAGGGGTATTGGAATGGTGAATTAGGACACAAGGATATAGGTGGTGGATTGTAGTAAGAGTATTGGGATGGTGGATTAGGATGGGAAGATTGAGGTGGCGGATTGAGATAGGGAAATGTGGATGTTGGATTAGGATAAGAAGATGTGGATGTTAGATTAGGATAGGTTGGTGTGGATGTTGGATTAGGATAGGAAGGTGTGAATGTAGGATTAGGGTGAGTAGATTGGTATGGAAGATTATGGTAGTGGGTATATGCAGATGAAGGATTGAGATAGGAGGATGTGAATGGGGGATTAGGATAGGGGTATTGTGATGGAAAATCAGGATAAGAGGATGTGGGTGTTGGATAAGAGGATGATGTGGATGAAGGATATGATTGATATCCCTTGTCAAAGGTAGCATAAGGAGCATGACTAGGCATGGATGAAGACATAACGAGGTAACTCAAAGGGGTGATTAGATTTTGGAAAGTGGGTGGAGAAAGCTTACTAGCAATGATAGTGTCAAGGGGATCTATGTCATATTCTTCTTGATTGACAAGACTTTCGTTATCGTTGTCCACGTAATTAGGGTTTCCCTTGACCAATATTGATGGAGGATAAGGATTCATGATGATGAAAGGATAAAGAGGATGGATAAAATATTTTGGATGGGAACAGACTAATGCTCAAATTAGGATTTAGGTTAAGCTCAGATCGGGATTGGATTAAAGCTCAGATTAGGATGATTGGATGGTGTGAGGGGATTGATTTTGATGCCCAAATTTGATTATCAAAGGATGATTACGACACCGAATCTGCTTCGAGATGGAAGTAGATTGATTGGGTTGAAGGTGATTGGATACGAATATGATTAAATTGGATTGAATTAGATCGATCGATGATTGATAAGATCAGCTAATGGATCACATAGGATGATGAAAGGAACTGTAAACCTTGTTCAGAGATTACCCTAGGTGACATAGGATACTGATTGATTGGATTAAAGGATGAATGGACGATTCTGGCACTAAATCCACTTTGAGATTGAAAATGGATTGATTGGGATGACGATAATGATTAACTTAGGATGGATGACAATCCTAAGAGGAGATCAATGATGACGATCAGATTAGACACTTAGGTCAATTTGGATAATAACCCAAGACAAAGTTCAGGGGATTTGAATATGGAAAATGACGATTTGATCAAAGAAATGGATGATAAAAATGCATAAAAGAATTCTCAAAACGAGTAAATGATTGATTGAAACAGATGAACGACTACTCGGAATGAGTAAACGACTACTCACAATGGATGAATGATTCTCAGAATGAGAAGGTGAAGGTTTGGAAAAGATGAAAGATTACTTGGAATGAGTAAATGACTGATTGGAATTGTTAAGCGAGAGTTCAAAATGATTGAATGTTTACTTGGAATGAGTAAACAGATGATTGGAATGACTGAATGAAAGTTTGAAATGATAGAAGGAGGTTTGAAATGGATGGATGTTTACTTGAAATGAGTAAATGGATGATCGAAACGACATAACAAGAGTTCAAAATGATGAAAGGAGGTTTGAAATGGATGAACGTTTTCTTAAAACGAGTAAACAAATGATTGGAATACTAGAACAAGAGTTTGAAATGATGAAAGGGGGTTTGAAATGGATGAACATTTACTCGGAACAAGTAAACGAATGATCAAAATGACATAAAAAGAGTTTGAAATGATGAAAGGAGTTTTGAAATGGATGAATGTTTACTTGGAATGAGTAAACGAATGATGGAGATGGTAGGATGAAAATTCAGAATGGGTGGATGAAAGGTCAAAACGAGTGGAAGATTACTCGGAACGAATGATCAAGAGGGATGAAAAACTACTCAAAATGAGTAAACGACTACTAGGAATAGATGAATGAATCTCGGAACAAGAATACGAAAGCTTGAAATGAATGATAGATTACTTAGAATGAGTAGATGATTGATCGAAAAAGGTGAACAAGAGCTTGAAATGATAGAAGAAGGTTCAGAATAGATGGATGTTTACTTGGAACGAGTGAACAGATGATTAGAGTCGATGGATGGGACAAAATTGAAGGAGATGGAGGGAGGGATCTTAAGATTTTTTTCGATATCCAAAGATCTTGACTGTAGATGGACTAAAGCTCAGATTAGGGTTTTGGTTAAGCTCAGATTGGGATTAGATTAAAGCTCAAAATGATTGGAGGATGTGATTGGATTGATTCTACACCAAGTTTTGAGGTTTAAAGGATGTAAGGTGTTGACAATCAGATTTTTCCAGATTTGGCAATTTTCAAAAAATGTCAAATTTTGCCATTTTAGGAAACTTCACAGACATACTTTTGAGAGTCTAGTTTTTTCCCAAAAAATACCCAAAATTAAGATAGTATGAATTGCAACCTAATATCCCAAATTTGAGACATGCATTTCGAGTTATTAACGAATAATTTTTTTTAAATTGAAAAAAAACATGAATTTGCGATTTTGAGGGCCAAAATGAAAGTTTGAGGCCTCAAAAATGTGGTGAAACAAGGTCCAACTGACCCAAGTTCTATTGGGAATCCACATGCCACCTCATAACGCAACCACCCATAAAATTTCAGCTCAAACAGACACCTGAGTCAAAAGTTATGGCCTCCGGAAGTTTCGACACAAAAATTAAAATTCTTGAAATGAAGTCTAGGTGATTGGGATGGATGATCTGATCATGGATATGGACTCTAATGATGTTCTAATTAGCACTTATATGATTTTGGTGATGAAACAATGACTTATAGAATAGTGTTGATGATGGGCAAACGGGTGCTCGAAGTGACTGAATGAAGGGTGGAATGATGAAACGGATAATAAAACTGACTGGTCAAGGGTTAGATCCACTGCTAGAATGGGTCAAGTCCACCCCTAGGAGGTCAGGTCTGCTTGTGGAAGGGGCAGCTTTCCTATACAAGGACAGGTTCGCCTATCCAAGGGGATAAGTCAGCCTATGCAGGGGCAGGTCCGCCTGCAGGGGCAAGTCCACCTATATAGGGGCAGGTTTGCCTATGTAAGGGGACAATTCTACCTATGCAAGGGCACGTTCACCTGTACAAGGGGGGCAGGTCCGCCTCTAGGTGAAAATGGTAAAAAAATAGTCGTTTGGGCACACAAAATGAGGAGATGGATGCTCAGATTAGATGGAGGAGTAATCAAAATGAGTAAACAGTGACTCAGGACGAGTGAACGACTCCTAAAACAATGAGAGGGAGGTTTAGAATGGATGGATGTTTAATCAGAACGGGTTAATTGAGTGATCAAAATGATATAATGGGTGTTTGGAATGATGAAACAAGATGTGAAATAGATGAACGTTCGCTCAGAATGAGTAAACGAATGATCAAAATGGTAGAACGAGAGTTTAAGATGATAGATGAAGTTTCAAAATAGATGAATGTTTACTCAAAATGGGGAAACGAGTGATCAGAATAGCGAAATGACTGTGTGAAATGATGAAATGGGTGTCTAGAATGATGAAACATATGATAAAACTAACTGGTAAAGGGTCAAGTCCACCCCTATCGAGGGTAGGTTCACCTGAGGAATAAAAGATGGTCAAATTTGGTCAAAATAGGCCTAAAAGGGTTGGGTCAAAGGTCAGGTTGGCCCCAAAATGGGTCAGGTCCACTCCTGGAGGGCAAGTTCGCCTATCCAGAGGTCAGGTCCGCCTGTCGGGAGGGCAGGTCCACCTATGAAGCAAAATTTGGTCAAAATGGTTAAAACATGCTCCAAAGGAATGGTTTATAGGTCAAGTTCGCCCCCGGAGGGTAAGTTCACCTATCGAGAGAGCAGGTTCGCCTGTGGAGAAAAAGTTGATCAAAATTGGCTAAAAAAGGTTGGAAAAGGTTGGTTCAAGGTCAAGTTCGCCTATTCAGAGGTCAAGTTCACTCCTGGACAGGCTTAAACTTGACATTTGACAAAATGACTAAGGCAAAGGACTCAAAACACAACAATGATCAATGAAAAGGATATGGTTGTGTGAAAAGTTGAGAGGAATAATGATTTAGACTTAATTAAATAAAGATTTGATTTATTTAATTAAAGAGGATGATATATAAAATTAAATAAATGTTAATTTAATGACCTTAGAGATTTAATTAAATAAGGTGAATTATTTAATTCAAAGAGGGACTATGGGATTAATAAAATAAAATGATTTATTTAATTAATGAGAAATGATGACTTAACCAGATAAATTTGATTTATTTAATCAAGAGAGGAATTTGATGAATTTAATCAAATAATGGTTATTCAATTAAATATTTAGAAAAGGGGATGATTTAGGACAAAGTGATGTTAGTGAAATCAGGACCAGGTGTATAGTGTTAACTAGTACATTTTACGTGTCTACACATTCCATTCACTTGCCCCTTGAACACATAAACACCTTCACCTTTTTTTCCTCTATCTCATAATACAATCAATGGCCCTCTAATAAATCAACTTTTGCAAACTGTTTCATTGCTTCAAAATCAAGTTTCCACCATCAACCAAAATCAAAATAGCCCACCTACATATTATGTCAAAAGCCCCTTGTCCTTGGAGATATTGTGAACATTAATGCCACAAGGTGTAGAGGTGCCTAGATTCAAGAAATATGGGGGGAAAGGGGATCCTTCTTACCATGTTTCCACTTATACCACCTTATGTGGTGACTTTATTCTTTATGATAAACTCTTGGCTAAGCTTTTCCCTAGGTCCTTGAAAGATACTACCTTAGAATGGTTTTCCTCATTATCGAACAACTCGATTTGTTTATTCAATGAACTTGTTGAGGCATTTATCAACCATTTCCAAGTGCATATGACCCCTAATATGACCTTGGATGATTTGATGAGATGTAAGAAAAAAGAAGAAAAGATTACCAATTTTATCTTGCACTATCAATCGCTTTATTCCCAAATTGATGTCAAGGTTCCTAACCCTCACCTTCAAAAGATGTTCATAGATAATTTGCAAAGTAATATACAAGATAAGCTTGTCATGATGAAATTCCCTTCCTTCATGCAATTATGTACTAACCTCTTTGATTATCAAAACTCGATTAGTAGTCGAGATGCAAAACCCACTTATAGCCATATTGAGAAGTCTGAGTCCACAAACCAAAACAATTCTCAACCTTTTAGAAAATAGAATAAGGCTTCCTTCTATTCAATCCCCCTCAACAAAAAATTCAACATGTCGATAACCAAGTAGTTTTTGTCTTGTAGTGATACCCTTTAGCTATGGGGACCTTAAAAAGGCAATTCACCCCCTTGCCCGATATGCTTCATAACACAATGTCACACTTCTAGAATAGAAGATGATTACCTTACCTCCTATTAAAAATCTTGATCGTAATAAACCATTACATGCAAAATATAGACTAAATTCTTGTTGTCACTATCACCGACAAAATGGACATGACATAGAATATTGTAAGAGTCTTAAACATCTTGTGCAAGACCTCATTGATTTTGGTTGGCTTTTTGTTGGAAGTGTTGATGATTGAGGAAATAAGTTTGTTTCCCCTACTAACCAAAACTTTCAAATCTTTACCAACCCTATGCCCAATCATAATATTTCATTCATCAAAGCTAGTGAAACTAAAAATAATGATGTGATGAATGTTGATACAGATGATGAAAACAATGACATCGTTCAACACAATCCTATAGATATTGATCCCATGGATGATATGGTTGGAGTGCTAGATGTTATACATCATAAGGGTCAAACTAAAAGCATCTTGAGATTTCTTTCTGCTTGTGTAAGATATACTTAAACATGCACCCGATGGTCCTCTTTACATAGTTATCCAAATCTATGACAAGCCCACCAATGGGATATTAATAGATCCCATCTCTGGAGAGAACATGATCACTGAATAATTTTTACTTGTGCTATATCAAGAAATATATGATAAACTAAATGCATGGATTTAGATGTATAACAGTTTCACTTTCCCTATAATGGGATCGATCACCCTTCCTTTACAAATAGGACCAAAAAAATTAGATGTCTTGTTCTCCATTATCCTACAATTAGACCAATTTCATGTGAAGCTAGGCGATCCATGGCTTTTCTCTATGAATTCAATTCCTTCAGTTGTACATAAATTCTTAAATTTTCCCTTTGACAATGAAAATTCCATTGTGCATTATAGTCACTTTAACCCTTTGTCTTCCCATGGAAAACTTTCCTTATATTTCTTTTGGCCCAAGCCTATGGAACCTATCAAATTTTGAGAAGACTTCCTTTTCAAATCCTACCAAAAGTCCAAGGCAAAATGCATAGCAAAACTATCCCTTCAAAACATGCCTAGAATTCCACGACTGAGCCTACCATCCTTGATGAAACCATGATTGGACCAAAATACATGCCAAACAATCAAGAACAACCTCTAATAGATCCTTTGCCTATTTCCTACAAAAGACCAAGAGATAACAAAAACAATCTTGTTTCATCTCCTAGAATAAAACAAGTTTACAAAGTCAAAGAGAAAGTGGTTGAACAACCTTCCATGGTTCCTTCAGTTCCTCCCCTTAGGGAAGAAAAGAAACCTATGGTTGATCATCTCTCTCCTACACAAGTGCAACTTGAAAAACTAAACTAAAAGAAACAAAAGTGCTAGAGAGTGTAGGCCTACATTGTGTCCTTGCTCGAAGGTTAAATGAAGAAATAAATAAAGAAAATCACAATTGATCAAAAGTTGACTGAAGCAATGCATGATGAGTCTACCCCCTCCTTGAAACAAAAGACCCTATAACGAAACCACAAAAAGAGCTAAACCCTTCTTTAGACATTATAATTTGACCTCCTATTGTGATTAATTTAGATGATGATGAGGAGATTACTAAAATTGATGGGGAGGTACAAAATGAAATGAATACATTTTTTTCCTCTTCCATGCACTTAAACGACAATTCTCCTAAGAAGAGTGTTGAACTTGGCAATGACCCTAGTTTGGCACTTGCTATTGTCCCTTTAGATAGTTATCTTCCTGTAGTATACAATGAACAAAATTGGGATGTGGACGACCTGCCTTAGGTTGAATCGCATGTTCCTTACTAGTCTTTTGAGTTATTTCATTTTATTTTTTGTGATTGCATGTGTGTAATGTGATCCCCCATGATGTTCTATTTGATCTCTCTCTCTCTCTCTCTGTGACATTCCTCTATTTGTACCTTCATTCTTCTCTATGTCGTAAATCCTCTAGCTTTTTCTTTATCTTTTTCATTTGTCTTGTGTTTTCCTTTTGGGTATGATGTAAGGCATTGAGACATTTATGTCTCTTCTATGTTGACCCAAAAGGTTTTTTTTTTTTTTCATTCTCTTTGTGTCATTCTTCCAGTTATGTGTATTTGAGGAATGATGATAATTATGAGCTCTCTAAATAAAATTGTAGCAAGAACATACTTACCCCAAATCCATAGATCCCTTATGTGTTTAGAGTTTCATTTTTGGGGAAACCCCTTGTTCTTTTCATGACATGGCTTTATTTGGAAACATATGACTTGGCATAGGGCTTTCCAAATAGGCTCTCATGTCTTCTTTATTGTTAGCATTTATCATTTGCTACTTTAAAGTAATTTCTCATAGCATGTTGTTTAGCAATTTATTCTTTTGCATTCTTCATTTTCATGTTTCATGGTGCAGTCTTCTCATTTCATACAACACATTTTTTCCTTTGTGGTGACATTGGGTATGTTGTCCTTGAAGAGTGTGATCTCTCTTAGCATATTATATTCCTTAGTGGCTTGATGTGACACACTACATCCCCTAAGTTGTGAATCTTCTATTCTTTGTTTGGTCCTCTCTTGTGGAAATTTGGCACAATGTTCCCTAAGTTAAAGACCTTGCATGAATTAAGCAAGACTCCTTTGAATGTTCCTTATTGTTGCATTTGCATTTTCAGTTATATGGCCACCTTGCATGCTTGTGGAGCCATATTGTTTGTTCATGAGTTCCAAGCATATGAAGCTTTTCTTGCCTAATGAAGCTCAAAGTTCATTGTTGCGTGGAACCTTATCGAAGTTATCAGGAGGTATAACTTTGGTATGGTTTTTTGGGAAGCTGATCTGAGGCATGACTTTCCCTGAGCCACTTGTGCGTGTGTATGAGTGCATACCAGCCATGTGTGTATGTGTATCACCTCTTGGATTACTCACCCAACGGATAGCCTAGAGTTTTGTTGTCTCAAAGTGAGCATTCATTTTTGGAAAAACAACCTAGATCTGATCCACATCGTGTTGGACAAACGGTGGAAGCTCGATTCATCCTCCCTTTTTATTTTGTTTTTATTTTCTATTTGTCTTTGGCAATGTATACTTGTGCCTTGTTGTTGCTCTTTATATTATTTTCATGTGTGTTCTTTTGTGCCAGTGTTGGTTTTCCATAGGATCTTGATCCTAGGGTCTTGATCACCCCTCTTGATCATTGTCATCATATCTTATCAACATTGGTGCATTTATACCCTTCTTGATGTGAATTCATCTACTTTAGTTTTAGTTTGAAGCAAGTTCCTCCTCTCACTAAAGTGGGGGCTAAATGTGGCAATGAAAAAATTATCCCTTTACTTTTCCTTGCTTGTTTTAGCCCTCGTTAAATTGAGCATAATGTTGTCTTGATCTAGTGTTGTAATGTATTTTCTACATTCACATTAGATTAAGGGCCATTTTAAGCTAAATTGACCTAACTTTGACTTAATTTAATGTTGTGAAGTGTATTTATTTGCACCTTCACATTAAGTTTTGGGCCCATGTGAACTAAATGAACTTAATCATGCCTTTCATACCTTATTTAAGGTCTTGTAAAGTTTTGTAACACACTTTCACACTTTTCTAAGGTTGTCATAAATAATTGGGCTTCCTTATGCTTTAATTGGCCTTATTTTGCATCCACAAGCATCATTCAATGCATCTTTTCTAGGATAATCCCAACATAAACCAACATCTAATCATAATTCAAATGTTTTTAGTTGTGTGGCCCAAATTTATTGATTTGGAACTCATACACCACCTTGGGCGTATGAGTCCCACCTAGGTTTTTGGGTCCTAATCTAGATTTTGCATTGTTCTAAGTATTTTTTATAATGGTCCCATAATCAATGCCTAATGGGACTCATATGCCACTTCTAGTGTATGAGTACTGTGTATCCAAAAATCAAATTTAATTCAAATTATTTGCAGGATATTTTATCCTCCTAGATCTGATCTCATCTTGTAGTGTTGTAATTTCAAGAAATTTGGCATAAACAAGTATAAATGCAAGTTTCTATTGCTCATTTTATGCTTAGGAAGTTAAATGAGCATCCTTATAACAAATTAAAGTTCACAAGAAAGTTCAAGATTTTACAAGAGCATTCAAGGGTTGATTATCACATGATTTAGAGTATTATTCAAGCATCAAGCATCATGTCAAAGTCATCATGTATCATGTTTGTTTTTTAGCTAAGAATTGTGATGTAGGGTTTTATGATTCAAGCTAGCATTCAAGTCAAGATTTATCCTAGTGAAGCAAGATTCAACATCTCCATCCATTGGGGCCACTTTGCACATGTTTGCAACACTTTATTGCTAGGGTTTGGTGAGTTGCATGTTCATTGCATTTTATTCATTCATCATTCTCTTTTCCTATTTCATTTCATTTCAAGGTTTGATTACCAAAATGAGGCTTGACCAAGGAAAACCCCTTTCCATTAAGAAAACAACATTTTTCCCTCTCTTTTGTATGTGATTTGTAGATCTAGGTTGAAGATACATTGAAGAGCAAGTTTGGAGAAAGTTGTCAAAGTGTTCAAAGTTTTCAAAGTTGTCAAAGTTGTCACCTTGCATTAGAGATCATTAGAAGACACCTACATGTTACAAATTAGGGTTCTGGATCCAAAAATCAATTAGAAAGGATAGAGTAGACATTTGAGGAGTAGAATCAGGCTTTGAATTTCCAAAAAACCTTAACTAGACTAATACGCCATTTTTGGCATATGCTCGTCCCAGTATTGGTCAATTTTTAGATTTTTGCAGATCCAAAATCTCCACTACCAGAAACCTATTCTTGCCCGAAAAATCCTAATTTGGGAATAAATTTCCTATTCTGGCGTATGAGTCCCACTCAACATTAAAATAAATGTTTCCTACATTTCAAAGCTTCATTCAGTCCTCTACAAGTTTCTAGGTGCACACATTTCATCTCTCTAATTTTTGTTTTGATTTACATGATTTTCTAGGTCATTTAGGGAAATTTTGCATTGCATTAGGTTAAAAGCATTTGGACTTGCATTTCATTAGTCTTCCCAAGCCCTAGTTTTGTGGTGAACCCCTCATTACTTTATAATCAGACCATAGGAAAGCCCTATTATAGGATCTCTTTCTCCTTTGCATAATTTAGATTGAGATCTCTAGGGTTTTTCTTCAATGAAATGATTGGGAAATGTGTTTTTCTATGTCCTAAACCATAAGTATAAAATCCCCCTTTTCCCATTGTTTCACCACCCAACTCTTTCACTCAACAACATGATCCTCAAATTTTTGAACATTGATCAACCTATTTTGATACATATACATATTATCTCAATTCTTGAGACTTTTCTCTACATTATGTAATGTGCAACTCCTATCAATTTGTACATCTAGTACCCTATGTCACCACTACTTGTAGTTTGAATATTTATTTCCTCCTCTTGATAGTATCATGTGAAACTAGTTCATTCAATATGCCTTAGAACATATCAAAGTATGTGTAAGATATCGCATTGTCTAACTAGATGACAAACATCCTAAGCGGATTAACCTTATTACACATAAGATAATGCAAAACATTAAGAGAACACTAGTCATATATTGGTCATAAAGAACTTGTACACATAATAGCTTTACTACTCACTAGAAACCTACTTTACACCAATACTCAATATTATTAAAAAAAACAAATAAACTCATCACAACTAATATGAATGCCACACTTGAAAGAAAAACTTAGATACCATCAAACTAGGAAAAGAATTGAAACACACATTATGTTGCAAACTAGTAGAAATTATTCCTATAAAAAGTGTTATTGAAGCATTTTACCCAAATTTTAAATGAATATCTAATTGAGATGACAATGATCCTCCATACCTCTAGTGGATTCTCCGACCTCCATTTTGACCCTTGGGCTCTAACAATCAAATGCAACATAAATGTCACCCAATAATATTTGATAGCTCAAAAAATACAAACATAAATATTTAATATTACTAAAAAATTTAACCAATTTATTAAATTGTATTAAAAATACATCTTTTATCATACATTTATTCTAAAATTGAACTTTTGGATATTAAAAATAAAATAAAAAATTGTCTCAAACATAAATGGTGTACATGCACTTGAAAAAAATGTGATTTGAACAAAACAAAAAAATCTCTTTTTGAATTTGTGATCTATAATATCTCATAAACGAAGATGCATATGCTCACAATGGAGTTGTTAACCAACTCAATTACAATGACCATAATGTATGTTAAGCAATATCTTTGCATACTCTAGAAAATAAATAAACCCTAGCATTCCAAAATATCCCAAAAGCCTCTACATATCACTATTGTGAGATCTAAAGCTTTGGAATATATTGTCACAAAATAATTTCAATTGAGCTCATTCTTTTTAGTTCTTACTAAAAATTATTAATAATTTCAATATATCTATTAATAGATATTTCAAGAAGTCCTCCTCCATAAACCTTTAGCTTAAAAATAAATTAGAATGAATTTAATCATAAAATAAATGTTTGATATCAAAATTTTCTGCATGGGTATTTGTGAATAGTGAATAAAATTGTTAAAAGACAATAAAAATATCAAGATATAATTCAAAATTTATTTTTACCTAAAACATTCTAATTTTAAATATCTAAGTATCAATTGTAGGTCATCCTCTCTTTTTTTTATAAAAATTCTCTTTTTTCAAACATTTTTTCATCCTAGACGATCCCTAATTTATAACTGTGTTTATTTTTAAAAAATGGTGATGATAATTTGTATTTTATAAGAGTACCTTGTGTTTGGTTTTGAATGTCACACAACCATGATATATTTGAATCTCCAAAATAATTACTTGCTTAGAGTGAGCAAAGGTGAACACAAAAATCTTCTCTACTAAATAAAATATAAAACTTGATTTTTTTAATCATGATATTCATTTCAATTCAAAATTAGTAAATTAAAATGTTGACATTACATTTTGATTTTCATTTGTGTTGCTATTGAACCATCTTTGATCAAGTAGAAATTGAATTTTCTTGTAATAGTGAGAAATTATGAGCACTAGATACCCACTTCCATGTTACTTCAAAAGAGAGAGGTGATGAATCCCCCCCTTCACAAATTTGGAATATTTGTGGTTGTTCACATCACAATCTATTCGGCTTTTAAATCTTTCTCCTATCAACTTATCGTTCTTTAAACAAGTAGTGCTACACCATAGAAATTTCATGAAATAGTACACATGATTTTTTCCCACCTCTTTTTTAATTCCTTATAAATTTTTGTATTGCCTATTTTTTTGATGAATTTACTTTTCCTCTCTTTAGAACAATTAATTTATTATGAGTTTCATACTACTTTATAATATCTTATATTTAAATTAACTCAAAGATAAATTCTTATAAAAATCTTTTTAATATTATTTTTAAATATATAATAAATTATAAAATCTTAAAATTTTGATATTATATTTTTTTAATAAAAATAAGTAATATTAAATAATTTTATTTTAAAAATTATATAAAATAAACTTTTAACTTTTGACTAAAAACATATCAATTCAAAGTCGTATCTTTAATATCTTTAAATCTAAAAACAATATACATTTGATACAACGGCTACACACCTCCCACTCGACCTCCAAAAAAACAAACATAAAATTTCTATATATAAAAGACACAAAATTTTCTCACATTAAAAATAGAAAGAAAACATATATAATAAAAAGATCCAAAATCTTCCCACATTAAAAATAGAAAAGAAACGGAAAGGTCTTTTATAGTCCACAATACCAAGAAATGGCTTTATGGTACTCCCAATATGAGGGAGGCGCCTAACTCATGCTCCACAATACGAGGTGTACATACTTTACCCCCCTAGGATGTGAACTTGTGACCTCTCTTTCAAAGAGTACAAGTTCACCGGTAGACCAACTCAGATGTAAATAATTTAAAATAATTTATGCATAATTTTGTAGGAGAAATGTCCTTTTAAAATTATTAAATTTATTACTTAAAATTCTCTTGACCAAGCGAAAATGAAGGGCACTAAAAAAAAAATCATGAAAATGAAAGCCACAAAAAAACGAATCAGTCGTGTCTAATTTTCTTCTTGCGTCCGACTTACGTTTTCGATGGATTAGGAGCAGTTAGTTTTGGATGTACGGTCATATAAATGAGTTACAGAGAAGAAAGAAAACGTACATTACAGACTTCCCCGTTTAGACTTCTTCAGTACCGAACTTGACGGGTCTAAGCGGTAAATTAACCTTGTTTTGACGTATATGTAGATAATTAATTCCACGAAAGGGCCATCCACCATAGCGCGGAACAATTCCATGCAACGAATTTTTTAAACGTATATTTGTTATCGTGGGAGATGTAGATAGATTCCAAAGAGATAAGGATGAGCGCACATGAATTATGTGAGTCGTACCCAATGATTCCCATGCGTCCACACGGCTTAAAAGATTAAAATGTAGTGGTCATCTAGGGAAAATGACACCCTGCCTAGGGGAAACAAATAGAATTAAAGGTGTAGAAAACATAATTAAAAAGAGCACTAGTATAATTAAAGGAGCAGTGAATATAGTTATATGAACAATGATTCTATTTTAGAAGATAATCTCATTTAATAACGCATCTCATTTGATATCATTTTCAAATAAATAGATTATTAACGAGGTCGACCTCATAGATGAAGTGCTCCCATATAAGGATAAATTTATCCTATTAAAGAGAGTAATGAAAGGGTACATAGGAAGAGCCGCCTTCTTTATGATTGGTTGTATCTATTGAGTGAAGTTGCCATCCTTGTATTAAAGCAAGTTTGCAAAAGTGAAGAAGATGAGGCAGTGTGAGATGTAAAAAGATAAACCAGACTCTACATTAATAATCTGCATATTAGGGGTATAAAAGAGGATCATTATGGCAGATTTATGACAAATTAGTAGAGAGAAGTAGGGGAGAAGAGCCAGTAGCTACCACCCATTGAATAACCGCCACCTCCAGGTTCACTCCACCCTCCAAAAAAAATTTAACTCTGATCCACTAAAAAACTTTATGTTATTGAATAACTAATTACAAAAACACCAATAGCCGCTCATTAAGTGCTAAAGTGACTGATTTAAGTGGGATTTAAGTGCTAAAACAGCTCTAATTGATTGAAATTAGAGTGAGCGGCTACTAGGACAACCCTCTAAAAGGTGACTTTTTTACCCCCACGCGCATATCCAATGCTTCCGCATTCAATCGAATTGCCCAGAAGCTAAAACCTTAGTTATAAGCACTTAACTCATGTGCGAAAAAAACCCATAAATTTTTTTTCCAATTCGACATACGGTTTGAATTCTACGGTTGCGCGAAGTTAGCCCTGGCAGCTACTGGGTCTTCTCCCCTACATGCAGTTTTGAAAGAAGAATTTATGGCAAATTGGTAAAGAGAAATATATGCAAATTTAAGGAAGACATGTGCAGAAATATATGCAGATTTAAAGAAGATACATGTAGAGGTATATGCAGATTTGAAAATAGGTATATGTAGAACTAAAAGAGATTGGATCAAATTTGTAGGAGAAAGATTTGTGAAGAGAAGTGCATAGAGATTTGAGAAGGACAATGTAGGAAAATATAAGAGGAGTAAATCAAAGAGATTGTAGTGTCCATCATCTGTTGAAGGAGCAACATTCAAAAGGTGGAACTTTGTTGTGGAAATTGGTGTTTTCTAAAGGAGAGATTAGTGTCTTTCACTAAGTTGGTGCTTAGCAGTGGGGATTGGTGCCTTGAATAAGTTGATGCCTACGAATTGTGGGATTGTGTCTCAAATAGGTTGGTGCCTACGATTGAGGGGATTGACTTGTCTCCTATAGATTGATGCCTACAAATTTTGTCAAAGAGATTTATATAAAGGCAATTTTTTTTTGCCATGGTTTTCTCCTGCAAGTTTTTCCATATAAATTGCGTGTTCCTCTTGTGTTGCGTAATTTGTAGATCTTATGTGAATGATACTATGCAAGGAATATTATTGTGGCTATTAGTTTGAAAAGTAAAGAATTTCCTTAAACTGATTCACCCTCTCTCTCAGTATAAGTGTGTACTCATCATGGTTACCAATAAAGAGGCTTTAGATATCTAAGTAGTATCACAAAGTACTCTATCTACTACCAAGGTGATAGTGTGGGTCATGTATAGCCAAGGTCACAAGTCTCTTCTAACATAGTAGTGTTGGTGGTATTTGTAGTAATTTACAAGAGAGTTCTTACACTACTCATTATAGAGCTAGGGATTTATTGACTCGTATTAGGTAGGAGGTTGACAACAAAAGTTCTAGCAATGGGTATGGGTTTATCCTATTTGATGATGCAATGTGTTGGATGCACAACTAGTAGGAACTAGGATATCATCACTTTATCCATGATATATGTAGTGCACATGCCAACAAAACATTCATGTAAGGATCTTATTTAACATCAAAGATTGTTTAGATATTTGGTTGAGTCAAGGAGTTATACAATTCATTATATGATAGCTAGAGTGCAATCAACTTGGTAAAGAACTTGACGTTTCATGCATGAACAAAGAACATTGATATTTATCATCATTTTGTTTGGACATGGTGGAGTATAGGAGGGTGATGCTAGATGAACTTAATACTTTGGTGAATATTAAACATGCATTGGAAAAACTTGTCAATATAGAAAATTTCAAATGATGTAATGCATCTATGGTCCTCATGACCCCTACTAGATAGTTTAGATTATGCAAGGTATACAAAAAATTGGAGAATGTTTGGTTTAGTTTCCTTACACCTTGCAACCTAATGTTTAATTAATTTATTATTTTGTATTTGTTTATTGTGTCATAATAGAAGAGGGTGTCCCACTTTGTGTTGTCACTTTTGGCCATGTACTGGTATCTCTATTATGTTTGTAAGAATACATATGGCATTATAATATGTATAAAGGATTCTATGATGATTTTATGATATGCATAAGAGCATGCAAGAGAGAACTTATAGAGTGGATTGCATGAATTAACCAACTTATGATGGTTGTTATGGCATGTCATAAAGTATCTTTGAAAATGTAGTATGAAAAAATAATGCAACAAAGTTTGGTGAGGTAGTTATGATGCTTAAGAGGATCTTAGATATTGATAGAATTTTTGACAACTTCTAATGAAAGCATTGAAATTTTTGCCATGATTCAAAGGTGCCACATTCGTTCCATGGTTTTGGTATACAGTTCTCATAAACCATTGGTGGACTATTTTTTGGCACTCTCTTTTATAATGGATTCTCAGATGGAGGTTTCCATCACTTGTATTATATGTAATTGAAATTTCCACAAAGTTGGTGTTTTCTCTTATGAAGGCTTGATCTTATTTTATATTGTAATTGAGTTACTATGAATATAATTGGTTCATAGTTTTGGAAGTTGGGTTTTTTCCAAATGAGTTTTACTAAGATAAATCCTATGTAAAAGTTTACATGTTCAATTTCCTATGATTCAAATTATTTATTTTCTATTTAGAACTAATTATCTCACATGGATTAATTAGGAAGCTTCATCTAGCAACCTTTTCAATAATACCATAAGAACACACATGAACAACAATTAATATTATTGGAGTTTGGTTTGAATGACCAAATGTTTCTCTAAGAAGATATGTGTCGATAACTAAGAACCCCCAAAATTCACATGAAAATCCACAAAGAAAGTTTACATAAACTAGAATTGGGAAGTAAGATGTCACTAGTTTTGAATCCTTCAACTAGTGCTATTTGATATGGCAATTTGGGTCTATGGAGGTGAAAGCAATTAGAGTTTAAAATTGCATTGTCAACCCAAATCTATTATATAGTTATTGTGGGTCTACATGAATTCACATAGAACCAAAACATGAAACCAAAAATTTCAAACCGATTCGTTAGTTAGAAAATATACAAGAACTTAGGTCTAAGCACACACGATAAAAAATGGTAGAAAAAAATAGCCTAAGATAATGGGTAATGGATAAAGGGTTTGGGTTTGGGAAGGATTAAATGTAAAGTTAAAAACTGAAGGCTTTACATGACACACATTGTAGGACACTTTATATCCCAAATAAATGTAGGGAAAAAGAGAAACTCTTGTCAAAGTACATCAAGGAAGATGTTCTCAAACATACTAATGAGTACACTATCTACCATTTGAGTGAAGGAGAACATGTATTTCATCCACGTCTACTACAATCATTGCTCATTTCCCATTACGAGTGGAAAATTTTGTTCATGAACTTCATCACAACTCTTCCAAAAGTACATGGTAAAGATTGCACTCATTGTGCACATATATGCTAAATGATTATTAATAATTTTTTACCATTATTTTAAATTCAAAGTGTAGACATCTAAATTTGGACACTTAATTTATCCAAATTTACCACTTTTCATCTAAACATCCTCTTATCCAAGTTAATTAAGTAATATTACTATTATTTAATTAATATCGTTAATTCTGCCAAATCCCTAAGGTATTTAATTAATAATTAAATACTTTATTCTCTTTAATCCTCCTTTTATCAAATAAATTAAATAAATACTTATTTAATTCCTCACATGTCATTTTTATCTAATCCTAATCCATCTCCTAATCTTTTCATTAAGGATGTGCACATGCCTAATCCTTGATTAGGATGTGTCACATCCTCCAACTTTTGCAAGTTGGCTTTTAATCCACATTAACCCTTAATTATCCTCTAATTACTAATTAGTTAAACCTAATTAATACCTTAGTCAACTCTCCCCATCCCCCAAGGAATTTTTAATTCCTTTTTATTCACCCTAGGCTCCTCTCTTCCCCATGTGAATTTTTAATTCACTTTTATTATTCCTAGAATCCCCTTTTCCCATGCATCTTCTAGAATATTTGACATATCACCTCATACACATGTGACCAATTCCCACCTTTTTGGAGCTCACCTTTTACCCTTTAGACTCTCCTAAGAATGTGAATTTATATTTTCAACCACCTCTCCTTTTCCCATGGAGATTTTTGAGGAATTCCAAAATTCCTCAAATGTCCCTTTCATTCTCACTTGGGGACAATAAATCCCTTTTTAAGGAAATCTTCTCACTCCCCAAGGTACTTGGAAGGTACTTGTCCTTCCTCCATCTCATGTACCTTTTGGCCACCTCGTTTACACCTCACCTCCTCTTAGCCACTTCACCATCCACATGTCAAGATGTGAGGGCTTGTGAGTTCTTAACCCACCATAGCCCTTCATCTTGACCTTGTTGGATCAATCTCAACCGTTGAATTCTCTATAGAATTCAAATTCTCCTATAAATACCCCATCCTCTAAGGCATTTTAAGAAGACTTTCATTTTGAACAACCTTATGCTGCCAATTTGCATTCTCAAGCATTCACTATCACTTAGCCATCCACTTTGATCATATTGCATTATCCATCTTGCATCTAGTGACATCAAAAGCCATCCAAGGAGCACACAAATTCATCAAAATCAAGGGCCAACCAAGGAGTCTTCAACAACAAGGAAGGTATAATCAATTTGCATCTTATTTCATCTATTTCCTTGTTTTATCACTCTTTAGGCTAATCTTTGAAATGTTCTTAGTATTTTTCCACTTGCATTTTTAGTTATTTTGCACATTAAAATAGGTTAAAATTCTAAGGTACACACAAAGAAACATCAGATGGCTAAATTATTCTTTAGGAAGGTCTTTAGACTACAAGCTTGGTTGTCTACAAATATTATTAATAATAGACATGGTAGGCTTGCTAGATACCTTTGAAAAAAAAAATTCATTTGGTAAGTGCAAAACAAACTCCTAGAATAAATTATCAACTACAAGCAATTGTGAAAATAAAAATGATGAATAAGTGTTTACTAATATTTTTGAGAGAATGTGTTATAAGAAAAAAATCAACATGGATTAAGTGGTTGCACTTGGGAGAATGTTGTTACAACATCACCCATATACATGACCCTTGTATTCCATTCATGGAATTATATAGTTATGATGCACCAACTTACATTAATTTAGTGTTTATAGATAGTGAAGTGCTACTCCTATCAGAAACATATTCCATCATTGTCAGAAGGATGAAATTTTTAAGAAATGGAGACACCACAATCTATCTGGAGGAACCTACCTATACAAAGGATGCTACTTGGGTTGAATCAAGAAACCTACAACATTTTGAATTTACATTGTTTGAGTATAAACAATTTATGAAAGGTTAGACTTGTATTGTCCCATTTTCAATTAATTTATGTTTGTTGACCAAAATCTTATTTCCTAATTGTAGTGTCCCCCTTTTTCAATACTTGTGTATATGTTATGTATCTTCACTTGCCATATGCCTATCTAAGGTCCCAAAGTGTAGGTGTGGAGACATATTCATTTATCTAAGTGTGAGCAAGTGTTGAAGTTTTAGAGTTTCTCTTACTAGCATATCTTTTCTCTAAATTCTACCTTATCTTTTATTCATGTCAAAGTGTCAAACTTTCCTATTTAGGAATATATTTAAATGTCCATTCCACACCTTCATTCCCTTCTTTTGTTAGGATTTCAAAGTTTTTGTCATCTCTCTTTACCAAATCCCACTCTTTCCCTTACCTTTCTTAGAGTTTCAAACTTCCTCTTACTTGCATGCTTTCCCTCCATATCCTGACTCTTGACTTTTTGCACAATTAACTTCCACTTACCCCCTTACATGGCCATGAGTACTATTAATGATAAGATTTGACACCTCAATTTCTAGAAATGGTTTTTCCTACTTGGAAATAATTATGAAAACTTAATTGTGCAAATTCAAATGTACTTGCAACATTGGAGGATGAAGATGACTATGCTTTCATTAATGTTGTGGCTACACCCTTTGCTCCCTTGGTCCTCATATAAATCTAAGCCATTATTTTTGGCAAGGTCCCATAAAGTCATATATTTCTAATATATAAAGGGGTTTTGTGTTCATCCAAGACATAATGCATTATACACAAAATAACCCCTTTCTAAACATGTATTCTAAACACTTGTATTTGAGCAATTAGATATGAGAACAAAAACCCTTAGATTTATTAGAGACAAGAGGATGAAAACCTTTTGGTTTCAAGGATCAAAGGACAAAACCTCTTTGGCCTTGTAGGATGGTCTCATTCAGAGGTTGTGAATAAGGTTTCATGGTGGCAAATCTTTGCTTCAATTAGTTTTTATTATTTGTAGTTTGTTGTAGATTTGAATAGTGTAGTTTTGGATTATTGCCTACTACTATTACAACAAATTTCTAGATTTCATTAATAACAAAAAAGTTTTAAAATTTATTTTTGTGTATTAACCTCATATGTTAAATTTAGATTGTTAATGTGACATGTAATATGAAGAAAAATCTATATTTTTTTAAAATCTTATTAAAATATATAAATCTAAACCTTAATTTACTTAAAATATTTAATAAAATTATTATAAATATATCTTTTATATATAAATCAAATTATACTCTCTAACATATCAACTTAAAAATAATTTTCTAAATAATGATCCGCATTAAATGTTAAGGGAGTTGTTATGAAACCGCCGCGTTATTTTTGCAGTCTAGTTGTGTACAAGGAATCCCCACCTTGCGTTCTTATGACATTTTCATATGGCTGCCGTTTTTATTTAAGTAAATATTTTCTCTCTTAGTTTATTTTTTTAAATTAATTAATTTATTTTAAATTTCAGGAAGGAGCGAAAAAGGTCGCTTCTTCTTTACCCGTCCTTTCGAGGAAAGAGGGTGGATCAAACCTCTCGGCTCCAGACAAAATTGTCTTTCGTCTTTCTGTCCTTATTTGCAGTACAAAATACACAGGGAACGATGTCTTTCATTTCCCCATACTTTCCTCGAAGGAGGATGCACTGGCATCCATTAATATGCAGGCCTTGATTTAGTCCGATTCACCCCTTTCTTCCTCAAAACATATCCATCGTTTGCGAGATTTGCTTGGCTTTTGTGTTTCAACCCCATCTTTGCATTAATGGCTTCTTCATCCTCATCTCACCAAGAGAATGCTTTCTCTGGAACCAGCAAAAAGAGAGAAGTAGAAGAATCTTGCAGACTGTTTGATGTGTTCATCAACCACAGAGGCCCCGATGTCAAAGAAACTCTGGCTACTCAGCTTCACAACTCTATTACGGCGCAAGGCATACGGGCATTTCTTGATTCGCGAGAGAAGGCGCTTGGAGAGTCGTTTCCTTCAACTATTGAGGCCGCGATTAGATCTGCTTCGGTCCATATCGCTATTTTTTCAAAAAGATATGCAGAGTCAGATTGGTGTCTGCGTGAGCTGGTTCTTATGTTACAAAGTAAGGCCAAGATTATTCCCGTGTTTTATGAAGTGGAACCGAGGGAACTCCGCCACATAGAAAATGGAGTATATGCGGAGGCGTTTCGTAAATATGAAGAGAAGGGCAGGAATTTGGAAAAGCTTCCAGAGTGGAAGGAAGCTCTTCAACAAGTTTCATATACCGCAGGCTACGAATTAAAAAATCCACAGTAAGTTTTACGCTTATTTTCGGTTTTCTTGGCAAATCTATTTACATATTTTCTTCTAGCAAAACAGGTTAAGCGCAACGAGCAAAATTTCGTACTCATTAAATTTTCCTTTCTCTTGCACTTCTAGTGACTGCAAAGACATAGTGTCCGCTGTGAAAGAAGAAGTAGAAAGGACAAAACGTTTACATGTTGCCAAATATCCAGTCGGACTTAATAAGCTTGTAAAAGATTTTGAAAGGAGGTGCCTTGATGAGCTTGTTCAAGATTTTGAAAGCCAGTGCGGAAGGAAGAAAGCTAATGTCGTCGGCATTTTTGGTATGGGTGGGGTTGGGAAGACAACTCTGTCCAAAGAGTTATTCAACCAAAAGAAATCAAAATACACAAGAGCAAGTTTTCTGTTTGACGTGCGGGAAGCCTGGGCCAGCGGTAAATTTCCATCTTTGCAAATTAAACTCCTCAAAGATATCTTCTGTGAAGACCACAGTTTTGTAAGTCGCGAGGAAGGGACAACCTTACTGAAGGATCGTTTGGAAAGGAGCAGCTCATTCAATTTCCTGATTGTTTTAGATGACGTTGATCATGTGGATCAGTTAGATTCTCTACTAGTGATGGATGGCTTAAATAAGCCTGGTAATAATCTGGTAATTATTACAACCAGAGAGGTAGGGGTCCTCACAAGTGCAGGAATTGACACAGGTTATCATTTGAAAGGATTGGATAGAGAAGACGGCAGAGAGCTGTTCTGTTGGCACGCTTTCGGCCAACCCCGTCCATCTATCGGATACGCGGATCTTGTTCAGGAGTTCATTAACATCTGTGGAGGCTTACCCTTGTCTCTTCAAGTTCTGGGCCGGCATGTATCTCATAGACCTCTGAATTATTGGGAAGACGCACTGAGAAAAGCTCGTAAGGCTCTGCCCGGAGATATAAAGCAGAGACTGAGGATAAGCTTTGATTCCTTAGATTATGAAGAAAAACAGATTTTCATAGACATAGCATGCTTTTTCATTGACAAATCTATTACTACGGCCATGACCATATGGAAGGGATCTGGATGGAGCGTTCAACATGCTTTGGATACCCTAAAAGAGAAATGTCTTATTGAGGAAAATGTAAGTTATCTGCCTTTCCTGGAATGGGAAGTGAAATGGAAATCCAGGCAGGATGAGTTTGCTTTCAGAATGCATGACCACCTTCGGGACTTGGGAAGAGAATTGGCAAATGAACAGACCCAGCCTCAGCGTTCGTGGCATCCCCATCTCCATCTTAGATCTTTGGTATGCTTGCCCTTCCTCCAAATTTCCATTTACTTATTGATTTTTAAATTTCAAAATTCCACAAATGTAAGGTTGATTCTGTGAATGCAGGAATCAAAGGGGTTCCAAAACATCCTAGCCCAAACCAGAGGCAGGTGTTTTCATTCCTTTATGGACGAATCCATGCATTGTCAAATTACATACTTTTTAGGGCAACCGGAAGAGAGTTCCGATACTTGTCTGCTATGGCTTCAGCTTGACTACCAGAACCGGCCTCAACTTGACACGAGTTCAGACATAAACCCAAGCATTCCTCCATGGATTAATCTTCAAAACTTGAAATGTTTAAGAATCAGCGGCGGGCGTTTCCAAAGATTGTGGCAGAGCGATGTGCAGGTATTTTGTTCTTCCCTATCGAAAAGTAAGTCTTCATTAACGGTAAACTTAGATGTGAATTATGTTAACGGTAAAATTAAATTTCTTTGGAATATCAGGCACCCTCCCGTTTAAAAGAGCTGCAGGTTCGTGAAACCTTTGTGAAAGAGTTTCCAGATTTGTTACGGAAATTAAATAATGTTCAAGAGGTGGAGATAATATGGAAGAGGTAGTGTTATGTATTGAGGAAATGCAAATGGATCTGTATGGAATGAATCTCCATTGTTTAAATGTGATGGGCTCCGATGTAACAGGGGACCTGGCTTCTACTGATACTGCACATGGGACTACTTTTAAGTCCTGAGTTATCTAAACTTTGTTATTGAAGCAATACATAGTTGCATTCACCAGGTAATTATACATATTGTTTTTCAATGGAGTGTTCTTTCATTTCTTTATTGATCTTCGGCTTTATTACCGTCGATGAACTCGAGTTGTATTTCGTCTTTCGTTCCAGAGTGCTGTCAAAGCGATGGAATCTCTTTTTTCTGACGCTAATATTGGCGTCGACCGAGTCATTGAAATTGTTACTCCCGAAATTTATGGCAATGGGTTGATTCATTATTTTAATGCCCATACGCTGTCAATTCATTATTTCCATGGCTGTATCCGTCAAGCTCAGAAGCACAACTGTAGAACTCACCGACTTCCACTCACACACTTTCCAACAAGATGTACGGTAAAGAATCTTAAATGTACATTTAAAAGTTATCAGATTAGCCTGTAAAAATCGTAGGCAATCACCTAGGTAAGAAGATGCCTGTCGTATGCCATTTTCCACAAAGACTGGACGGGAAATGAATGAATATTTGTTGCGCGCTGTGCGTTGCTGTTTAACGGAGTAGCTGGACAGAACGGCTCTCCAACGTACTCCATTAAAGGCGGGAGCAATTCGATGCAATGAAAATATCTTGAACTAGTTAATAAAATGATGGTTAATTGATTATTATTTTAATTAAAATAAAGAATTGTATCTTAGTCAAAATATTTATTATTTATTATTAATTAATATATTGAATTTATTGACATTCAACAAGCGTATGAATAGTAACCTGGAACCCGCCAGCAAGAAATATAAAGGAACTGTTTTGTGATGACAAAGTCTAAAGCGTTAGACTTAGATCTTACCTTGTGGATACAAAGAGTGGGAAACTTGGCGTGTGAGTGCTTGGTTGAGACATTTCTCCATATCATTTATTTTGAACGCTATGGGTTTATTAAATATTTATTTTACAGAGTATGCAATGAAACTGCTTAAAGCACATTTAGTTAAGCGTTATTGAATTGACTAACAAGTCTAATTTTTAGAGTTTTCTTGATATTCAACAATTTGTTTCTTTTGAACTCAATAATTTGTTGTTAAATGTTATTTTAGACTTGGAGAGGGTCTCATACCCATAACCTCTGCTTCTTCCCACTCAAAGTGATCTATAAGCAGTCTCTTCCTTAATCATCATTTCTCCTTGCCTTAACGTTCTTTGGATATACAAGTTTAGCTGATCAAAATGGAATAAGCTTAGCTTTCAAATCTAGAAGTTCAATATTGCTGCACAGTCCTAACTTACAGCTTGGAAGGTCTTTCATGGTTAAGTTCCCATTAGCACTCAACTTAATCATTTGCAAGCATGTGATTCTCAAGTTTATTTGGAAATTTTGTTGTTTGGTAGTTTTCTCTAACACTTCCTATCGTTGTCAAATCGAAATATAGATGGTCTGCTCTAACTTGATTTTGCATATTGCTCATATTATCTCTAGTCCTCGTGACCATTTGGGAGTTAATGCTGATTTAGTTAGTATCACTCACAACTTCCTCTTGCAACTTTACAAAATTGAGGGATTTCAAGCCACTTCTAGGACTCTAGAAGCTTCTTCTAGCTTGTAATCCCTCATGAATTATTTTCCTATCATTGATTCTATTTTCTCTAGGTGTAGAGTGCAATCTTTGTCTATGAACAAAAGTTGCCTCTTCTCAGCTAAAGGGTTTTTGAAGATTGGCTCCTAAAGGATAGGGTGCAACATCAGTGCTCATGTTTATTCATTGTTTTCACTGCTATGGTCTCTATGTTTGACACCTTCACACTTTATTGTGGATGCTTTGTTCTATTGCCTCATGGGATATCTTTCTTTATTGCTCCTATGAATGATTAAAAAAATTGATAAAATCCATCTTATCAATAGTCTTTCTATATGTGAATTTTTTATTTGCACGATGGACTATCGACAAATATTCTCTCTTTGTAATTTGTGCCTCTAAGCACTCTTTGTAGTGTTCGCAACTGCTATATGTTGGACAATCATTTCTTGACTGGTTGTCTGTAAGTTGAAAACATTGTTTCGATAGGGCTAAGGTTGAGCTCTGCTGTATTTGGTGGTGCCTCTTTGGTTGCATTGGTATGATTCTAGTCACTTATCTATAGTCTTCAGTTCATTCCAATATAAATAAGATCTGTGTTGCAGCTGGAGTCCTTGTTTAAAGAAATATTGGAAATAATTGATAAAGAGAAAAAAATTAACGAAATGTAGATATTGTTTATATTTTTTTTTGGCTTATATTCACTCTTCATGATTTTTGTGTATGCATTGATTGTTGAGATATTGTGCTGTTGCCACATTTAGTTATAATTTCAGTACTCAAAATCTATTCCTACATTATTGAAGGAGAGTAAAAGAAATTTAAGATTATATATATATATATATATATATATATATAAGAGTACAGACCTGTTATTCACAGGACAACACCTTGACTCTAAATAATATACAGAGCTAAACAATAACACAAACCTTTATGATTTATTTTTAATATACAGATTTAGACAATAATATAGAATTAGATGGGGATGATAAGCAATATTTGAATTTTTTAAAAGATGTCCAAACAAAGAATTTTCCTGTAAAAATTGCAGTTGCTTCATAAACAGATCTTGTGTAGAGAAGGCAAGAGAACATATTGTCCATCAACCACCCGCCCTTGGTCACGTTAGGATTCAAGTCACTCAATTCCTGTGCAATGTCCACCTGCAAAGCAACAATTAGATGCCAATATTAACTCCAAATCCTACAAACATCGAGTCTAATTTTCAGAAAATCTTGTTATCACACCACCTTCCCTGGTAGCACTGCAACCAGGAGACCTCTCTAACCGTAGTGTGAAGAATAACAGAACCATCATAGCCAAAGCTTGCCCCTAGCTTGCCCCTAGCGACCAAGAAAAGGCACTGATCAAACAACTTGTTTGAGCTGTTAAACCACAGAGGAAATGAAGAACAAACCTCAAAGCCGTGAATACTTCGAACGTTGATTGCCAAAGCTAAATTTGACTCATGGCAAATATGCATAAATACTGCCATACAGCCATCAAACTGGGAAACACACAAATCAAAGATTTCATGGATTAGAGCAGTTGGTTTGCAGTTGTACTCCTTGCATTGCTCATTGAATTCTTCTTATTATGAATATAAATTTCATAAAGTTAAGAGTAGCTAGATCAATCTCTACACTTGCTCTAGTAAGCAAAGTTGTTAATAACTTCAATTTGTTGGTGGCCATAATTCTACTAAACAAGGTAGTGACGAATTAGTTCTGCCTTGCCTGTTCTCCCTTTTCTTTAAAAATTCTGAGCTAAAGGTCCAGATTTATTTAATCCGTCTTTAAATTGCAGTATAAATACACAACTTCACAGAAATTACAATATCTGCTTGCACGGTTAAATACCAACTTAATATAAATCACATTTCTTTGTGCTTTGTTTTTGGGCTTCTGTGTCTACAAATTGAAATAACCAACTTCATAAAAAGCACTGTTTCTTTCTGCTCTGTTTTTTTCAGTTTCTCTGTTTACACAGTTAAATACCCCAACTTCATGTACGTTACAGTCCCTTTTGTTTTTGCTTAGTTGTGTTTGAATTTCATCACAATGGTTGCTGCAAGATACTTTGGATTGTTTCTCTGCATATTATTTGGGTTAATACACTGTATATGCTGTGATCCACCCAAATTATGCACAAACAGTATTCCTCAGCAGATGGTGTCTCATACGTATCGTTACGCTCTGGGTACTTCTGACGAGACAAGGAAAGCAGGGTTATATTAACAGTATCATCATGATGACCATTTAACTGCCACTGAGGAGAGTGATTGGAGTCGTCTTCAACTTCCAAGAGGATCAAATCTGGAAAACGAGAACTTTTCTTCTGCCGAGGAGGAATTCAACTGGGCTATGTTGTATAGGAGGATGAGATATAACATAGATATAAATGCCCCCAGTGATAATTTTCTGCTTGAGTTTCCATTGCACAATGTCAGGCTGGATTTCGATTCCATACATAGTACTGCTTAGAACACTAACTTGGAGTATTTAATGCTTCTGAATGCGTATAATCTGGTTTAGAGTTTTAGAATAACTGCAGGTTTGCCTACCCCTGGGACTCCTTATGGCGGTTGGGAGACTACCACTTGTGAAGTCAGAGGACATTTTGTCGGTCAGTAGGAAAAAATTCTTTCCAATTTTTTTTTGGCTATTTATCAAATACTATTTCACTGTAATATTTGAATCTCTAGTATCAGTTGCAACTTTTTCTTTCTTCGTTTGTTATTGGTCGCAAGAACAATTTGTTAATAGAAAAACGAAACACCACCGCTGAAAATAAGAAGCTGCCAATCACTAAAATTTCATTTTAATAATGAAATCACTTCAGACCATAGGTTAAATAGTTTTCTGCTCCCCTGACCTGACTTCTGAGAAAAGCACTAATAGCAAATAGTGGAGTGAAAACATTGGTCTTCGCCGAGACAGTTTTCAGTGAGAAAATCAGACAAAAGAAATTCATCTGATACACGAGTGATGAGACCAAGAAGTTGAAATGAGAGGCTTAAGAGCAACTCACAAAAACTTTGTTGGTGGGTAAGGTGTCTGCTATATATTGAAGCCAATTCGATTGAAAAATTAGAGATCCAGAAGAAATATATGAAAAATCTAGTCTTCAAATGACGCTTTTTATACTATTTTAGATTTAATGAAAAATCTCTTCTTCAAATGATGCTTTTTATACTATTTTAGATTTACTTTCCCTCCCATTTTCACCTTAGTCACATTCAACATCCTTCGATATGTTTCAGACTGAAATTTAATGAAATTTTTAGCTACCCAAGAAAAAAACGTATTACTTTTTGAATTTATGACATTCATGTTCTGTGCATTGAAATACAAATTAGTTAGGTATTTGTAATGCATTCCGTTGGAGAGTGTATTAATGTGGAACAAGATCACATCATGGGGATATGTCAGTGGTTAATAACTTGTAGATTACCAAAATCAAGAGATAAAAAGCAAGAGAGGGCCCACAAGGAACGACACCAAAACAAATTTAAATGGTAAAAATCACTAGCGCAAACAACTTTTCATATGTAATTTGTGTACGAGATTAGATGTTATTAGGAGCCCAAATCAATGCTTTCTTAAATCATGTTTGAAATTCAAAATCTCCAGCTGCAACCATACCTGTGCGTTTCGCTTTGGACCCTCAAACAAAGCAGGGTCTGATGATAAGTCAAAATATAGAACTTGATTTCCTGTGGTTAAAAGCACAGCGAGATTTGATTTAACAAATATTTAATGACTAAAGTGCATGTGAACCTGTGATTTGCATGATATTTTATCTCGAATAAAACTTTATGTCCATGGCCCAAGTTTATTATTCCATTTGGTAATTCGATGGGGCTAAAGTAGATTTGAGCACAGCATTTCATATACAACTCTTCTGCATCAAATCTTAAATTTATAAAAAACCTAATAAGTGGAATAAAAACTATTTTGAATGATAAAGCTGCTTCTGGATTTGCTGTGTATGTTTTTCTAATCAGAAAAACATACACAGCAAATCCAGAAGCAGCTTTATCATTCAAAATGGACTGTGGAAAACTTATATCTACTAAGTATTATTTTGGCAAGAGTTTTCACCCAATAGAAGTTATGCAAGAACAAAATGCAACTAATATAACAAAAACTAATTAAATCAGATTAGTCTCTCATCTTAAGAATCAAGAGTTAATAGTCAATGAAATGCCATTCTGTTCGAAGAGAAATTATTCTGCCAAAAAACATCAATACTCAATTTCAGGAACATCCAGTTCATTTCCCAGACTGCTCAATACACATTCAATACCCAGCTAATCAGAAACAAAATTCATGACTTATAAAAGCCTTTTGCCAGTGCCTATTTATACAAGAACAAATGCAACTAATATAACAAAAACTAATTAAATCAGATTAGTCTCTCATCTTAAGAATCAAGAGAGTTAATAGTCAACGAAATACCATTCTGTTTGAAGAGGAAATATTCTGCCAAAAAACATCAATACTCAATTTCAGGAACATCCAGTTCATTTCCCAGACTGCTCAATACACATTCAATACCTAACTAATCAGAGACAAAATTCATGAGTGATTGTGAGTGTACCATGGGATGCTTGGGGTTAGGATTCCTTTCTTCATGAGACACCGATTTGTGGCCTTCCTTTAAATTATTGTTTACTGGGCCCAAAAAGTTTGTCGTAACCTTAGGATTCAGGTCCATTTGGTCCTACTATGTAAGTAGATTTGATGTGGTCCACCATTCCATGGAAAAAGAGGCTGAAATGTGCTATAACCATTCAAAATAAGGTATCTTCACACAAGTAAATAGCCGAGGGTTATGGGTGCATTCAGAAGGAGCATATCATTGTGTCCATAAACTGCTGCTTGCTTATACAATTTTATCAACATTGACTTGGCTAAGTGTCTACATATCCAAGAAAGGTATATCAAGGAGCTTAAGGTAAATGGCAGGAAATATTTTTTAAGAAACATATTTGAAGGTCACAACGGACAATATGTTTTGCATTTAGATTTTTATGCTATACAAGAAAATGGTTTCAATTTTGTTCTGGACTATTCTTGGTTAGAGATAGTCAAAACAATTAATATTGATGCGTTAAAGAAAATCCATAGAAGCTTTGCTATACGATAAATACGGTGACTTTGCAGGGTATTAAAAAGCGTGATAAAAGGCAGTGTGTGAACTGCAAGATCAAGGTTCTGAAGACAAGAACGAGAAAAAATCTACAAGGGCATGAAGAAAAACAAATGGAAGAATTTGAAGGTGAACAATAGGATGAGAAGGGTGCATTGCTTTCAAGAATGCCACCTATCCACAAACAACCCTCATTGCAAGACACATCCAGTCTGAAAACATTAGAAAGCTATGAAATTTTTTCCTCTAGAACAATTTGCAAATAGAAAAACAAAAAGTCACCACTCAAAACATATCAGAGACCATAGCATAAACAGTTTTCTACTCTCTTGACCCGACTTCCAAGAAAAACACTAATGTAAAATAGTGGAGCTATAACATTAGTCTTTGCCTATATATAAGGAGGGACTAAAAACAGGCCCATTATGACGGCATGGATCTTGGTTTATGAGAGATCAATGACTGCAAATTCAACGGAGAATATTTTGGCAAAAATTGTATTTTTTTAAAGATTATATCGTAAAAGGTGTATTTTCCATACAATTTAATATTTTTGGTTTATTTCTTCTAGTTCTATTAAATATTTATGCTTGTATTTTTGGAGCTATTAAATATTATTTGTTGATATTTATGTTGCATTAGATTATGAGAGCCTATGAGTGAGAATGAAGGTTAGAGGACTCACTAGAGCTATTGCAGATCATTTTCATTTTAAATTAGTTGTTCATTTAGATGTTGGGTAAAATATTTGAGTAGCAATTTTTTAGGAATAATTTTTACCAATTTGCAATGCAGTGTTTGTTTTAGCTTTTTTTTTTCAATTTGATAGTATTGTATTTTTAGATTTCTGATGTGGTGTTCATATCAATTGTGATGTGTTTATTTAGTTTTGGTTTTGCAATGTTTGAGTATTGATACATAGTAGGTTTTTGGTTAGTAAAGACATTATGTGTAAAATTTCTTTCATGATCAATTTATGAGTGGTGTTCTCTTGACAATTTATGTTATCTTATGTGTGATAGGGTTAATCCACTAGCAATTTTTATTAACTAGTTAGAAAATGACATTTCTTACTCATACTTTATCATGGTCAAAGGCATGTTAAATTAATTACTTTAGCATGGTTTTATCAAAAGGAGGAAAGAAACCTTCCAACTTTAGGAGGTAGTGGCATAGGGATTAGATGTACAAATTGATAGGGGTTGCTCATTACATAGTGTGGAGCAAAGTTTCAAGTATTAGGAGGATGTGTACATGTATTAGAATAGGTTGATTACTATCATGACAACCATGTTATGAGTGGAAGGGATGGATGATTGACCATATTAACAAATTCTCCAATTCATCTAAATTCATTTTTTTTTGGATCGAAGGATGATTTGTTGGTTTTTGTGATCCAAAAATAATAATTTGTTGGTTTTTACATATGTCATGTTTTTTTGGATCAAAGGATGATTTGTTGGTTTTTGGGCCAAATGAACCCATCATCTTGAAAGAAAATATGCATCCACCTAAGATAATTTCCACATAACCCAAATAGAGAAATTCATGCAAACGAGTATTCATAATTGTAAAGACTTAACCCTTTTGTTTAGTACCTTTTTTGTGATGGTTTTCAATTCGGTAGATGTTCCCTTTTTGCAAATTAAATACAAAACATTGCATGGATAATGAACAACATCATAAACAAAGATAAACTTGAACTAGAAGATAAATTGTGATCTTAACTCCAATCTCAAAATGATAGAGCATATAAAATTTGATATCCTAAATTTGAGATTCCAAGCTTATACAGGTTTGAAACTATATTGCATATTCAGGAACACAGTTTCAAACTTAATACCATGATGCTTTGCACAAGACACAGGACTATATTGAGTAGATTTGACTCACAGAAAAAGCATACAGATTTATAGGAATGCCCATAGCATATTTAATGTAATGTTCAGAATGAGAGGTCCTTCCCCAAACTATTTACGAAAACATACTCAAAAGATATCCCATGACTAATTCATGAATGCACTTCACATAACTCTTATATTTGTTGGGTGACTACTCATGATTTCAAGATACAATCTGTACCATACGTTGAGTCTAGAAATGACTAGAAAGGGACAAATTGCGGTCTTAAACCCTGAATAAATGCAACGTACAGCTCTAGGAAAGACTCACCCTTTAAAAACAAGAAGTTTCTACCTTCCACACCTCACATCTAAGGTTTGTATGGTTGTAAGTGTCTCAAATACTAAGCGACTATGTCTGCTTTAGCACACCCTTGACAACTTCAGACTCATGCCCTAACAGAGGAGAAATAACCAGCGCCTATACCATGTGATGAATCACACCCTTGCTTGGATTCAACTATGTATGGAGGTCACCCAATGTAATGACAAGTAATGCAAAGATTTAAGATCAGAAAAAACCCTCACAATGAACCAATAACCTCCACCAAAGACCCATACCCTTGGCCAATATAAGTTTGAGAATTGGGCGCCTAGGGTTTGCTAAGTGCCATGACCATAAGGACACTGAATTCCTTTAAGATAAATGTATGTGATGCAATGAACAGACTTAGCTATTGATATCAATGAAAATAATAAGTATAGCTTTAACTTTAATCTCAACCCCTTGCTTAAACTAAGACCTAAAACAAATCAATTTCCTCAAATTTGGTCTCTGAAAGAGACCTACCAAATTTTCTTTTCTACTCTTGTAGAAAGCCTAGGTGACTTACTCCACAAATCCAGTTTGGGTAGAATGTTTTACTATTGAAACTAGTTCCAAAGATGAGGGTTTCCATCCTCAACCGGCTACAACAATAAACTAGAAACAATCTAGTAGAGTCTCCTTAAGTAGTTAAATCCATCATAACCAAATGAGAGCCAAAAAGCAGATTAAATAGAAGTAGAGGGAGAAATTAGGGCAACCTCCAATTTGAATCCTTTTCCCTCCAATTTTTTTTTAATATATTTGCTTTATACTTTAAAACATAATCAAATATTCCTCAAAGGGGCATCCTGCTCAAAGGGAAACTATTTTACCTTATTCTTCCTTCTAAAACAATGTTATCTCATTAGGCACTAAGGTACTTTTTGATGACCACCTACCCCGTCACTTAAATTATAAAGTTATTTTATTAAAATAGCTCAAGTGATTGATTAAAAACAAATATTACATAATCCAACCTTAGGCTCTTCACCACCACCATAAAAATAACACTGCTGAGGACACTAAGAGTTTGAGACTAGTTTTTTGAAATAGACTTACAATAAATAGCAACTACTAGAAATAGTAACTGCTCACCAAATGACAAACTGGCCAAAACATTAAAGCTTGTCAGACAATTCTAGCATACTACCCATTTATAGGAAACCCTACATTGCATCGCCGCTCAAACCAGTTACTAAATGTAGTACTTACTAAAAATAGAAAGTGAGCCAAAACCACACTAGCCATAAGGAGGACATAAAAAATGGGGACATTACAGTCCGCCCTTCCCAAAGATTGCTTGTCCTCGAACAATGTCAAAACAATCCTACAACCAACAATATGATCAACACTGAATACAACAATGAACCCAAGGTCCCAAGTCAACCTAGGAGATCTATAGCACCATCTGCTCACAACACCGTCCTGTAAGGTACCAACACAAGAGATCTCTTGAAACCCTCCTATAATAAGTGTAATCAAATATTGCATAGACACCATCAACTCCTCAAAAGAATGCCCCTCAAGAGAACTAAACTGTTGTGCCATAGGAGTAAAATCTAGAAGGTTAACATTGGCTCTCTCATCCCAAATGGTAGTTGAACTAGAACATACTATGATTCTCGAGTTCCAAGTGAGTATCAAAAAGGAACCACCATGCTGACGTTGTGCCACACTGATCATAATTGTCAAACCATGCACCCAAACTACACTCTCCTATCTTAGACCTCGAAAGAGTAAAAATCATCAAAGCCCATACTGAAAAACCTGAAAGGATTGAAGTCAATGCCATGAAATATATCCTACCAATGCAACTTAGAGAAGACTGCATCAATAAACTCACTGCTAATCATTATCTTGGTCAACATGAAAATCACTCTGCTTAACCATAAGAAATTAACCTCGACATGGAACTGCATGATACCCCAAGTATGGAGCAAGTCAGTCAATGACATATCTCTAAAATCTGCCAACTAGAAAATGCCTATGCTGACGCAAACCAAAATCATAACATCAACTCTCAACCTCCAAGTGTCAAAAGAATGATCTTGAACACACCAACACACGTAAAGCACTACAATCAACACGACATCATATGAAATAATGCATATCAACTCCATAGTTTAATTGCAATGAGTGTCACTCACCCGAGTGGAAAAAACAAATGGGTAAATTGTTTCTAGAAAGATACAACTAGCTGCCCCAAAGCTTGCACAAACTCAAAGTCAATCTACTCATCAAAATATGTCATCAATACCAACAAAGGAAGGTAAGGGCAATGGTAGTCAAATTGAAATCCTACTGAATACATAGGAGAGATTAGTATGGAGGTATTAACATAATCATCTCCTAGTATCAAATCATCACTGCCATCCAAGCTCAACCATGAACTACTCAACTGTTGAACTAAAGAAACCATCCAACTCATCTACAGATCCGAATCCAAAGTCATATGCAAGCTGATTAGAAAATGGGTAGCAGTAATAATACTAGAACTCAACCCACTACTCCAATCTTGAGACAACACCTCATGATTGGAAACTGTGTGCACACCCGGGTCCCAATCCTTACAATTTTCACCTAAAGAAATGCTACAACTAAGAGTAATCCCATCATCCAACTCAAAAAGCAGATTATCATATGACATATTAGCATCTACCTCAAACAAAGGGTTATCAATAAAATGAAGATTATCCTCAACTCCCAAATCAAACCAATCCTTTTCCTGATTTGAACTCCTATTTTTTGATTTTTTTGGACAATGTGCTAGATCATACTCTTCATGGATGAAATCAAACTCCATCATTACCTATTTAATCTCCTTTGTATTTTCTATGCTCTCTTTCTCCCTAAACCTTTGAGCCTCATAGAGCTGCTCATTAGCCTCAAGAACTGCCACTTGGACACTTTCCAAAGCAAGCTTTATGGAATTAAGCTCGATGGTGATATCACTAATCTCTTCCCTTGACTGCTTAGAAATTGACAGGGTTTCATTTACAAACTTGGTGGCTATATCTCCATCATGCATCATGTGGAAGCAAGTAGTTTTAAATTCTTCCATAGAGCTCTTCAATGTATGTAAATTAGAAAATGAGAGATTAAGCTCACTTTGTCCCATTGATGCATTTTGAATTAAATTTTCCACATGCATATGTTTGTTGTCCAAACCAGATAAAATGTGCACCTCATTTTCAGCAGATACCAAGAATTGTCCCTTCCAATCAATGATCCAACTATTGGAAATTGATAGGTTGTCATTGATGTCAATAGATAATGGAATTTTGTTGATTGCTAGTATTTTGTTGCTTCGGTTATGAATGCCTGTTGATCTGGTATTTTGATCTAGACTATCCTATTTTTGTATGATCTACTCAAAAGCTGATAGCATGATCTACCCTGACATCAGTTGCATGTTTTGACATGGTTTCAACTGACTAGGGTGTATGGGTTGTGAGGTACATTGTTACTAGTTGGTTGTGAATAGTGCTATGATTTTACATTGGCTCCATATGTTGGTTTTTTTGGCCAGATTCCATCTTAATAAAAAATATCGTTATAGGACTTTGTACATAGGTTTGAGCCTACAAGATGTATTCTACTTTGGAGTTTCATGATGATATGTGAAGGCATTTGGGAGATATGAATGGCAGTATTTTGTTCTGCAGAACTCAGTGAGTTTTCCTCCTGCACAATGTTGTGGGAGATTTCACATTCTCTCATAATTGATTATCATACTATGTGGTGTCAAAGATAAGTAGTTTGATGTTGTCCAAGGGAGAATTCAACGAGTTAACAAGATTTTGTGTTGCACGTTTGATGGAGTGTACATATGTTTGGAGTTTTGGTTTAACTCTGGCCAACCTAACTATATATTCATATTAAAGAGATCTATCTTAGGTCCATGCCGACAATGTTAGTTTTTGAATTAAAGTTTCTTTAATTAGGCCAACCTAATTAAAAAACATGGATACACATGTATATATCTAAGACATTTTTTGTGTGGATGTGTGTGGTGAAAGAGAAAGAAAAAAGAATGTTCGCATGTGAAAGATTCTTGAAGATAGAAGTCGAAAATGTATATGTGTGAATTGTATAGATGAGCAGTTGAGTGAGTTACTCAAGCATTGTGCTTCACCAAAACTAAACTCTAGCACATGGAAGGTGCATTCTTCACCAGTTCATACTTTTGGCAGTGAGCCATACACTTTTGTATCTTGGTGGTTAGCCATCTCTTTTTGTATTCAAGCTATGAACTTTTCAAAGATAGTGAGTCCTGGCAGTGAGCCCTGTAATATTCTATATCTGAATATATTATATTGTGAGCTAATCCTCACTGTGGTTTTTCCCATTTTGGGTTCTCCACGTAAAAAATTTGGTGTTTATGTGTGTTGATGCTTTCTCTTGATTTCATGTCTTCCTCTAGTAATTCAATTAGATTTGTGATAATGCTTAGATGGATTTTATGTGAATGGTTTTATGGAATCTGATTCACCCCCCTTCTCAATATTCCAGATGTTCAACAATTGTTATTAGAGCTTGGTTCCTTTGAAGAAGCCTAATAGCTTGAGGATGGTCCGAGAATTTGATTATAAGATTTATTCCCTCCGGAAGTGGTCTCTGTTGGACACTCAGAAGAAAATGAAGATTTGAAGAATAAGTTGAGGGAAGCGAATGATTGTATCAAGGATCTGAGGAGAAGATGTAAAGATTCCAGTGTTCAACTAAAAGGAGAGCATGATGATATCACCGGATGGCTTCATCAATTGGAAGAAAAGAAAAAGATTGAAGATTGCTAGAAAGTTGAAATTCAAAGGAAGATAGATGAATGTATAAAGCTCAAGCAAGAAATGGAAATTTTGAGATCAAATATAGAAAATGAAAAGAGAATTGAAGATAAATTCAAGACAAACATTGCAAAGCTTAATGAGTTGATTGATTCTCAAAGACATGCAATGGATAAAAGAGGCTTAGGGTTTGAATAAGAATCAAATTCATAGATAAAGCAACCTCTGGATAAGAAGACTCTATGGAAGGATGGACAAATCAAGGACGTAAGAAGCTATATCAGAAGGACTCCCATCAAAAATCCTAATGTTGAAAGGTACTTATCTTTTAATGATGTCTATTATTCTTGCAATAAGTTTAGAAATAGGGCAAAAGATTGCAAAAATAAAGCGATGTAGAATGTTGGAATAAATAAAATTTTCTTATCTCTCTCCAATCAATGTTTTGAAATAAAGAGAAATCAAAATTCATATAAGATGATTTATTCGTTTAAAGGTCACTATTATCTCTATAATTCAATTGTGCATAAGACTAACTGATGCAAATGTGGATTGAATAAGAGAAAATATGGATGGAAGAATGTTGTTTTCTTTAGTTGCAACAATTTGGAACATGTTAGGAGCAAAAAATTGAAGTTAACAATCCAACAAAAGGATATGAACCAGTCATCAAGGTTGACCCAGCAGAAGTTAAGAAAGAGATGGAGAAAATATGGAGAAAAGAAGGAGAATCCAGAAAGCAAGTAGAATTAGAAGCATTTGTTTTTGTGCCATCCTTCAGTGCAGATACACCACTCAAAAATTAATTCAGAAATTGGCTAAGGGGGAGCAATAATCAGAAAATTTATCAACCCCTCCTTTGATGTCATATCACAACAGAAGTACATTTGTTAAGGTTATGAACTCAAGAATTCATGCAAAAGGAATTTGCAGTCACACGCATGAAGAATGTATTTCATAGAATTTGAAAGGATGAAAGCTTTCATGAATTTTGAGGTGATCTACTTGTAATTTGAAGCATTAATTGCAAAAGCAATTGGGATGAAAGAAATAAATTCAGATATGTTTAGGAGAATGCATTCAATGAAAAGCATTTGTGCAAGAAGAAGTGGGAAGATGAAGCTTGCAGAAACCCTGGAGCAACTTTATCCTATAGAAATTAGATAAATTCGGCTTTGGTAGAAAAGGAAAAGGTAAGTTGATGCCCCTACTTCTTCTGAATTACTTGTGGTATCTTGTATGCAATGGATTTTTCTCAACTTATAAATAATTCAGAAAGACTAGAAACATAGCACAAAATGCATCCTGTTAAATCCCTTGAACTTGATCTTTTGGGTGCTTTTTCGAATATTCCTCTTGGTGTCATACTGATTGAAGATGTTGGAGTATACATTCATGGAGAATTGGAAGAATTCGGTTACAAAAAATATTGCATGTTGTGGAGTGAAGAATTAACTGGAAATGGATTTACCCTAAAATTAGAGTACAATGTGCTTTTGGAAATGAAATTGGATGTATGGAACAACTTTCCAAACTTTAGTAGTGAAGGAAGATGTATCAAAATGGTGCTTAGAAAATTTCACAGTGATTTTGTGTGGCTTAATGAAGCACATATGATATCTAAAGATGTAATCAAGGAAGTTACTGGATTATCATCCTCTGGACCAACTCCTGATTGTAACTTTGATAGAGAAAAGGGTTTAATAAGGAACACATTTAGTGGAATCTCCAACCCAACAATTTAGTATGCAAGCTTAGTTATTTCATAGATGATTCTTGGTAACAACGCTATATCCACTACTGAAATTTATTTTGCATTGAATATGGTTGAGAATAGAATTGATATGATCTCTATGTGTTGCTCTGACAACAATTGTTGGAGAATCTGAGAGATTTCAAGAAGAAGAAAGGTACATTCAGATGTGGTACATTGGTTTTATGCTTGATTTTCTACTTTATGAAGGAGATTCCTAGATTAGGAGAAGTTAGTTGGGAGAATACTAGACTGGTTTCTCATTTGATTGAGGAGCTTATGAGAAACATTGGGCACTTAGATGCTCAAGAAGATGCCCTTGGTGCATTCTTTGGAAAGTTTCAAAGGAAAACGAACAGAAGAAGGAGAATTCCAAAAGAATTAGTTTCAAAGTATAAGACTGATATAATCTTTTTGGTAAACATTGATAGCTGCATCATCAAGGCAGCTAAACCAAGGAATTCATCGTTACTTGAGTTTGGATATGAAATTGAGAAGGATTATGCTGCTGGTTGCATTGAATTGTTGGTGAATAGCCCTCGAGATCTCAACAGACCTAGGTTTGGAACCTACACTGAAGTAGCTAAAGCTCTTGAAGAGTCTAAGTTTGTCTCTGGTAAACCAAAGCCCGCCACTAGAGAAAAGAGGAAAGAAGTTGTGGTTCATGCCCTGGTTACTTAGGTGGACCCTACTCCTAGGAGACTCAAGCAATTGGCCAGAAGTAGGACACACCCTCAAGTAGCTCGTAGTGTGGTTTCTAGTTCTTCACATTTTGTTAAATAAAGCTCAAATGTATTAACTGATAGATTCAATGAATTAAAGAGAAAAGTAGTAAGTGACATGGTCTCTTGGGTTGAAGACAAAAGATTGTTGGAAATTGTAGATAAGTGGAAGTATACTCATAGCTTGGCACTTGAAAAAATCAAGAATATTCAAGATTGCGAGGAAGAGATTAAAGTTTATTCACATTCTTTTGGTCTTGGCTTGATGCAATTCAAAGGACCAAGGGTGTTGAGAGCTCGATTGAAAACCAGATTAATTTTGCATCTAGCATATTTGAACCTACTCTTAGTTTGGATGATCAGACTTGGTATGGTTTGAAAAAACTCCATGAGGAATACCTTGCATCACACAAAGAAATAGGAGAGTTGATTGAGATGTATGGGAAGCTTAGTGATCTGGAGGATCTTCGTCAAAAATTGAAGTTTCTCTTTTATCTTCAGAATCGACATCATTAGAAAGAGGGCAAAATTCTGACTCCAACACAACTCAAATGAGGTCAAACGGAGCTACGGAGCCCAAGATACGCTTAGTCAAACTTTGGTCAACCTCGGAGCTAGGTTAGAGAAAAAAGGCCAAAAATTGACATCATCAAAAGTGGTCCAAATCAGTCTCAATGCGAAGATCTCGTCGCAAGCTTCCTGACGACGTTTGTTTCACAAAAAACAGAGTCCGTTTGCACGAGATATGAGTAGTCAAAGTTGGGTTGACTTTGCTAACATAATCATGGTACAGTCAAAAGTCCAGTCAGCAAACACATCATCTAACACATCATCATCCATGATACAGTTAGCGGTATTTTCCATGTCATTGTCCATGTCGGCCTCATAGTCAACATACACATCGGCAGCCACGTCATCGTATTCGGCGAATCATGTTTTGCCACGTGGCACCTCCTCGGCATGCCACGTGGCCTCTCTATCTCCTTCAACGAGTTCTAAGCTGGTTTGTTTGTTTGAAAAAAATAAGGAAGTGGGAGGATTTTAACTCCTCACCACTCATCGCCGAAAATCCCGCCGAACCGTTGCACCAAACAACTGATGCCTACCTATGTATGGAAGTGGGTTACTTTTGTTATATTAAGCAGTTGAAATTTGTTGAAAAAAACAACGGCCGGCGGTTTGAACCCGTGACCACCAGCCCAATAAAATCCTTAAGCACCAACAAGCCATTCCATGGCTTTTGATATATATAGGGCATCAGTCAGTTTTGACAAATACCCAAAAACCGAATGCCTTAATTTAAACAATTTCCCTCCAATTTTTAACAATCAAACTTTTTAATCCTATAAAGGATTAAAATGTAACCTCCTCAAAAAAACAATAATAGCTTGAGAAAAGATAAAATTAAAAGGGCTTTAATTAATTATATGTGATAAGGGGGTTATTTTAAAGATTTTCATGTAAAAATGGAGAGATAAGGTGGATTTTGTAAATCATTTGGTTATCAACCAAATTGAGTAAAATTTTTGTATAAAAGGGGGGGATTAGAGGCTTAGGGGGATTATCAAATTTATTTAGAATTACTCAGGTGTTGGAGATAGAGTATCTTGGAGAGAGAGTTTTGCTGTTCCTGTATCTCGGGGGTATGCCAAAATTTCGTCATGCTTGAAGGGAAGAGCTTGCAAACTGATGTAATGTCAAATTTTTGAAGATTTCAATTGGATCAGTCTACTCATTGAAAAGGAGCCTGAAGACGTAGTCGTTCTTACGATGAACTCCGTTATCAAGCTGTTTGTGTTCTCTCTTTCTTATGTCTCTTTTTGAATTCTATTTTTTTCTCAATTCCATTAGTTTAATTATGTTATGGTGTTGATTTCATTTTAGTAATTTGGAGATTGGAATTGTAATCGTTATGCATTCTTTAAGCAATCGTCTTAGATCCTAAAATCGGATCAAATTGGTATCATAGTTGTGTTTTGACTAGTATTGCAGATTTGAATGCTTACACACTTCCAGCTTCAACAAGGCAAAGACAAACTTGAAGAGTATAATCCAGAGATTGCAAAAAAAAGAGCTCATTCATGAACAAAGATGGAAAATCCAAACAATGGACAAAGTTCTGAGCTTGGTGAGAAGGAATTTCAGAAGGCTTTTCTCGACATGAAGGCCATGGTCAAAGTCTTATTCTAGGAGAGGCAAGAAAGGATGCAGAGACATGAAGCTCGTGCAGGCAAAGGAAAGAAATTAGGAGATGATCCTGAGCCTTCGAAGAAACCTCCCTCTTCTCCTTCTTCTCCCTCTTCTCTGTCTTCTCCTTCTTCTACTCATTCTATGCCTTTTAATCCTTTCAAGGGTGCACATAAGCCAAAAATTAAGTTGGATATAAAATTTGACTTACCAAAATATTGTGGTGAATTAAATGTTGAAAAACTAAATGATTGGATTCAACAGGTTGAAGTCTATTGTAGAGTCCAAAACCTCGTAGATGATGTTGGTAGGATCCAACTTGCTACTCTTCGATTAGGGGGTACAACTCTAACTTGGTGGGAGAGTAGGACTATGGCAGAAATCTCCCAACATGGTAAAGTCAACTTGTGCTGGACATAATTTGTAAGTGCTCTTAAAAAGCAATTCTATCCCTTAGGCTACATGCAACAGTTAATGATGAATTGGCAGATGTTTAGGCAAGGGAAAGGTCAGTCTATTCAGGAGTACACTCATGAATTTCGTAAAAGGGCTATTGCATTAGATGTTCCTTTGTACACCCAAGATACTTTGTTGAAGTATATAGGAGGTCTTCATTCCTACCTTAGACATTCAATTTTGGTTTTGAATCCCAATAACCTTGATGAAGTTTTTGTCCAAGCTACCCACTTAGAGTCTAGAGGTAAGGGATCATTCATTGATAAGATTAATAAAAAACCATCTAAGTCTAAGGGAAAGTCTAAGGGTAAATATAAAGAAAAAGATAAAGGTAAAGGAAAGAAGACAGCTACGGTGAAGAAAGAGGGTGAAAAACCCACATGCTCACATTCTAAGAAAGAGGGGCATGATGAATCGAGGTGCTAGAAATTGCATCCAGAGGTAAGGCCGAAAAGATTTGGAGGCAATAAAGGCAAACAAAAGACTACTGCTGCTATCATTCAACAGGATATTGAATCTGATTCTAGAGATGAGATAAAGATCATTGTTGCTAGGGTTCAAGGCAAAGGGAAAGGTATAATTCTCTCTTTTGATGCAAGTATTTCTAATGCAAGTACAAGTAATGCAAGTAAAGTATCCACTCCTAAAGTCGATAAACAACATAATGAATTGTTTCACATTCGTGTGATAACTAAACACACAAAGATTGATACACTATTTGATTCGGGCTCTCAAGTCAACTTTTTTTCTGAAGAGGTTGTTAAGAAATTGAATCTAACTACTACTCCTCATCCTAATCCCTATCCACTTGGATGGGTATGTAGTGATGCACAGTTGCAGGTGACAAAACAGTGCAAATTGCGTTTTGCCATCACTACTAATTTCATTGATGAAGTAGAAGTAGATGTTGTACCTTTGGATATTGTGGGCTTGTATTGGGGAGTCCTTATCTATATGATAGAAAGGAAATCTTTTGTAGGGGGGAGAACAAGTATCATCTTTTTAAAGATGGGGTAGAATACACTGTACGTGCACACAAGGTCAAGTCTAATCTCACACTAGTTAATACTGGTCAAATGAAAAGGTTAGTCAACTCTAGTAAGAACTTTGTGTTAATGCTTGTAAAATCCAAAGAAGAAGATAACTTTGAGGCATTTAATGGGTGTGACCCAAAACATAAGGTTGAAATGGTCAAAATTGTTTCCGCTTACAATGACTTGTTTCAAGAACCAAAGGGGTTGCCACCCAAGAGGGAAATACAACATGAAATCCAGTAGCAGCAGGATGTGACATTGCCTAATATCGGCTTATACCATTTTTCCATTATGCAAAATGATGAAATCAAGAAACATGTTTAGGAGTTAGTGGAGAAAGGAGTCATCTATCCTAGTACATCTCCTTGTGGTTCTCCAATTGTGTTGGTTCCAAAGAAAGATGGATCTTGGAGAATGTGCATTGACTACCATGCCTTGAACAAGATAACGGTAAAAAAAAGGTACCCTCTTCCAAGAATTGATGATTTACTTGATCAGTTAAAACATGCAGTTTATTTCACTAAATTAGATTTACAAAGTGGTTATGATCATATTAGAATTGTAGAAGATGATATTTGGAAAACTGCTTTCAAGAAAAAATAGGGACTTTATGAATGGTTGGTTATGCCCTTCGGGCTTTGTAATTCACCTGCCACGTTCACGAGAGTCATGAACAATGTCTTTCATCCTTTCATTGATGATTTTGTCATTGCCTATCTAGATGATATTCTTATATTTAGCAAGTCTTGGGATGATCATGTAAGTCATGTAAAGAAAATTTTTGATGTTTTGAGAAAAGAAAAACTTTATGTAAAGATGTCTAAGTGTGAATTTGCAAAGACATCTCTAGTGTACTTAGGCTATGTCATAGGGAATGGTCAATTGAAGGTAGACCCTGCGAAGGTCAAAGCTATTGTAAACTGGCCTAAGCCAAGTACTATAACAGAAGTCAGAAGTTTCTTAGGTGTAGTCCAGTACTGGAGAAAGTTCATTGCAAACTTCTCCTACATTGCATCATCATTGCACGCATTGACAAGTACGAAGACAAATTTTTAGTGGGGAGGACCACAACAAAAGGCCTTCAACACTTTGAAGGAAAAGTTCAGCACTGCACCAATTCTGGCTTTACCAGATCTACATCAACCATTTGAAATCGAGACTAATGCAAGTGGGTTTTCCATGGGAGTTGTTCTTATGCAAGGAGGTAAACCAGTCTGCTACCACTTTGAAACCTTTTCAGGAGTAGTAAGTAACTATCCTACTTATGATAAGGAACTTTATGCATTAGTTCAGAGTGTTAAGAAATGGAAACATTACATAATGGGGAAAGAAACTATAATCCACACTGATCACCAACCACTACAATACTTGCACTCACAATCTAAACTACAACAAAGTAGGCATTTCAGATGGATGGTATTTTTGCAATAGTTTCACTTAGTAATTAAGTACAAGAAAGGTACCCATAACAAAGTAGCATATATGCTTTCTAGGCCTCCTGTTATGAATACTTTGATCATCCTTAAAGGTAGTTCCATGGTGCATGAAAGATTTGAGGAACAATATGCTAATGATGAAAACTTTAAGGATATTTATTCAGCTTTAATTGCAGGCAAACATATAGAAGAGAAAGATTACTATGTGCAAGATGAACTTTGTATCATTTGGGTAAGTTATGTGTTCTGAAAGATGAACAAGCACATGTAATTCATGAGGCTCATACCTCTTTGATTGCAGGACATTTTGGGGTAACTAAAATAGTTACTCAATTGTAGAAATATTGTTACTGGCCTAAAATGCGGGAAACTATCACCAAATACATTAAGGGTTGTATTATGTGTGCAACTAGTAAAGCAAGTAACAGAAAACTGGGGTTGTACACACTGTTACCTATTCCATCCCGTCCATGGGAAAGTGTGTCTATGGATTATGTTGGGGGTTTACCTATGTAAAGGAAGGGTTATGATTATCTTTATGTAGTAGTTGATCGGTTCAGCAAAATGTGTATCTTAATGCCATGTAAAAAGCAAGTCACTGTTGAACTGACAGCTCAAATGTACTTCCAATTTGTATGGGTTCACTTTGGGTTACCTACTTCTATTGTATCAGATCGAGATTCTCGATTCCTAGGGGAATTTTGGTCAGCTTTGTGGGGACTCATGGACACCAGATTGAAGAAGAGTACAACCTTCCATCCGTAGACTGATGGACAGATAGAGGTAGTAAACAAGATAGTTGTGCATCTACTGAGAGGCTGCTGCAACAAGCATCTTGAATTGTGGGATGAGAGTCTTCATTATGTGCAACATACTTATAACCATGTGACACACTCTTCTACAAAGAGGTCTCCATTTGAGACTTGTTTCGGTTATGTGCCTAAGACTCCGATGGATTTTTCTTTCAGGAAAGATGATGTTGAAGATGGACGCCTTGATTCAGAGAAGGCTTTGAAGTTCATCTAGAAAGTCCAAGCCATCCATCAGGCAATGGAAGCACAGTTGGAAAAGAGTCAAGCCAAATACAAGGCTCGGCATGATAAACATTGCACTGATCATCATTTCCAAGTCAGTGACCGTGTTTAGTTACATATTAGTAAGGAAAGAATGCAAGGCGAAGGAAGGAAGCTCAAGCCAATTCGGTATGGTCCCTTTGAGATATTGGAAAAGATCAGAACCAATGCCTTCCACCTCAATCTTCCTCCATACATGCAAATCTATTAAGTTGTCAATGTTGAGAACTTGAAGTTGTATGAACCTCCAATGATATTGGATGAGGAGACTAACATTCAGGTTCCATCAGTTGATGATCTTTCACTAGAATATATGTCAGAGTTTCCTGAAGACATCATCCTAGATAGGAAAACCAGGACTTCATGAAAAGGAGCAGTTGAATACCTCAGAGTGGGACTGAAGGGGATGAATCCAAGCAAGGAAAAATGGATGGAGATTGGTAAAGTGAGGGAACTTTACCCTCACTTAATTTTTGAGTAATCAAGCTTTCGGAGGTCCAAAAGCTCTCCAGTGGGGAGGATTGATTCAGAGGATCTTCGTCAAAAATTGAATTTTCTCTTTTATCTTCAGAACCGACATCATCAGAAAGAGGGCAAAATTATAACTCCAACGCAACTCGAACAGTGTCAAATGGAGCTACGAAACCCAAGATACGCTCAGTCAAACTTTGGTCAACCTTGGAGCTAGGTTAGAGGAAAAAGGGCCAAAAATTGACGTCATCAAAAGTGGTCCAAATCAATTTCAATGCGAAGATCTCATTGTAAGCTTTCTGACGATGTTTGTTTCATAGAAAACAGAGTCCGTTTGCACGAGATATGAGTAGTCAAAGTTGGGTTGACTTTGCTGACATCATCATGGTACAGTCAACAGTCCAGTCAGCAGACACATCATCTGACACATCATCATCCATGTCAACATCCATGGTAGAGTCAGCAGTATTTTCCAGGTCATCGTCCACGTCGGCTTCACAGTCAACATACACATCGACAGCCATGTCATTGTATTCAACGAATCATGTTTTCCACATGACACCTCCTCGGCATGCCACATAGCCTCTCTATCTCCTCTGATGAGTTCTAAGCTGGTTTGTTTGTTTGAAAAAATTAAGGAAGTGGAAGGATTTGAACCCCTCACCACTTATTGCCGAAAATTCCCTCTAAACCATTGCACCAAACAACCGACGCCTACCTATGTATGGAAGCGGGTCGCTTTTGTTATATTAAGCAGTTGAAATTTGTTAAAAAAAAATGGCCGGTGATTTGAACCTGCGACCACCGGCCCAATAAAATCCTTAAGCACCAACAAGCCATTCGATGACTTTTGATATATATAGGGCATCAGTTGGTTTTGACAAATACCAAAAAACCAAATGCCTTAATTTAAACAATTTCCCTCCAATTTTTAACAATCAAACTTTTTAATCCTATAAAGGATTAAAATGTAACCTCCTAAAAAAAAAAATAATAGCTTGAGAAAAGATAAAATTAAAGGGCTTAACTTAATTATATGTGATAAGGGGGTTATTTTAAAGATTTTCATGTAAAGATTTTCATGTAAAAATGGAGAGATAAGGTGGATTTTGTAAATCATTTGGTTATCAACCAAATTGAGTAAAATTTTTGTATAAAAGGGGGGGATTAGAGGCTTAGGGGGATTATCAAATTTATTCAGAATTACTCAGGTGTTGGAGATAGAGCATCTTGGAGAGATAGTTTTGCTGTTCCTGTATGTTGAGGGTATGCTGAAATTCCGTCATGCTTGAAGGGAAGAGCTTGCAAACTAATGTAATGCCGAATTTTTGAAGATTTCAATTAGATCGGTCTACTCATTGGAGAGGGGCCCGAAGATGTAGTCGTTCTTACAAAAAACTCCGCTATCAAGCTGTTTGCGTTCTCTTTCTTATGTCTCTTTCTGAATTCTATTTTTTTTCTCAATTCCATTAGTTTAATTATGTTATGGTGTTGATTTCATTTTAGTAATTTGGAGATTGGAATTGTAATTGTTATGCATTCTTTAAGCAATCGTCTTAGATCCTAAAATCGGATCACTCAGAGATCTAATTAAGATTGAGTGTGCTCTTGTTTGTTGATGGTGTTTTCTACACAACAACTCAGACAAAATATGGAATCCTATCTCTCTTGAAAGGTAAATCTCTATCAACAAGCCTCAAGAGATAACCCCGAGGTTTCTAATGTCAGGTCTTGACAATGCATAAACAACTCAGTGATAAATGTGAAAATGTTGGTAATCACAAAGGGACCTTACTACAAGCAAATACTGAATCTTTAATTTATTAGATCTAGCAATATAATGATACTTCAATCCTAAATCTAACTAAAATGATAAAAGAAATAGCAAAAGTTAAGTGTTTCAGAGAGATTTCTAAATTAAAACTACTCCTAAGATTAACAATGCAAATGATGAAATACTTGAAATGGACCAATCCCTCATAAACTAATCCCTACTTGACCCAGATAGATTTGCAATCTTACAAAAATAGTGCAATCTTCTAAGGTATTAAAGATTTTCAGATCATGAACACTCATCTAGGACAACCCTATTGCAATTGAAATGGATAAACTTTTAGAATTGAACTAAGCACAATAAATGTAAGGTCTAGGCTAGCTTTACAAAGCAACTAACAATTGGCTAGTTGCAAAAAGTATGGACCAGGCATTGCTGCATACACTTCAAGCATCAAACCATAAATGCCATTGAATCATGTCTAATTCTAAATCTAGCATATTATCTAATACTTCCCAAGTAATTTCAAAGATAGAACAACCAAAACCATTCAAGATAAATAAATGCAAGAGAATTCACTAAGAGCACAATGTCTCCAATTGTATTGATTCACCCAATAATAGCAATAGTTCTAGTGTTCTGTGTTATAGCACTTGCTCAAAATAAACTAACTTCTAACTCTTGCCCTATTGCTTAATTTTCTCTAGTATCAAAACTATCTTATCTAGCCCTTACAAATGAGGTTGAATGCCATATTAATAGAAAACTCCCCAAGGCATATTGGCCTAATTAAAATTTACAATAATAATAAATGGCCATAAAAAAAGTCGGCCAAGAGAAATTCAAGATAAGGTAAAATATGCATTAAATGCAGGAACTTCATCTAGGTTGGCCTGGGATCTTCAATGTAGCTTAGACCAATGCATGCAAAATAATAGGGAAGCACAAATTTTGATGTATCCCAACATTAAATTCTTTCCCCTTTGTCTTTATTTTGATCCACCCTACCATGCACCATCAAAAATACCCTATCCAAGTCGGCTATAGGTGGAAAAGGAAAAACCTTAATTCTCCTTTTGATGGATTTAATATTTTCTCTTGATTGCTCCACTGATCTATCCCAATCTACCTTATTGGATAGATATTTATCAATGACTGCAATGTAGGTCGCTGCATCATCCAGCTGATGTTCAGTAACTGGATCCTCACTAACTAGAGAATATACATCACACCACCATTTTCTCAACTACTCTAAGCTCAAATGATTTGGAGCAAACTTCCTCCTCCCTGTCATCACCTCAAAGAAAGAAATACATCTATCATGGATATCAGTCAGGGTATCCTCAATTTTCCTCCTCTGCTTATATATCTTCTTCAAAACCTTCTGCCTTACTTGCAAAGATTCAAACCATTCCCAAGGTTCTGCAACTCTAGAGAAAGGGAGAATTCCATCACTCACCAGCTTATCCTTAGTGTATTCCATGATGGTCTTGGTCTTCTGCAACAAGAGATCTACATCCTCTTTATCTTGAGCCAATACATCTTTCAACCAATCTATTTCCCTCATTACATCTCCTTCAGTCGAAAGGATGTATAAGATAGCATTATCTCCTTTAGTTTGTACCCCTTGTAACCAGGTTGCTATGGCAAGAGTAGTGACCTTCATTCTTTCCAGCTCAGATATAGTTTCTTGGGGAAGGAGACTTGCAATAGAGGATGAGGAGTTAATGGACTGCAAGGGTTTCATCAAATCTTCCAAATATTTCTTAAGTATTTCATTCTCTTTCTTCAACTCTTGTTTAGTTTGTACTTCTTTCTGCAATCTTCCCAAGATTACTACACTAGAACCCTCATACTCTTCAATATCCTATTCCATGGAAGTGGGTCCTAGGTTGATAGTTTGCATGTTGTAATCACTCCCAGTTACCTCATCTCTATTCTTTTCTGTGGCAGGGGTAGCAATGTGGATCACTCTGTTGTTTGCTTCATCCCTTTTGATCTTGGAGATGACCCTGGCCTTCTTCTTTCCTTTACCTTTACCTTTTCCTATCTTTTCCAGTAGCTCATCCCAATTGGGAGGGGTATCATCCACAACTTTTTTTCTCTTTATTTCTCTATCAAGCCAACCTCGAACAACAAACTCTGACTATATTTCACCATGTCCCACTTCTTCCTGTTGACCCCTGGGTGTATCTTCTTGCTTCTCAGGAAACTCTTCATCTTTATCATATTCTCCCTTGCCATACTCCTCTTCTTCATGCGCTGGTGATTAAGTTTTAACAGGTATTTCCTCTCTCTGAGGAGGTATGTCTTCTTCACTTCTAGTAGGAGAATCCTCATAGGTTACCAAGGGAGTTTGCAGGATTTTCTCAATTTCTGTAGCTGCACTATGAAGCTCACCTTCTTGAAATTCTTCTCCCTCGTCACTTGGTGGATGTTCTACATCTATTGGCTATTTTGATGCACCATGTGGTCCATGGGGTGGAGAAGCCTCTTTATGTTGTTCTACAATAGAGGTTGCTTGAGGAATATCCTTCTTTGGCACACTATCCTTGGGAGAAGGAGTTCTTGATCTCCTTGTGTATACCTGTGTCTTTTCTCTAGAACTTTCTACATTTACCACTATTGAAGGATCAACTCCACCTTTCTCTTTGGAAGGTCCACCTTTCTTTCGTGAACCCTTTATTGTTTTCCTCCTTTTGGGTGCTGGGACACTGTCCTTTTCTCTTCCTTCATCAGGTTCTTCCTCTACAGATTTTTATGTGCTTGAAGTAATAGTCCTCTTCTTTGCTTTTGGTTTCCTCTATTTCTCTTGCTCTTCTCCTTGGGAACCTTTGATCTTAATCTTAAAAGGATAATTCACCTTGGTTTTTCCCTTAGGATCTTCCTCAGTTGACTCCTCAGAAGTGGAATGGGATTCCAAATCCCCCATCAGATTATAAGTACATGGCACACCCTCACTTTCAAGTTCCCACACCTTGTGATTGAGCCACAACTTGGTGTATTTCATCACAGGAGCCATGATTTTTCCTAATTCAGTTTTTTCTTCCTCCATCCAATCTACCTCTCCAATTGGTTTGTCCTTAATTCGCTCATAATCATGAATTTGGATTAAGTCTCCATCTTCTTCCACTAGATCAGGAACCGTTTTCACACTATACATTCGGACCACATCAACCAGGAGTCTAGATAATTTCTTCTTTCTTACCTCAAACTCATCCTTGCTATTAGCCTAGTAGTCTTCTATGTCATCTTTGTGGTGGTATTCCCTGCTAGCTTTCTTTTGTGCTTCACCAGTGATATCAAAACCTAACCTTTTGGAATGGTAAGATAACCCAAGAGTGCTCATTTCCTCCTTAGAAGCATAGGCTGAGTTAATTGAAGGGAATACCTTGCTAGTACCTATCTTCAAAGGAAAATGTTCACCAAATTCAGTTTTATGCTTATCTTTCCTTACAATGGCGTCAAAGTCACATATTTTCCTTATGGCCTCCAGAAGTATAACATGGTTTGTGGGATACCTTGGAAGCCTGTATGGAGCACTATGAAAACCATCTATTCTTATGTAAGAGAAGGTGGGAAACTGTATGAACCAAGAACCATACCCTTTTGATTAGCTCCTTAGCATTATCTGATATTCTCACATGATCTACACCTTGGAGCAATCTAGTGATGTGCATGGTGAATGCAACATTCACCCTCCTGTAACTTGAGCTTCCTAAGTGCAATTGAGGATAAACCTCATAAATTACATCCTGTCCAAATATTCCCTTTGTGCTCAATCCTTTATAGGGATGGAATCTTGCAAGTGCATACACTAAATAAGAAGTCATAGTGAATGCCTTGGTCTATAGCACTTTGCACATTTGTTCATGAATCACAACATTGATGATCCTTGCCCAGTGATAGTTGATATTCTCTTGCTCCATCCTCACAATGACATGGAACATCCAATTTTTGAACATACCTGCACTCTTTAGGCCTACCACTCGACTAAGAAATGTGATGGAATCATAGACTTCTTGTTTAAACTTTTCCCTGTGCAACTACTTAGGCAGTTTTGAGAAATGAGACTTTGGATTTTCAAGCCAAGAATTGATAACTTGTTGTGACTTAATAGTCTCCTCCTCATAGTAACATGAAAATCCAATTGTTGATAACATATTTATCAAAGTGTTAGCTCAAAATCACAATAAAACCATTAAATCAACTACAAATCATCATAATTGAGAAGTTCGGGATTCCAAGCTAACCGAGGAAAACCAATCTGGGAGGAACTTAAAAAAATTCTGGACCAGGAAGATTTCCCCAAAGAAGGCACAAATATCAACAATAGACCATTAAAATGAAGAAATGAGCATATAACATTAGGTAATCTATCAGTTTAAAGCATGGAATGTTAAGCATTCATCATTAAATTCATCCATCTTATCCAATTTCTAAGTTCCACAAATCCTCCCAGAAAATTTAGAAAAATCCAACTGGATCAGAATTCCGCAAAGTCCCCAAAACTCCGAGTTCTCAATGCACACCCTAGAATACTGAAAGTTAAACGGAATCTGGGAAAATTTAGGGATGAAAAAATTCTGCGAAGCCCTCAGAATCCCAGAAAACCATTAGAATGTTTGATTTTTTCCTTGAAATGATCAAAGGTCCATGAATCTCAAATCTCCTGAGCTCAACTCAAATCTAGTTCATTTTTTCCTATCAACCCCTTTTGATAAAGACCACCTGAGGCATTAAATGATGAATGTTCATAACAAATCAATGATGCCCTAGATTTGACTGTTTAAACCTCCACCATGGGTGAAAGGAACCAACTCAGATTAAACCAAGATTAAGCTCGAACGCACTCAACAAGGCTTGTGATGAAATGTGGGTCATCCTTAAGCAAGTTTTGACCAACAAACTAAAAGTGAAACCCGTGAACTGACTTGGAGCATGCCAATTTGGACTGAACTTCAGGAAACCCTAACCCGAATCAAAGTAAAACATTAACTTACGGGGCAAGGCATGGGAACCATTTGAAAAAGTTGAACATCACTAGAATCCAATTGGTTAACTAGGGTGGAATATATGATAGCCATTAAGAACCCCCAAACATCAAACACAACCATAGTTTGAAGCATTTAATCGTCAAACATGCAAAATAGAGCTCTCAAATGGATGTAAAATGGCCATGAACAACCAATCATTATCATTTCAAAGGAAGGGACCATAGTTACATACTATAAGTAGATTAAATTCGACCACGAGAACAATGAGCAGTGAACTCTGATGCCCTAACGACCAAATCAAACCAAATGCAGGAAATCCAAGTGCCTTAGCAAGCAAGTCAAGAAGTTCAAATGACCAAATCACCCAAATACCAGATGCAAGAGTGATACACAACAAAAGATGAGAGAAAATGATTCAAAATCCCCTTAAATTCGACCACACTCATGCCGTAGAGATTGTACCTAGGTGCATTAATGCCATCGACAAGACAGGCTGAAGAAATTTGGAAACGCGATTGTAAAATAGAATTTCAAAAAAATCCGGTCCATGCGAAATTTCGCGAAGTCCCAAATTTCCTAAACTGTAGTGCTTAGTACTTTCACAGGAATTTGAATGAAATCCAGGAAAATCCGGATGGAGCGAAAAATCCTAAAATGGAGTAAAAACCCAAACTTTGTTCAAAACTTAGATTTTTCAATGTGCAACTCAAGGGAACCACTTAGGCAAGCTATATGAACATCCTAATTTCATGCCAAGGAAAGATAAATCCTCAAAATTAAAGGGCTAGAACACCAAGGATGAAAGTGAAAGAAGGTCCCTACTTTCAGCGGGGTGTGTGTGCAAAAACTGCACAACATTGTCTACTATGTTCTTTCAGTTGCTGATAGGGTTTTGAATTTGTATGCTTCTCCTAGAATTGTGGTTGAAGGAAAAGATACTTTAATTGACCTCAATTATCTATGCAGTGCTTTGATAGAGGCAACAAGGCTTTGGAATGAAGGGAGGTCCTCATGATGAGGATTCTTAGCCAGCTTCAATCATCTACCGCCTCCGGTTAGTCATTCATCATCATTATTTTTGGAATGTACTCCTCAGGGGGAGTATTCAGATATGCAAAGGGATAGTTAATTCACTAAAATTCCTTTTTCTTTTTCCATTGATGTCAAAGGGGGGAGAGACAAAGAAGCATAATGTGAAAATAGAGAGGAAATCGAAAGGTTTTTGTGTATAAGTTGGGAAGAGGTATTTTTGATGGTTTTTCACATTATGTCTTGTCATCAATGACAAAGGGAGAGATTGTTGGAAATTGATAGATTTTCATTGATGTCGACAAATAATGGAATTTCATTGATTTCCTATATTTTGTTGCTTTAGTTATGAATGCCTATTAATCTAGACTATTCGACAATAGGGAGGTTCTATAGTGCAAAGTTCAATGGGACCAATACACGAAAGACTCAACCACTTGGGAGGACTATGCTAATATTCAGAAAATGTTTCCTCATGTTTTAAATGCATTTGAGAATATTTGAAAACAATATGTTGTTTGTTTTATGTTGCTACATAAAATCATTGGGGATGATGATTCACAAGGGGGGGAGTATGTTACACCCCAATTGTGTATTTACTTTTTACTATTAATCTGTAGGGTAAATGCGAATGTATTTTGAATTCTGAAGGTGAATAAATTGTGCTTGCACTTTGTTATTGTTGGAAAATGTGCCTCAAACTTACTGACATGAAACTCTCGAAAGAGAAAAATTGGTGAGACCCTTAGAATGTCTTGCCGACAAGCAGCTGTGTTCAAAAGATCAAAGTTGCTGAGACATTGGATCTGTCTTGCTGACAATAGTCACCAACAAGACATGGGGTTTCGGTGAGAGATTTCTTAACTCATTCTGATGTGCCGATGGGTTGGTTCCTACTGGTCGTCGAGGAGACTCTTGGCAACAATTGAATATTGGGGTGACTGTTAGACACATTTCGACTATGTTTGTCTTGCCAATAGCTTTATTCATATTGGACATTGGGGAGACTCTCAGACTCTTTTCGATAGCGCCAGTTTTGCTGATGGTTCTCCTCTCATTGGTAGGTATGTATTCGGTATGAGCTCTTGCCGACACTATTGGTCTCATCAAAAAATTTGCATTTGGTATGATCTACCGATGGATGTTTCTCTCACCGACAAGCAATTGCATTCGGTGAGAACTCTTACTGATAGAACATGTCTAGCCGATGGGTCTATTTTTGGTATGAATTCTTGCCAATAGCGTTGGTCTCTCTGACTATTTTGTGTTTGATATGAGCTCTTAGCGATAGTGATAGTCTTACCGATAGAGCTACATGTGATGGACATCGATGTAAAGTCTTGCTGATAGAGTGAGTCTGGCCGAGGGTGGTGACTCTTGCCGATAACAATTGGTTTTCTTTGTGACATCAGGAAGACTTGAACAATTTGTATGACTTCTTAGGGTGTTTCTGATAGCGATGATCATGCTGATGGTTATGTGATTGGAAATTTTGGCATTGGGGAGACACGGTCTGGTGTCTCACTGACATGTGATTCTGTTGAACCATTTTGACCAAATGACTATCCTACGCAGTCTGTTTTGGACCAATGAGAGAAGCAGAATGAGAACCATTGGTAATTTAACTGTTGCGATCATTCTTGTGTGGAAGATCAATAGACCATGAACGACAGGGATACACTCTAAAATCGAAGACTATGATCAATTTGCAGGTAATGGATAGAGTTGCTCGGTTGAACACGATTTGATCAGAGTAAATTCAATGTATGTTTCTAAGAGCATTTCTATACAAGATTGATTAGTGAATGTTGCTGATGTAAAAATTGACATCAAAAAGTGAAGTTGATCTCTGTATGTAATTTTGTTTACTGTAATACAAAGAGACTTTTCTTGGTGTGGTGGGTTTTTCTCCCATAAGGGTTTTCCCATGTAAATCTGGTGTCCAATTGTGTATGTGTTCATTTCTCTTTTCTATTATTCTTTTCAAGTGTATCTGATTGCATTGCAATTGAAAAATTTAAATTCTTATCTGCATTCTTCCCTAAGGTTTTGGTGTTAGGAGAGTTTGTTCCGCGCCTAAGATTTCCTTACAAGTGGTATCAGAGCCTAACTAGTTGTGTTATCCTTGTGGGTAGGTTGGGTTTTTTGTGTCAATTCTGTTCAATGGGAGTCTTGTAGAAGTTTGGTAATTTTAATTACAGATTAAGATGGAAAGCACATCAGGAAAGATTGAAATTGAGAAATTCAATGGCAACAATTTTGAGTTGTGGAAACTCAAAATGGAAGATCTGTTGGTTGACCGTGATCTTTGGCTTGCTATGTCTAGCACGAAACCTACAGGCATGAAGCAAGAGGATTGGGACCTTGGAGATCAAAAATAAAAGGGGATGATAATGCTCTATTTAGCAGACTCTATTCTTCTAAATGTTCATGAATAAAAGACAACATCCTCTTTGTGGAAAATACTGGGAGCGATTTATTAGGGTAAGTCCTTGGTGAACAAGTTGTTCTTGAGGAAGAAGCTGTAATCTTTGAAAATGCAGGAAGGAGCGTCTATTACTGATCTTTTGAATGCTTTCAACATGCTAATCGCTTAGTTAGCATCTGTGGGTGTGAAGATTGATGAAGAAGATCATTGGATGCTATTGTTATGTTCTTTTCTAGATTCTTGGGATCACTTGGTGATGGCTATTGGGAGTACGACATCCTCCTTTAAAATGGAAGATGTTGTTGCTTCTTTGTTATCATAAGAAATGAGAAGAAAATATTCTGAGATGATGAAGGAGGCTCTTTCTTTTTTAGGCAGATCAAAAGAAAAAGGCAAGAAGGACAAGAAGTCCAAATCAAAATCAGAAGGGAGATCAAAGTCTCCTAGTAAGAAGTTTAAGGTGAAATGCTGGTGTGATAGCGAAAATGTCTAACCTATTCTAAACAATTAAAATGCAATGGAAAAAATAAAGAAACACCTCAAGATTAGCCTAAGAAATTTGTAAGTGCAAAGAGAAAAATGTAAAATGATGCTAAATATATATACCTCCCTTTTGCAGCTGAAACTCCTTGGTTGGCCCTTGATATGATTTGGTTTGTATGCTCCTTGATGGCTCTTGATGTGGCTAAATGAAGGATTTGACTATGTGCTTGAATGCAAATGTAAATGGACGAAATTGATGGCTAGATGAGTGCACAAAATGGCAACATTTAGTTGCAAATGGCTAAGTCCTCAAAATTCCTTAGAGGAGGGGGTATTTATAGATAAACTTGAACTCTCTAGAGAATTCAATGGTTAGGATTTATCCAACAAAGTCAAGATGAAGGGCTAAGGTGAGTTGAAGACTCACAAGCCCTCACATTTTGACATGTGGAATGTGAAGTGGATAAAGGTATGATGATGTATAAGTGATGTGGAAGGGAGGTACATGATGTGGAGGAAGGACAAGTACCTTCCAAGTACATTGGGAGATGAGAAGATTCCTTGGAGGAATAAATGTGAATTAAAAATTCACATGCTTGGGAGAATCTAGTGGATAAGAGAGGGTCTCCAAAAAGGTAGGAGTTTGTCACATGTGACTTAATGTGACAAGTCAAAGGTTCTAGAAGATGCAAGGGAAAAGGGGATTCTAGAAGGAATAAAATGTGAATTAAAAATTCACATGGGGAAGAGAGGAGCCTAGGGTAAATAAAAAGGAATTAAAAATTCCTTGGGGATGGGGAGAGTTGACCAAGGTACTAATTAGGTTTAACTAATTAGTAATTAGAGGATAATTAGGGGTTAATGAGGATTAGAAGCCAACTTGAAAAAGTTGGAGGATGTGACACATCTTAATCAAGGATTAGACATGTGCACATTCTTAATGAAGAGATTAAGAGATGAATTAGGATTAGATGAAAAAGACATGTGAGGAATTAAATAAATGTAATATTTATTTAATTCATTTGATGAAAAGAGGATTAAGGAGAGTAAGGTATTTAATTATTAATTAAATACCTTAGGGATTTGGAAGAATTAAGGATATTAATTAAATAATATTAATATTACTTAATTAACTCAGATAAGAGGATGTTTAGATGAAAAGTGGTAAATTTGGATAAATTAAGTGTCCAAATTTGGATGTTTATAGCTAGAATTGTGGGTAGCCTGGTCATGTCCGAAAGGATTGTAAAGAGGAGAAAAAGAAGAAGAAGAAGAAGAAGAATTCTGACAATGATTCTTCTCAGAGTGATGCAAACACTTTCATTGCAACCTTGGCAACTCAGGCATCAAATGACGTCTGGCTGATTGATTCTGGAGTATCGTTTGGGCGGGTGCATGAAGTTGGGTACCAATTTTCTGGCCACTTATGAATTTTTTTTTTTAAAATGTCCTCACATTAGAATGCGCACACATGATTTCACATTAAAAACAAAGAAAAAATTGAAATTATTTGCCTTGGAATACCAACCCAAAGGCATGGAGGGCATTCCCAACAAGGCCAGAGACATGTTTTTGCAAATTCTACAATTTTTCACATAATCAGGTCCGTGCTCACCATCCATATTGCATGTAGTTCAATATTGACAAAATTGAAAACATGGGTAATGTTAGGTTCTCTCTTAAAGCTATCCAACAATGTAAATTTTTTCACTTTTCGACAATGTTAAGCCTTTCATCCATAATTTCTTTTGTTTGTATGTCTGTTTTTTTCCAAAAAGTAGTGTTTAGTGTTTTTTTTGTTATAAATTAACCGTTCATCAAAATTTCAAATAAATTGCATTTTTAGAAACTAGACTCCATTCTACAAATAAAAAAAAAATCAATTATTTTCAAAAATTTGTAGGGGGAGCACAGCCAAAATTCTACTTTTCAGGAAGTGCCCACTTAGAAAATTAGTAAAAAATTCAAATATTCATTAAAAAATTATCAGAAAAATTGTGCACCAACTAGATGCTATTAGCTAACTTCTAACTATAGCGATTTTAAAAATACTACAAAAAAGTTCATTGTGCTTAGGTCGTACAAGAGTTGCTATGTTATGTTTTTCTGAAAAAAACATCAATTTCTATACATCCCTCTTTTGAAACCCTTAATCTCAACCATTTTAAAAATAAATTCTTAGTTTAGAAAGTAGACTCAGAGCACTTCGATCCTTGTTTTTGTTCCATCTCAAAATTTTGAGTGTAACTATCCTCAATTTCACGTCCAAGGTCAGCATTTCTTAATTTTAGAAAAAAAGTGGCCACTTAAGCCCCCTTTTTGGGAACCATCTTGGCACACTTACCCGTTTCACATGACATCTCATAGAGACTGGTTCACTAAGTATGAAAAATACAATGGTGGAAGGGTGTATTTGGCAAGCGATTCATCTCTGGAAATAGTTGGTTGTGGAAGAGTCAGAATTCAGTTCCTTGATGGAAGAGTGAAGGGAATCAATGATGTAATGCATATACCAGGTCTGACTCAAAATCTACTTTTTGTTAGTAAGATGAATGATGTTGGAGTGCAGGTCTCATTCTATGGAAATGGTTACAAAATGACTAGAGGCTCAATGGTGCTAGCTAGGGTGCTCATATTGGTACTCTGTATAAGCTGGATGCAGTTGTTGTGCAATGCAATAGTGTCTCTACAAAGTCACAAAAAACTACTCATGCAGAAAAGGAGGAAAAAGTTCCTAATAGTGCAAACTCTATGGAAGTTAAACTTCCAGCAGAAAAGACTATGCTCTGGCATCATAGAATTGGCCACATTGGAGAAAAAGGTTTAAAAACCTCGAAGAATAAAAACCTAGTTGAAGGGCTTGATGACTGTAACCTTGAATTCGAGTTTTGTGAACATTGTATATATGGTAAACATCACTGTGTTTCATTTTACTCCAATCCTCACAAATCTTCTGGTTTACTTGACTACATACATTCTAATTTTTTTGGTCCAGTAAATGTTCCTTCCTTGTCTAAATCAAGATATTATGTATCGTTCATTGATGATAATTCAAGAAGGGCATTTGTTTATTTTTTGAAAAGTAAACAAGAAGTGTTCAGTCGTTTTAAGGAACTTAAAAACCTTGTGGAAAATCAGATTGAAAGAAAAATAAAATGTTTAAAGATTGACAATGGCGATGAGTTTTGTTCTGAGGAGTTCAAAAGGTACTGTAAAGATCATGGAATTAAAAGACAAAACTACACCCTACACTCTACAACAAAATGGAGTTGCTAAAAGGTTCAATAGGACAGTGGTGGAAAGAGCACGAAGTATGCCAAGCATTGTTGGCTTGGAGGAGAAGTTCTAGGCTGAGGCAGTTGCAACAACATTTTATTTAATAAACCATTCTCCTAATTCCGCTCTTGTTGAGAAAACACCTTTGGAAGCATAGTCTAGAAAGAAGCCCTCTCTGAGACATATTTGTTTCTTTGGTTATGAGGCATATGCATATGTGCTGAATGAAAAAATGTCTAAATTGGAAAACAAGGTTGTTAAATGTATTTTTATTGGTTATAGTGTTGGTATAAAATAATACAAGCTTTGAAATCTTGATACAGAGAAGGTTTTGTACAATAGAAGTATTATTTTTCATGAGTTGAAACCTTCCACTTTGGATTTGCAGTTAGAGACAAAATCATAAAATAAAAAGGATGTAGTTGAAATTCCTTTGACACCAGATAAAGAGGAATTGAAAATTCAAAATGTACCTGAAACTGAGGAGAGATCAAGTAGTTCTGAAAGTTCTGAAGAAGAAGAAGAACCTCAACCTTAGCCCGTGAGGAGATCAACACGTGAAAGAAAGCAACCTGATAGGTATGGATTTTCTTTGTTAGATTCTACTTGTGCCTATGCTTTAATTTCTAGCACTGATGAGCCTAGGACTGTGAAAGAGGAAATTAGAATGCCAGATTCAAACTCTTAGTTGGAAGCCATGAATAAAAAAATGGCATCATTAGAAAAAAATGACACTTGGAGTTTGATGCCCTTGCCTGAAGGCAGAAAAGTTGTTGGCTACAAATGGGTATTTAAGAAGAAAATGGGTCTAGATGGAAGTGTGGAAAAGTATAAGGCAAGGTTGGTTGCGAAGGGGTATTCCCATGTAGAGGGAATTGATTATAGAGAATTTTTTTCTCCTGTAGCTAAGCTGACATCTATTAGATTTCTTTTGTCACTTGCAGCAGCGTATGACTTAGAGATTGAACAGATGGATGTGAAGACAACATTTCTTCATGGTGACCTTGAAGAAGAGATTTATATGTCCTAACCTGAGCACTTTGTGGAAAAAGGTAAAGAAAATCTGGTTTGCAAGTTGAAAAAATCTCTATATGGATTAAAACAATCACCTAGAATGTGGTACCAGAGGTTTGACACGTTTGTTTTGTCATTGAGATTTGTAAGATCAAAATTTGGTCACTGTGTGTACTTCAAGGTTGAAAATGGTTGTATTATTATTATTGTTCTCTATGTTGATGATATGTTGTTCATAGGCAATAGTAAGTTAATGATTTCTGATCTAAAATATCAGTTGTCTGCAAAGTTCAAAATGAAAGATCTTGAAGTAGCCAGGTATATTCTAGGAATGGAAATAACCAGGGACAAAAAAAGTAGAAAACTTTGGCTCAACTAGAGTAAGTATATTAATACTATTCTGGAGAGATTTTGTATGACTGATTGCAAGCAGCTATTTGTTCTAGTTTTGCAGGGAATGAAGCTATATGTTTAAGACTATCCAAAATCTCCTACTGATATGGAGGACATGACCAAAGTGCCTTATGCTAGTGTAGTTGGCAATTTAATGTATGTAATGGTCTGTATAAGACCAAAAATTTCCCAAGCAGTGGGAGTTCTTAGTTGTTTTATGGAAAATCTTGGAAGGAAACATTGGGATGCTATGAAAAGAGTGTTCAAATATCTGAAGGGCACTTCAGAATATGCTTTGTGTTACCATGGAAATCAGGTTGAATCACAGAGGACTCTCAACATTCAAGGGTATGTGGATTCTGATTAGGCAACGGACATTGACAGCAGAAGATCCACCAGTGGATATATTTTCATGGTGAATGGTGGTGCAGTTAGTTGGATGAGTAAGCGATAGGCTGTAGTCGCTTTGTCCACTATAGAGGAAAAATACATGGCAGCAACACACGCCTGTAAAGAAGCAACCTGGTTAAAAAATTTGCGTTCTAATATTGGGTTTGATGCAAGGAAAATTACAATTTACTGTGATAGTCAGAGTGCTATTTTTTTGGCAAAAAATCCTACTTTCCATGCCAGGACAAAAAATATTGATGTGCGGTATCATTTTGTATAAGATATGGTGGAGGATGGAAAGGTCTCTTTAGAAAAAGTGGATACTCTGGAAAAAGTTGCATATGCATTGACGAAACCAGTGGCACAAACAAGTACAGGTGGTGTACCAATTCAATGGGCCTTAGTGCCCATGAACTTCAATAGTTTTTTTGTGCTCTAGAGGTGTTAGTAAGATCTTTGTCAAGTGGGAGATTGTTGGAAAATGTGCCTCAAGTTTACTGACATGAAACTCCTAAAAGAGAAAAATCAGTGAGACCCTCAGGATATCTTGCTAACAAGCAGCTGTGTTCAAAAGATCAAAGTCGCTAAGACATTGGATCTGTCTTGCCGACAGTAGTCATTGGCAAGACATGGGGTTTCAGTGAGAGATTTCTTAACTCATTTTGATGTGCCGACGGGCTAGTTCCTAGTGGTTGTCAAGGAGACTCTTGGTGATAATTGAATATCGGGGTGACTATCAAACACATTCCGATTGTGTTTGTCTTACCAATAGCTTTATTCATATTGGACATCAGGGAGACTCTTAGACTCTTTCCGACAGTGCTAGTATCATTGATGGTTCTCCTCTCATCGGTAGGTATGCATTTGGGATGAGCTCTTACTGACACTATTGGTCTCATCGACAGATTTGCATTTGATATGATCTCCTGCCAATGGATGTTTCTCTCACCGATAGGCAGGTGCATTCGGTGGGAACTCTTGCCGATAGAACATGTTTGGCCAACGGGTTTGTGTTCGGTATGAACTCTTGCCGATAGCGTTGGTCTCTTGACATCAAATATCAGTTGCCTCTCTAAGATCTGCATAAACAAATCTTGTCGATAGCTAAATCTTGTTCTTGACATCAAATATCAGTTGCCTCTAAGATCTACATAAACAAATGACAGGCTCCTTTCCCTAATTTTCTATGGAGTTCTCAAAGCGCAAGTAACAGTCGTTGACAAGTTGGGGACATTTTTACTTAGTGATTCCAGCAACATAAGCTCCCTTTCCGAAGCTTTTCATCTTGCTCAGAATTTGCTCTCTCTGCCTATTTAACCCCATCCTCCTCTTACTTTTTCATGCACCACACTTCTTCCCTTCATTGAACATATAATCTTTCAAATCTGTGTTCCAACTCCAATTTAAATGGCTAACATGTATGATGGAATTGTCCACAATGAATGTTGTAGCTAGCCCCCTTGCTCGATGGAGAAAGTTTTCTGCTCTAGTGGAAGAAGAGGCTTTCATTCTCGACCACCAGAATGACCCTCTGTTTACCATGGAACTGTTCTCAATCTTCTACGCATTTCACTTATGCACAATGTGCCATTGTCGATGACTTTGTACAGTGATTGGGAATGGGAGACAACAAGCAGGGCTCTCCCTCTGTGTCATTGAAAAGAACTGGAATTGTCATGCTGGTGAAGAGTGCTATGGAGTACAGAGCTCTGTCGCTACCTAACAAGACGAAAAGCAAAGGCAAGGTGGAGTTAAGTTACAGGAACATCGACGGCTTACTCCCAATGACTTTGACGCAAATTTCAATGGTCATGATCTGAATGATCATCTCCCAGGTCTAACTAAAAGGGTTGGTCATTGATTATTAATTTTAGAACCGACAATGAAAAGTGAATGCCCTTAATGACCCTGATCAGTTTGATCATCTCCCAAGAATTGTGAGCCGTCCATGGAACATTTTAGCTTGATCAACTTCATAGTGGATATGCCTTCAGCGTAAAATATATGGCTACTGGAAGACCACCTACGAATGTTTAAATATGTATAGGGTCTATTTGGTTTTGTTGTATGTTTAAGGCCGAATTCATAACAAATGGCCTATAAAGCCAAAAATAAGGCAAAACCCACCTAACAAATTAACAAAGGGGGTTAAGAAGAAACAAACAAACCCTGTTACAAATTGTTGAAGGGGGGTTAGGAATTTAAGATTGTTGTTAAGCCTATTTGGGCATATTTTGTGTATAAAAGGGGGAGGTATGCTCTTAGGAGCTAGGAAAATTTTTCAAGTCTAGCTGGTGAAGCAGTGGATTAGAGAAACAGGGAGATTTTCTAAGGAGGTTATTTTGAGCCATTTTGTATGTTGGAGTATTGTCATGCTGCCAAAGTGTTCTTGGTGCATTTGTAACTAATTTTTGGATATTAATCAGACCGGTCTCACTCTATTGGAGTAGACTCGGAGACGTAGTCACGATTGTGACGAACTTTGTTATTAGATCGTTTGCACTCTCTCTCTTCTTCTTTCTCAATTTTGTTTCTCACCTTAATTTTTAAGTTTTTAATGCATAATTTCAATAATGCATGCATGAATCATATTTCCGTTAAGTTGTTATAATTAAGCATTCAAATACACAATTAGTCTAGATCCTAATCAGATCACCAATTGCAAACTTTTGAGTCATCACCCTTTTGTTATAGCTTCTGCAAAGACGGTTTTGGTATGCTTGTAAATGATTCAATGCATTGTGTTTGTGTTCATCTAGCATTTCTAACTCATGCAATCTTGACTATTTGTATTCTTCATTAGTGATGAGGCCTTTCATGGAGACTTGAAAAGATGGAATTTTGACCTCATGCGCAAGATGGCTTTGGCTCCAAAGGCAAGGGCGAAAGAAGTGGCACTAGTGGGAGTGCGCATGCTCGTGTGGTATGCCCACAAAGTAGGGTTGATTTGGATGTGCCAGTCACGACCAATGTCATTGATAGTCTTTTTAAGAATTTTGATAATGGTTTTATTAGATGCCTCAGCTTGACCATTTCCCTATGGGTAATAAGGCATGGAAAAGCGGTGACTGATATGGAAATGTTGGCATAGTTCACGAACCTCCTAATTTTTGAAGGGATGACCATTATCCGTGATGATGGATTGTGGAATGCCATACTGACAAATGATGTAATTGAGTATGAACTTGGAGATCTGTTTGTTGGTAATGTAAGTTAGCGGGATGGATTCGATCCACTTAGTAAAATACTCAGTGATGGTGATAATGAATTTGTGTCCATTGGAGGATGTAGGGTGAATCTTTCCCACAAGATCAAGTCCCCATTGTGCGAAAGGCCAGGGAGAAGTGATCGGCCTCAACTCTTGTGTTGGAGCATGAATCAAATCACTGTGAATCTGACATTGGCAACATGTTCTTACAAATTCCAGTGCATCCTTTTCTAGTGTCAGCCAATAGTAACCAAGTCTCATAATCTGTTTAGCTAAGGTCAAGCCACTCGAATGGGACCCACATATACCCTCATGTACTTCTTGTAAGGTCACTTTTGCTTCATTAGTGTCGAGACAACATAGAAGGGTATTGTTGAAGCTACACCATGAAAGGGTGTTGCTGATGATGGTATAATGTGCAACTTTGCGAATAAAGGACTTTCTTTGGTTATTGGAAAGGTTATGAGGAAGGATCTACAAATGAAGGTAGTAAAAAATTTCCTTATACCAAAGGGAACTAGAACCAACAAGCTCATAGACCATTTCAGATTCGGGGACATCATAAGCAGGAACCAATAACTGCTCAACCAAAAACCCAAATTGTGGGACATTGTTGGGAATATCAAGCAAAGATCTAATTGTTGCCATAACGTCAACAACCTTGTTATGTGTTCTTGGAATCAATTCAAAGGATAGCTTGTGAAAATATGTCAGAAAACTATCAACCATCCGTTTATAAGGCATTAGCTTCTCATCTTTGGTTTCGTACTCATCATTGAATTGGTTGATAACTAACTAAGAATCGTTGAGGACCTACAAATTCCTAATTTTCCACTTGATAGCCATTCAGAGTCCTATAATTAGTACTTCATACTCTGCCATGTTATTAGCGCACAGAAATGCAATGCAGAATGACCTTGGGATGGAATCTCCTTATAGAGTAATGAATAGTATTCTAGCTCATGAGCCATGATTAGTGTGAGATCCATCAAAGTATAATTGCCAAGGCTGTTGGGACTTCGCGTGAAATACAGGCTCATCTAGAAATTCTATTGTAAGAGGATGGCTATTTGGTATTGGTGTGTCTACGAGTTGGTCTGCTATTACTTTTCCCTTGATGGCTTTCCGCTTGACATATTGAATATCATATTCACTAAGGACTATGACCCATTTTGCTAAATGTCTTGTCAATGCTGCTCAACTCAAGAGGTACTTCAAGGGATCAATCTTGGCTACCAAGTGTCTTATGGTTTAACATGTAATGCCTTAATTTTTGGTCTGCGAATACAACTTCTAAACAAGCACGGTCAACGGGTGTGTAATTTAGGTCATACCCCACCAATGTTCGACTGATATAATATATGGCTCATTCTTTTTCGTCATAGTCATTCTGTGCTAGTAATGCCCCCAATGCTTAAGTAGTTGCAGAGATGTACAAAATTAATGGTTTTTCTTGGATGGGAGGCATGAGAACTAGAGGTGACAATAAGTATTGTTTGATTTGGTTGAATGCTTCCTGACACTTATCTGTCCACACAAAGGGGATCCCTTTGCATAGGAGATACTGGAATGGTTGGCACCTATCTGTGAGTTGAGAAATGAACCATTTGATATATTGAAGCCTACCTTGTAGTGTTCTTAGGTCACTGATTCCCTTAGGAGGACGCATATCCAATATAGCTCTGACTTTGGTGGGGTCAACTTCAATGCCTCTATAGGAGACTATGTACCCCAACAACTTTCCTAATGTTACACCAAAAACACACTTTTTCAGGTTTAACTAGACCTTATACTCTTCCAGCCACTTGAGAACTTTTTCTAATACTGAAAGGTGGTCTTTTCTTGTCAATGGCTTTTCCAGAAGGTCATCCACATAGTCCTCCATTAATGTGTGCATCATGTCGTGGAATATTGTTGTCATTTCCCTTTGATATGTACCGCCTGCATTTTTAAGACCAAACACCATTATAGTTCAACAATATGTACCCCAAGGGCATGTGAAAGTAGTTTTTTGTTTGTCTTTAGGGGCAATAAGAATCTAATTATAACCAGAAAAACCATCCATAAGGGACAACATCTCATATCCAACTGTAAGGTCCACAATGATTTCGATGTTTGACAGAGGGAAATCATCTTTAGGGCATGCTTTATTGAGATCTCAAAAGTCTCTGCATATGTGAATCTATCCAATATGCTTGGTGACATGGATGAGGTTGGATATCCATTCAACATAGTCAATTGACCTGATAAAACCTACATCCAATAACTTTTTTGAGTTCAACTTTAACAAACAATACAACTTGCGGGTGCATTTTTCTTAGCTTTTGTTTTACTGGCTTGGCATCTGGCAATAATGGCAAGTGATGTAATACTAACTCAGGATCTAAACCCGACATGTTGGCATAAGACCATGTGAAGTTTATCTTGTGTTTTGAGAAAAAAATTTGAAATTCTGGTTCAATTTCTATCAATGATGCCACCAAGAGAACCATTTTGGGGTCCTCCACAATAGCTATATTAACTGGTATGGTGTCTTCTATGAGAATTGCTGATTTTTCTCTATCTACGAGGAGAAAGTCCAATCCTCCACCCTTGGGTGCCTTAGGGAGGTTTTCACCCTCAGATACGTCCTTTATTTTTACTATTTTGTCATCAGAAGGTGCCTTTCAGTTTTCACCTAGAGACGTGTCATTTTTTGCTTTATTTTTCTTTTTAATTTTGTGACTAGAGGATGGAACAGTCTCCCAAAAATAAGTAGCACAATCCAAGTCAATGGAAAATCCAACTTTGTGATCCCCATTTGGAATGCCCTCATGTAGTCCTAGAAATTCTGCTAAAGCCTCATCATTTTGAGAAGTGTCCATTACTGGTGGGTCTTGTTGGTTCTAGTCAATTAGATCAATGTAAACTAAGGATATCCCATCATCAGCATTTGCAAATTGAGGAGATGATGTGGAGAGCATGCAAATGGATGCCAAGATGTTAAAAATGAAGTTTTCATCATTTGTATCTGTCTAATTCTATCCATTATTCTCCTTCGCTTGTTTCATACTCACCAACAAAGTAAGGGATAAAGGGAGTAGCATTAGGCTCAGGATCAGTAGTCACAAGTGATGGCTCAAGTGATTCCAAATGATGGTCGTTAGTTTGGGATGACTAGGCTGGTATGTCAAGGATAGGACGAATGGGAATAGAATATGATCTGGACTTGACATCATTTGGTGTTGTATCGATCTTAAACATTTTCCAGAATTTTTCCTCAAATGTAGGCTCGCCAAGTTCAAGGAACAATTTGTCTAGGAAACTTAAGGATCGCTAAGAGCTAAATTCCCATTCGTGAGAGTCAGTTTCAGAGGAGTTGTCCTCAGTTGTCTCAACATAGTCTAAAGCATACACTAACTCACATGGAAGCACATTGGTACTTCGATCCCCAGATTCTCATGGACCTAACCCTAACCCAAGATGTTTTGGTCTTACTGAAACTGATAGTGGCTCACACCTTCCATTTTTATCCTTGCCAAGACCACTTTTTCCATCATAACCTTTTTCTTTTATCATGTTGTATCCTTTTCCATATATTGTTACTAGCAAGGGAGTTAAGTATCATGGTTCTCTATAAATCCAGGATAGTGCATCATTTGTGTCCTCTTGACTCATTTCACCCCACTTTATGAAAACTGTATTTGGAGGAACCCTGAAAGTTTATTTTGCTTGTATTCTAAAACAAGGTTTTCCATAGACTTGGGGAGACTCTGGCATCTTGGTTATGTAATAGGCCGTATTCAACTTGTACTCTCCACATCCTTGGTCCTAAATTTGGAAGCTCGGGTCGACGTTTAGGGTGATAAATGAAGTGGAAGGTGTTAGAGAGATGGTCGTGGTGGTCGAAGGAGCATAAGTGGATGCATTGGATGAAGAAGTAGAAGGCTTCATGAGTGCTGATGGGTCAATGAATCTGGAAGACAAGGACGTCAGAGCTTCCCTATTAATAGGGACTTGGCATTCCAAGAAACCTCGTAAGTTGGTACAATATTGGAATGGATTAGGATCTCCGTATATATTAATCTCAGTGTATTTAAAAGGAAACCTCAAGCATTGGTGATACATGGATGAGATGGCTTTCAGAGCATGGATCCAAGGTCGACCGAGTAAAATTTTGTATGGCAGGTCTAAATCCAGAACTTGACAAGTGGTGTCGACAATGATTGGCCCAATTTGAATTGGGAGTGTAATTACACCCCAAGAGGAACATTCTTCATCATCATATGCCCTGATAACAATGCTTATTGTGGTGTCTACGCAAGCATTAGAAAATCCTAGTGCCTTGACCAATTTTAAAGAACATATATTCAATCTTTCTCCACCATCTATTAAGACTCGTCTGACCTTATGTTTATGAACAAGGACTTCGATATGAAGGGAATCATTATGGTTGGATTTGGATGATGAATAGTCTTGGTCAGAAAAGGTAATATGGTGGGGAGTCATGAGATATCCTACCATGGCTTCGAATTGGCTGACATCAATATCTTGGGGCACAGAGGATTCTTGCAATGTTTTATCTAGGATGGCTTTATGGGCAGGTGAGATGTGTAACAACTCAAGGATAGAGATTTGTGCTAGTGTTTTTCCAAGCTAGTCAATAAGATTAAAGTTTCCTTTAGGTTGGGACTGCTTTCTTTGTGGATGTGATTGTGACTGGGAAGTGGATAGGCCAGCTATTGTTACCTTTGGTTGTCTAGGGGGAGAAGCGCCAGCTATGGTGACCTTTCTGTAGCAAGTGGTGACATTGCATCAAGGGGCCTTTCTAATGGTGACCGTGCAGAAATGTTCATCAGTTGTTCTAATGTGATGTATGATAGGTCCCCCAGAATTGTCATATCCAATACGGGAATGGTTGGCTTGACTATTTGTATTTGACGTAGAAGGGTTTCTAGAACCATGATTGTGCAGTGGGTTTTTGTGTATTGTATGATCCACATTAGAAGCAAACTGTGGTCTGCCAACTTCAATGATGTGCTTTTCAATAAGGTCCTATACTAGATTTTTCAATTGTTTACAAGAAGAAGTTTTGTGCCCTTTTATTTGGTGATAGTCACAAAATGCGTTATCATCCCACCAAGATGGTTTAAACTACCCAGGGTCATATGGTTTGGGGTCCTGAAGTGTGATGACACTCTTTTGAAGGCATTTCTTGAGGACTTCTTCAATAGGTTCACCCAAAGAGGTGTATGTGTGACCTCTAGGGAATTGTCTTGGTTGTCTAGGCTGCCCTTCAATTTGATTGCTTTGATTTCCTTGGTTATTCTAATTTTTCTGGACAACATTAGTAGCATAGGTTTGTGTCATCATCTATTTGTTTCATGGCTGTGTCCCTTTTAGGGTAATCATCAGACCCATAGTGTTGACAGCCTTAACATCGACTACACCATCGTTGGTAACATGTTTGTTCTTAACCAAAAATTTGGTTTTGTCAGCAGAATGAGGGTTTGAATTTTTGTTTTTAGGACTGTATTTTAGTCTTCCTTCAGCTATGAGGGATTGTTCAACTTGGAAACCTCATTCAACTAGGTCCACAAAAGTTGTGCAACAATGAACACTCAAGCCATGTTTTAGTGGGCCTAATAACGTTTGTATGAACATGTCAACTTTTTCCTTTTTAGGTATGTCTATATGATAGCGATTCACTAGGCCCCTCCATTTTTGAAAGAATGGTAAAAAGGTTTCACCCCAATCTTCTTGTGTGAGTTGGCATAAGTTGGTAATGGAGGTGTCTATGTCAATGTTGTGTGTGTAATTTTTCATGAATTTTTCAGCAAGTTCTTTCCATGACTATATCCTGGGTTGCAGTGTATAGAACCATTCCAAGGCTGGTCCTATGAGGCTTTTAGGAAATAGTCACATTAGATATGTGTGCTCATGAGCAATATCCACACAATTTGTTATGAACTCTCTGATGTGGTCAAGTGGATTTGTTTTACCCTTGTATTTGTTGAAGTTTGGAGCCACATAACCATGTGGAAATGGTGGCATGTACAAAGCTATATCAAAAGGACATGGACATAAGTCATATGGAATTTGTGTTGTCTTGTTAGAGGTTTTCATATTTTCCATCTATTTTTGAAGGCCACTCTTGCTAGCAAGGTGTGTACGATGGGATCATTGGTTGCTTGAAAGTATGGTATGTTTTGATTAGGTGTTTGTTGGTATTGCCAGTTGCGAGTGGGAATTTTTTGTTGAGTATGAATCAGGGATGAGTATGTGGGGATATGTAACCCCGCCATGTTTGTCTGTATTTGAGGTCCTTGACTTATTTGTTGTCCAAAGGTATGCATTTGTTGTGTCATTTGAGTTCCTTGTCCTTGTTGAAAGAATTGTCTGTGTGGCATGGTAGTGTTTGGTCCTTGAAAGTGTCCATGTGGTATATGCATATTGTGCCCTTGTCAATGTGGGATGTTCATTTGTGATGATGTATTAATGTTGTGTTGAGGGCCTTGAATGAAAACGCATCATGAGTTTCATCCAAAGGGATTAAATGAGGTTCCACCATAAGGATGTGATGAAGATGCCCCCATTGTCATAGATGAAGAGCCAAACATAGGATTTGAGGAAGTGGTGCCTACTGATGTAGATGCAAAGGTGGCTCCTATCATTTGTGAAGATGATGTGGATGTTGTAGGCATGGTCTGTGAAAAGGTAGCTCCTATAGTTTGTGAAGATGAGGTGGACATTGTAGGCATGGTCATAGTAGATGTTCCTCCAGTAGATGTGTTGGTTGAAGAGGAGGTGTTTTGATTAGATGCCACATTAATGGTGGTAGTGACTACTTGCGTAGTAATGGAAATGTTATTGGTCAAGATATTGTTCATGTCATGCTTGGATGTTTTGTTTTGTGTTGTATTATTAGGAGAGACAAGTCATATGGTATTAATGTTGAAACCTTTTGGTAATCTTATGCCTTGGTCTAAGAGCATAGCGAGGTATCGTTTAGGATCGTTCAAGACCAAGTCTTCAACAAATGACGCTACTTCAAGATTTTGGGCTACTGCCTCTAAGTTTTCAGCATAAACTTGTCCATTTTGGTCTCTTTGTATGAATTGTTCAAAAAGTGGATTTTGAAAAGAAGTTGACATGTTCATGGAATATTGTGCATTCAAATTTCCAAATGGGTCATCGAAGATCCAGTCATTGGGATTGGTGTTGATGTTAGTGTTGCTGTCAAAGTCTTGTCCAAAGTCTACCATTTGTCTTTTCTTTCTTTGAAGTCTTGTTTCCACCATCAAAGAGATTGCTCAAATGAAGATGATGACAATGCAAGTATGACACTAGTCTATGTTTTTGTCTTTTTGTGTGATAAAGGATGACAATGTAATGAGATGATAATGTGTACCTAAGGAAATGCGTAATGCCAAAAAGTGAAAGTGATGATTATGACTAGGATGACAATGATGACAAGGTGCAAAATAAGGACTAAGATGATTATGTCGACTAAAGGGGCAACTAATGCAAAGTCTAGGTTCAAAATAACAACTAGGATGAAATAATGTTTTTGTATTTTTTGGGAATAAATTATGCAAGATATAAACTAGAATGCAATTTGGAGAAAGGGGTACCTAAGCACTCTAAGCTTAATCTTTGTGTTCGATTTTAGTTACCAAAGGACTTATTGAAAATGACAAGGTGACAAAGTCAAAAGGACTAGCTAGTTTTCCTAGCTAGATTGCTGAGTTGGAAAGCCTCACAAAAAGTGACAATGATTGAAGATAGAAATGAATGATGAAGTTCAAAATAATCTAGTTTTGAAAGCAATGATTTTGCAAATTGTGATGAGGTTGGCCTAATCCAAAGTATGAAAAAATGAAAACCTAAGGTCAAGCTAATGCTAAAAATGATGATTATGAACCTAATGGATAAAAGTAAAATTTGAAAGATTAAGCCTATGATAAAAATACAAACTAATGGGCAAAAAATGAAGATTTTTAGCAATTTGAAAGTTGGTTTTTGACAGAGACCTCTTGGAAGAATTGTTTGACAGCAGGCTGACAATGTTTAGACTCAAATTCTAGTTTGCATCAAGGTTTTGTTTCTATCAGGCAAATGCGTCGTTTGAGGTAGTGAATGCGTCATATTATGGAAGATGCATTTTAGTTTAAGCGAATGCGGTTCTAGAATTAACAAATGTGACAACATTTGGAAAATGCAGTTCTTAAAAGTTTAGATGCATCGCAATGCATGCATATGTGATGTCTATGGTAGCATATGTGGTTTAATAGAGCGATTGCGTCTCAGAAATTTGCAAATGCATTTCAGTTTAGGGAATGCATTTTAACAGTTGCATCACTGTTTGTTAAAATTGAGTTTTTGGAGCTATTGAGAGAAAATTTGATTTGTCAAAGGTTGAATGTTTAGTCCAGAAGTGTAAATGTGGTGAACAATGTTTGAAAATCTAGCAAGCACTTGACAAGCACAATGTTTTTAGTGTAAGAAAGTGCACAAAAGACAAGTACAATCCTAATAAGCCAAGGGTTTGTATACTTGGTATAGCCCATTGATATACCCTGGATTGGTGCCGAACACCTCTCCTTCTCAAAAGTGAATAGCTTAGAAGTTTGGTGGCATTGTCTCCCCTCCACGACTCATTAACATCATTCGAGCATACCAACTTTGAATTTTTGGGTAGTCACTTCCCAAGAACTGCTATCTCTACTCAAGGGGATCAGTAGTGAGTATCTTCAGGCATGATACTATACCCTGCACTATACCAAGCAATGGCTGAAAATGGTTGGCCTCTAAAACAAAAAGTGTCTAGTTAGGGCATCTGTTCGAGTGGCCACACATGGGGTGAGAGACTAATCACCTATTAGGTGGCACTCCAGCCTGAAGAGGTTACACTCAATAGGGTTTATGGGAGTAATACTTCATTCGTGTGACACATCCGCACTCGTGGTACCTAAGCTTTCCTCAAGTACCCATTTTATATCTCAACTGGAAGTGGCTTGGCTTTAGCTTGTTACTAGTCGAGTTGTCCCCATAAGGTGAGTACTTTTTCCCTTAAGGTAGGCCCATTTATAGAAATAATAACCATTTCTCGTACACCCAGGATCACTTGAAAGTGCAAGGGGAGAGGGTACTTCGATTATTAAGTCTTAAAGGTTACAAAAATAAAGTGTGTCTGGTTTTCTGATCACCAAGTTTTCATAGGGTGAGAGCATAATCACCTACCAAATCAAGCACATTCAAACACTTACAAAAGTTCATTTTAGTGCACCAAAAGAAATGTTCCTAAACTAAGAAATCACAAACAAATGGTTTGAAAGATTAGTCTTTGACAAATGTAGCTGCAAAATCACATGTCAGTAGTTTGGATATATGTCTTTGACTCACGAGAACTACAAACCCACATGTTAGTAATTTCAACAAATGCCTTCGACCCACGAGAATCCTAGTGCCACATGCTACAACTAGACATCAATAACTAGAAAATCCTATTCTAAAGGATGCAAGAAAAAATAGAAAAGACTAAAATGATAGAAATGCAACAACCTAAATACAAAAACTGAGCAAAAAAATGTGTTACGATATAGAAGATGCATCACAATAGTTTTTGTCATAGTTTACCAGCCGAATGCATTGTTTTGCAAACAAATGTGGCAGAATAATACAAATGCGTTATAATGCCTGTCAAATGCATCACAATTATGTCGAATGTGTCACAGAAGGTCGTGTATGTGGTTTGATGTTTCAAATGCATTGTTATGTTCACCGAATGCGTCGCGATGCATCAAATGTAATTTAGGAGTCTTCAAATATGTCATTCGTAAACCTATACCTGCAAAACAGAGACAAAAATCTGTATGAAAACAAAAAAATCTGCACAAAAAACACATCAAGTTCACCAAATGTATCTCTGGAAATTTTATGTTTAATAGGTTAGCAACACTACATTTAAAAATACAAAGAGATAATGAATAACAAAGGAGAGAACAAAGAAAAAAAAAGGAAACATCTTACCAAACATCTTCAACCTCCATGAATCACCCCCATTATACCTTCTAGCTTGCTGCAAATAATGATTTTCCCTTAGATTCTTCGAGCAACTTAAGACTATGCCATGTCCTACACAAGTGTTGAAGGATTTTTCTATGTAAAAATGACTCTAAGTGCCTAAGAGAAGCTCTAAATATGAAGGAAAATAACTATGAAAATGAAGACCAGAAATTCACGTGAATGCTTGAGAGAGCCAAAATGAATTCGAAATTGCCATTTTATAAGAAGAAGCAATTTCGAATGGACGAACAAGATTGAAGGTCTAATCGACAGTCAAGATCGAAAGCCGAGATAAGGACAAAAATAGCCAAAGAAAGGATGGAGAATCAAATTAATGACTTTTGCATGCAAAAAGGCATCTTTTTGAATTAAAAATCATTTTAATTCAAAAATGGAGAATCAAACAATAGAAGGCAATAAATGCCCATATTCTGCCACAATAAGGATTTTTTTGACCATTTTAAATAAATAATGATTTTTTAATTTATTTAAAATAAAAAAGGTGACATGTGGCTATAATTAAATAAATTAAAGAATTTATTTAATTAGGAGAGTAATACATAAATTATTGACGTATTTAAATAAATAAATAAAATTTATTTATCTAAATAATCTAGAAGAATTAGCGGAAAGAAGTGATTAAATACATTAAGAAATTTATTTAATTATAAGGAGACATTAGATAATTAGCGACCCATTTAAATAAATAAATAAAATTTATTTATTTAAATAATCGGGAAGAATAAAGAGACATGAATTAATTAAATAATTAAAATTATTTAATTAATAGATGGAAATGGACCGAATAACATAATTAAGTACTTTAATTATGCTAGGACGAAAGTGGCAAGAAATAAAGCTTGCAGGCCTAGGTCAATTTTTAGTGTCTACAATTGTTATGAATTTTTATTGTTCATGCACATTTAAGGTTGTCCTTTTGGGTATATTCTTGGTCTTTTTAGCCTTATTTTTTTCTAATTTGTGTTCCCTTCTTATTTACCAGTGTTTTTTGTTGGCTCTTGTAATTTTTTTCTTATTCCAATAAAAAATATTTATGTAGCAGTGAGACATAAATTGAGGTTTAGAAATATTTTAAACTACTCCTTTTATCATTTGTATATGGAAGTTAAAATTTATTTGCATATTTTTATGAGAGTTTTCTTATTTTCCATTTATATGAAGGATAGATAACCCTTGGGACCATTTCCCCATATTGAAGATAGAGAGGTAACTACTTTTGCTCATTTGTGTAGAAATCAAATCAAGAAAAACTTTCTCCCAAATTATTTTTAAAATTAGTTTGGGTATATGTGTGATCAGGAATAAACGTGGTCCCATAAATGAGCAGTAACACAAAAAATGCAAGAAACCACCTAAACACCTAACACCTCAAGATAGGGCAAAAAAAAAAACTAACAAAATAGAAAGAATGATAATACCTTTTTAAGTTGTTCCTTTGGTTGGCCCTTGGATCATTGATGTGATATATGTTCCTCTTGATGGCAAAAGATGTATTAATGAAATACAATATAGATGGAAAATGGATGAAAATGCTATGATGGATGCAAAGAATGCAATTTTTTTGCTAAGTATGGCTTAAATAAATTTTTTGCAAGAGTTTGGTTAGCACAATGATCAACCCCTTAAATGAGAGGAAAGAGGGGGTATTTATAGGGGAAGTTGAATTCTCTAGAGAATTCAATGGTTGAGATTCATCCAACCAGGTCAAGATGAAGGGTTATGGTGAGTTGAGGACTCACAAGCCCTCACATCTTGACATGTGGAAGGTGAAGTGGCTTAGAATGGTGATGTGTAAAGGAGGTGGAAATAGGGTATATGATGTGGAGGAAGGACATGTACCTTGAAAGTACATTGGGAGATGAGAAGATTCCTTGGAGGAATAAAAAGTGAATTTAAAATTCATATGATTGGGGAACCTTTTGGATAAGACAAGGTTCCAAAGGGAGAGGTAGAAAGTACCTTGGATAAGACAAGGTGCCTAAAAAGGTAAGCACTTGTCACATGTGACTTGATGTGATAAGTCAAAGATTCTAGAAGATGCATGGGAAAAGGGGAAGAGTTCACATGTGACTTGATGTGACAAGTCAAAGATCAAATGAGAGAGAGAAAAATGATTTTAATATTCCTTGGAAGGATAAAAGGAATCAAAAATTACTTGAGAGGTTGATTAGGCTAGTTAATGATGGATTAGAGAAGGGTTAGGTGGATAAGGGAGATTAGGGGCCAACTTGTAAAAGTTGGAGGATGTGACATATCCTAATTAAAGATTAGGCATGTGCACATCCCTAATGATGGAATTAGGAGGATAATTAGGATTAAGAAAGAGACGTGACAAATTCATTTGATGGAAGGAGGATTAAAGACATAAGATATTTAATTATTTAACTAGATATCTTATGGATTAGAAGAACTTTAAAGGTATTAATTAAATAATAGTGATATTACTTAATTAATGTGAATAAGGGGATGTTTAGATGAAAAGGGGTAAATTTGGATAAATTAAGTGTCCAAATTTAGGTGTCTACATTTTTCCCCTCTTTAAGATGGTGTTATGAGGTAGCATCATTTCAAAGGATATTAAAACCTAGAACCCAAAATAAGATGGTTAGATAATAAAATATGCCCCAGTTATTCAAAGGAGTGACTAGGAAGAAAGATGATGGGGGTGAAGCTAAAAGTTAGGGATGAAAAATTCCCCCTCAAGAGGACATGTAGGTTGAAGAGAACACAGGTGTGCTCTCAAAATGGACGAGACAATGAGAAGTGAGATGAGGAAGATGATGCAAAGTGATGGGTAATAAGGATGAAAAGGAGATAGGAGATTGGGAGGGGAGAGTGATGAAAGATGAATGGATGGGGGGGATTTTGAGAGATGAGAGGATGAAGATGAAATGCAATCCAAATGCAATTTTCCATCTTTAGGAGCACTAATTTTGCTATAGCAGAAGACACGATACACCAAGGTATAAAGGACCAAGGAAAATTAGTGTCTAATGTATGAAACAAACACATCAAACAAGAAGGCTATCCCAACACCCCAAAGCCGCAATGACCTTGGTCGGGTTAGGTATTGGGATAACTGCAAGTACATAAAGATGCTCTAGCATAACACAAGACCTCAGAGATCTTGGTGGGTACTACATGGGACAATTGAGAAGACAACAACAAAAAAAAGATCAAGATACACCCCTATGTTGACTAGTCAAAAAACACCATGATATGATGGATCAAGGCAACCATGACAAGTGATGATAGGGAGCACAAGTGATAAACAAAATCCAAAAGTATCAAAAGATCACAATCAATTTCAAACATCCTTTCCCATAGGATCAAGGGGATGGATGGGATTGATGAGGTCTATTAGGAAGGATGCATCCTGTTGAGACCGATGATGGATACTAAACTAAAAGATCAATATGACGCAGGATATTCAAAACTGATTGGATCTGCTAATACAAGTGCATCTTGTTTGTTAAGAACCAACTAGATAAGGGAATAGCTTGATGACACAACACAAGAGAGATTAGACACAAGAATGACACACCCTAAAGACCTAGGGGCTCGTGGGCGGATCAAAGATTAGCCTTGCCTATGTGAAAGTGCATAGCCGTCATAGTTCAATAAAAGGTTGATGATAGACCATGATGGAGACCTCGATGAATGATAAAGATAGGATGGAAAAAAGGAGAAAATTGGACAATGAAGATCGATGATAGATGATGAAAGAGCCCCAGGGGTGGATCAAATTATTGACCTTGCCTATGTGAAAATGTAGGGGCAACATAGTTCGACAAAAGGAAAAAGACAAATGATGAATAAAAGATGATGAGATGACCATGATAAGGGGATAAAAAGATGGGACTGATACGATGAGACAGGATAGTCCTGTTGGATTGGATAGGATGATGGTGATTACACAAAGCTCAAGGATGGGATAGTTATCGAAATCATCAAAATGAATTGGGAGGATGATAGGATGGATAGATGAATGATGAGAAATGATAGGATTGAAAAGATGTGCAAAAGAAGCAAAAGTGATGATGATAAGATAGATGACATGGGATTGCATGGGGAGTAACCGATAGCTAGATTCCAATGACAAGGGATTATGAGATGGGATGAGGATAGAGATAAACAGATAGGAAGATAAGGATGGGGAGACATAAGGGATGCTATGATGGATGGATAGGGGGATAAGGATAGGGAGGTTAAGAGGATTGTGTGGAGGGGTTTGGAAGATAAGGATTGGGAGTTGAAAAAGGATTAGTGGATTGAGGGATAAATGATATATCCAAGGACTATATCAAAAAGGAAGAAGATGCCCCCACTTTAGACATGTCATATATAATGAGGCATGAGGGATGGAAGATGGGAAAATGAAAGAGATAACTAGAGGAGGATAGGATGGGTGACTAAGGGATATGATAGAGCATGTATGAAGGGAATGTATACCAAGAGGTGTCCAAAGCATGCAAAGATAGGTGCCCCTATTTTTTATCAAGATCACAAGAAGGATGGAGGGATGAGAGATAAATAGGATATGATGGTAGGCTGCATAAGATAGGTGGGATGGAGGAAAAGGATGTAGGGGATGTGCGCGTAGTAGGAAGCATAGCAGATGGAGCGGATGCATATCAGGAAGCTTCCCCCAAGTGTGAAAAAGGACAGATGGGGATTTACGCATGATGCCTGTTTTCCATGTTTTCATCATGGTACTTATCCAAGGCTCTTTTTTTCCAAGTTTACACCATTGGATGAATTATTTCTCTTTATTATTTTATTTTTTGATTTTTTTGATTTTTTTGGATAGCATGTAGATGGAGATGGATAAGGATAGGGATGTGGATAAGGGGATTTAGAAGACATGTGATAAGGAGATGGATGAAGGACTCAAGCATCAAGTTCCATAAAAGGTATTAAGAGCCCATGTTTGATGTTGGTACAACCATATTAGGATAAATGGATTATGCAAGAGGATGAATTAGAGGGTTTTGATGGGGGAGATATGTGGGATAATGGATGGGAGGCTGGAAAGGGTATGGATAGAATGATGGGGTAGGTATGTGATGGGGGTATGTTTTTAGGACCAACATTGGCACATGTGGTGGTGGATGTGAAAATATAGGAGGATTAATGGATGGAGAATGTGGCGATAATGGAGGAGATGGGATAGTGAATTTTCGGACATAAGGACCCAAAACAGATTTAGGAGATGGAGGAAGTGTATGATTGGCTTTTGGATTAGCAACTTTGGATGTTGTTATGGATGCTTCATTTGAAGGTATTGAATTTTTTTTCTTTGGGATCCACATGGTTTTGGTTTTCTCTTTGGCATGCCTTTGTGGCCTATGGATTTGATTGGATTTTGGATTTGATTTTTCTTTTCTTCATCATGTCTTTTAAAGGGAACATGGGGAGCTTTAGATTCATGTCAATATTTAGATTTATGCATTTTTGTTTTAGCATCCAAAGTGATTTTAGTAGCAATGGTATGGGTGCAAGGAGATGGATGATGTGGAGTGATGGAGGTAGGATTATGGGGATTATGTGTAGATGGAGGATGTGTAGGTATGTGCCTTTGTTAATCTTGATTAGGGGACATGCGAGAGGGATGTTTATGATGGATGACATGGATAGGTAATGAATGGATGAAAGGATGAATAGGATGAGATGGAGGAGGTGATTTTGGGATATAAGGACCCAAAACAAATGTAGTGGATGGAGGGACATAAGGACCCAAGATGGATGGAGTAGATGAAGGATGGGAGATGGTGGATGGATGGATGTAAGGACTCAAAATGGATGTAGCAGATGAAGGAGGAATATGGACAGTTGTTTTGAGGTGATATGATGGAGGAGGAGGGATGGAAGCATATGATCTAGTGGAGCAATGAAAAGAGCTTATATTTCTTTGGAAGAGTCTCATTGAAGATGTCTAGAGGTTGTACCAACATTTTTAGCTTGCGAGTCTTGGGAAATAGGTCCAAGACCTTGCATACAGATTTGTTCTTTGACCTGGATGGGTTCTAAAATACCTTGCTCATGAAGGCCTAAACCTTTTCCTTGATAGTTCATGTTCTTGAGAATTTGATCTATGATAGGATTTTTGTTATTCTAAAAACATGATGCAAGTCCATCATTAGGTAGAGGATGATGGGTGGTATATACGTTGTGTTTTTCTTCTTCAAGGAGACCACCATGGAAGAATGTGAGGGTACCAAAGGGATATACAAGCGGTGTGGGGATAGTAGGTTTAGGTGACGATGGAGGATAATGAGATGGAGATGATGGGATAGCAGCATCTGAATCAGATGAGTGAGCAATAAGGAGTCATGAGAGGGATTAGGCAATATGATAGGATAGGGATTTGTGATAATAGATGATAGGAGCTCATGTGATGGAGTGACAAAATCTTGAGTGACAAGGGTAGCATGGGATGGAATGGATGGGGGACTATGATCTTGAGGTAGACTAAATGGGATGGTAGGATCTTGATCCAAAGAAACGGATATATTGTTATGCTTTGGATCAAGCTCTTGGTATGGATCATCTTGTGTGGATGGAATGATGACATAGTGTTGGAGAGACTCTTCAAGTAGGGAAGATGAAAGGATGGAGGATTCGTGAAGGTAATGGGAATGGATTTCAATGATACTAGGAGTGGGAGGAGTGGATTGGATGTGGGTGTCTTCGATGGATCAAATGGATCTAGGAGTAGGGGGAGTAGATTGGATTTGGTTATTGTCGATGGGTTCAATGGTTTCTAGAGTAGGAGATGTGGGTTTGATGGATTCAGTGATGATTTCAGTGGTTTCAACAGTTTGAGTGATGCTAGGGATGGCATCATCAATGATAGGCGAGGTATGGTGAAGGGTCTCATCACTAGTGACCATGGATGATGGATTGGAACTGCATGGTTCCACAACTGCAATGTGTGGAGTGGGGGTTGTTTTATTTGTTATAAGTCCTTGGAGAAATTTTGGAGTGAGAAAATTGAATACTCTAGGATGAGATGGTGAGGTAGGAGTGGATGAAGAATTATGGATTGGTGGGGAATTGGGACTATGGATTGGTGGACTAATATTAGATGGGGGAATGGGATTGGATGCAAGACTGGGAATAGATGGGGGATTAAGATTAGATGAAGGGTTAAGATAGGGGTATTGGAATGGTGAATTAGGACAAGAGGATGTGGGTGGTGGTTTGTAGTAAGGATATTGGGATGGTGGATTAGGATGGGAAGATTGAGATGGAAGATTGAGATAGGGAGATGTGGATGATGGATTAGTATAGGGAATGCAAATGTTGGATTAGGGTAAGTTGATGGGTGTGTTGGACTAGGACATGAAGGTGTGAATGTAGGATTAGAGTGAGAAGATTGGTATGGAAGATTAGGGTAGTGGGTATATACAGATGAAGTATTGAGATAGGATGATGTGAACAGGGGGATTAAGATAGGGGTATTATGGTGGAAAATTATGATAAGAGGATGCGGGTGTTGGATAAGAGGATGATGTAGATGAAGGATATGATGGATATGATGGACATCCCTTGTCAAAGGTAGCATAAGGAGCATAACTAGGCATGGATGAAGACATAACAAGATAATTTGAAGGGGTGATTGGATTTTGGAAAGTAGGTGGAGAAAGCTTACTAGCAATAATAGTGTCAAGGGGATCTATGCCATATTTTGTTTGATTGACAAGACTTTTGTTATCGTCATCAATGTAATTAGGGTTTCCCTTGACTACTATTGATGGAGGATATAGATTCATGATGATGAAGGGATAAAAAGGATGGACTAAAGCTCAAATTGGGATTTAGGTCAAGCTCAGATCAGGATTGGATTAAAGCTTAGATTAGGATGATTGGATGATGCAATGGGATTGATTCTGATGATCGGATTTGATTATCAAAGGATGATTACGAAACTGAATCTACTTCGAGATGGAAGTAGATTGATTGGATTGAAGGTGGTTGGATAAGGATACAATTGGATTGGATTGGATAAGATTGATCAATGATTGATAAGATCGATTGATGGATTGGATAGGATGATGAAAGAGATTGGAAAACCTGTTGATGGTGTTTTCTGCACAACAACAACTCAGACAAGATACAAATATCCTATCTCTCTTGAAAGGTAAATCTCTATCAACAAGCCTCAAGAGATAAGCCCAAGGTCTCTAATGTCAGGTCTTGAAAATGCATAAACAACTCAGTGATAATGTGAAAATGCTGGTAATCACAATGGGACCTTACTACAAGCAAACACTAAATCCTTTCTTTTATTAGATCTAGCAATATGGTGATAATTCAATCCTAAATCTAACTTGAATAATAAAGAAATGGAAAAAGAGACAAGGTTTTTGAAAGACTTCTAATCTTAACACTAACCCTAAGATTAATAATGCAAATGATGAAATACTTGAAATGGACCAATCCCTTAGAAACTAATTCCTGCTTAACCCAGATGAATATGCAATCTCACAAAAATAGTGCAATCTTCTATGGTATTAAATATTTTTAGATCATGAACATTCATCCAAAACAATCCTATTGCAATTGGAATGAATAAATCCTCACAATTGAACTAAGCACAATAAATATGAGGTCCAGGCTAACTTTGCAAAGAAACTAACAATCAACTAATTTCCAAAAGTATGGACTAGGGATTGTTGCAAACACTTCAAGCATCAAACCATAAACACCATTGAATTATATCTAATTATAAATCTAATATATATCTAATATTCCTCAAGCAATCTCAAAAGATAGAACAACAAGAACCATGCAAGAAAAATCAACACAAGAGAATTCACCAAGAGAACAATGTCTTCAATTATATTGAATCACCCAATAATAGCAACAATTCCAGTGTTTTGTGTCACCACACTTGCTCAAAATTGAACTAACTCCTAACTATTTGCTTTACTGCCCTACTTGCTTCTAAGTCTAATTCTTCTACTCTAGTCCCTCTAATCTCCCCCTAACAAATGAGGTAAAATGCCATATTTATAGAAACCCCCAAGATATGTCGTTCAAATTAGGGTTTACAATGATAAAACGACCACAAACAAGTTGGCCCAAGAAGTTCAAGAAAAACATGAAATAACATTAAATGCTTGGGACTCATCCAGGTCAGCCTGGGGTCTCCAATGTAACCCAGTCCAATGCATGGGAAGGATGACAAATGAATATTAGAGAAGCACAAATTTCAATGTAGCCCTGTATTAAATGCTCTTTCCCCTATCTTTATCTATTTGATCTTGCACCTTCAAGAAGATTCCATCTAGGTTGGCCAAGGGTGGAGTAACCAACACTTTAAATGTCCTCTCCATAGATTTAATCTCATCCTTTGATTCCTTGACGACTTTGTTAAATTTAGCCTGCACTTAGCAAAAACCACCATCAATATCCATTATAACATGAGGATTAGAATTATACCATCACCAATAATATATTCATCATTCAAATATATCCAAACAAAAAATCCCCTTGAAATATCGTTAAAGCATAATTTCTTCAAAGTTTAGAATTTTCACCCCTTCACAGAATTCAGGCCAGAAGGGAATTTCAGGGAAATCCAAGCTAGGAAAAATTTAGCGATGAAAGCACAATAAACATCCAAAGGTCATTCAATCAACATAATTAATTAAGAAATAGCATGATACATCTTTAAATAACTCAAATCGACCATATAATGCAAAATCACTAACTAATAACTCATGATATCCCTCAATTCTTCATTTCCAACAATTTTTTTGGGGACAAAAATCCGCAAAAATGATAAGACATCACATATTTTTGGAAAATGGAGCAACAAAAGTTCAAGGTTTTCCTAGGGTAATGGAATTCCACAAAGCATTCAAAATCCTGAAATCTCTAATCCTTCACAGCTTGGCCAAATTGATCGAATGATCATTAATTTGGGACCTAGGCTCAAATGTTGTTTGTCTCAAATCATTCATTGATGGATCCAGACTTAGAATTCATTCAAGGTAAATTCGACCGGTATTGGTGATGGCTCCAAAGTTGAAACCCTAAGGTTCTGCCATAAACACATAGTCCCAACCTCGATTCACTTCGTTTGTTCCACTAAATCATGATAAATTCACCAAGGGAAAGCCAAGCACACCAAACCCAGACTCAGGATACGCCCTAGACATCATAAAACCATTCATACTCATCAATCAAGGAAAGGGCACTATGTACATACCATCAATGAAGAACAATTCAAGAGGGCAGCAACAAGCATGATATCCAAACCTCCAACAAATGCAAAAACACCAGGAAAATGCAATCAAAGCCATCAATCAAAGGTCGAACACCAAATTTACATGCAACATTCAAAGGTTAAGCTCTTCCATATTCAAAGCAAGACAAATGACATAATTCTTCAGCACAAATTCCCCTAAGAGATCAATAAACACAAGCTATAGAGTTCATATGAGAACATAAACAAAATGACAAGACAACAAGCTTGGGGATCCAAGGTTGGGAAGGAATTCAGAAATCCGAAGGCTTGGCAGAATTCCCCGAGGATCTAAAATCTCTGAAAAAAATGTAGAACTAGCCTTCGTCGGGTTTCCAAGGTGTTCAGGGAATTCCGAGAAGAGGGAATTTACCCGAAAACAAGGTAATACCCAAAATTACCTCAAAGACTTAGAATTTTCAAAATGTTTCCTCAAAAGGGACATTTGTACAAGTAAGATAATCATTCATGCTCATGCCAAAGCAACCAAGTCCTCAAAATCAAAGGGCCAAAGCACCAAAAGAAAAGCAAAAGAGGGTTCCTACTTTTAGTGCTAGGGCATGTGTGCAAAAACTGCACAACAAAACCTCGTTCAGAGATTACCCTAGGCGACTTAGGATATTGATTGATTGGATTAAGAATAAATGGATTGTGACATTGAATCCACTTTGAGATTGAAAGTGGATTGATTGGGATGACAATAATGATTAACTTAGGATGGATGACAATCCTAAGTAGATGTTGATGATGACGATCAGATCAGACACTTTGGTCAATTTGGATAATAATCTGAAATGAAGTTCAGGGGATTTGGATGGGGAAAATGATGATCTAATTGGGGAAATGGATGATAGAAATGGATGAATGAATACTTAAAATGAGTAAACAATTGATCAAAATAGATGAATGACTACTTAGAATGAGTAAATGAGTGCTCACAATGGATGAATGATTCTCAGAACGAGAAGATGAAGGTTTGGAATAGATGAAAGATTACTCAGAATGAGTAAAAAATTGATTGGGATTGTTGAATGAGAGTTCAAAATGACAGAAGGAGGTTTGAAATGGATGAACATTTACTCATAATGAGTAAATGAATGATTGGAATGGTTGAACGAAAGTTTGAAATGATAGGAGGTTTGAAATGGATGAATGTTAACTTAAAAGGAGTAAACAAATGATTGGAACGACAGAACAAGAGTTGAAAATGATGAAAGGAGGTGTGAAATGGTTGAATGTTTAATTGGAATGAGTAAACGAATGATCAAAATAATAGAATGAGAGTTTGAAATGATGAAAGGAGGTGTGAAATGGATGAACATTTAATCGAAACGAGTAAATGAATGATCGGAACGACATAACGAGAGTTCGAAATGATGAAAGGAGGTGTGAAATGGATAAAAATTTACTCAAAATGAGTAAACAAATGATCGAAATGACAGAAAGAGAGTTCAAGATGATAGGTTTGAAATGAATGAACGTTTACTTAGAATAGGAAAACAAATGATCGAAATGGCAGAGCAAGAGTTTGAAATGAATGAACATTTACTTAGAATGAGTAAATGAATGACTGAGTCGACATCATGAGAGTTAAAAATGATAGAAGAAGGTTTGAAATGGATGAACGTTTATTCAAAACGGGTAAACAAATGATTGGAATGGCAGAACGAGAGTTTGAAATGATGAAAGGAGGTGTTAAATGGATGAACGTTTACTCAAAATGAGTAAACAGATGATCAGAATGACAGAACGAGAGTTCAAAATGATAGAAGAAGGTTTGAAATGGATGAAAATTTACTCGAAATAGGTAAATGAATGATCAGAATGGCAGAATGAGAGTTCAAAATGATGAAAGGAGGTGTGAAATGGATGAACGTTTACTCGAAACGAGTAAAGGAATGAATAAGATGATAGAACAAGAGTTTAAAATGATAGAAGAAGGTTTGAAATGGATGAACGTTTACTCAGAATGGGTAAACGAATGATCAGAATGGTAGAACAAGAGTTCGAAATGATGAAAGGAGGTGTGAAATGGATGAACATTTACTCAGAATGAGTTAATGAATGAACAATATGATATAAAGAGAGTTAAAAATGATAGAAGAAGGTTTGAAATGGACGAATGTTTACTCATAATGGGTAAACAAATGATCAAAATGGCAGAACAAGAGTTCAAAATGGTAGAAGGAGGTTTGAAATGGATGAATGTTTACTCAGAATGAGTAAACAGATGATCGGAATGGCTAAAAGAGAGTTCAAGATGATAGATGAAGGTTTGGAATAGATAAAATTTTACTCAAAATGAGTAAACAAATGATCGAAAAAGAGGGAACAAATGTTCGAAATGGATTGATGAAAGGTCAAAACAAGTAAACAATTGATCAGGATGGATGAACAAATGCTCAGATTGGGAGACTACCTCTTGGAAGGGATGAAAGGATACTTATAACGAGGTGATGAATGGTCAAGAATGAGAAGAAGGGTTCCCGAAATGACCGAACGAAGGATGGAATTAGTTGTTTGAGGGGTAGGTTTGCCCAAGTGCAAATTAGGATTTTAGTTAAAGCTCAGATTTGGAGTAGATTAAAGCTCAGATTAGCATTGGATTGAATCTTAGAATATGATGATTGGAGGATGTGATGGGATTGATTCTACACTAATTTAAGGGGTTTAAAGGACGTAAGGTGCTGATAATCAAATTTTTCTAGATTTGGCAGTTTTTAAAAATTGTCAAATTTTGCCATTTTAGGAAACTTCACAAACATACTTTTGAGAGTCTATTTTTTTCCTAAAAAATACCCAAAACTAAGATAGGATGAATTTCCAACTAACATCCCAAATTTGAGACATGCATTCTGAGTTATTAATGAAAATGATTTTTCAAAAACTAAAAAAAAACACTAAATTGCGATTTTGAGGGTTAAGACGAGAGTTTGAGGCCCCAAAAATGTGGTAAAATGGGGTCCAATCATCTCAAGGTTTATTGGGAATCCACATGCCACCTCATAATGCAACCACCCATAAAAATTCAGCCCAAACAGACACCCGAGTCAAAAGTCATGGCCTCCAAAAGTTTCGGCATAAAAATTAAAACTCTTGAAATAAAGTCTAGGTGATTGGGATGGATGATTGATGATGGATATGGACTCTAATTATTTTCTAAGTAGCACTTATGTGGTTTGGTCGATGAAACGATGACTTACAATAAATGTGTTGATGACGGGAAAACGGGTGCTCAAAACGACCGAACAGAGGGTGAAACCAACTATTTGGAGGGCAGGTTCGCCTATAAAGGAGGGAAGGTTCACCTATACAGGGGCTAGTTATCCTATATAGGAGGATAGGTTCACCTGTGTAGGGCAGGTTTTCCTGTACACGAGGGCAGGTTCACCTATCTAGGGTAGGTTCACCTATACAGGGGGCAAGTTCGCATGTATAGGAGGGGAGGTTCACCTATACAGGGGCAGGTTCGCTTGTATAGAAGGTCAGGTATGCCTATCAAGGTCAAGTTCGCCTATACAGGGGTAGGCTTTCTTGTATAAGAGGGCAGGTATGCTTGTGAAGGTTAAGTTTTCCTGTGGACTGGAGATTGATCAAAACTAACTGAAATAGGCTAAAAAGAGGCTAGTTCAGAGGTCAGGTATGCCTATGCAAGAGGTCAGGTTCACCCCTAGAGGTCAAGTAGACCTGTGGAAAAATTTGAATGTGTTTTTTGGACAAAAGACTAAGGCAAAGGACCCAAAACATAGCAAACAATATTCAAAGGATAAGGTTGATTAGATTGAACAAAAAATTACTGGTTTCACACAAAGAAGACAATTCAGACAACATGACCCTAAGTCTAGTAGAAATGGGTATGGCCAACAGAGTCTTCTATTCTAGGATGAACATGGTTGCTAGGGAGTCCTCGATATACACACGGTATGTGAGGCCCAAACTGTGAACACCAACCCATCACAAGCATGAGTTAGGAACCTTAGCGAGATACTAAAGGCTCAGACCAACTCTTCACGTCATCCCGATGCTTCTCCCATTACAACATGATTGGATTGAGGTATAACTTTCGCCCTCCCCCCTTTATATACCCCACCAGTAAGCGTGGTTGGAATCGTCCCTTGGGGTGATGAAATCCCCAAGTAGGTCCCACTAAGAAAAACAAAAGGGTGACTCAAAGGACTTGGTAAGCTACAATTTCTCGTCACCTAGGATCACCAAATGGCGCAAGGGGATTGGTTATGTCAATAGCTTACCAAAAACACAACACACAAGGTTAATTGAAACCGCTAGTTAATCTATGTGCCTAGATTACTGAAAAATGATAAACAAACAACTTGATAAAAGTTTCACAATGGATGACCTACAAAAAAAATGTTAGTGATTTCTCTTCTTGTTCCTTGACAAATGATGATTAGATGCTTACTTTATCAATTTACAGTTGTTATTTTTATCCACTTATTTAATCTTTTCTCACCAGTAATTGTTAGTATCTTGCTTTAAAATTTGTGTATTATTTGCTTGTCTTAGACTATATAATCATTATTAATATAGCTATTTAATTTTTCATGTTTTGGTTTTTATATTCATTGTTATGAATTTTTATTGTTCATGCACATTTAAGGTTGTTCTTTTGGGTATATTCTTGGTCTTTTTAGCTTTAATTTTTTCTAATTTGTGTTCCCTTCTTATTTAGCAGTGTTTTATGTTGGGTCTTGTAATTTTTTTCTTATTCTAGTAAAAAATCTTTATGTAGGAGTGAGACATAAATTGAGGTTTAGAAATATTTAATACTCCCTTTTATCATTTGTATATGGAAATTAAAAGTTATTTGCATATTTTTATGAGAGTTTCCTCATTTTCCATTTATATGAAGGATAGAAAACCCTTGGGACCATTTCCCTATATTGAAGATCGAGAGGTAACTACTTTTGCTCATTTGTGTAGAAATCAAATCAAGAATAACTTTCTCCCAGATTATTTTTAAAATTAGTTTGGGTATATGTGTGATTAGGAATAAACATGGTCCTAGAAACGAGCAGTAACACAAAATATGCAAGAAACCACCTAAACACCTAACACCTCAAGATATGGAAAAAAGTTAAACCTAACAAAATAGAAAGAACAATAATACCTTGTTAAGTTGTTCCTTTGGTTGGCCCTTGGATCATTGACATGATGCATGTTCCTCTTGATAGAAAAATATGTATTAATGAAATGCAATATAGATGGAAAATGGATGAAAATGCTATGATGGATGTAAGGAATGCAAGTTACTCACAAGCCCTCACATCTTGACATGTGGAAGGTGAAGTGGCTTAGAATGGTGATGTGTAGATGAGGTGGAAAGAGGGTACATGATGTGGAGGAAGGACATGTACCTTGAAAGTACATTGGGAGATGAGAAGATTCCTTGGAGGAATAAAAAGTGAATTTAAAATTCATATGATTGGGAAACCTTGTGGATAAGACAAGGTTCCAAAGGGAGAGGTAGAAAGTACCTTGGATAAGACAAGGTGCCTAAAAAGGTAAACACTTGTCACATGTGACTTGATGTGATAAGTCAAAGATTCTAGAAGATGCATGGAAAAAGGGGAAGAGTTCACATGTGACTTGATGTGACAATTCAAAGATCAAATGGGGAAGATAAAAAGGATTTTAATAATCCTTAGAAGGATAAAAGGAATTAAAAATTCCTTGTGAGGTTGATTAGGCTAGTTAATGAAGGATTAGAGGAGGGTTAGGTGGCTAAGGGAGATTAGGGGCCAACTTGCAAAATTTGGAGGATGTGACATATCCTAGTCAAGGATTAGGCATGTGCACATCCCTAATGATGGAATTAGGAGGATAATTAGGATTAAGAAAGAGATGTGACATGTGAAGAATTAAATAAATGTCCTATTTATTTAATTAATTTGATGAAAAGAGGATTAAAGACATAAGGTATTTAACAATATAACTAGATACCTTAGGGATTAGAACAGCTTTAGAGGTATTAATTAAATAATAGTGATATTACTTAATTAATGTAGATAAGGGGATGTTTAGATGAAAAGGGGTAAATTTGGATAAATTAAGTGTCCAAATTTAGCTGTCTACAATATGAATTGGATTTAATAGATTGATTATGAAGCATATGCTCTCCAACACTAATTGTGGAATGAATATGGTGATCTTCAAATAAATTATCAAAAGTTGGGATCTAAAGCCTCTCAAATCTTTTCAAGATCACAAGCAATCAATTCAAAGGTGAAAAAAAGAACCTAACTAATTTTCAAGGACTATATATATAAATTGATTTGTCCCTATAAAATATTGTGCTAAGGGAAATTTTGTAAATTGATAACCAAAGGTCATGTATAAAGGGATGCAGCTTGATAAAAACTAGATTTCTTACAATTTTTTAGGGTGGAAGCAATGGAGTATGACAAGATTCCACTTGGTCAAAAAGTATATCCTTTGGATTCAAGTACTCTTTTTGTTCATGTTGACATTCATTCAATCTTAGAAACTTGGACAATTTACCAAAGGAGATCCTCGTGTCAAGAGCACAATGCAAAAACATAACCCTACAGGGTGAAGGACTAATCTTAGCCAAAATTGAGTCCTTCTAGGCAAAAAGGAGTTTAAATGGAGTCAAATGAATTATGAGATATCATAGGCCTTTTGCATGAATTTTTGGAAAAAGAAGAAGGAAAAAGAAATGTCCTTACTTTATTAAGTCTTCAATAAAAGAACATTAATAAATGATGAAATAATAAAATATCAAAAACTGGGAGAAAAAGAATTTGAAAAAGGTAAAATTTGATAGGAGATTCACTGGTTTAGTTTGGTGTCATTAAGACACTAGATTTTCATTTTGGTGCCTCTAAAGAGTTATTGTGGTACTATCATGAAAAGGTAGGGTTTAGTAGCATCTTTTGATAAAATGCTACTTGAGATTTAACTTATGAACATAGATTAGATAATTTATTTATTCAAGTGACAAGAATTATAGTGGAAGATGTTGGAGCCTCAAATTTTCATCAAATTTTGGAAAAATTTGAGGTTCCCATGATGGGAAAATTTGTTATAGCACTCAGAAATGCACCTACAAAATTTGTCCCATGAGCCTACTTTGAAAATTCACAACTTGAAACATATTCATTCTTATTCCAAACCACTTTGAAAACATGTTCATCTACCATATGTTAGTGTGTTTGTTTGATTTTAGCTTCCTACAATCAGATTTGATAGGATTTTAAAGCGTCAAGTTGGAGGGTTATGAGAGAATTTTGTTGTATGCACATTATGAAATCTATCAGGGGGTCAACTTTGGAGGACAATATTTATGAGTTGGATGATTTTCATGTCAAACCAATTGGTGTTTCATATTTTTCCCATGTTAATCTACCTTCCTGCCAATTCTCAAAGCCTCAACATCTCATTTGGTATTTTTTCAAAATCAAAAGAAAATGGATGTTACATAGTTTTGACATCTAGATTTCAAGAACAATTCACAGAGGACACCTTTGACTATCAATATTTTGTGAAGAGAGAAAATTGGTTAAAAATCATTCTACACACATGTTCATTTGACCTAAATGAACTAATTCCCCAAGTGACAGCTTCCTAGGAAGAGATTTGATATTTTTTCAAAGTTGCGAGTTGGTGAGTTTTAGATGTTTTTGAAATATGTTTCCAAAAACAGATGAGAAAGAAAATTTGGGCATTGATATCTTGGAACCCAAATGGCTTCATGCAAATTCGTTTGTCACTCATACTCCCCTATCATCAACAAATGTGTTGGTGCATTTTCATGGTTCCAAGAGAATATTTGATCAGTTTTCTAGGGTGATTCTAGAGGCTACTTGATTCATTCTTATCATAGTGCAAAAAAAAATCTTGATAAACACCCACTTCAGTGTAGAATGCATGTCAGATTTTTGTGAGGATAGAATTTTTCTAGATTCCACTTGCTAGTATGGTCATGGAAACTACCTAAAAGAGGAGGGCCTTGACATGGAAAAAGTAACAAGCCCAAGATTGTAAACTATATCAAAGGTCAAGGTACAAAAAAGTTATCAAGTCAAGGAATTGCAAAGTATAGAAAGGAAAGTTGCTTTGATAGAAATCAAAAGGTCCATAAATGGGAAAGGTGACATAAATGGAGATACAAGACAAATAAATGTGGCATTGATTGGAGAATCCAATTTCATGTGCATCTTGTTGGATATTATAGATATTTTAGAAGTAGTATAAATTAGATATTAGGTAGTAGTTAGGGATAAAAACTAGTCGCCATTCAAAATATGAAAGAAGACTTCTAATATGAATTGTATAAATTTTTGAAGCAAATCAATGGAGGACAAATTTTAATCTGGTGGAAAAATTTGTGGTGTTCAATTGTTTTTCAAAATTTATTCATACATGTTATCTTGTTATCTCCAAAGTGGTCTTCTCTTATTATTCAGATTGATTATATCAAGGATATTTTAATTTTTCACGACACATTTATTGCCTTTGTATGATTTTCTTGATTGGTTTTTGTAAGAAAATTAAATTACTTTCAAGATATTCCTTTTGTTGGAAGTGAAATTACTTTGAGAGGGGGGGGGATGAATCAAAATAATGTATTTAAAACTTTTTATGACTTGAAATGTAGATTTGAACCCTCTTTGATCTTGATCAAAAGTGTGATTTTATATATGCAATGGAAATACTGAATTTTGAATGATTGTTTTCAATTACTTAACCAGACATAACTTGAATGCTTAACAACTCATATCAAAGCATATGATATAAATTGTTCATGGAAAGTTGAATGAACAAACTTTTGATGCTTTCTTTTACACAAGACATCAAGTTCACTTATGGCAGAATTTAACATTCACACTTTGAACATGAACAATTGAACTTTGATCTTTTAGACAACTTGCAATTGTGAAAATTCTTAGAGTATTGCACCAAAAAATTTCAAAAATGATTGAAAGAAAAATTAAGCAAGATAAGCAGAAACCATATAAAAGAGAGACACAAAATTTTTTCGAGTAGAAAACCCTTTCAGGGAAGAAAAACCACTCCAAAATGCCTTGCAGGCTTAATTCCAAACTGTTTACAATATTTTCGGAGCACCAACTTAGTAAAAATGTGGAGCACCAACTCCAATAACAAACTGAAGCACCCACTTCAAATTAGAAGCACCAACTTCTACTGAAACAAAGATCTAATGATATTGCAACCTATTAGGACCTTATAACTGCACTCATTCTTTGTAGTCACAAAATCACAATAGGATACAAAAATATTTTCAACAATTCCCACTACAAAGTAATCTCTATAATACAACCAAAGATGAAAAAATAATAAACCCCTCTTCTCTTCTTTACAGAACGATATCACAATGATAAACAATACTTTGTCCAGACTATATCTTCTCATCACTGTGTCATATTTTTTTCCAAGTAGTTATACAATATTTACAAACAGTTATCCATCCTTGTCAAAAATCTGTATGCAATAACCAGGGTTTTGGTAAAACAAAGTAATTAAATCATGATACCCAACATGGGTTTATAGAAAAATCAATGATATGTCGATGAATGCCACTGAAATAATGAAACCCTTGAGTATAAACTCAAGTTAAAGAAAACTAAAATTAATCTTTAACAAATTTATAATCTTTAACAAAATGTTAATCCATAAATCAGTTATGTTTAAATCCAGCACAAGATTTCCCAAACCGAAAAAGAAATACCTTTCATGGCGGCCAAAATATTACCATCTAACTGTGTAAAACTTTCATAACAGTCTTGTTAAATCTCTTCTAGCTTTCAACTCAAAAAATAGCAGTATACTGTAATTTTCTATTCTCCATGGCGGCGCTGCTAGGGTTTCAAACCCATAAACTCAAATGATTTCCCTAAAGTATTTCAAGATAATCATTTGAAGTCTACTATAAAATGATGTTAAACATTATTTGAAATCCACATGAGACCGACACAATGATCACTAAATCAAATACCAAAAAAATTCCACATCATGTAGTCCAATGTCCACGTGGGCTAACAACTATACAATGATAATACCCTGTTGGCTGCCAAATAAACATAATGATTCATATAATCAACTATCCTAGATTATTCAAGGTCAACAACATTATTAGAAAGCTCAATGAAATATGTTATACTTGGTGAAAAATGAAGTGAGGTATGATATAAGTGACCACCAACAACCATTTAAATGGCTTGTATTTTAAACATTAATAGAAGGGCCAACAAAACAAACAATATAATAATTGAAATAAGGTATGGCCATATAGAACTTAGAAAATATTAAAAATGTAGACCTTCTAACTTGTGAAGAGCCTGAATATAACCATTGTCTCTTATTTATGAATTCCATCATATAAATCATCAAATTGAAAATGTTAGAGAATTTCATTTGAGAAGAATATCATGCATTGAACCTATAGTTTCCATTAGTGTGTAAAAAGAATGACACCAATACCATAAAACAACTACATCCAACATATGACCATATGAATGAGAAACCTATAGATGACATGAATCCAATAGATTAGTACCATCAAAACTAGATATAAACCAACATCATAATACTATCATTGAATATGATACTGAATACCAAAACTAAATATGAATAAAAGTGATATGTCATGATCAAGAATTCCAATGTCAACCACAAACTAATCCACAAGATAATCATTGAATATGCCAAAGCCATAATCAATCAGTTTTAACATCAAGGAAAAATAACACAAAAGAGAAGTCAACAAACTCCCCCTTTGTCCTTGATGGAAAAAACTAAGCCACTTGAAATTAATGCCAAAATATGCCAGCCAACCATGCCAAAATATGCTAGCCAACCAATGAATGCCAAAATCCACAATATTCTCCCCCTTTTTTGTCTCAAGGACAAAGGGTAATCAATGAAATATCAAAAACTAGTAACTGAACCAGCTACAAATAAAGCAATGAAGCAACAAATAAATCATAAAAGAAGCAAGAAGTTGTGAGAAGAGCTAAGAAAGCTCCCCCTGAAGCAATGATGGAACATTAAGAGAGAAAGGATTGGGAGAAAACCCCCAACCGAGAATGAAGTCTCTCAAAGACATCCTTAGCCAAAGGATTTGTAAAAAATATCTGCAACTTGTGCTTGAGTGGGAACATATTGAAAAGAAACCTCATTAGACAACACTTTTTCATGAAGAAAGTGAAATTTAATAGCAATGTGCTTGGTTCTTGAATGAATAACTGGATTCTTAGACAAATTTATAGCACTAGTATTGTCACAAAAGATAGAAATAGGTTTTTCAACAACAATACCCATATCAGAAAGTGTTTGTGCCATCTAGTGTAATTGAGTACAACAAGATGTAGCAGTATTCTGCTTCTGTTGTTGAAAGTGAAATTGAATCTTGGTTTTTTCTATGCCATGCAACAAGACAATCACCAAGATAAAATGCTACACCACTTGTACTTTTTCTATCATCTAAACAACTAGCCCAATCAACATCGGTAAAAGCCATTAATGTAAAGTCATTACTTCGAGGATACCAAAGACCAAAATCAAGAGTACCCTGGATATACTTAAATATTCTTTTTAAAACAATAAGATGGGACTGTTTTGGTGCAAATTGAAATATAGAAACCATACAAACAACTTGCATTAAATTAGGTCTAGAGGCGTTAAGTATAAGAAACTGCTAATCATTGACCTGTATTCAGATTGATCAACATCAGGAGAATCATCAGTTTTAGATAACTTACAACTAGTCACCATAGGTGTGCTCATTGGATGGTAGTCATCCATTTGAAACTTTTTCAACATCTCTTTGGCATATTTTGTTTGTGAAAAAAATATTCCTTGTTCAAGTTGTAAAACTTGGAGGCCAAGAAAGAATGTTAGTTCACCTAACATTGACATTTTGAATTCTGATTCCATAATCTTTGAAATTTTTTTAGATAAGACATCATTGTTACAGCCAAAGATTATTTCATATACATATACCTCAACAACTAGAATAGCATTACCTTCTTGTTTGACATAAATATTGTTGTCCACACCACCTCTTTTGAATCCATTTGTTGTTAAGTGTGCATCCAGCCTTGAATACCAAGCTCTAGGAGCTTGTTTTAGACCATACAAGGCCTTTTTCAGCTTGTAGACATGATTAGGTTTATCATGTACAACAAACACTTCTAGTTGTTCCATGAAAAATTCCTCATCCAAACATCCATTTGATATACTTTAAAATTTTTAAAACAAGAGTATGCCAAGAAAATTTTAATAGATTCAATACGAGCAACAGGTGTATAAGTTTCACCAAAATCTATACCTTCCTATTGTGCATACCCTTTGCACACAAAACATGCTTTGTTTCTCACTACTTTGCCACATTCACCCAACTTGTTTCTAAAAACCCATTTTCCATGAATAATATTTTTATCATCAGGTCTTGGGACTAATTCCCAAGTCTTATTCTTTTCAATTTGACTAATTTCTTCCTACATAACTTTCAACCAGCAATCATCATTTAAAGCATCATTAATGGTTTTAGTTTCAAACTTAGTTATTAAACAAAAATTTTTAGTAATTTGAGCTTGTTCCTCAAATTTTTCCTTTCTTCTTGTTAAGATTCGTGCATCTTTATCTCCAATTATCAGATCTTGAGGATGATTTTTCACAACAATTTTGGAAGGTGTTTTAGGAGGTATTAATTTGGAACTTGAGGTATCCTCCTATTGTGACTCATCTACTGCAATATTTTTGGGAGTGATATTTGAATCTGCCACAAATTCCTCTTCATCATCCTGCACATGATCAAAATCTCTAAGGTGCAATCTTTCATCAAACTTGACAATAAGAAATTCAAAAAATTTATTCAGTATTTTATTGAAACATTTATAGGCTTTGCTATGAGTAGAATATCCTAAAAAGATACCTTCATTAGATTTGGATTGAAAACTTCCTAAGTTGTCATCATCTCTTTTGATAAAGCATTTACAACCAAATATTCTGAAGTGTTTAATAGAGGAAGATTTATCATACCAAACTTCATATGGAGTGAAATTGGATTTCACCATGATCTGCACCTTGTTCAGAATGTAAACAGTTGTATGAACAACTTCTTTCCAATACATATCAGGTAGTTTGGTTTCATCTAACATAGTTTTAGCCATTTGTTTCACTATTCTATTTTCCTTTCCACTACCCCATTCTGTTGAGGTGTCCTTGCAACAACATATTGCCTCTTTATACCATGTTGCTCACAATAATCAATGAATTCTTGAGATGTAAATTCACCTCCCTTGTATGATCTTAAAAATTTAAGTTTCATATCAGACTCTTTCTCAACCATCTTATGAAAGATTTTAAATATGTCAAAAGCCTCTGATTTGTGTTTGAGAAAAGTTACCCAAACCATTCTTGTGTAATCATCTACAAATAACATGAAGTACCTCTCACCATTCATTGACCTTGTCTTAGTAGGACCACATAAATCAGTGTGTACAAGCTGCAAAGGCTTAGTAGAAGAATGTTCTTTAGATTTAAAGCTCACCTTATATTGCTTTCCTTTGAGACATTCTTTACAAACTACATTTTTTGGTTTGCTTAAGACAAGAAATCCTTTCACATTCTGATTTTTGCTTATTCTAACCAGATTGTCAAAGTTTTTATGCCCTAAACATTTATGCCATAACTAGTTTTCTTCCACTTGACCCATAAGACACATGCCTTCATTATTTTCATAATTAGAAGAGTGAAGGAGATTGTAAACATTACCAAGAGTTCTCAAACCAGTAGCAACTATTTTACCAAATTTGTTCTTAATTGCACATCCTTGTGAATTTAATGTAACATTGTAACCATTGTCAGAAATTTGGATAATGCTTAAAAGGTTATGTTTCAACCCTTATACGTAATACACATCATAGATTGGTGTGTCATCATTTGGAAGTAAAGAACCTTTACCTTTTATCTAAATACCTGAATTGTCACCAAAATTAACAAATCCACCTTCAAAATCTTCAAGTTTGAAGAATTTGCCTTTATCCCCAATCATGTGGTTTGAACAACCATTGTCCAATACCCAGCATGCCTTCTTCTTTGAAAGAAAGGTAGTTTGCACAAGCATAGATTTCTCTACACTTGGAACAAACCTAGGTCTCCAAACCTTCTCTATGATAGGCTTACTTTGTTTACACTGTTTGGATGTGTGACCAATTATATTGTATTTGAAACATCTGACCGTATTAGGGAAGCTCACTTTATGTCCAAATTTATTGCAGAAAAAACAATAACCATGAAAGAATGCATTGAACTTAATTTTTTTTCTTTTATGCTCAAAAAAATGATTGTTATTAGCTACTTTGAGGTTCTGATTTGAACATTCACCAGTGTTGAAACCTACACTAGTTTTATCCTTATTCTGTTTCTACTTTTCAAGTAAGTCATTTAGATGCAAAGTGCTTTCATATCCTTCTACTTGTTTTTTAAGTGTGTTGACTTCCATTTCAAGCCTTTGAATTGTTGTTTTTATCAACAAGAATTGATTTAAGATTATCTACAACTTTCCTAGAATCATCAAGTTCAATTTGTAAAGATGTGGTCACCTTATTTGGACTATGTTCTTGTGAAGCAACTTGTTTCTTTAACTTTTTGATTTCTTGTAGAGCACAAAGTAACTCACCTTCAAGACTTACTTCTAATTTAGATTGATTTCCATCTTGACTACTTGTTTGATTACTTGAATCCTTATGTACAGTAATCTTAGCCATGTATAAATTTTCATCTTCATCATCTAAGGATTCATCTGACTCATCATCTAAGTCTTCTTTCTTTTCTACTTTAAAAGCTATCTCTTTAGAAGTTGAAGAAGAGCTTCCTATAATCATTTAATAGGCTATTAATATACCTTGTAAATTATCCAAGGTAAGTGAATCGAAACGTTTCTTTTCTTGAAGAGTATAAAATTTACACTCAAATTTAGGATGCAAATTTCTAATCATTTTTTGAACAATATAAAATTATGCGATTGTTTCACCTAGACCTCTTCTTGCATTGATAACTTCATCTATTCTTAAGAAATAATCAACAATCTATTCATCATCAAGCTTCATTCTCATTTCCTAAAATTGATTCTTGAGAGTAAGGATTTTGGATTGCTTGAAATTTTCATTTCCTTGATACACATTTTCAAGCTTCTCCCAGATTTCATATGCAGATATACAATGCATGACTTTAGCAAATACATTTTTTTTCAAGCCCACAAGAGTGCATGTGCCATAATGACAAACTTCCAAAAGTAAAATCAATCCTAGGTGGATTAGACCTATCAGAGGACCCTATGCTCTGATACCACTTGTTGGAAGTGAAATCACTTTAAGAGGGGGGATGAATTAGAGTAATGTATTTAAAAAATTTTATGACTTGAAATGTAGATTTGAACCCTCTTTGATCTTGATCAAAAGTGTGACTTATATATATGCAATGGAAATACTAAATTTTGAATGATTATTTTCAATGACTTAACCAAACATAACTTGAATGCTTAACAACCCATATCAAAGCATATGATATGCATTGTTCATATAAAGATGAATGAAAAACCTTTTGATGCTTTCTTTTGCACAAGAAAACAAACTCACTTATGGAAAAATTTAACATTCACACTTTGAACATGAACAATTGAACTTTGATCTTTTAGACAACTTGCAATTGTGAACATTATTAGAGTATTGTATGAACAACTTTCACAAATTTTTGAAAGAAAAATTAAGCAAGATAAGCACAAACCACAAAAAAGAGAGACACAAAAGTTTGTTGAGTGGAAAACCCTTTCAGTGAAGAAAAACCACTCCAAAATTCCTTGCAAGATTAATTCCAAACTGTTTACAATATTTTCAGAGCACAAACTTAGTAACAATGTGGAGCACCAACTCCAATAATAAACTGAAGCACCCACTTCAAATTAGAAGCACCAACTTCTTCTGAAACAAAGATCTAAAGATATTGCAACCTATTAGGACCTTATAACTGCATTGATTCTTTGTAGTCACAAAATTACAATAGGATACAAAAAGATTTTCAATAATGCCCACTACAAAATAATCTATGTAATACAACTAGAGAAACCATCACTGTGTCATATGTTTCTGCCAAGTATATATACAATATTTACAAATAGTTATTCATCCTTGTCAAAAAACTGTATCCAATAACCAGGGTTCTGGTAAAAAAAGTAATTAAATCATGATACCCAACATGGGTTTACGAAAAAATCAATGATATGTCGATGAATGCCACTAAAATAATGAAACCCTTGAGTATAAAATTGAGTTAAAGAAAACTGAAATTAATCTTTAACAAATTTCTAATCTTCAACAAAATCTTAATCTATAAATCAGTTATGTTTAAATCCAGCACAAGATTTTTCAAACCAAAAAAGAAATACCTTTCATGGTGGCCAAAATATTACCATCTAACTATGTAAAAATTTCATAACAGTCTCTCTAAAGCTCTTCTAGCTTTCAGCTCAAAAACCAGTGGTATACTATAACTTTATATTCTCCATGGCGGCGCTGCTAGGGTTTCAAACCCATAAACTCAAGAAACAAATAAAATGATTTCCCTAAACTCTTTCGAGATAATCATTTGAAGTCCAAAATCAAATGATGTTAAACATTATTTGAAATCCACATGAGATCGACACAATGATCACTAAATCAAATACCAAAACATTTCCACATTATGCAATCCAATGTCCTCGTGGGATAACAACTATACAATGATAATACCCTGTCGGCTGCCAAATAAACATAATGATTCATATAATCGACTATCCCAGATTAGTCAAGGCTGACAACATTATTAGAAAGCTCACTGAAATATGTTATACTCAGTGAAAAATGAAGTGAGGTCCGATATAAGTGACCACCAACAACCATTTAAATGGTTTGTATTTTAAACATTAATAGAAGGGCCAACAAAAAAAATAATATAACAATTGAAATATAGTATGCCTGGCCAAAACTTAGAAAATATTAAAAATGTAGACCTTGTAACTTGTGAAGAGCCCAAATATAACCATTGTCTCTTATTTATGAATGCCATCATATAAATCATCAAAGTGCAAATGTTAGAGGTTGAGAAGAATATCATGGATTGAACCTGTAGCTGCCATTAGTGTGTAAAAATAATGACACCGATACCATAAAACAACTGCATCCAACATATGACCATATGAATGAGAAACCTGCAGATGACATGAATCCAATAGATCAATACCATCAAAACTAGATATAAACCAACATCATTGAACATGATACTGAATACCAAAACTGAATATGAACAAGAGTGATATGTCATTATCAAAAATGCCAATGTCAACCACAAACTGATCCACCAAACTATTCCACAAGATAATCACTGAATATGCCAAAGCCATAATCAATCAGTTTTAACATCAAGGAAAAATAGCACAAAAGAGAAGTCAACACCTTTTAATTAGTTTATGCCCAAAATTAAAATCCTTTTAAATTAATCATCTTTTCTGGTTTCCTTCAAACAATAATTAAAATCCTTTCAAAATTCATAGTAACCAGAGGAGATATCATTGGGATTTGTAAGAAGAGCTTGATAACTGATAACCTTGCATATTTAAACAAGGTATAAAATTCTACAAGTGCCAAACAATTAGAGTTAAACCAAAAGGAGGACCCACATACCATACACCTCTTGACTCCATTTACCCAATAGGATTAGGCACTAATCATAGTAATTTCACAATAATACTCCATAAAATTCTTATTTGCACCTTCAAATTTCAAACACAAGGATTCAAAATAGTTGTTAGTTTTGCATCTATTTCCCATTTATATGCCATTATGAAATAGATTGTCATAGTTAAAAGTACATACAACCCATAATCTACCTCATTGTTAAAGGTACACCTGCCTAAGTCTAGCAGAACCTAAAGCACAGGGAGTTCTAAACTATATTAGTTAACTCTATTCATTGGCCAAAACATTGCAAACCTAACCATGGAGCTTGGCATCCTCTTAGGGTTTGTAATCTACAATTTTGGGAACCAATAGAGGATATTGTAATGTCTTAAAATTGCATCCTTGCATTTTCACATACATTCTTTCATTTACTTTAGTGTCTACTCCCCTAGCATTTGTGTAGGCTCATTTTATCCACTACATAAGCCTTTTTGCCTATCAAGATTCCCAGGGCCCCTTTTCAACAACTACCTTTGAGCATCAAATTTGCATCAAACCTTGTGCTTTTCTCATTCTCGTCATTTTGTTGCATGATATGTCTAGACACTAGTGCACCGCACAGACGTCCACACACTGCACTAGTGTCCTACGACATTTCAACATTCAAATGACTATTTTCAAGCATTTTTTCCACTTGCCACTTACCTTTGTCAGTGGTAACGGCTCAAGATTCCTTCTAACCACTCAAGAAGCTTCTTTTCCCTCCTATTATTTCTTTAAATGCTATATTTTCAATCTACTTCGGTCTTCTAGATGTTTTTGGCTTTGGCTCTAGCCTTTTCCTCTTCTCTTGGTCTTGCTCTCTTGCTTTCACAACTCACTACAACAACACTCTTATGTTCTCATAGCACCCTTTACAACTCTCTTGGCTCTTGCAGCTATCTCCTTGTTTGGACCTCCTTGGATTCCTTAAGCCTTGCAATTGATATCTCCCTTATCTTGTGCTTGTGAGCATCTTGGGATTTCTCACATCTCCTATCAATTTCATCTCTATCTCATTACATGGGTTCTCCTCCTTGAGCGGGGATTAATTTTATCACTCCATGTTTTATCACTTTTTTCACTCTATCTATTTGGTTGTTCATGGAGGTGGGAACACCAAAATGGGGGTTGGACTGAGGCAAACCAATATATAGCCCCAACATTTTCTCTAAATCTTATGCATGCAGGTATTGAAGATATTCATGTGCTAGAGGCTTCATTACTTAGGTTGTTGTGAGAAGTTTCTATCTCTTATCCTCTTTAACTTCATCATTTACTTTATTTCAATTATATGGTATTCTATTATTTTCATGTACTCTATAAGTTCTTAGCAATCTGATTGTTAGTAGTCACTTTGTTGTTTTTTGTGATAAACTCAGTTTTGGTCCATATGAGACACCAGTGCCTCTAGGACTCTAGCACATCGTATTGTTGTTTGTATTCCACGTTGACGTCCTTTGATTGAGAGCCTATCAATCTATCCAAAAAACCTCTATGATTTACTCTTTCTCATTCTAGAACTTTCACTTTGTTCCTTGAGGTAGTTTAGGGAAGTTTTCCTCTTGGGAATCTCTTGAGAATAAAGAGACTCATGAGTAGTGAACCCCCCTTCTCTACATTGTGGTGAACCTAACGTGAAACACAATATTTTTAAAAAATTAGGAATTTATTTACCCTAACTTGGTGGGGTCATAACTTTTGACTCGATGCTCATAATTCATAACCATTTACACTGTTGGAAAGGTTTCCAAGAGGACTAATTCAATCCCTAAAATATAGTGCCTTCAAAAATAAAATTTTAAAGACCGATGCAATTTTCAACCCCAAATTCTACTTTGAAGACCTCTGAAAATGCAAATTACTAGAACCTAAGAAATACCAAAAAAAATCTAAAAATTGGAATTTTTGGTTTTTCTCAGTTTTGTCACACTTGGATTGCTCCAAATCAACCGACATGTTTATATCTCTATTTTTAAATGTATTTTCTATCTTTCTTCCTTCTATCTCTTTCCATCTTTGTTAAGAAGCTTCAAGAAGTTCTCTTACAAGCATTTGAAAGTGAGTTCTTGTCTCCTTATTATTATTTTTTGATCCCTCTGCTGAAATTCCTTCTAAGGATATTTTGGCACAAGAGGATGAAATTGTTGATACCTTAATGTAAATCTACCTTCTATTCATTCCAATGCACTCTCTTTTGGAGATGATGCATTCATGAATGATGAGTCTCCTACTCCTTCCAATGCACTCTCTTCTAAAGATGATGCATTTGTGAATGATGAATCTCCCTTTCATTCCAATGCATTCTCTTCTAGAGACATTGCATTGCTAAATGACGAATCTCATCTTTTTTCTAATGCACTCTCTTCTAGAGATGATGCATTAGTGAATGATGAAATCCCTCTCACATAAAATCCTCCAAGGATAGAAGTTGAGCATATTTCTTCAAATTATTATTCTACAAGTTGTAATGAATCTATAAATATAATATATGTCTCTGTTTGATGTAGACAAGGTGGGGAAACACAATACCCAATTCAATTTGATCCAATTCACACAAGGAAACAACTTTCAGACACCACTCCCTCAAACTAACCCAAAACAACCACACTAGGCTTCTAACCTTCCAAACACAACCAATGGGCTTATCTTTTAGAGAAGGCCACAAAAAGACCAACTCAATATTTAATAAGCATCCACTCAGACCCCCAATGCAATACCCCAACCAAACACACAAGGTTTCTTGGGCTCATCACCGAGTTTATATAGGTTTCCTTGCTTAAAAGGCTACAAGATTAGCCCTATTTTACAAATGAACTATCTCTCAAACACCTACTCTACACAAAAAATATTAAACACTCATCAAATGGGTTACAAAACACTCAAATTCACAATTATTTGACAGATTCATGTCCTCCATGATGCCATACTCCAAAACCCTTAGTTTACACACATACAAGTAGGGTTTTTGTACTTCACAATACCAAGGATTTCCTTTAATAGGGTCTGCACAAACACTCTTTACCATTACCAAGTCGTTTCCATCAGCAAAGTTCACAAAATCTACACTTAGAACCACCATTTTCACATGCAAAATCATAGTTACTAGCCTAAGGCATCCTTCAAAAATTGACAAATCGCTCATCCTTTGCTTCCTAAGTTAGACAAACATCTATTCTACCTTTTTATAGGAAATTCCTCTAGAAACAAGATCAAATAGTAAGAGGAATGGCCATTTCAAAATTTAAACCACAAAATTGTGTTTCACTGGTTTTTACTAGTCACAATAAAAAATTGACAAAGATCTTCCACAAAACCCAAAGTTAGACTCTTAGAATGATCTCCAATGAAGGTTAAAATATGCTCCAACTAACACAATGAAGATCACACCATAATATGGGCTGTACGGGATGTATAGTGTAAGAAAATTACAAAAAATAGTAAAAAATATATAAGTAAATGTTGTATTTTTTTATTGAAACTCCCTTACAATCATCAACTAACCATTCTTTGAGCCATGGAGAGATTCTTATACATATTTCAATTCAAAATCTCAATTTCCCAATGCCTAACTATCTTTTTAAACTTCTAAAACTATTAATATACCCTAAATCTATATTTTTAACAACTTTTTGATGACAACATCACATCTTCTAAGCAAATTTTCACTCCCAAACTCCTATGACCCCTAAAATCACTCCAATGAATTTGAGACAACCTTATTACAACATCAAGACTCCAATCTTGCACATCCATGTACAAATTTAAGATTTCTCCTCCAAAGGATACAAAGACAACTTGTGATGCAAGATTACATTTTTTCACATTTTGAACACCAATGACTCCTAGACCTCTAAATACATGGAAAATGGTCTTTTTAGACCTTATCAAACATGATCCAAACTTTAACACACCTAGACTCATCGAAAATTCACTTGGGATATTATTACCATTTCAAATTGTATTTCATAGTTGTAGGTGCTCCTGCACCATACAACCCCCCTAAAAGAAATTCATTCCCCATGAGTGGAGGTTGATGCCAACTCCACCACCCTTTATTCATGCTTCTCTAGTTCATGAACATTTTCCATTGCTGCATGATGTGTGATCTTGCAAACTGCCCTACACTATGGACTAGGATTACATTTAAAAGTGACTGTGCATTTGTGTTCAGACTTGATGTCTGTCCTCTCACCCTTTGTCCTAAGTCTTTTATTTTCCCTACACTTGCACTTGCATATAAACAAGAGTTAGTAGCCTCATGCACTGACTTCTCCCCTAAATCTCTTCCTTGGTTTCAATTGTCCTCACTGCCCTATTTTTCTTGTCTCATCTTCACTGTCCCTCGAACCTTTCTTGTCACTGTCTCATTAGACCTTTGTGTCACTATACCTACAAATTTCAATTGTTCCACAACTTTGTATTTAATTATAGGGCACTCTATGGTCCCCACAATAACACTTTCATGCAAAATCATTGTCAAATCATCCTTCATCCCTATGTTTACCTTCACACCTATTGTCCCTGCAATATCAAACCTAGGAAAAATTGTTAAATCGAAATTTTTGGTTTCTTTGACAAGATCTCTTCTCCCACAAATTATGATTTTTTCTTTACCATTAACATCCTCTACAAGTGGATTTAGGAAAAAATAACAACCATCCTTCACTATTGTATAAGTATTTTCCCTACCAACATACAAGGCTCTCTAATCATATAGCCAGGGTCTACCTAGAAGTAGATGACAACAGTCCATAGGTAGGGACAACACTATCATTATAACCCCTAATCTGGAAATCAACTACAACTTTTTTATTCACCAACAAATACTATTCTTCACTTAACCATGAGGTCTTGTAAGGTAATTCATGAGGTATTTTTTTCAAATTCAACTTATTTACCATCTTAGTAGTGTTGGTGTAATTAATTAATTAATTATTACACTAGCATAAGTTAACTTAGGTCTTGCATTTAATCATTTAGTCCTAGGTTGCAATCATTTAATAAATGGGATAATATTCCCTTTCCTAGTTTGTGTGATAAGATTCTTTCTAGAACTTATCTCATCATTTAATGATCATCACCATTAGGGTTCACATGTTGTCACATGTTGTTTGATCTTGACACATGGCAACATCTCATGCATATTAGGGTTTAGCTCATGCCTATATATTCAAGGCATCTTGTACATTTGTAATATATCAAGATATCAAGATATCAATCAGATATCATATCATATCAATAGAATCTTTAATCAGCATTCCATTATTGCAACACTTCTTTTGTGGTTGATTATCTTTCATGGCTAAAGTCCTGCATTGAAGATTCCGGAGCTTCAGGGGCTGTGCAATCCATCATCTCAACATGGTATTAGAGCAAGTCCATTGAAACATCCACCCTTGATCCAGGAAGTTGGAATGCGAGATTCTTTGCAGGCTTAGGGTTTTATGTTGCAGGCTAGTTGGCTCTACCCGGGAGCCAAGCTGATTTCTAGTGCAGATCAGGCTTTCTTCGACCTCTCCATTGCGTCCAAAAGGCCTCAAAACCCATAGATCACCTGTTCATTTGTCAAAATCAGAGTAGATTCAACCGGGAGCCTGTGAGGTACATCTTAGGGTTTGCATTTTTTGTACTATCCGTACATGTTTGCAGAAAAAAATCATCCCTGTAAGTCCTCCATCAAGGCAATTTTTTTTTAGAAAAATCAAAAAAATATTTGGCTTTTTTGGGAAAATTTTTTCTATAGCATTTGCAAAAATCAATTTGCAGTGAGTCGACCTACCATTTTATTCACCAGTCGGCATGATTATTTTTCTTCGGCACATATAGTTTCAGGTTTTTTTATTTTTTCATCGGCATTTTGTTTTATTTTTTTTTGAATTGCAATAGCAATATTCAAAAAAAAATATAAAATCCCATCACTGATCTGCGGACTCCGACAAAGCTTCCGTCATCTCTGCGTCAAGTTGTCGGCCCATCCCACCAGCCACTACCCGTCGGGTCTTCTGTTGACCATTGGTTTCTTCCCGGTGACCGTTCTCTTGGCTCCCGTCTGTCGCCCGCAGATCTCCTGGCTACCTTAGAACTCCCGCCGACCTCTGTTGGTGTTTCCTCTGGCCGTGCCATCGTTCTCTGCCTCCGGCCCGCCACTCCGATGCCGCCCGAGCGGCGGAGATTTTTTTTACTGCCAGCGCAAGCCCGCGGTCCTATCACCGACCAAGGGTCAATTTTTTTAGCCCCAGGTGCTACTTTTTTGCGCCTAGTTAGCCAGTGTATCACCAAATTGCAGTTTTTCTTCTAGAGGCCATATCTTCGCACCACGATATCGAAAATTTGCAAACAAGATATCGACAGAAAGAGAATTCAAAGCACTATCCAGTGGTGCCATCTATTTTGCAAGATTTTTCTGCTATTCAAATTTCAAGTCAACTGAAGTCAACCCTCCCTTTTGGACTCAAACGCACACATCTTTGCATTAGATTTTCGGATTTCAAAGATTCCAGCGACATTCGAGAGATTTTTTAGTGCATTTTTTTTATCAGTCTAGTCTTCTTCTTTGGTTTCAGCTCTAGGTATCTTTTTTTTGGTTTTTTGATTCCTGAGACATCCTGAAGACTGAAGTAGAATTTGTTGATCTCAGAGGTATATTTTCAGTTGCATATCTATTTGGAAGTCTTCTATTTTCTGTTGAAGGTCAGTGTCTTTGATTTTTGTGGAGAAATTTTCGTTATGGGGCTTGCATATTATTCTCCTTTGGTTATGTTACACAAGGGTAACTATCCGCAATGGCGAGATGGGATCTGCCACCATCTTCATTCACTTGATTTGTTGCCATATCTATTTGGTATAGTTCCTCATCCGAGTGAAAGTATTCATGAATTTGCTTGGAGTTGCAGTAGGTACACTATTTTTGAGATCCTTGAGATGCAAGTTGATTGTGATATTTTGAAAGATATTGATCATTGTGATTGTCCTCACATTCTTTGGACTAAGCTTTGGGAGCTATATGGATATTTAGACACTCCACCATTCCCCGATGATCATGCTTCAGAATGTCATTCTTCAGATCATGTACCCCATGATGCTATTATTGTGTAGGAAGTTGATTACCTTGATCTTTCCAAAGAGGTTGACAAGGTTCCTTTTAGTGCTTCTTCTTCATCAGAGACAGTTGGTATTCCTTCACATTCAGTGATTCCTTGTCCAGAATCATTGCTTGAGGCTTCCACTATCATCATCGATCAGGACACATTCAGTTTTTTAGACTTGACATCACATGATGGCTTTGTTTCAAGTATCACTGCCTTGGCCACTTCTACAAGTTTGGAAAACATTCTTGAGGGGATATCACTCCTCTATTCAGATCACACTTTAGAGAGTTGTTTTGAGTCTCCTCATTCTTTTGTCTCAACCTTGATTGGGAATTTAGAAACTATCTTAGAGGCACTTGGTTTCTCTTCAGAGATTTCATATTCGAGACTTCTTCCCTGTCATTCCATTCAGGACTTGAGGTTTCATCAGCATCCACCATTGGATTTGCTTCTTCCTAGCAGGAGATTTGTGGTTTGGACATCTTCATTGCTTTAGACTTCTTTCAGTGGTTTTGAGGACACTTCATTCAGGGGGGGCTATCAAGTCTCCATCACCTTCATCATATCCATTCTATCTTTGTCTATGGATATTGTTCAACATCAGTTTCTGCATCATCCTGGTTTGTCACCCTCTTCATTGTTTGGGACTATGGCATTTTCATCATCAGGCAAGGAGACACTTGAGCAGTGTTCAGAGACATCATTGACATCCATCTTCATCTTTCTTTCCATTAATTCCTATCCGGAATGGGAAGCATCTCTCCACTTGCAGTTGGTTTTGTTTCTTCCGAAAGGGAGACAAGTTTTTTGTCGACATTGGATCTTGTTCTATCTTCAGACACTTACCTTTCTTGCAGGTGATATCATCTTTTTGGGGGGCTACATAGTCTCTCTCTTTCCCTCCTATGGGGGGGCATTGATTGTATTGTATCTATGTGACGGATGGTGTACTTGGGGGGTATTTGGGAGTCCTCCATCCTTCCCATCCTATCTCACATTTTTGCATTTTCATCTCCTTTTTGGAGAGGGGTTTTGTTCCCATTGGGTTTTCCCCTTTTCTCCAGTTGTGGGAGATTTTCTACATCTTCATGTACATGGGTACCTAACATGGCCTTGTAGCTGGGACCCACCATCACCATCATCGATCATCATATTGCATAATCATTGCATTTTCCTCCCTAAGTTGCACTTATGGGGGGAGTTGGTGTAATTAATTAATTAATTATTACACTAGCATAAGTTAACTTAGGTCTTGCATTTAATCATTTAGTCCTAGGTTGCAATCATTTAATAAATGGGATAATATTCCCTTTCCTAATTTGTGGGATAAGATTCTTTCTAGAACTTATCTCATCATTTAATGATCATCACCATTAGGGTTCACATGTTGTCACATGTTGTTTGATCTTGACACATGGCAACATCTCATGCATATTAGGGTTTAGCTCATGCCTATATATTCAAGGCATCTTGTACATTTGTAATATATCAAGATATCAAGATATCAATTAGATATCATATCATATCAATAGAATCTTTAATCAACATTCCATTGTTGCAACACTTCTTTTGTGGTTGATTATCTTTCATGGCTAAAGTCTTGCATTGAAGATTCTAGAGCTTCAGGGGCTGTGCAATCCATCATCTCAACAAGTAGATACCATGTTTTCAGTTGAACTACAATCAATCACAACTCTACATACCTTATCCTTGCACTTACAATGAGTTTTGAAGATGCTCTTCCTTTGTAATGGCTCTACCTATTTTGTTTCCTTCAACACTATCTTCCTCACCATCAACATTTCTCCTGTTTCATGATCAACCCTCTTACTTGTAGAGTAATTGCTTTCACACTCCTCTTTCTGAACCAATTGTGCTCTCCTATCAATATTTTTTTCACCACTTGATGAAATACCAACCCTCTCAAGACACTTCCATGAAGGATGAGAAAATTCATTGCATGTGTAACAACTTCCTAAAAAATCATTAGAACCTCTACCAACACTAAACCTTCCTCTACCTCTAAATCCACCTATAGAATTAACACTTTTCTCTTTACCTTTATTTTCTCCTTCTTGTTCTTCACTTGGCTAATTTTGTATAGAAATTACTCCTCTTCCTCTTACACTAGGACCACCTATTCCTCTAACTACTTTCTCTTGTATCCTCTTAAGTTTCTCCTCCACCCTGATTGCCAACTGGAAACATTCCTCAACACTTTTTGGATTAGCAATAACAATTTAATCTTGAATATTAAATCTCAAACCACCTAGATATCTAGCCACCTTTTCAACCTCATCTTCATCCCTTCTAGATCTTATAATTAGTTTGTAAAATTCATTAGTGTAGGATTTAACATCTAGTTCTTTTTGTTTCAAACCTTGCAACATTTTATACAATTTAACTTCATGATCTTTTGCAAGAAACTTACCATTCAACTTCTGCACCATCTTGTCCCAAGAAGTGTTCTCATAATTCCACCATAGAAGAGCATGTCCCTTTAGCTTTGGTTTTGCAACTTTCACCATCTATTCATCTGAAATATTCTCACTTTCAAATTAATTATCCATAGCAGCTATCCAGTCAAGTAATTCCTCTTCATTCAAATTACCACCATAAGTAGGAAGATCAACCTTTAACTTATGAGAATTTCCTTTTACTTCCTTTAGCAATTTTTCCATCCTTTGATCTTCAGGGTCTAAATATTCATCAGCATCTTCATAGTCTTCATCTTCTTCCTTTGATTCACTCTCTTCATCAACATATCTCCTCTTCTTTGTCTTCAAGGAACCAAGCCTTGCCAAAATTGCATTATGAGATTCTAGAAGCTTAACATGTTTCTCTTTCAGATCTTGTAACTCAGCAGCACCAACGTTCTTACGAGGCATCTTCTCCAATAAAATTCCTTCAAGCCTACCAAAGACAAACAAATCACCAACAAGGAATCCTATCCCTGAGGCTTTGATACCACTTTGATGTAGAAAAGGTAGAGAAACAAAATACCCAATTCAATTTGATCTAATTCACACAAGGAAACAACCTTCAGATACCACTCCCTCAAACTAACTCAAAACAACCAAACTAGGCTTCTAGCCTTCCAAACACAACCAATGGGATTATATTAAAGAGAAGGCCACAAAAATACCAACTCAATATCAAAGAGGCATCCACTTAGACCCCTAATGCAATACCCCAACCAACCACACAAGGTTTCTTGGGCTCATCACCGAGTTTCTATAGGTTGCCCTGCTCAAAAGGCAACAAGATTAGCCCTATTTTACAAATGAACTATCTCTCAAAAAATTTCTCTACACAAAAAATTATTAAATAGTCATCAAATGGGTTACAAAACACCCAAATTCACAATTATTTGATAGATTCATGTCCTCCATGATGCCATACTCCAAACCCTTAGTTTACACAAAAATAACTAGGGTTTTCTATGGCTCCCTCTTATAGAGTGGTATCCCATACTTATAAGAATAGAATGACCAAGCCTTCTTCAAGCTCTTAAACCTACAAATAAAGCACCCAATGATTAGAATATCATCAAGCAAATTCGAGTTACTCTAACGAAGATATCATTGTGGTACTTACTTCATTCTACTCTGGTTTACCAAGGTATGCTTTAGGAAGCCTTGCAAAAGATCCTCTTTCCTTCTTATGCTAGGCAGATAGATTTTAATGCATTGATAGTTCACATTCATGTAGATTCGCCGAATATTACATTCTTTCCATAGGAACTCCCACCTCTGGAATTGCAGAAGCAGGTAGATCCTCTAATGATTATAGTTAACATTAATAATATTTTCATTAGATGTACTCTCATTGATGTTGGTTCAACATTCAATGTATCTAGCATTGATTTCTTTCCTAAGATTAATATTGATTCACCTTCTCTTAATGATTCATCTATTGGAATTTGTGGGTTTGATAATGTCAGTCAACAAGCCCTAGGAACGATTTTCTTTCCTTTGAGGTTGGGACCTGTTACCATACCCACCCTTGTATATGTTATATCATAAAAATTACCATATAAACTTCTTCTTGATAGACTATGGATTCATGCAATGGGTGCAATCCTATCTACCTTATATAAATCTACTAAGTTCATTTGTAACAATAAAGTAGTCATAGTCAGGTCTGACCTTGAGGCTATGCACTTATGTGATATGGCAGCTACTAGTCAATTTTTCATTGTGCCTTTTTTTATCCTTTCAGTGTCTTCCAATGTGTTGATGTCTACTTCTATAGTACCTGTTACATAGGATACTCTTGAGAAAAATTTCCTCGAAGAAGATCCTTTGTAAGAAAGAAATCTTAAGTCTACTCCTTTTACCTCTTCTCAACAGGATGCATGACTTGGTGATGATTGGGGTTCTTTAAACATTACATATTCCTTCATTGGGGAATATAATTTTAACCCAATCCACTTAGTCCTTTTCATAACATCATCCAAACCTACTACCAAAGATGGTTATTCTTTTGCATAGCAGGATAATGTGAGTGTGAAGCATTTTTGGCTTGTTTAGTGTTCTCAGTTTCTGATGTGCTTACACTCAAGTAGAGTTATCAGAAAGGTGTGCAATGCACCACATGGTGGGTGCACAAATTTATTTTCTTACCTTCCTTTTGGGAGAGAGTCAGGATACATGTTGGATCATCAAATATTTTTGTAAGGAGCTATATTCATGAGCTTGAAAGTTTCTGCCTGTTTGACATGTGATCTCTTCACTATAGGTGGACTGTCCTTCTTATGAAGCAATATCTTTTGGGAGTTTGTCGGAGCTTGCTGGTGTAGACACATAAAATATACTGATTGACATTGTGCATCTGATCCTGACTTACTAACATCGTTTCTTCCTGAATCATCCCTCTGTCTAACCATTTAATCAAATTCCCCTATTTGATTAAATTCATCAATATTCATCTCTTAATTAAATAAATCATTTTATCTAATTAAGTCAGCGTCTTTGTTAATTGAATCAATCCATTTGATCTAATTATCCCTGTTTAATTGAATAATTAATTTATTTGATTAAATTTCTAAAGTCTATCCATTAAATTAAATAAATTAAAACCTTATTTGATTTAGTCTAACACCATATTTTTTAATTAAATAAATCAAAATCCTTATTTAATTAGCCTCTTATCATATTCCTCTCTTATTTGATTTAAATAAATCCATAAATTTGAGACAAATAGGTCACATCATCTAACCCCTCTCATTAAATTAATTAACCCTTAATTAATTTAATCTCATCTCATGTCCCATCCTCTAGATAATGCAAGTTGCACATGAAAATAGATTTAATTCATTTATTAAATCTCTATTTTCCTCACAAGGCATCTTTTGGAATATTCTCTCAATTTGAATTCAAAAATTCCAAGTCAACATGTACATCCAACAAAGCAATAAATTCATCTTACATGTCCTTTGACTTGAGCCAAGTGGCATTTATTGCATTTTCCCTTCCCTCTTGCATGTCATTTCAACAAATTTGGAATTCAAAATTATGCATTTATTGGCACAAACCCCAAATCTTGCACATCCTTCATCCATTCATAGCTTGACAAGTGGCATCATGCCATTGGATGAATGTTAGTCCCACATTGCTCAAATTTGGACATTCATCCATTTTGGAATTCTATAAATAAAGAGCTCATATCCTCATTTCATCATCCACAATTTAGGCAAAGTTACCATGCTCAAATATCTCTTGAATTTTATCCATTATCATTGAGTCATAGATAGGTTTTTGCAGATTTTGGCTTGGAGTTCTCATTCTTCACCAAAAAAGTGGATCACTCATCTTCAACACATCAAGCTTGCATAGTAGGAATTGGGAAAGGTCCATTTTCACATCGAATTGGCACCAATTCCCCCATGGGATCATGAGTTTTCACATCTAATTAGGATTTAATCTTTGTTTTATCATTTTCATTGCGTTTTTCGTTATTTTCTTTCCTAGTTTGAAGTTGTAAATGGATTTCATGGGGAATCCTTGTTTTGGCGTGCAATAACTTGTCTAACTCATTTATTCTTGTTGTTTTACAGGTACCAAGGTTGGGGTTTGCACATTTGGCGCTAGAAGGAGGGCTGGAAATCATTCTTTCTCATCTTTTCTTAAAATTTCTATGTTTTCACTCACACATAGAAAATTCTGACACTGGGAGCTCATTGTCGCTGTTTTGGCACCGTTGACTCTTCAAAGTCGCTATATGGCACCGCTTAAAACTAAAACTGCAATGCTTTTTCCAAAATATTTGAATTTTAAACTCCGCCACTGGACTCATTGACTTGCAGGGACTTTCAAAATTTTTAAAAACTGTGACGCTGGAGGGAAACTGTGATGCTGGGTAAAAATTGTGACACAATTGAGCTCTTTGTCCCGACACAAAGCAACGCTGACTGGTAAGCGACGCTATGAGGGCAATGCTCAGAAATAAAACTGAGACGCAGTTGTGAGTTGTGACACTGGAAGATAGTAAAAAGGGAAAATTTAATTTGAGCACGTGCTTTTGATTTATGATTAATGTGTCTTCAGTTTTTTGCTTTTTAATTTCTGTATTTTTCCAAAAGCTAACTGGTTTTTCTTCCTTGTAGGTTGGAAATCAAAATCGAAGGAAGGAGAAGCATGAGGAGGATGTTTCATCAAATCAAAGTGTTCTTAAACACTTTAGTGTTTTCTTAACACTTGGTTAAGAATTTTTTTATCTTTTTCTTCCTTAAGACACTAGTTTTCATTTGGGTTTTAAAAAGAACCTTTCAATTTCTTCTTGCAAAAGGCTAAAATGAACTTTAGGATCACAACTTATTAGATTTTGTTTCTTGGATTAACAATTGAAAAAAGTGTCTATCATTTGTCTTTTGGTGCTCTAAAACAAACTCACATTTTGGCTTTGTGGATTTAAAAAGAATAAGTGTAACTTTATTTTTCGTGAGGGCTTACTTAAACTAAAGCCATTGAAAAAGGACGTATGCACTTCTCTCGCGCTTTATAGCAATCTTGAGAATCAAAATGCCTTTTTCATGACTTTAGGGTGAGACAAAGTAATCACCTCCACACTTTGATTTGGGTTTAAAATTGAACAAATTTTTTTGCGAGTGTGAGTGGGGGCATTGTTGTGTATATTCTCTCTCTTTGTTGCTAACAAAGTTTGATCAAGTTACGAATATTGTTCTTCATTTGCTTTTGTTTATCCTAGAGGGCCTGCCTTGGGGAAAAAGTACTCACCCAAGGGAACGACTCAACTGGTAACGCTCTAAAGCTAAGAGTATTACCAACCAGTAAATAAATGTGGGTAATGAAGTAAACGCCAATATCATGCGGTTGATTCTGAAAAGATGGATCCGAAAGGGAACTCTTGTCGAATGGGTCAATCTCCATGAACAAAAAGTCCTTACTAAAACCCATGTGCTAGAATTTTCCAAAATCCTTTAATCTATTTGTTGGTGCAAGAACGGTCGTTCTGAAGCCACCCCATACTTTTACGGTCTTCTAGTAGAAATGGAAAACATGCCATGGGAGTTTCATGGGTGTTGATGCTTGGCTGCCCCGTATAAGTGAGTGTCGTGGAGGGGAGCCAGTGGGGTCAAGCATCTAACCATTCGCTAAAGATAAGCGTAGCTAGACTTGTCCAAGTGGGAATCCAACAAATATTGTCTTACACATCCATAGGATTGTACTTATTCTTGGGTTACAGAATGCATTGCTTGATCGAAAACACCATGGAAACAAACACTTGAACCTCATCCAAAATTCAAACCCTTTTGAAGACAAATACAATTGACTTAATCCATATGTTATTGCTTTCCCTTGGGATTCACATCCTTAGAGGTTTCTAAGCATTGGATTATATCTCAAATTTTCTTCTTAAGTAAACAATAGGAAAACCCTTGCCTTAAGTTCATTGAATTTCCACATAACATATCTTGTGGGGTTTGAAGAAATTAAGACATTGGACATCTTAGTTTGAAAACTTGATTGAAGAAAGTGTTTTTGGTAAAATAAAGACATTAAGCAAAGCTAAGCCAAATGAACTTTCATATGTGTTGAAGACTCACAATCCCAAAGCAAAAAATCATTAGTTGGAAATCCAAAAATGAATATTCAAATGAAATCATTTCTTGGTCACAAAGGTGTTTAGGAAGCATTTGCATGCTCTTCAATACCTAGGTCTAGGCAAACAAAGTGTACCTTTTAGGTTCATCTTAGGATCAAAAGCAAATCAAAATATTTTTCATCCATCCTCCAAAACATCAAAAACAATACCATCTCATCATCACCTTTTGGAAAATCTTGAAATCATCCTTAATACTAGGATTTTTGGAAAAATAAAAAATCATCAAAATCCTTGAGACTAAATCCTTGAAAAAATTATCAAAATCACCTTTGGCTAGAGGTATGTGTAGATGCATCCTTTTGCATATGCTTGGTCAAAGTTATCAAAATCATATTGTCTAGCTTAGTAGATGTAGATGAATCCTTCTTCATATACTTAGTGAAACGATCATCTTGTTTGAATAGGTGTGGGTAGATGCATCCTTCTCCTCACACATTCAAATCATCATCCATTGAACAAAGCTATCCCTTAGATCATCATCCAACATCTTAGGGTCTTTTAGTTCAAAATCAAAAGAAAATTAAAATCAAAATCAAGGACAAAATCCCAAATCCAAAAACAAATCAAAATCAAAATCTGCAAGTCCTAAAAGCCTAGTATCTCATTCAAGATTTATGAAAAGCCAAAAAAATCCATATCATCCATCCCTAGCATCATCATCATATCATCACCTTTTTGATCCTCAAGACATCCTAAAACTTTCTACTTAGGGCATAAAATAAAGATTGATCCAAAGAATCAAGAGATTCATCTCCCATATTCTTGATCCTTGTTTTATGGTTCCAACTAGATCTCAATACAAGAAGAGTATGGAAGCTAACAAAGAAATACCCACTTCAAGTGATCTTAGCCAAACAAACACAGAAATGAATCCCGCCTAATCAAGTAATCCTTTGACCCTCGCATCATCGCAAAATCCCCAAGAAGAAAACCAAGGAGAGGACCTTACTTTTGGAATGTCTCACGAGGAAATGACTGAAATGCTCCAAAATCCAGACAACCATAGAATCATCAACATCATGATGAGGCTCAACCCTTCATTATACATGCTTGAGCTAGCAAAACAAGGGGCCAAGTTACCTTTGGATTTTGATGTGAGTACTATAGTGGAGACATATTTTCCTCCAATCTCATCCACCATCCCCATTTCATCTACATCCCCATCTCAAAACATCACGCAAAACATTCCACAAATCACAACATCGTTTGCTCCAACCCAACCCAATGTTAATAAGGGAAGTCAATTTCTCAATGCAATTCAAACACACCCCCTTGTTAATAATCAAAATTTGGATGCAAACACCACCTTGGAAAAAAATGTACCACAAAACCCATTACACAAAAATGTTCCTCTCACCTTCCATCATGATCCATCATCATCATTTTTTCATGCAACACCTCAAACACCTCTTCTCACAAATTCACAAGAAGAGGGAGATATGTTTGGACCAGGGGGCATATTCGACACTACGACATTTTCACAACAACTAACAACCCTTACATTTCCACCTCTCCCACCATTTCCATTATCATCCACACCACTCCTTGGTTTAGGGCTTCCTCCTCTACCAAATATCAATCAAAGTATTACACCAAACACTCAAAATTTATCATTGATACCGCAACAAAAAATGAAAAACACACAAGCAATTGCAACATCATCAAACACCCCCTTAACATCACAAAACATGGTCTCCCAAGGACCAACCATATCAACAACACCATCCATCACACAAAACATCAACACCACCTTCACAAACACCATTCCAAATCCACCACCACATCCACCACCACTAACTCCCACCACATCAAGTCAATACGAGGCGGCATTACAAGCTACTTTCCAAAGAGGATACCAACAAGTTCAGAAACAAAAAGCTGAACAACTAACTACTCAGCAAGCTGCTCAAGCTGCACAGGCCACCCAAGCATCCTAAGCATCCTTACAAGTGCAACAAGCCCAAGCATTATTGCAACAACAACAACAAGCCACCCAAGTTGCACAAGCGGAAAAAGCATTGCAAGCACAAAGGGCCACTCAAGCACAAGTTCAATTGCAACAACAAGCAACACAAGCACAAACAACACAAGCACAAGCTCAATATTAGGCACAACAAGCCCAATATCAAGCACAACTTCTTGCACAAAGACAAGCAGCGCAATTGCAAGCATATCAACAAGCAATAAAGCAATATCGAGAACAACAAGAAGTAGCAGAATTGGTAGCCCAACAACAAGAATTTTTGGAACAACAACAAGCACAACAGCAAGTGTTGTTGGAACAACAACAAGCGCAACAACAAGCACAAATCTTAGTACAACAACAACAAAATCAACAAGCGTTGTTCATTCAAAAGCAGGTAGAAGCCTACCTTGCTCGAAAAAACATATAGATACCATTGAACAACACACCAAACAACCCATCCATCCAACCCATGATTGAAACACCCCAAAACAAATTCATCCCACCCCCTAATCCCCAAAATGATGTGACAACACAACTCAGGTTGTTCTCGCAACAAGTGCTCGACCTTCAATCAGGGTGAACAACCAAAACACCAAGCAACTTGTGTCCCTATCCATTTGATAGGAGCTTAATAATGAAACCATTCCCCAAGGGATTTGAGATACCCAAATTTGAAAAATATCGAGGGATGGGAAACCCTAAAGATCACATCAGGGAATTCCAAGTTCATTGCATGGAGGTCGCATACGGTGATACTTATCTAATGCGGCTATTTCCTAGGAGCTTGGCATGCCATGCTATAGAATGGTTCTCTCTTACCTTCAGGCATTAGAACATTCCAAGAAATTAGGGACACATTCATTAAAAATTATGCATGCAACATTGCAATGGATGTTAGTCTCGAAGAACTCTCAGCTCTAAAACAAGGAAAGGGTGAATCATTCACCTCATTCCTACAACGATGGCGATCCAAGGCAAATCGGAGCAAGTGGACCATGCCAGAAGAACAAGTTTGCACCATCATAGCCAACCTTGAAGGCCACTTGGCATTTCATCTCAAGGTTTAGTGCATCACCACATATGATCAATTGATCTCCAAGGTGCTCAGCATCAAAAGAGCCCTTATGACTCAACCCACGGAATCAACATCATACCATGAAAAACAAAACAACCACCCACCATCCAATTACAATGATAAACCTCGTACGTGGGAAAGAAACAAAAACATTACTAATGATGGTGTCATCGACTCCAAGGTGGTCATTAGTGCTCCTCACCAACATACATGCGCACCACAAATCCAAATTCAACACCAAAACCACCATCACACAACACACCAACCCAACAATAATCGAACCATCAATAAACTCAATGACCAAAGAGGACCACCCCAACGCAAAATTTATCCCAAAAAAAAATACACCATTTTGGGGGAACCACTTGAGGACATAATGAAAAAGTTTATCGACGAAAAACTCATCAAGCCTCCTACATTCGAGAATTACCAAGAACCCGATGTCAAACCTCCTTGGTATAATGAGAATCAAATTTGCAAATTCCATAAAATTAAAGGCCACACCACAAACAGTTGCATGAGACTCAAAAACATCATCCAAGATCTCATCAATAAGAAAATCATAAACGTGGAACAACCTATAGGAAATCAGGATCTTAAAATATACACGAATCCAATGCCGAATCATGGCAACAAAGGGAATAAAAATGATAAAGGGAACGGTAATGTAAATAATGTGTATGAAATAGTCGTTGCCTCCCTAAATGAAGACTACATGGTCACTACTATCAAGGGCACCCATGCCGAAGATTGTGGAGTCACCACAAGAGGTGGCAAAGTCACGATCGCAGGATCATCCCAACCAAATAGAGTCCCTACATCTAGATCCATTCCTAATGGCTACAATGTCTTAGATCAACTCAAGAGAACACCAAAACACATCTCCATCATGGAGTTGTTAAAAATATCATCAGCGCATAAAAATATCCTTAAAGAAGCATTGGCCTCATCCATTGTCCCCATAGATCTCGATTCAGAGCAATTCCAAGCTATGGTCGGAAATATCATAATGCCTAATCTCCTTACATTTTCTGACCAATATTTCCCCACCCAACCATCTCACAACCGTGCACTTCACTTGGAAGCCATTGTACACAAGAGAAAAATCAAAAGGGTCTTGGTGGATGGAGGTGCGAGCTTGAACATATGTTCCCTAAGCCTCATCAAGCAGTTGAAAATATCAGAAGATTCCATCGACAAAGGAAAGGGCATCATGATAAGAGCATATGATGACCAAGAAAGAGTATCTCAAGGAACAATCAAACTCCCTATTCAAGTAGGTCCAACTCTCATGGAAACCACTTGTCAGGTCTTGGACCTTGAATTTCCATATAATATCATCCTGGGATGCCCATGGATCCATGTGATGAAAGTCGTAGCATCAACCTTCCACCAATGTGTGAAATTTACACATAATGGACAAGAGGTTACCATCCATGGAGATCCCAAACCTTTTTCATATTGCAAAAATATTGAAGCAAAGTATTAAAAAATCCCCCAAGTGCCAAAAAATGATGAGGGCTCATTCACACCATACATCGACCCCACCACTCTCGCGTCCACTTCTGCGACAGAGACACCTGCCACTCCCACCATTCCCACCATCTCTAACATCAAGATCATCATCCAGGAGGATGGTTGTGGAAGCTACAAGCTCCCTAACAATTCTTTTGTGATAGGAGAGTTACCACAATCTCCTAGGTCACAGGGACTTTGACAGGAAAACCAAGCTTCCTCATCACAAACATTTCTTGAAGACTATCCCGAATTCACAAGATGGGGAGACCTTGGCTAGGAGGTTATTGAAGTAAATCCATCTCACATGTTATATCAAGATGAAAGACTGACACCTGAATTACCAATGGATGAGACAAGAAAGGGCCTACAAATGATTCTCACAATGGGCTACGACAAAAATCAAAGACTGGGACAAAATGACAATGGCCTCATAATACCTATCATGCCAGAGACGTGACCTATAACAAATATTGGCCTTGGATGTACCCCTCTGAGTATAACCATATGTGGTCGAAGTCCTCTAGTTAGAATGGTTAATATTTCTCCTCAGCCAATAGCAGCAGAAGTACGCTCACCAATATCCATAGATAGAGACATACATAACTTTATAACTAAGGCCTATATTAGTAGCGATGATGAAGATACCATGACCAATCTACCTAGGTTATTTGAGGATACCACCCTATGCATGATTAGTACCCTATCCTTCAAACCAGACCAACAAAATCATGAGATCCGCTTAGTATATCCCCAACTCATTGACTACGACCAACAAGGGCCACCGATTCTCGATACATTAAAAAATGATGAGGTGCTCTAAGAATTCATGGGATTGTGGGATAACATTCTAGAAGGGGATCACAAGGCAGGGTTTATAATGGAGTTGGACACACAGGCCTATTATGGGGAAGCGGTTGAATCCTTCAGTCAAAAAAGTGAGAAACTAAGAATCATATCCAAGTCCTTGAGTGAAAACAACACTGTGGCACTCTTTGACAAGAAAAAAGTAAAAATAAAGGACGTATCCAATGGTGAAAATGTCTCTGAGGTGCCCGAGGATGAAGGATTCAATCTTCCTTTAAGAGATATTCATTAGGAGAAGTCAACAGCCTTGGCCAAAAAATGCAATCCGGTCAACCTAGGAACAGAGGATACCCCGCATATCACATTATATGCAGAATCACTATTATCAGAAGAGCAAGAACTCCTAGCAGCATTCTTAAGGGAAAGGAAAATAAACTTCGCATGGAGTTATGCTGACATGCCAAGGCTTGATCCAGAGACTATGGTTCATCACTTAGCAGTGTATCGAGAAGCAAAGCTAGTCAAACAAAAGCTTTGAAAAATGCATCCTGAAATCACCTTATTATTCAAAATGGAGCTCAAAAAGTTATTAGATGCAGGATTCACCTGACCAATCAATTATCCAAAATGGGTGTCAAATTTGGTACCTATTTCAAAACTTGATAGAGCCATCATAATCTATACAGACTTTAGAGATTTGAACAAAGCATGTCCAAGGGATGATTTCCCACTTCCCAACATCAACATGATAGTAGACATGACAACATGACACGAGATGCTATCACTAATGGATAATTTTTTAGGATACAATCAAATCATGATAGCAAAAGAAGATCAACATAAGACGGCTTTCACTTTTCCATGGGAACTTACTGCTGGAACATGATACCATTCGGCCTAAAGAACGCAGGAGCAACATATCAACAGGCCATGACATTTATATTCCATGACATGATCCATAAAATAGTTGAAGACTATGTTGACAATATCCTAGCTAAGTCCAGAAAAAGAAAAGATCACATAGCAACCCTAGGTGGCATCTTTGATAGACTGGAGGAGTACAAGGTCAAACTAAATCCCAAGAAGTGCTTCTTCATCGTATAATCAGGTAAATTGCTAGGAAACATAGTGTCTATGAGGGGTATCGAGGTGGATCCAACAAAAGTGAAAGCAATCCTCGAAATGGAAGCACCAAAGACATTAAAAGAATTGAGAGGCCTCCAAGGCCGACTTCAATCCATCCGACGATTCATAGCACAACTGGTGGACAAATAGAATCCATATTATCACTGACTCCACAAGGGATTATCGTACAAATGGGATACAAAATGTGAAGAAGCATTCAACAAAATCAAGGAATATCTACTGACACCACCAGTCTTAATGCCACCCATCCCAAGAAAGCCATTGATCTTATATGTATCAGCAACAGCAACAACCCTTGGAGCTCTCCTAGCTCAACATGATGAAAATGGAACAGAAAGGGCTATCTACTATATCAGTAGAACAATGGTCGGGCATGAGCTAAACTACTCATTCATTGAGAAAGCATGTATCACAGTAGTGTTCACATCACAAAAATTCAGACATTACATGTTGGCACAAAAGATAAAGCTCATCGCCAAAATTGACCTCCTCAAGTATCTATTATCAAAGGCAATGCTCACAGAAAGAATGGAAAAATGGGTGATGATACTGTCAGAGTATGACATCGAGTATGTAGAGCGGAAATCCATTAAGGGCCAAGTTATTGCAAATCAACTAGCAAAAGCACCTATGTATTCTGAGAATCCTCTTGTCTCAGACTTTCCAGATGAATCCATTTTTAACCTCAACATAGCAAACCACTGGAAACTATACTTCGATGGCTCATACACACAACACGGATCAAGAGCTGGTGTCTTCTTCATCACCCCACAAGGGGATTGCATACCAAGGTCCTATAAACTAGCATTTCCTTGCACCAACAACATCACAATATATGAGGCTTTGACTATAGGTTTCAGGATAGCATTGCAATGGAACATCATGGCTCTCAAAGTGTATGGAGACTCTCAGTGGATCATAAATCAAGTCAATAATGAATATCAGACCAAGGATGACAAGCTCACTCCATACAAGAAATTGGTAGAGACTCTCAAAGAATCTTTTATAGAAATAACATTTGAGCAGATTCCTAGAACCAAGAACAGAGTAGCAGATGCCATGGAAACAATTGGATCCCTATTAAACATCCCTCACAAGGTCCCAAACTATGAATTCTTGATTGAGCAACTTCTCATTCCCGCATTCGAGGTACCAGAATAAGAATTCGTGTGCAAAATTGTTGGTCCTGGTGATCCTTGGTATCGTGAAATCTACACATATCTTCGAATAGGAGTCATACCCGTTGACCTGCCATCAAACCTAAAATGAACCTTTGTTAAAAAGGCATCCAGATTTGTCATCTTAGGTGATACCCTATACCGTAGAAGCATAGAAGGTACCCTACTACGCTACCTAAATGTTGAGGAGGCATTGACCGCTCTAACTGAAGTTCATAATGGTATCTGTGGTTCACACTCGAGTGGAATGACCATAGCCAAGAAACTACTGAGGATGGGGTATTATTGGCCCACAATGGAAAGAGAAGCACACTATCATGCTAGAAGGTGTCTACAATGTCAGTAGCATGGGGAACTCATCCATGCTTTAGCTCAAGAGCCTCATCCTATTGTCACACCATGGCCCTTATCGCAGTGGGGACTCGATCTCATTGGGAAAATCACACCTACCTCATCTAATGGCCACAAATTCATCATAACCACAACTGAGTACTTTACTAAGTCAGTAGAGGCCATACCCATGACGTACATAACGGGGAATTAGATTTCAAAATTCATTCTGAACTATCTCATCTATCATTATGGGGTCTAATAGGCCATTATCTCAGATAATGGGACACCATTCAAGAACCAGGAGGTTCACAACTTGTGCAAGAAATTTAAAATCCAACATCACTTCTCCACCATGTATTATCCCCAAGGCAATGGCTAAGAAGAAGCTACAAACAAAACCATCCTCAAAATCCTCAAGAAAACAATCAATGATGCAGGTCATGACTGGCATCTACAACTTAATCCCACCCTCTGGGCCTATCGAACTAGCATCCGCACACCCACTGGTGCCACCCCCTTCTCCTTAGTCTACGGATCAGAAGTGGTACTCCCCATTGAGATCGATCTCCCATCCCTTAGGATATCATTGTAAAACCTCATCACTGATGAAGACTAACGAGTGTCAAGACTAAATGAGCTGGAGCTACTGGATGATAGACATATCGATGCTTTGAATCATTTGCAAGTTTATCAGAATAGACTCAAAATAAGCTACAATAAGAAAATCAAAAGCAGGACTTTCCAAGTCAGAGAACTGATCTTAAAATAAAATCAGAAGAATGTCCCAAACCCAAGCAGCAAAGGCAAGTTTGAACCCAATTGGCTAGGACCATTCGTCATCATAGCAAGTTACAAATCAGGGGCATATCAGTTATCAACATCCAAAGGGGAACCTCTGCAAGAGTGCATGAATATCTCCCATCTCAAAAAGTTTTATGCCTAATTCTTTTAGGGTATAGAACCAAAAATCTAGAAAAAATTAGAAAAAGTCCTGAAAAAATGGTTACTTCAGCGAAAACCTAGCAAATAGGTGTCTTGGTAACAAAAAAAAAAAAAGCAAAAAATCCAAAAAAAATTAGAAAAAGGATAAAAGAATCATCTTCTAGTGAAAACCACTTCGGTGGAACTTTGGCTAAGTACCTTGGTGAAAACTTGGCAAACAGGCGCCTTACGTAAATAAGCACTTTCCATTCACTAGGATCTTTATGGCTTGTTCGACATCATTCCTCCATTTTTTCTTCATCATCCATCAAATTCAGGTCTTCATCCATCACTCATCCACTTGCATCTACACAATATCTTGGTCCTATGTTCGTATCATGATCCATCCTAGTATTACTCGGCCCATCCTCAAGGTTAGTTTGTCCTACCTTTATCGGATTAGTCTAGTGCATCACACTGGGGGCATGTTCTTATTGGATCAGATTCGTGTATGATCTTAAAATACTCAAATCAGAAAATCCAAAAACATCAGAATATTAGAAAATCCAAAAACATAAAAAAAAACAAAATCTAAAAACATCAAAATATATCAAAATTAAAAAAGGTCAAAAAGTCATTCAAAAATCCAAAAACAAGTTCATCTTGTCGAACTACGTCATCTCTGAGCTTGAACATAGGAAAGGTTGATCTTTGATCATCCCCTGAGACATTTGGGTCAGTCCTATAGGAGTCCATCATAATAAACTAACATCTCATCATGTATATCGTCATCTGTAAATCGCTCAAGTCATCAGTCAAACTACGTGGTTTCTGTGTGCATAACCTAGGCAAGGCTAATCTGTTGATCAGCCCCCAAGACCCCTAGGATAGGTCCTTAGGTTAGTCTCTTGTTCAAAATCTCAGAAAATCCCAAAAACATTAGAAAATCAAAAACTCAAAACATTTGCAAAAATCTTGAAAATACCAAAAATAGCTTCAAAACATTGCAAAACATCAAAAACATCCAAATATTTGAAAAATCCATCCATCTCATCTCACTTGCACCTGCAATAATACCACTCATAATAAACTGATCATCGTCCTCAACCTTTGGTGAAACAGTTAGAAACAAGTCTAACAGATTAAAAACCATAACTCCAAACGTTAAGTCTTAAGTCTAAGTCAGTGCGTAAGCAAGTTGGTCATCTCTTCGTGTTGGTAACTTATCATCCAGTTAGTCCCATATCAATCATCTAATAACATCATGTCCTAAGATGAATCCTTCCTACAAGGGGCATTATTTATCAGAAAGAGCACTTTGGATAAATGAAATGACGTGCCGCCATCCACTAACGTGTCCTAGGATGTATCCTTCCTACAATGGGCATTATCTTTTGACAATAGTTTCAGTTCTTATCCTTAGAAAACACATCCTTTTTCCATTAGCGATATTGAAGAACATCAAGTTGTTTGTATGTTTTATCTTTGTCTTCTGACATATCTTATTTTGCGCTCATTCCAAGGAAATCTCAATGATATCTGAATAGAGGATTTAGAGAAATAGAAATGGGGCAACGATCATTATCTTTTGTCTTCTATGCTTGTTGGATATTCTTGTAATATAACCTTAGTGAATACTTGCTTTGTTAGGTATGTATGGAAGAGGTCTAGGTCAACTTGTTGACTATTGCATGGATAGGTTTACCTTTCCGTGTTTTGGTCTGAGGTGTCTGAAACTTCTGAAGTGCATCCTAGTAAGGTTTCATATGTCAGGTGTGAACAAGAATACTCCTATCTGCTTGTCAAGTCAAAGTTCATCTCACTAGGTACAGCGCCATCCTGGTTTTCTATACCTTGATGCATTATACCATGTGTGTTATCAAACATAAGAAAATTTGGCCCTTTGAAAATCCCAATTCCTCAACAAGTAATCATCATCATCATTTGCATTTGCATCATCTTGTGTCTTGTTGAGATGACTTCTTCTTTTCTTACTAACAACACTAACAAGGTACTATGACAGTTGATCATCAATCACTATCATCATCATCGATCTTGCATCTACAAATCATTAGCATATCACATAAACATATCATATAGGAAACATACGCATTGCATTTTTATCATCATATAAATAGGTTATCATAAACATTCTTCATAGATAGGTGCATCCATGGTAGTGCATTTCATCCATTGGGTGGGTGCATGAAGTTGATCACACTTTTGTGGCCAAATGGGAAAAAATGGGGAAACACATAACGTGCTCACATTATAACGCGAGCGTGTTATGTGCTTTTAAAAGAAAAAAAAAAGTGAAATGTGTATCATTTGCTTTTCACTATTTCTCAGTTCTGCCCACGGCCAAAAACCCTCATTTTTGTGCTCACATTCTAGGAGGAAGGACTTCTGCAAATTTCATCAAGAACAATTGGATTTTGTTTGCAAATATGGTGCCACGATGACGAAGAGATGCAAGAGGTAAGTATTGTTTACTATTTGTTTTGAATTTGTTAGTTTGAAATTGATTTTGTTTGTTTTAGGTTAGATTTGATTTTTTTTTTTAATCTGTAGGAAATCCTACAAATCCTCAACAAGAAGAGGAGGTAAATCCTCAATAGCAAAATCCTCAACAAAATCAACCTCCCCCACCATTCTCTCAATTCCTTCTTGGCACTCAAGAAAATTTGAGGAGTGAAAATGAGAACAATAGAAAACAACTTCAGGATCTTATCAGTAGGTTGAGTGATCCAAATGCTTCAACCACAGAAATAATGCTTCTAGCAAATTCATTGAAAGACATGTTAAAAAATGTAGATGCAATCACCCAACAAATATCTGGATGGCAAGATAGGAGGCAGACAACTAGGGCATATTATGCAGACAAATTATCGTATAAACAAGTAAAAGATTTTAAAATTACTAAAGGTGATTTGTGCTCTTTATTCACTGACCCTAAAACAAATCAAAATCTTACCCTCAATGCAAAAAGGTTTCCTATTCATTGGTGCCACCACCAAGAGATTAAGAACCATTTTTATGAAGGATGGTATATGGTCTTTGATTACCCACCATGTAATAATTGTGAAGTTCCCCAATATTTTCTTACGAATTTATACAATGAGTTTGTATTGAGCCAAATCCAAAATTATTTTGATATGAGGGAGTTCTAGGGGAGAGGTGGGGGGTCAGCTCAGGATAGGCCCGATGCACAGCCAGATCCTACACGGCAAGGGAGATGACCTCTCGCTAGGCCGCCTCGTGAGTAGATTGTGATCCCTGCCATTGTGAAGGAGAGTGTCGACATAGAGACATTGCAGGTGATCACAACTTTGAATCAGAGTGTCATCCATCACACTAGCCCTATTGTACAACGCCATCCAGGGGAGTCTTCGGTGGTGGCCTTCGAACCCATGTGTGTCAATCTTGTGGGGCAACTTGTTTGTATGACCCTACCGGCACTCAAGAGGGTGCTACGCAGGATCCATACGATACTATGCAGCCTGATCCGTATGCATCTATGGGGATGGAGAGGACGGCTGACATTTTGCATGATGCATATGGCATTGACACTCAGGTAAAATTCAGCATGTTCATTGAATTTAATTTATTAAATTTTGATTGTGAAATGCAAGATTAACTAATTTAGTTTTATTATTTTAATAAAATTGCAGGGTCACAGTGTAGAGACTGGATACACCAGTCATCCACCTACTTATTTTAGCAGTACACCTATTGGTGGGGTATGTTAAGTTAGTAAACAATTATAAATTTATTACATGTGTTAATAGCATTGTTTTACGAATGGTATTTTAATATGTGATTTTGGATGTTGAATAGGGTACTATTGGAGGTTTCAAGGAAACACCTCTGAGTGCTAGTAGATTTGATCAAACGTTCACGAGGTAATATAGAATTTAAAGAGAACTTAAGTAATGAATTCTAAGTTTAATAGATTTGTGTAGTTTATATTCATATTGTTGACCTTACGTTGCATTACATAGATCATTCAAAATCAAAGCATTACTTCAAATTCGATAACTAATAATCAGAAATATATCTGTTTAATACTTGTACTCAAAATTTTGTTCATTAGATCTCATACATTATAAGTCATCACATGGATCGCTATTGTAACTTTTTTGTGATTAAATAATTTGTTGTTTTATTTTCAGATGTGGGTGATAGAAACATCGCCAAATGTTATGAGGGCAATGGATATTGGTGTTTCCTCCGCTATACACTCCTCGATGGCTCTAATAGGGGAGGTATGAGGAAAATTAATAAATTTCAATTTACATTCATTGTTATAGATGAACTAGTTCTAGTGAAAAATCAAACCATTATTGATTCATAGTTTAATTCATATTTGGATGGTTTATACAGGGCTTGAGCATGCCTGAACATCGACGTGCAAATATTTCCATCAAGGAGAGTGATCGTGAGCTGGCCGTAAGTGATTATTTTGATAAATATATTAATTTTTATAATGTAATTTCTATATATTAATGTCTTTACTTCTTATTGTAACAGTTGAAACTTCACTAGAAGCTAAACACTAGGAGAAGTAGCAGGAGCACTCCTCGAGTATAGCAGAAATGAGTGACAGACTTATTGCCATTAGATCGCCCAGCAAAGGGAAAGAAAATTATATTTGAACTAGAGCATGGAGAGAAATGAATTTTGAATGCACAAAGCGCTTTGTTGTATGCCTACATGGCAATTTTGTACATATTTTGTATTGGATATATTTGACATTGAATGCCTATATGGAATTCTCGTAAGCCTATATGGCTATTTTGTAACTATATTTTATACTTATATCGACATATATTGATGTATGTGTACATGGCTATTTGCTTAATACAAATCTTTTTATCGATGGTGTGTTGCAAATTATAAATTCATGGTTCAATAGATATGAGTTACATGTATTCAAGCATATACTTTACAACTTACACACATATACTTTTTGACTTACGTGTGAACATCGAAAAGTGTGAAATTTTTTGTGTTTGGAAGTCAAATGTAAGCCAATTTTGCAATTCTCAGTTCTTGCATACTCGATCTTATGGACTTATTCCTTCCTAGCACATATTGTGAATATTTCTCATTTGGTGTAGAAGAAAAATTCCTCATTTTTGAACCACTCATAGCAAAGAGATTCACAATAAGACCTTAGCATTGGAACACTACTCCATACTTCTCTTGTCTAGACCATAAAGGATTGAAAATTCTCAATTTGATGCAATGATAGTCGTGAGATGAGAATTTATATAACCATGCCTATTTTGAAACTTCGCATCTAATACTGCATCAACAAGAACTTAAGAAGTGTTGCATAAGAGTGTTAGGTGTGATAGGCCTTCTCTTCCCTAAGGGAGGAGAGCCTGCATCTTGAATTTTGAACAAAATTTTAAAAAGTAAACATTTTACCTAAAATCTTCAAACCTGGATGACATATTTGGCTAAGCATATCTTGAAAATTATCAATGCGTTCAAATTCTAAAGGAGATTCTCCCTGAAAAGAAAAATTTACCCTTTTTTCCAAGGAAAGAAATTGCAACAAGTTGCATGTGATTTATATTATTTCTTTCTCACAGTTTCTGGTCAGTCATTCATGGCTTAGGATAGTTTCGTTCCAAGGAAAGGACACCCAAAAAATCACTGAGATTCTTCTACGATCTGCAAGAAAAAGGTTTTGGCTCTTTCACAATGTAAATAATTATGTAACATTATTTTCTTGTTTTCCTTCCACACAGAAAAATGTTCACACTTTTCAGATTGATCAATGATCAATAATGGCCGATTGTAAACACTTGAAATTTTTATGTTTGAACTTTAATTTATAATTTTGTATCATGACATTCGTGTAGATCACTAATATTTTAATATTTCACTATGAAAGTGGTGATGTATTTTTGCTATGTTATTTGAATATTAATATGGTGGTGTATTCTAAACTTGATTACTGCTGCAAATATGTATATATTTCTTATTTTTATATGTTTTTGTATGACCGAACCCAAAACAAACCCAACCCCAAAAAAAAATTTGCCGAACCAGCGAACCGGGTTGTCAAACCCAATCCTAAACCCAAAACTGAACTAGTAACTTAGTAAAAAATAGATTTTTGTAGTTTATATTCGTAACATTGATTACATTGCATTGCACATCTTTCAAGCATTGCTTCACATTTCATAACTAATAACTGAATCTTTGATAGATGAAACAAATTTCAATTACAATATAGTTTTTATAAAAAGTCAACCTAAGCGGTTATGCAATTAATTCACATTGCATAACAAATAACTAGGGCTTGTGCCAATTGCATTTGGTTGTCATGGCGTGTGAGACCATATTTCTTTGAGGCATTTTTCAAACAGTTCACTGCCTTGTCTATACTACCACATTTTTCATACATGTCTACCAAAGCATTTTGTCAAATAGTTCAAGTGTTTCCTTGTTGCTATGGATGAAAGCCTAAAACAAGTGCTTTCGAACAAGCTATGGATGCTTGGAAAAAATCTATCAAAAGCATAATATTAAGCAATATCATAGACAAGGCAGTAAACTCTTTGAAAAAATGCCTCAAAGAAATGAGGTCTCATGACATGATGGAATGCCATGACAATCAAAAGAAGCATTTGATTGTCATGGCATTCCAACTCAGTCATGAATTCTAACTGAGCATTCAAGAGATTCCTTTAATCTTAACATTTTCATACATGTCTATGAAAGCGATTTAGCCAAGCAGGTTCATTTCCTTCTTTGCTATGACTAAAAGCCTAAAATAGATTAACTCTAACAAGCTATGGATGCTTAGAAAAATCTATCATAGCATATCATTAAAAAGGAATAGCATAGAAAGGGAATGAAGCTTGTTTGAAAAATGCCTCAAAGAAATGTGGTCTCATGGTGGTGGAATGCCATGACAAGAAATTATCTTTGGATTGTCGCGGCATTCCATCCTGAATTCCCTATTCTTTGAACGGCCCTAAGCAGTTCAACTACTGTCTATGCTACTAAGAAATTATCATACATGTTTACCAAAACATTTTATCAAGCGGTTAAACTTCCTTATTGCTATGGCTAAAAGCCTAAAATAGGTGCTTCCAAAAAAGCTATGGATGCTTGTGGAAAAAATCTATCAAAGCATACTAATAAGCAATAGCATAGAAAAGGCAACAAACTGTTTGAAAAAAAGCCTCAAAGAAATTTCATCTCAATGGTGATGGAATTCCATGACAATCCATAGCAATTTTCATGTCATGGCATTTGTCATGCCATTCCATCACCATGATACCTCATTTCTTTGAGGCATTTTTTCAAAGAGTTCACTGCCTTGTCTATGCTAGCACATTTTTCATACATGTCTATCAAAGCATTTAGCCAAATAGTTCATTGCCTAGCTGCTATGGCTAAGAGTCTAAAACAGGTGCTTTCGAACAAGCTATGGATTCTTAGAAAAAATCTATCATAGCATAATAGTAAGCAATAACATAGACATGGGAATGAACTGTTTGAAAAAAATGCCTCAAAGAAATGTGGTCTCATGGTGGTGGAATGCCATGATGGTGTAGGATCACCAAAGCTCCTTGAGAATCATTTGGAGAGTCAAGAGATGGTAGGGGTCTTGAGGGCCTATAAACCTTTCCAGAGCATCAATTATAACATTTTGAAGCCTATAATGGCATTTTGCATGGATGAGTGTAACAGGAAGATCAAAAGTCCTAAGGGTCCTGATAAGGACTATAGGACCAAATTGACTTGTAAATGGAACAATGATGTTCTAGGAGTTTAAATAGGTATATGATGTTTTAATTAGGTTAAATAAGGTTGAATGATGATATAAAATAGTTTTGGAAGCTTTATAGTTAATAGGAGTTAATAAATTGCAACGTTGGAAATTCAAATTTTTGAAATCCAACTTTGGGTGGAAAAGTGAGTTTTAGGAGTTTTAATCACAATAATGTAATAAAATAAATTATAATCAATTGGGACAGTTGTAGGATGAGTCTATAAGCCTGGAGAAAGCATTTGTATGGAGGGTTGGCTGATAGTGCAAGTGTTGTACAGACTACTACAAAAAATCAATAAAAACTTCAATCTTTTTGCATTTTCTTGTTTTTTTTTTATGAATCTCTGATTCCTTTTGGTTTCATGCTCATTTGGATGGTTTAAGAACTTGTATTTACATGCATTTAACCTTTTGAATGACCTGAATAACATTGGGAATCAGTTTCTTGTGTTATATTGCTGACTGTCCTCAAAAAGTACAAATTTTTCACTAGTTTTGAGAGTCTTCATGAATAAATGATCCATTTCATGAGAGTGTGACTGAAAACTTGTGAAATGGATTATATATAACTTGTATTATACAGATCTAACAAGTTATTGTGTAGGAAAGAGTTATTCTTGGGTGTACACCAAGTTTTAGCAAGGAAAAGGGCATGAAAATGGTGCCTAAAGTGTAGCAGCAGGAGATCTACCTTAATAAGGGGTATATTTCTAAGTTGAAGGTGTTTAGATATGTTGAGCTATTGGTGAAAAGTCCAAGAGAAGGTTCTAGAAGTGTTGGGAAAGCTAATTTTCAAGAGGCCCTATTTTTGGAGCAATTTATTTAGGGTTTTGTGATTTAGGGTGTTGAGGGTGTCAAAGAAGACTAATACCTTGAAAATATTTGGTTTGGGAACATTTTAAAATACTATTGAAAGTTTCATAGTCAGGGGATAAGTTTAGAGAGGGGTTTCTTTGAAAAAGTGTGCTAATTAGGCCTTAAATTTGAGGAAACAACAGATTTTGTTAGGTTTGATCTAGAAAAAGTGCCATAAATGATTTGATATGTTGTGTATCATCATGAATCACATCTGAATCAATCATTGTATTGAGGATTCCTTTGGGGAAGTTGAGTGAAAAGTCAAAAAACCATCGCTAGAAGCCTAGTTGGGCTAGAAGCCTAGTCAAGGTGCAAAAAGTGAGTTTTGTGTAAGACCGAGGTTTGGGGCTTTGAAACCATTCAAGACAAGTTTTTTTGAGTTCCTTGAGATCACTCAAAGGGTTTGGGTCCATTAGGAAAGCATCTAAGTTATAAGTGCACTATTGAGGCTTGTCTCCATCAGGGTGCCTGGAAGAGTGTTTGAGATTGCATCATTGTAATCCTTGAAACTTTGAGTTTTGACTAAAGTCCACATCCTACGCATCACATTCAAGCAAATTTTGTGGATTTTCATGGCATTCCATCACCATGAGGGCCATTTCTTTGAGAGCATTTGCAAGCAGGTTCATTTGCCTTCTCTATGCTAGTACATTTATCGCATGTTTACAAAGCATTCTATCAAGCAGTTCGGCTTCCTTGTTGCTATGGCTAAAAAATCCTAAAATAGGTGCTTCCAAAAAATCTATGGATGCTTGTGGAAAAAATCTATCCAAGCATACTAATAAGCAATAGCATAGAAAAGGAAACAAACTGTTTGAAAAAAAGCCTCACAGAAATGTGGTCTCTATGGTGATGGAATGCCATGACAATCCATAGCAATTTGCTTGTCATGGCATTCTTCATGCCATTCCATCACCATGAAACCACATTTCTTTGAGGCATTTTTTCAAACAGTTCACTGCCTTGTCTATGCTCTTATGAATAAATTTATTGAAATTGAGATGCTTATAATGTCTGCATCATAGGTGGTCATGATAAGGTTTAAATTCAAATGAATAACTTCAAATTACTCATCAAGCCGTGCACACTTTTTAATGGCTTAAAATCATGGTGGTTTTCAAGATCATCAAAATAAGGATGTTTTATTGATTTTTGCTTGAGATTCTCTTGGATGGCTCATAAATCTGGGTGCATGCAGGGACCTGTCGATGTTTGCTGGTTACATCTGAGGATACACAAATAAAATAAGATGATAGCATTGGCATCAACCCAGTTGGCGTGGATACAAGTATAAATTAATAAGAACCGTTGTGCATATGCTACAAATTAATCCAATGAACCATCTAGGTCTACTCTCTACTCTTTATTGACCGATATTTCCTCATGGTTAAACTCACGGACCTTCCTGAGGTCTTCTTCAAAGGTCCCCATATTTGCTCAAATGAACATTGGATGCCATGACAAGGTTTAAGTAATGAAGAATCTTACGATGTGTGTCAAATTCCTCAAACAACCAATGTTTAACACTCTTATGTGGGTACCTTCTCAGCCACATTCCAGTAACAACAACTGAGCCTATAGGGTATTCAATGTTTTCTCCATCTATAATTGGGGCTTCTAATTTATTTTTTGCCTCAACACAATGACACAAGTAATATTTTGTACCCTCTTCATTGTCTTCATCTGCAATAACTACATAAACATGCCCTGCATTTATATGTGCGACATATCTCTTGAAATTAGTCAATATTATGAATAGAATACAAAGTAAGATAACAATATGGAATTTCAAATACTAAGAAAGTAGATATATTACCTAGTTGAACTAGATCCGATACATGGTCAAAGTCGATTGATGATTCCATCTGTGTTAGTTCCAATGCCATCGGAGGGTGATACGTGTGAAGTGGGCTAAGAT
>VDFB02000003.1:348937826-349121248 GCA_007258455.2 Sequoia sempervirens
GATATGGATAATGCTCAAGATACTAATTGTATTGAATATCTTGGTAGCTTTCTATTCTTTGTCTAGGAGCAATAGAATTAACATTCATTTGATTTGATGACTGTGGTGCATAAATGTCCTGTTGAACATGATGTGCTTTACCTCCATTGCCAAAATTCCCAGTTATATTATGGGGCACTTGTGGGGTCCAATGTCTACTTGCATTTACATATTCATCCTCATTGTAGGATGGTATTGAAGCACCCTTCAAAATTTGCATACACTCTAAAACCTCAAACATGGGTTAGTTATATGCAAACTTATCACATGCTCCTATGAAATAACATCTCATGCTTCAAAATGAAAAAAATAAAAAAAGGGATAAAAAAGACATATAAAAGAATAACATGTACCTATTCCATATTGGATTGGTGTCACTTATGAGAAATGACCCTTTCCCAATCCTTGCTAAGATCAATGATAGATACCTTGAAGATGTAATGGGAAAAATTAGTTCTCGGTTGTAGAGAGTAACTTTGCATAAGATTGTAGATGATTTTTTGAAGAATCAAGCTTCCATTTATAGAATGTCAAATGCTAAGAGTGCTCAAAATAGAGCAATGTGGGATAAATATTTGGCCAATGAGATGGAGCCACTTGTCATCCTGTGAGTGGTTGAGGAATGTGCACATTTTGGTCAATGTGCCAAAGAGGGGGAGATTCAAATTTGAATTTGAGAGTTAAATGCTAAGTTTGACCTTTGAAAGATACATGTAAGACCTCATAAATGCCTTGTTGGATGTACATGTCAAATTGGGGGCAGATTCAAACTTGGAGAATATTCCCCAAAGATGCCATGTTGAAAGAAAATGATGAATTAATAAATCAATAAATTGATTTATTTGTGCAAGTGGGAAAAACTAGAGGATGTGATGGGTGATTAGATTAGGTTAATCAGGATTAGATTAACTTAGATGATGATTAGGTGATTTTGACCCATTTTTTTATTCAAGGGGTAAACGCTTTTGATCAGAGCTATGAACCGGATACAACCATTCAACAATACCACCCCAACGAGGTTTGAACCTTGGTGGCAAGAACAACAATGCCACCTATAAATTAAATTAAATCAATTAGGTGATTTTGACCCATTTGACTTAGATTTAGGGATTTAAATTAAATCAAAGGGAGATGAAAGGTGATTTCAGATTTAATTAAATAAAATTTTGATTTATTTAATTAAAAGGATGATGATAGGCTTAAATAAAGTTAATTTATTCAATTTAAATGGATGACTTTAGGAGATTGAATTTAATGAACCTGATTTACCTGATGAATGGATGAATGTGAATTTGATTTATTTAATGAGTGGATGAATGTGATGCTAATTAAGTGCACAATGCTAATTTCATGTGTCTACATGTATATTTGTGATGCATTTGGAAGACGTTTCTCTCAATTGTAGTAGTTGTTGGTCCAATTCTTTACACTCTTATTAACTATTGTTGTCTCACTTCTTCTGACATCTTGAAAAGAAATTTGCAAAAAAAAATTATCTTTTATTTTTGAATGGAAATATTGTTGTTGTTCCAAAATGTTTATGCATTATCTATCAATTGTTTAATAGAGTCAGCACCTACTTTTCCCAAAAGTAGGAAAATAAAATGGATTTTGAAATTTTTCTTATTTTACCCTAGCAGAATCCCCTATGAAATCAGGTGAATGCAAATGTGAATTATTTATGACTCTATAACAAAAAGGCTTGGATTCAATGTTGATTTGGCTTGACTCCCAATAGAGTTTCCAATTTGTTGGATCTCAAAAATCCAAGTTACAAATCTAAAGAGGATGTTAGGCTATATGATCATACTTGCAACATTTTTGAACCAACGAATGGATTAACCTATATGGTTGATGACTCCCTACACTTCAGGCTCTGCTAAACCTAGGCGGGTGGACCTTGATAGCTAAAGCAGATTAAGAGTTGTGTGATTTAATTGGATTTAAGGATCTATCCATAGTGGCATAAAGAGAGACAGATGAAGGCTTACTAACTACTCCTACTGAAATTTAAAATATGAATGTATGGATAAGATTTTATAAAATTCTAGAAAAATGGAATGGGGATGACCAATGCCTACTCTTGTTGGGCTTATGGAGTCAAGAGGTGAATAATATGTGACTTACTAGCTACAATTCTAATTGCTTAGCACTTATGTTTGTTTATACCTTATATAAACGTGCAAGAATGTGACTGACATACTCTACTTATTGATCCAATAGATCCTATCCAGTTACTGTGACTTATTTAAAAGGATTTTAATCCTTCCTTGAAGGAACCAATTAAAAGGAACCATATAATGACAACAAATGTGTATTGAGAAATGAAGTATACCCTCAATTTGAATAACAAGATAAAATTGAGTTGGAGACAATATGGCAGTCTTATCAATTACAGAGCTCTTCTTACTGATCCAAATGTTACCTCCAATTTACTCTAATCAATCAAAAGGATTTTAATTCTTTAATAGAAACCAATTAACTTGACTGCAAAAAAAAACAAGTATGTCTTGATGAAACTGAAATATCAACTTGGATACATAGGTTCAAATAATAGAGAAATAACAATATGGAGACAACTAGATAATTGTTTAACTCAACAAATAATAAACACCAATTTTGGACCACCAATTTATGCATTCTTCTCCATTATATAATTTAAAAATATTTTGCAATACACAACATGATATTTTGTTTCAACAACTGTTCAACCTATCCAACTACCTAACTACTACTTCTAATACTAATTCTAATTCTAATGATCACTTCATTTGATTTCATTTGGCATATATGTTAGAGTAATTGATTATTTACTTGATTAATTAAGCAATATTTGTTTAATTAATTAATGTTCCCTTTTATCTCTTTTACACTTAAGCTAACTTAAGGTGCATAATAATTAATTATTTTATTAATTATTAATGTGCAAGCCTAGGGTTTTCCTTTTTAGGTTTTTTTGATCTATATGAGGTTGAAAACTTTTCTTTTGTAAATTAACTTCTTTTACACATTGGAAATATAGAGCTCCACATCTTTGAGCATTTTTTTTGCGTTGCTTCTCTTTGCTTCTCCCTGCAACAGGTATTTTAACTTGCAAAGATCACTAAATCTCCTTCATGGTATCAGCGTTGGAGGTCTGTAGCTCCCTATTCTTGTTTTGAGATTTTTGCATTAGAAGTTGGGGTTCCAAAAAAACCAGGCGAAGAAAAAAAATAAAATAGGTTCTTGAACAATTTTTTTTTTTTTGTTTTTGGAAAAATTTGGGTTTGTACCCATGGTACACAGGGTACCATGGGCCGTGTAGGTATTGCAAGTGGCAATACACTGCCGCCTTTTCCGACCCTCAACATCGTCCACGGCCCCACCGGGATCCAAGTCTGGCCGCCACCATCGCCGCCGCTAGGTTTCTTCGACATCCTCTGCCATCGATCCGGATTCCACCACCCACCGTTGGGTTTCTTCAGCCACCACCATCACCGCTGCTCTTCGGCCACCACCATTGCCGCTGCTCTCAACCCGCCGGCTCACCGAGCTCCTAGCCTGCCAAGCTCTTGGCCCCGCCGAGCTCCCAGCCAGCCCACACTCCCAGTGCACCGGTCACATTGGTGACCAAAGGCTTCAGCCCTCCACTTGCCACCAGCCCCCTGGTCACTTAGCAGACCAAGGGCTTATTTTTCTTAGCCCCTAGTGCTTAAAGGAGGCAGAATTGTGCTTTTTTAGGAGACTTCACAAAATTGGGTCTAAAATGGGCATTCAGTCTCTATTTTTTTCAAACGAGATACCGTTGGAAAGATAATTCTATGCCAAACAGCATGGTACTAGTAATTGTTTCCAAATTCTTTGTTTGACTATATTTTTTTCCAGTCAAAGTGGGGTCTTTTTTCTGCACTTTTGAGGCCATAGAAGGTGCAAATGGACTCCATTTTTCAAAAATGAATAGGAGTTGGAAAGCTCTCAGCATGCTCTATTCAGATATGTGATCTTTTTTCTTATAATTTTCTTTAGGTACATGAGAATTTGTTTTGAATATTTTTTGCTTATGCATTGCTTCCTATTTCTCAGTTTGTACTAGGGTTTGGGTTTATCTCTTATGGGGGGTTTTTTTTTTCTTGCTTTCTATCATTTATATCAGAAAACTAGAACACCAAAACTCTCAAAACAATCAAAAACTTCTGCATCTTCTATCTATTCTGAAATATCACATAATAATAAAAAACAAGTAGGTACAAGTGCAGAGTTTCATGGCAGACTCCTCAGTTGAGTTACTCACATCACACAACTATCACACCTAGAAGTCTCGCATGATGAGGCTTCTCATGTCACAAGGGTTGTGGTCTTGTTTAGATGAGGTTCAATCTCAGTTGCAGCATCCTTTTGATATTCTTCAGCACAGGAACAAGATGGATGAAGCTATGGGTTTGCTATCCTTGCACGTTTCAAATAGTCTTCTAGTTCACCTTGATGCTTTGCTCACTCCTCAAGCCATGTGGTTGAATTTTGAGACACTTTTTGGGACCATTAATGAGTTTCAAGCATTAAAAATTGAGGCGGAGCTAACTTCATTGTTACCTAAATCATTTCCCACTATTGAGGACTTTTTTAACAAGTTCAAAACTATCCGCACTATTTTACAGGGTTGTGGCAAGAATAATTCAGACACAAAGTGCATTTACTTGATCCTTTCGAAGCTTCGTGGTTCATTACAAATATTTGCTTCTTCATTCTATTCCACCATGGATGGCTTGGGTGTCCGTTTTACCATGCCTGCCTTTGATGTGTTTTGTGATCATTTGTCTCATGAGCAGTCACACCTTTCTCAAATAGATATCCTCTCAGGATCAAAGAACAAAGCATTGGTTGCTCAGTCATCTAAGGAGAAATAGAAGTAGAAATTGAAGCCCAAGAAAGATTCCACAGGTAGTGAGCATTCCTCCAAACCACCTCCTAAGTCTGATTCCAACCCACCACTTAATTAGAAATAGGGGAAATCTTCAAAGTCTGGTGAGTCTTCCTCCAAGACTAAGAAGAAATTAGGAGACACTTGCAACTTTTGTGGCAAGGAAGGACATCCAGTTTCTAGGTGTTGGAAATGATTAGAGGCTTTAGAGGAAGCCATGCAGTAGCATCACATCTCCTCACCTTAGTCATCTTCTCCTTCCACAGGGAAAGTGATAGGGAGGTTGGATGAAACAATCACTATTTCATGCTCTAGGTCTTGTTTGGAAGACCTCTGAGGTGTTTCACTCCACCACTTGAAACCTATAGGACCTCTTCCTTCTTAGGGTCCCCTGATCTCTCCTTGCCAACCCAACTATGAAATTAACTCCTCCTACCAAGTCAAGACTTGGTGCACTCTTGAAACACTTGCCTTAGCCCTTAATCCACCCTAAAGGCCACAAAACCTCCAAATCTTGAATTTAGCTTTACAGGGGTGTGGATGTGCTACTAAGATCATCAATCCATCCTATTAAGTGTATTAGGGTTCCACCTAACTCCATCTATAGGTCACTTTCACCAAACCCTCTTTTAGGCCTAAAAAGGCTACTAGCCCTAGGAGCCCCAATTAGGTCTCCTCCGAGAAATCGGGTTAGTTCTCCAAATCTTTCCAAAGAACCCCAATTCTTTTCTTAGGATTCCTAGTTCATATGCCCACCTCTCAAATATTTCTGGGTTCTTGGGTCTCAACTGTCTATACAAAGCCCTAACTTGAAAATGAGCAATACTAGGGTTTTTAAGCCTTTCCTGACCTCTCCACAAACTATTAAGTTCTTTCCTCACTAGATGGTTTGATGGAGCTTCTTCCTACTTACCAAGTCTTGACAAGACTCATACCTACCTTCTCCAAAAGGAAATTTGTCTAGAATTTGTCACCACTGCAGATTAAGTGCTCTGCACTAAAGTCTTCCTAGCTGGGCACTTCCCTAGCTTACCTAGGGCAAGACTTCCATAGTGACTCCTGTGCTTTCAAAGAAACCTAACTCTAAAATATTTACAACCATGGAGTCTAGTCACTATTCCCAAAGGTTCCTACAATTTATGTGGTGGGAAAGTGAACTAATACCCCATTCTCACAAAACTACCTGGTTCAGACCAGCAACAGTGTGGAAACCAAACTATTTACCAAATAAGCTTGAATTTGAATAATGAAACTAGCTAATGTCACATAATGCTTGAATAACTACAACACTAAATTCTACACTAGTTATAACACCATCATTAATCCATTAAAAGCTCACTTCAAAGCAAAAATCAGCAAATTCACTTCCAAACACAATTGCTTTTCTTGAATTCACAAAACTTCAAAACATAGCAATGCTTCCAACCTCACTTCATGTCGAGGCATCCCATAAATAGGTCTCCTAAATTAGTTATCTCTCCCTTGGGCTCTCCTTGGCCACTTGTAGCTTCAATTTTGCACTATTTACAAATATTTTGAAGAATTCCAAAAAATTCAAAACCTTATTTTGGGTTGGATACTAATGATGCCTATTCTATGGTCAACGTGACCTTCATCTGATCAAAACCCAACCAAAAATCCCATTAAGGCTTACATCCAAATGAACTAAATTTGATTGCTTATTAGCTCTAGACAAGACTATCCTAGATAGACCTCCTAGACAACCTAAGGTAATCTATGGGTGCTCCTACACCATTCTCCCCCTCAGCCAAACACTAAGGATTGTGGGGAGAGATTAGAGATAAATCAATACCTTGCTTCATGAACTGAGCTTCATCCACCCATGTAGCCTCAGATTCTAGTTTTTCCTTCCATTTGATGAGATGTTCCATGTATTCCTTATACTGGGTAGACTTCTTTACCCTTCATTCCAAGATCCTCTCTGCTTGTAGCTTGTCTTTAGGAGGTAGGGCTATGTTACTCACATCCTTCAAGACATCCACACTTTTCTGATCCAAATCAGTGACTGGTCCTTTATACCTAATCAAATCAGCTACATTAAACACTAGTGAAATGCCTAAGTCTGTAGGTAACTCCACCTTGTAAGCATTCTTTCCATACTTGGCTAACACCTTACATGGTCCCACTCTCTTCATCTGCAACTTGGTTGATGTTCCTTTTTGTAACCTATATTTTTTGAGATGGACCATGACATAGTCACCTATTGCAAATTGGAGATCTTTTCTAGACATATCCACCTTAGCTTTCAACTTGTGAGTAGCCTCTGTAATTGTCTTCTTCACTTGCTCTTAAATCTCCTTCATGGTTTGAGAGAAATCTTCAGCATGGCCAGTCCTAGATGCTCCATAGCTCCTAGATCTCTAAGTTCACACACACCTCTTGGGTGCATTCCATACACTATTTCAAAAGGACTTCTGCCTGTGGTCCAATTCACACTATCATTGTAGGCATATTTAGCTTGTGATATGACCAAGTCCCATGTCTGTCCATAATCCTTGGTTAGTCATCTAAGAAGGTTACCTAACACTCTATTAACCACCTCAGTTTGTGCATCGGTCTGAGGATGGTAGGCTGATCCAAAAGACAAGTTAGTACCTAATCTGCTCCATAGAGTCTTCCAAAAATGACTCATGAACTTCACATCCCTATCTGAGACAATGCTCAATGGCAATCCATGGATCCTCACAATCTCTTTGAAGAAGAGTTGAGAAATATAGCTAGCATCATGGGTGGTCTTGCAAGGAATAAAGTGACTCTTCTTACTAAACCTGTCTACCACCACATAGACACTATCAAACCCTGTCTTAGTCTTAGGGAGTCCTACCACAAAGTCCATGCTAATACATTCCCATGGTCTATGAGGAATGGGTAGAGGTTGATACAAACCTACATTGCTAGCTCCCCCTTGGCTTTCATACAAACTACACACTGCTCCACATACCTTCTGACATCCCTTGGCAACTTGGGCCAGTAATAGAACCTCTACACTAGTTCCATTGTCTTGTTGATACCAAAATGACCACTAAGACTACCATTGTGCTTCTCCCAGATAAGATTCTCTCTCATTGAACCTTTTGGAACACATACTTGATTCCCCTTGAACAAAAGGCCACTCTGCAATGTATACTCTAAGAATTGACTATGAAAGTGATTCTCAAAAGTAGAACATACCTTATATGCCTCCGAGAAGTCTTCATCTTCACCATAGAGATCCTTGAAACTCTCTATCCCAATGCTCTTGAGTTGTATCTCTTGCACTATCAGCAACCTCCTACTTAGTGCATCTGCCACCTTGTTTAACTATCCCTTCTTGTGCTTGATGGTAAATGTGAAGGCTTGGAGGTATTCCATCCATTTCAAATGTCTATTACTCAACTTCTCTTATGTGTTGATGTAGCTAAGTGCCTGATTATCAGTAAACACTACAAACTCTTTAGGTGTGAGATAATGCCTCCACTTTCTAAGTGACTGCACTAGAGCATATAGTTCCAAGTCATAAGTAGAATACTTTTGTTTAGCTTCATTGATATTTTCACTAAAGAAAGCTATAGGCCTGCCTTCTTGGCTTAGTACTCCTCCTACTACAATTCCACTGGCATCACATTCCACAGTGAATAACTTATTAAAACTAGGTAATAAAAGGATGGGTTGAGTTGCCACTTCTTGTTTCAGTTTCTCAAAACCCTTCTCAGCTTCAAGAGTCCATTTGAACTTATTTTTTAGGCCACCTTTGATTGTATCAAGCACTGGTGAACATATGCCACTAAATTTCCTTATAAACTTCCTATAAACTGAGCTAACCCATGAAAAATTATTACCTCTGTCCCAGTGGTTGGTGTAGGCCAATTTAGGAGAGCTTCCACCTTGCTTGGGTCCATCTTCAATGATCCTTGGGATACTACAAACCCCAAATACACAAGCTTTTTTTTTAAGAACTCACACTTTTCTAGGTTGATGGCTAACCTCTCCTCCTACAATCTTTTAAGAACCAACTCCACATGCTTTAGATGTTCTTCTGTTGTCTTGCTAAAGATGAGTATATCATCTAGATATACCACCACAAATAACCCCGTGAAGTCCTTAAGCATTTCATTCGTGAGCCTCATGAATGTGCTAGGGGCATTTGAGAGGCCAAATTGCATAACTCTCCACTCATATAACCCATCAGTTGTCTTAAAGGTTGTCTTCCACTCATCCCCCTCTTTGATTCTAATTTGATGGTATCCACTCTTGAGATCCAACTTGGTGAAATATTGAGCTCCTCTAAGACAATCCACTAAATCCTCAATCCTAGGAATAGGGAACCTATATCTGATTGTAATTCAATTTATAGCCCTATAATTAGTGCATAACCTCCACTTACCACCTTTCTTGGTTGCTAAGACCACTGGTACTGCACATGGATTGATTCTCTTCCTAATTAATCCTTGGTCTAATAACTCCTGCACTTGTCTAGCTACTTCTAGGTTCTGATCTGGTGTAAGCTTGTAAGCTACTTTGTTTGGCAATGAAGCCCCTAGTATGAAGTCAATCTGACGACTGATGGCTCTCTTTGGAGGTAAGGTTGTTGGTGTTCCATCACTGACTATGTCCTTGTACTGCTCAAGTAACTTTTGGACTGCTCCTAGTATGATTGTTTTCTAGTCTTATCTTCCTCCTTGGGTTGCACCATGACCACATATCCTTCCCCTCCTTGTTGTAGAGTGTTGATAAACTCTTTTCCACTACTCAACAAGAAACTAGGGGTCTTTGACTATCCTTCCTCATCTGATAGTGACTACAATTTGAATGTCTTTCCATCCTTCTTGAATGAGATATTGTTCTCTTTTCCATCATAGATGGCTCCTCTGTCATACTGCCATGGTCTACCCAATAGCAGATGGCATGCATCCATGGGTAACACATCACAAATCAACTTTTCCTTGTACCCTCCAATGGAGAACTCCACCGTTGTCTGCTCATTTACAAGAACACTTTGTCCTTTGTTCAACCATGTCACCTTGTAAGGGTTAGTGTGGGGTACTTTCTCCAACTTCAACTTTCTCACTGCCTCCTCAGAGATTATGTTATCAGTAGACCTTGAATCCACTATGACCTTGCACACCTTTCCAAGTATCTTGCATCTTCCCTAAATAAGGCTCTCCTTTGCTTTGGTTCTTCTTTGACTGGTTGTCTGATTAGAACCATGCTAAACATCAAATTCTCCCCCATTTCTGACTCAATGTGACTAACCTCTGGTGACTTGACACTCATAGTATCTTCTTGAGTATATGCTACTCTCTTTTCTGTATTTTAAGAAGATGCTTTCTCTGGGCACCTATAAGCTAGATGACCTACTTGACCACAATTGTAACACTTCATACTAGCAAATTATGAGTTACTCCTTCTTGCTCCTCTTCCTCTATTTGAACCTCCTTGAGGTCCTCTACCTCTTCCATAGCCTCCTCTAGAAGTTGCTTCACTTCCATGCTCTGTGAGTTTAGACTCTCCCTAAATTCTTTGTTCAGTCCCTCTACCTTGGTATCCACCTCTATGTCCTCTTTGATCTCTGCCTTTTCCTTTGCTCTTAGAAGCCTGATCTTGTTTCCTCTTATTCCTCTCTTCAATCTTTATAGCCAATTGATAGCATTGGTGCACTATCTTGTCTTCCTCTACAACCTCTTCTTTCTTTGGTACCCTTCCTTCCAACTACACATTACTCATTGCTTGCTCAAGTTAGGCTATTCTTTCCCTCAATAGCCTATTGTCTTCCTCCTATTCTTCGACCTTCTTGGCCAATTTTGAATTTGTCACCATGTCAGTAGAACCACTAGACTCAATCTCTAACATATATTATTCTATCCCAAATCTTTTGCTGCTCTAATACCAATCTAATAGGGAGGTTGGATGAAACAATCACTGTTTCATGCTTTGGGTCTTGTTTGGAAGACCTCTAGGGTGTTTCACTCCACCACTTGAAACCTATAGGACCTCTTCCTTCTTAGGGTCCCTTGATCTCTCCTTGCCAACCCAACTATCAACTTAACTCCTCCTACCAAGTCAAGACTTGGTGCACTCTTGAAACACTTGCCTTAGCCCTTAATCCACCCTAAAGGCCACAAAACCTCCAAATCTTGAATTTAGCTTTGTAGGGGTGTGGAGGTGCTTCTAAGATTATCAATCCATCCTATTAAGTGTATTAGGGGTCCACTTAACTCCATTTGCAGGTCGCTTTCACCAAACCCTCTTTTAGGCCTGAAAAGGCTACTAGCCCTAGGAGCCCCAATTAGGTCTCCTTCTTCGAGAAATCAGGTTAGTTGTCCAAATATTTCCAAAGAACCCCAATTATTTTCTTAGGATTACTGGTTCATATGCCTACCTCTCAAATATCTTTGGGTTCTTGGGTCTCAACTATTTGTACAAAGCCCTAACTTGAAAATGAGTAATACTAGGGTTTTTAAGCCTTTCTTGACCTCTCCACAAACTATTAAGTTATTTCCTCACCAGATGGTTTGATGGAGCTTCTTCCTACTTACCAGGTCTTTGCAAGACTCATACCTGCCTTCTCCAAAAGGAAATTTGTCTAGAATTTGTCACCCTTGCAAATTAAGTGCTATGCACTAAAGTCTTCCTAGCCAGGCACTTCCCTAGCTCGCCTAGGGCAAGACATCCACAGTGACTTCTGTACTTTCAAAGAAACCTAACTCTACAGTAATTACAACCATGGAGTCTAGTCACTATTCCCAAAGGGTCGTACAATTTGTATGGTGGGAAAGTGAACTAATACCCCATTCTCACAAAATTGCCTAGTTCAGACCAGCAACTGTGTGGAAACCAAACTATTTACAAACTAAGCTTGAATTTGAATAATGAAACTAGCTAATGTCACACAATGCTTGAATAACTAGAACACTACATTCTACACTAGTTACAACTCCATGATTAATCCATTAAAATCTCACTTCAAAGCAAAAATCAACAAATTCACTTCCAAACACAATTGCTTTTCTTGAATTCACAAAACTTCCTAACATAACAATGCTTCCAACCTCACTTAATGTCGAGGCATCCCATAAATAGTTCTTCTAAATTAGTTATCTCTCCCTTGGGCTCTCCTTGGCCGCTTGTAGCTTCAATTTTTCAATATTTGCAAATATTTTGAAGAATTCCAAAAAACCCAGAACCTTATTTTGGGCTAGGTCCTAATGATGCCTATTCTATGGTCAACATGACATTCAACTAATCAAAACCCAACCAAAAATGCTATTAAGTCTTACATCCAAATGAAATAAATTTGATTGCTTATTAGCTCTAGACAAGACCGTCCTAGATAGACCTCCTAGACAACCTAAGGTAATCTATGGGTGCTCCTGCACCAGAAAGGTCATACTCTCACTGCTCGAGCATCGACCTATGGGTCCACTTGGATTTTAGATTCTGTTGCTTCTCAGCTTATGACTTACACTCAACAATTGGTCACTTCTCTTGCCTCTTGTGGTACTTCACAGATTTAGTGGGTGACTCTACACAGCTTTCAGTCTTGGGTTCAAGTTTTGTCTCTTTGGATGGGGGTACTCTACAGGATGTTCTGGTTATTCCTAACATCTTGACGAACCTCTTGTCCATTTATCAGATTTTCCATTCTAGCTCTAGTAAGACGGTCATGTTCTCACCACATGATGTGGTTATTCGAGACCTCCATGACTCTGATTTGGTTGTGGCTACTGGGTATGTTGATACTGCATCTCATCTTTATAGATTTGATGGATTTGAGCCTTCTGAGGGTACAGGTTCATCTCTTATAGCACATGCAGATTCAGTGAGTAAGCCTTGGCATGAGTGTTTGGGTCATGTCAATTATAGATATCTTCAGCAGATGAGTACACAGGCACTTGTTCTTGGTCTTCCATAGATTTCTTGCACAGACAGTGTTTGCCATGGTTGTGTGCTTGGAAATCATCACAAGGATCCCTTTCTGAAGGGATGAGCCACTTGTGCTTTGGCACCCTTGGAGTTGATTCATAGTGACCTCATGTCATTTCCCACTCCTTTTCCTGGGGCCAAGTATGTACTCACATTCATTGATGACTTCTCCAGATGCACATGGGTGTACTTTCTTAAGTACAAGTTTGATGTCTTTGAATCCTTTCGAATCTTCAAGACATTTGTAGAGAAGTAGTCTGGCCTTTCTATTGGACGGATACGTATAGGTAATGGGGGGAGTATGTGAATCAGGCTTTTAGAGATTTTTGCACTAAGCACGGTTTGCAGCATCAGTTTACTGTTCCCTACACCCCTCAGTAGAATGGTGTCACTAAGAGAAAGAACAGGACTTTACAAGAGATGGTGAATTGTATGATTCAATCCAGGTCCATGGATCTATCCTTTTAGGCTGAGGCAGTTAATTGTGCCAACTATATTTAGAATCGGATGCCTCACAAGGAAATTCGACATATGACTCCTGAGGAGGCTTGGTCTCATCACAAGCTTGGTGTTTCATCATTTCAAGTATTTGGTAGTGAAGAATGGGAATTTATTCCTGATGCTCAGAGGAAAGCCATGGAGCGGAAGAGTCGACCCCTCATTTTTGTTGGCTACTGTGAGGATGTTAAGGCGTACAAGTTGTTTGATCCTGATTCTAGAGAGGTCCTATTTTGACGGGATGTCCAGTTTGATGAGTGCCTTCCCACAGTGGATACCCTGTCTCCAGTGTCTACTTCACTACCTACTCCTCACACTTTAGCTCTTCAGGATTATGTTGAGGATGATTTTGATGAGGATGTTGATGATCCCCCATCCCCACCTCCACTTGCTCCACCTCAAATGCCCAAATGGGCTCGCTTTACTATTGAGGCAGCAGGATCTATGGTAAGTGATCCTTCAGACACTCATCACACCCATTCTCATACTGCGGGTTCTATTATTTTGAGTCATTCTCTTTCAGTGGATCCTCAGAAGTTTTCAGAGGTGACAGGTCACCCTAGGTGGGATAGTGCTATGGAGGAGGAGTATTCTTCTTTGATGAGGAATAATACTTGGGATCTTTGTCCTCTTCCTAAGGGCAGAATGATGGTTCGGTGCTGATGGTTGTATCGCACCAAGTATGCTACTGATGGTTCTATTGATAAGTACAAAGAACGTCTTGTTGCAAATGGTTTCTCGCAGGTTGAGGGTATTGATTACTTTGATACATTTTCCCCTGTCTCCAAGATGAATTATATTCGCTTTGTACTATCACTTGCAACTTCTAGGGTCTGGTCCATTTATCAGATGGATGTGAAGAGTGTGTTCTTACATGGTGACCTATAGGAGGAGATCTATATGGAGCAGCCTCAGGGATTTGTACAAGATGCTTCTTTGGTTTGCAAACTTCGGCGTTCATTATATGGTCTCAAATAGGCCCCTTAGGCTTGGTATGTGAAGATGGACTCTTTTTTTCTCTCCACTGGTTTCACATGTCATTCTGATCACATAGTCTATATTCAGAATCTTGAGGGTGAGATCTTGATTCTTGTGCTATATGTTGATGATCTCCTCATCAGAAATAGCTCATCCTCTATGATTCAACATACTCAACGAGCTTTGATGGAGTAGTTTGAGATGATAGATCTTGGTCTTTTGCACTATTTTCTTGGTCTTCAAGTGATTCGGTCTTCTGATGGGATCTCCATTTACTAGCAGAAGTATGCTCTTGATCTACTTCAGCGCTTTGGCATGCTTGATTGCAAGCCTGTGCCCACACCTTTTTAGTCAGGGGTTGTTTTAACTACTACTTGCCCCACTCCTTCAGTACATTCTACATTTTGCAAGCAGCTAGTTGGCAGTTTGTTGTACCTGACTCACACTCGTCCTGATCTTTCCTTTGCAGTTGGTCTTGTCTCTCAATTCTCCCATGATTCTCATGAGAGTCAATGGCAAGCTGCCAAACGTATTTTGAGGTACATTCAAGGCACCATTTCTTATGGCATTCACTACACATCAGAGGATCCTCACATTGTTGGCTACACTGACTTAGAATGGGCTGGTGATGTCAATGATCAGAAGTCTACTTCTGGATTTTTTTTCTATCTTGGCTCTGGTCCTATCACATGATCTTGCAAGAAGCAGACTACTCATGCATTATCCTCTATAGAGGTTGAGTACCAAGCTGTTGTGCTTGCTAGTCAGGTGATTTTATGGCTTCAACAGTTGATGACTGAGTTTGGTTTTCCTCCTAATAGTCCCACTATTCTTTGGTGTGACAATCAAAGTGCTATACACATTTCTCACAACATGGTGGAGCATCAACAGACGAAGCACATTGAGCTTCATATGCATTTCATCAGAAAATTGATTCAGGATGGTTCTCTCATCTTGGAGTATATTCCCACTGCCGAGTAGGTTGCAGACATCTTCACAAAGCCTTTTCCCTCACCGTGCTATCTTCAGTTGCGCTCTATGGTTGGGGTGAAGTAAGTTGTCTTTGGGGGGTCTTTATAAGGCCTTCCTTCCTTCATGTTTCTTTCAGCATGTTCTTCTATCTCTTTTTGGAGAGGAGTTTTTTCCCGCTAATTTTTCTCCTTTTTCTCCATTTCATAGAGATTTTCTTGTACTTGGGTACTTGATCTGGCCTTGTTACCAGGACCCATTATTTTTTTCTTTTAGTAGCTTCTTCTAGGTTTTAGCTTCTCCCTAAGTCCAGCTTAAGGGGGGGTGTTAGAGTAATCGGTTATTTACTTGATTAATTAAGAAATATTTGTTTAATTAATTAGTGTTCCCTTTTATCTCTTTTACACTTAAGCTAACTTTAGGTGCATAATAATTAATTATTTTATTAATTATTAATGTGCAAGCCTAGGGTTTTCCTTTTTAGGTTTTGTTGACCTATATGAGGTTGAAAACTTTTCTTTTGTAAATTAATTTCTTTTACACATTGGAAATATAGAGCTCCACATCTTTGAGCATTTTTTCTGTGTTGCTTCTCTTTACTTCTCCCTACAATAGGTATTTTAGCTTGCAGAGATCACTAAAGCTCCTTCAATACATACATTATATCTTTCTAGGGTTATGACCCTTCACTCACTCTTCCGTTGCAACACTTCACTTTATTTTAATTAATTTCCTTCAACAAATTAAAATATTTTAACTTCATTATCTCCATGAAATCTAATTCAATAGTAATCTTCCTTTGCTGTAAATTTTCACTTCAATGTTTACATGTATGTATCTTCAATACATTCTTTGGGTAAAAATAATTAGCCCCTTTAACTCCCTTTATATTTGCCTCGTGAAATTTTACTTTGATTTTTTACCATTTGTTAGTTCTTCACATCTCTTTTACCCATACCATATTTAATAAAATATTCCATTAGTAGAAATCACTCACCTCTAACCCCCTTGGTTAAAATATTTCATATTTCAGTGAAAATATTTTACTTTATGAAGAAAATACTCTATGTCTCCACCTTCACCTTTATTCAATAAGTCTTCACTTTATTCACTCCTGCAATTTTATATTTAAATCTCTTCTTTATTTTTACCCATCTTTTACCGATAGCATTCATTTTAATATTTTATTCCACCCTCAAACTTTTTCTATGACAAGATCCATCGAATAGACTTACACTTTCTCTTTTGATAGTAGTGTGTCTCCCCAATAAAGTAAGCTTGTTGGACTATCGATGAGACTCTCGCTGAAAACCACAATGGTGTAACCTTCATAATCAGAGAGATATGAGGAAGCCACTCCGACAACATATGTCTCTCTAATGCATCATTCATTCGATGATTTTTGGGGTTTTCATTTCGGTGCACTAGAAATGCTTCAAATTGCTTATTTACCATTTTTAAGCAGACCACCAATATAGAATATTGGATTTGATCGAAGTTCTGCCACTCCTTTTTAGAATGTTGAAGAGACTTGGGAAAAACTCCCTTCGACATGGAGGAGTCTTTTCAATGAAATATTTTTCCTTGCTCATTCACTACAACATTTAAGGGTTTCCTTGTGTTGACATAGGAACTTCAAGAGTATTTTCTTTTCCTGAAAGGGCTTCTACAATTTGATTCATGGTGTCTCTAGTAAATGCCATCACACTCGAACAACATATGCAGTTGTTATATTTTGAGACATAATGACCCAAAGTCATTGGCGAGAAGAAGCTCGCAGGGTATTTGACTCGCTTAGCAAATAAAACACAAGATTTCCTGATAATAATTCCACTCTATGGAGTGTTCTCAATACCTCTTGTGAGTTCCAAAATTAATCATGTGAACTTGATTTTCCTTCTATATTGGTTTCACAAATTCATGAAAACTTTTGTCAATAGATTTGCACCTTGCTGAATGCAATATTCAACAACCTACTGAAACATGGAAACCTCTTTCAGATGTGGGTGATCTGAACGAAAGAGGAATCTCCAGAGTGAGCTGGTTCTCCGAATGATAAATATTATTCTAAAAACCTCAGAGGGAAAGGGATAAAAGATGAACTACAAAAAAAGAAAATATAAATTTAACTAATGATTGATTTAAAACTTCTGATAGAAACTAAAACCTGACACTCACAACAATTCCTTCACTACAATGATTCCTACAATCTCACCAATACATGATTTCATCATTAATTCATATGAAGATTCAGAACATCGAACACAACATATAACCTAAAAATGTGAAACCCTGTGTAGAAAAACTCATAAAAGTAGGACATTAAGGTTTCAAATTTGAATACACAAAACATCAAACTGTTGTTACCAGTCTTGAGACAAGAAAATGGAAAGAAGAACTTTGTTGTATTATTGGAACTGAAAGAATGTCAATCTGTCAAAACTGAGTACAATGTTCACAAGCTCAAAAATGTATAAGAGCAGGAACTCTCTTCTGAACTCCCTAGAAGGAGAGAAAAAGACCAAGTCTTTCAAAACATCACTCTCAAGAAACCCTAATCCGAGCTTAAAAAAAGCTCCAAGAAAAAGGCTTCAAACTGTCTCAAAAATTGCCTCAAAGCAGAAAAAAGCATACTGCTTTTATGATCACACTGTCAAGCCTCTAAAAATACGCTAATCTTGCTTTAAAAGCTCAAAAAACAACTTATCTCTCCAAGATAGGTCTAAAATTCGACCAAGGGAAAAGTCAACAAAAATGTGCTAAAAATAGCAAGAAATCACAAGGCAATTTATAGAATATCGCTTTATGATTCTACTTTACAAGATGCAGATTTGCACAATTTGCTTTATTTTTTTGCAATTAAAGATTTAAAATCTTTTTCAAAAAGAAAACCCTTATCTCTTCATTACAATAATTTGATTTTCTCACAAAATCATAAAAAGCATTATGCATCATTATCTCTTCTCTCCCTATCAAAATACGCCATTGATTTCTCTAAAATCAATGAAAAACCCTAGTCAAGGTAAATGACCCTAAACAAAAGAACCTAGGTCATATGGCATCAAAACCTAATCTTAGGTCACTAGCATCCACCATAAGATTATCATTGCTTAACCCATACCCAAAGCTTTATATTTCACTAGGGCAAAGAGATAAGCCACAAAGACTTAACATAACCTAAGCACATGAATTTTGGCCCTCACATAAGTATTAAACTCATATTTTAATAAAGTCATAATGCAAAGGCTATAATCTTCGACCCCATTCAAAATTTGACATGTGTTTTGATCAAACATTCTAGATGATGATGATGTTTGAATTAGGGCATGAGAAAATAGGGTCAAACCCTAATTATCACTTCATTTCACAGTCCCTACTTTGGAGAAAAAGATCTCCCGCCGCCACCATGACTGAGTTGAACTCGAGCTTGAATGCTTTGATAATATTCTCCATGCTCATCAATCAACTAAAACTCTAGTGGGTAAGCTTTGTTCTATATGTATCGAAGTTCTTTCACTTCATTATTGAATACCGAAAGGCCCTAAAGCCGTGACCTGTATGAGTTTATTCTCTGATTTTCTTTGTTGTGCTTTGATTCACCTTCGCCGACATGAACTCGAGCTTGGACAAAGTTAGTCTACTCCACGAGAGCTCACCTTGTGTTATTATTTTCCTCTACTGTACAGTGGTAAGCTTCTTATCATAGTTCCATGACTTCTATGGCTCCATATTTTAATTTCCTGGCCTTGAGGCCGCGGCTATACATAATCTCTAACACCTTTGTCTTTCATTTCATGTGACTTCATTTACTGTTGTGTGAGCTCAACTTCATTGAGAGCTCGACACTCAGCTTCTGGATGCTTTGTGAAGCTCTTGGCCACGGCGAGAGTACTCAGTTTCTACCTTGAACTGGTAATCCTCCACTCGAATTTGTATCTCCTCTTTGCTCTATAGAGACCTAAAGAATCTCTGCTTTACTTTATAAACTTCTGGCCATTTTTAGGCCACACCAAATGTGGATTATGGAAGCATTGTATAAGTTTTGGGCTCGACCCTTCACATAAAATTCCTCTTTATGTCTTTCTAAAAGCATATCCGCTTGTGGGTATTATGGAAATTTGAACAATCTAGTATAATTTCTTGCTTCTAATGCTTGACCCACCTTAGGAAACTTGCATTTCTATATTCTCTTGTTGTCTCATGTGAAATATTCACATGGGTTGTCATGATTATTACATTTTCTGTTCTTTGAAAACAAACCCACATGTGGGTATTTGAAATTTCAAAAGAGAACTGTATTTTCTTTTTCCCCGAGCTTGATTTATCATAGAAATCTGCATCTTTGTATTTTACTGATGTTTTATATAAAACCCATACGAGTTCTCTCCATTATTGCATTTTTCTGTATTCTTGAAAGTAGACCTTGAAATGGGTACTTGTTTGTTTTTATCCATATGAGCTTGACCCAAAATAAACAATGATTCTATTCAGACTCCTAAAACCACAGGGTGACATGGGTATTTTTATGTTTATGAAGAAAACTGTACTTCTCTTTCTCTGATGCATGACCCACTTCCTCTTTGCATTTATCTTGACATTTGCTTAACAAGCCCTCTCTTGGGTAACACAAGAAATAGAAAAATACATGCTTTATGTATTCTAAACATGGATACTTTTGTGAATGGTGATAAAACTGTATATTCACTTGCATTTACTCTTAAGGGTTCTGACTCAAATAACCAGTGACTTATTGTGAACCTCTGAAACAAAATAATGACATGGGTATTGGAAATTTTCAAAGAAAAATGCATGTATTCTTATTTTCCTGGCAGAGCTCGACCTCCCATTCTATGGATTTATTCTTAAGGGTTCCATTCAAATAACCAGTGATCTTTCTGAATTTCTGTAACAAAAGAATGCCTTGAATATTTGTTTTCACTTTTAACCTCCTTAGCATTTTGTACTTAAAGAAAAGAATGCTTCTCTGTTGCATTACTGATGCTATTTATCATGACATTTGTCCTCAGAAATAAAGATCCCTATGAGAGAATAAAAATCTCTGCATTTATCCATATTCAGTTTAGGGACTTGACCATTAAGTGACACTTTACACTTTCAGTTACAAAAAATCATACTTGGCATTTTTTATTAAAGTTGACTTTGACTCCTCTCTAATCCCTGCATCTTCATTTTATCATGATAAACTAGGCTTCTAAGGCATTTGAAATTCTTACTTCCAGCCTGATTTTGTGTTTGTTTGTTGTGGAAAGGATGACCTCTTAATGTATACTGTCTTCATGCTTATTCACTGTATGCACAACAGTGCTCTTCTGACTTTCCTCAACTTTAGCAACATTGCTATTACTTTCTGCTCTTGGATCTTATGTAGAGAAACTAAATTGAAACATTGTAACATCATGACTACATGCTACTCACTAGCCCATATACATAACTGACAATTCAGAACTTCTTCTGGAAAGAAAATGTTTGCCTTCCCTTATCATTCTGGAATGATCACGTGTTATTACAATTCATAATGTTGTATCTACTTATTAATCAATTGGAACTGGTGATTCATTCAACACTTAAATGCACTGTCTATCCTTTGTACTCTTGGGAAACATGGTACTCTTCATGCATTTTTATGTTCCACTTATCAAACTGCTTTCAGAACTGATCTCTTTCATGATGAGAATCAAAACAAACCATTAAGGCATAATGTATGCATGGTCACTATCCTTGACTATGAAAAGAAAGAATTGATGAATTGAAACTTGCATGACATATATGATTACGATCAGCAAGATAATACAAAACATGAACCTGGCAGCAATATCTGATGTAAATGTACTTAGCTAACTTTCTTAAGTGTACTAAATTCACTATTCACTTGTAGCCTTTAGAAAACAAACCTGATCATTATGAATGAACAGTTGGTTTAGTTGCTTGATGGATAACTCTATTTTTACTCTTTCAGTTATTCTTCATTTCACTTTATGAACATGATGATGTATCTTGAAATCAGCCCATTAATGAATAGGGTAGCATGTCAGCTCTACCCTTGTGGGAGCCCATTTTCCTCCACATTCTTGGTCTTCTAATAATGTTCAGCTTCATGATTTTACCTATACCTGCACAAGGAAACAAACAATGTTAGCATAAAAAATAGATCATGACGGTCATGATATTGTTATCTCTCCTTCAGCTCACTTCTTTCATACTGCACTTGATTGGATTGATTGTTTCAATGCATGGTTAATAGTAGGTTGTACTATTGTGGGTGCCTCATATAGGTTTCATCATAATCGGAGCCACTAACACCCCCTCTTTCTCTTACAGGTCGACGGAGCACAAGAAGACAAGGTGCACCTTTCAACATCAAACGTCGATAATCAGGCAATGATGATTATGTCGTCACTTATGTGTTTCCTTTCTGCATCTTCAGTAGTGTAATTTTCTATTAGCAATATGTTGTAACAGTTACATCCACGGCTTGTGTGGATTTTTTATTTCAATTCTTTGCTTTTAAAAAAAAATGCATTTACATGCAATGTTGTAATATCATTTTGATTGTCAAATCAAATGAAGCCTTGTAAAATATGAGTTTTTATGAAATAAATGATAGCATTTCAAATGCTATTTTGCTCATTTGTTCAATTCTATATTTCTATCATTTCTGGAACATCTGAATGGCATTCTGGAAACTTAATTTCTAAAACTCTATTTCTCCTTTAAAGATGCATAACTGTTACTCAATGCATGATAATGATAATGCGAAACAACATTGAACTTAAACTGCAATTCCACCTTATGATGTGATAACATTCAGTGAGATTGACTTACTTAGCAAATAAAACACAAGATTGCTTTCAAGATAATAATTCCATTCTATGGAGTGTGCTCAATACCTCTTGCAAGTTCCAAAATCAATCATGTGAACTTGATTTTCCTTCTATATTGGTTTCACAAATTCACGAAAATAATCATTTCTCCATTTGATTTTTATTCCTTCTGTCGAGCCCTTTCAATAGCTCTTGGATGAATATGCTTTAGTTTCATTTGATCGAGCTCACATTTCCTGATTATATCCTCTTGGCCATTATTTGGTTACTGAGAATTTGAAGTATTGTCTTTGCATACTAAATCAACCAGGTATCAAAAGGAGATTGCAATGGTGTTTAAAATACAATTCCATCACACATGGTTTGTGTTATCATTAGGTTGATCCCAAAAAAACATCCACCTTCTCTTGCACGCAGCTACATTTTTATTTGTATTGGTGATATTGCTCAATTTTTGAGGAAGAAGTGTTTTGCTATGATGCAAAAAACTAGGCCATCACTTTTTCACAAAGTAAAAAGATTCATTTATTTGAATAAGAAATCCATCTATTTGTGTATGCCAAGATTCAAGTGTTATCTCATGGCTCCTTTAATTATTTGCTCATATTTGAGTTGCTTTCATCCTCTTTTGGAAATCACTATCATTTATGCCATCATACAAAGTTTCCTGAACATTGTCTTCTCATTGTTTTGACTGTCATGTATCCATCTAGCCAACTTTGTTTTGTACTATATGAACTTAGTACATTATGCCTGTCAACATTCCATGCTATGGCATGTATTAACTTGCATAGTTTGAGAGCATTTTCATTAAAAATAACAACACTAATGTCCTTTGCATCTTTTTGCTCTAGATCCAATTATTGATGTTATTCAATTCGATTACTTCTATCCAAAACCTCTTAAAGGTTTCTTCTCCAAGATTAATTTGAGCACAACCCCAATTGATCAAATTTCATGATGCCTTATCTCTAAATTGAAGTGGGTATTTGTCAAAATCTATTTTTTGACATTTGGCAATGTGGCAAAAATGGGTCAAGTAGCCTCCAAAACTCCATTATAAACTGATCATATGAACTCCAAAAGCCATGAAATTCACAAGTATGTTACTTGATGGTAAGGGAATATGGTTGTAAGATAGATTGGTATGAAGTTATCAGGTTTGTAGATTGTCAATGTTCAAAGTTGCTTATTTGGTACTTTCTGCAAACTACACTTTGTCAAACTTAATTGAAACCCTCTGACTTGCTATTTTGTAAAAATATCAAATGTTATTTTGAGAAGCTATAAATTTGGAAATTAGTTCATCTAGGCCAAACAAACATGTGTGCAAGAGGTTTTTTCATCATTTTTTTTCTTCACCAAATATCAAGCATCAAAGTTGAGCTTTTACAGTTGTTCTCAAAATGTAGTCTTCAAACCATGTAAAATCCATTTGGTTTTGATTTTGAAAAAATACCAAATGATGTCCTGAAGCTCTAAAAATTGATATGGATGCATATTGAGATGGGGGGAATCAAAAGCACCAATTGATTTATCTTGAAAATCTTCCAGTTGGTTAATCTTGTCCTCCAAAGTTAACCCTTTTAGTAATTTTAACATTATGTAAACAACAAACCTTCACAGAACCCTTCAACTTGGCATTTTGGAATCATGTCAAAACTGATCGTACGAAGCTGAAATCTAGCGTGCACATTCCCATTTGTTATATAAACATGCTTGCAAGGTGATTTTGCGTGAAATTGCACTGGATTCATTTTGTGATCTCTCAAAGTGGGCTATTTGAGCAGATTTTCCAACTAAAATTTTGAGTGCTGAAATCAACTATTTCATTATGAGAGCCTTAAATTTTGCCAAAATTTGCATGAAATTTTAGGCTCCAACACAACTTAAGATATTTTATTTGTTAATTTAATCTTTCTTTTTAATTTGTTTGCACAACTATATTTATTTTAATATTTCTTTATTACTCATACTTTTAATTTATTTAAACTAAGTAAAATCATTAATAATATTTTATTTTATCAAAGCCATAGTTATATTAAAGCATTTATTTTAATTATCACAATGTCATTTAAATTTCAATAACTTTATTTTAATGTAATAATTAATCAAAGTGCTAATCATCCCAATTTAAGTCAAATGCACAAAATACTAAGTCGTACCAAACCACACAACAAAACAAAATGCAATACCATGACAATAGAAACAAACCAACTCACAAATAGACAACACTATCAGGGTGACAATGGATAATCATCTTCGTCAAGGATGATGGCTCAACAAGGGACCTAATGCTAACTCCATCAATGATTTCCATTGGGGTTAAGGAATGCTCAAACCTAGAAAATCAGGTGGAGTCAATGCCTGGTACCTACAACCTACAACAAACCAACATAGTCAAACATAATTATGCATAGTCATACAGTCAAATAAACCATGAGAGGAAAATCGTAGCATCACAAGGCACTCACAAGTGAGTGATGTGACACTATTCCCCCTCACCAAAATACATCAATGCACAATAATCAAATGTTAACAACATGATAAGAATAATCATCACAACTGTGAATCCCACAATGTGTAATCACCTACAAATATGGTAAGTGTCTGAAGACAAAACATGATCCAATGTCGAAAAAAAACTTGTCTCCCTTTTGGAAAAAAAAATCAAATACAAATGCAGGTATGCTTCCCATTTTGGATAGGAATTAGCAAGTGATATCCAAATGTAGGATGAAAGTATCTCTCAAATTTTCTCATGTGTCACCAGACCTTGGAAGATGATGCCACGAACCAATCAGGAACATGCCCAATCACAATAGAAGGTGACAAACAAGGTACCACTGAAAATTGATTTTAAACATTCTCCAAAGACAAATGGTTTGATAACAGTTGTGCAATAATTGTCATTAAAGAGGAGATATAACCCCTCAAATGTGTCCTCCAAATTTGAAATGTGAGACTCCACAAACAAGGAATTAGAGCAAATAACCTAGGAAAATCATCTGCAAATAAACCTCCATAGAATACAAGAGAAACAAACTAGGCTATATCACCAGAGAAAATACATTGAGATGAGATATTTTACACAATATACAATGGTGCCTTATAAAGGCAAGAAAATATGTGATGGGTGGAAAAACTACCCACATAAGAAAAAACCACTTGAGAGATTAACCTAAGTTAAATTTAATACACTAACACTCTTAATCTATTATTTCATGACCATCTTCATAGTATATGTTTTACCAAAAAATCCTAAATACATTCACACCTTTGTGATGTATAGGTGTGTGCTTGACAATCATATATTAATGCATGAAGATAATTTTCACTTCCAATATTTATTTATTTTTTTGCTTTACTTAACACAAACTAACTTTCTATTCTCTACAATATATGCATTTACCACAAGATCAAATATACCTTTATGACATAAGTCGAATAAAATTTTGTTCTAGTGTGTAAGAATCAAAAAGAAATAAACAAGAATAAAAGGTATTCTCTTATTGTTTTATAGAAATGAAGAAAATTGTGGATTATATTCCAAATAAATTGATTATAAGAAAATATATAAGCATATTTCAAATGTCATAGACAATATTGTATGTATTTGAAGACTATATTTCAAAATTATATACACAAAATGTAATACTTTATACAAAAAACTGATAAATTAAATTAATGTATCTTATATGTACATATTAAAGTGTACTCTCTAACATGCTAAATTTAAAAAAAAAATTGTTGACATAAGCATTACACCTCCTTCCAATGCATCTGCTAGTTAACTTACAAGTCACATAATTATATATGAAATGGACTCATAAAATCACATATCTCAATACCCTATCATTAATACTTAAATTCATATTTTTAATTTCTAAACCTATTTTTCTTCTATAAATTAGATTTAGATATACAAAGATTAATTAAACATACACAATAAATTTATTAAAAGTAAAATAAAACTTTTTAAAAAAAAATTATTATATCATAAAAGTTAAATAGAACTTATACCAAATTGATTTTATTATATGAAAGGCCTAAAGAAAACAGCTTTGGATACAACTTCAAACACCTAATATTAACCATACATATAATTAGTTATAAGTAATTGCAAATGAACATGAAACTGACAACAGAATTATTGCTACCCTTAAATCATAATTATCGAGAAAGTGACCGCCTCGCAATAGCATCCCTTCAATAATTACGTGGCTGTAAATTTGTTTTTGTTTGTAACTTTATTGACTTTGCAAAAGCCGCAGTAAGCTGCGAACTGCGTCCATTAGTGTTTGCTCTTCCCCTCTCACAACCAAACCTTTCTCCACCTCGTCCTCTTCTCCGCACTCTCCGTACTTGTTGATGCGTAACTCCTCTGCACTGAAAAATTCATGCCCTTCTTTCCATACCCATGTACGTTCCGTGAAGACACCGACCCATGCCCATCGACCCTTTTTAAGGGTTATTTCAAGCATGTTACTCCCTTGTACCCCTAGGTCCATTGTCATTTGTGAGGAAAGACAATTTATAACAAGACAGAGCATAAAGACATCGTCCCCGGAGGAACCCTGCTTCACCAATTTTGGCGTGGACTTAATTTTCTGGTTGGAGATGGAGTCAACGATCACAAGATTCGGAGAGAGCAAGGAGTCTACAACTGAGGCTGCATCAGGAACTGCCCGCGCAAATATTGTTATTACACCTGGCCATTTCTGCAAATTCCATTCAGAACATTCAGTCATTGGGCAATCAAATGAAACTAACTAAAATCTCTTACTCCTAGAAACTATCATTACCTGTATCCTTTGAATGCAACGTTCAATAACTGATCCACTGTTTGCACGGAGTGTCAGCCACTGCAATTTCTGCAAGTCTTCCAAGCTTTCTATACCCGGCACCTCCCAGCAGGTGTCAACAGACAAGCTTCTCAATTCTGTGCAATTTTCTATACCTTCAATTTTCTCGATTCCGTAGCAACCATATAATGAAAATTCTCTGAGAGAAGTTAATTGTGATAAACTCGAAATATTCTTCAGCATTTCACAGTTTCCCAAATATATTGACTCGACAGTCCTTGGCAGAGCTCCGATCTCCTCTAAATATTGGTTGCCGTAAACATAGAGTCTCAAGTGGTTACAACAGTCTTCAGAAAATGAAATCCTCCACACTTCTGTTTTTCTTAGTTCTATATACTTCAGGTTGCTCGATCCAAAACATAATGATGATCCGCTGATTGGACAATCGCTTATCATCAGCATTTGAAGATTACTCAGTTGCCTAACTGCTTTTGGTAGAGATTTCACTCCTAGACGCTCGAGCTTAGGACAATAATAAATTTCAAGTTTCCTCAAGGAAGACAAATCCTCAAGAGAGTCCGGTAGACGTTCCAGCTCAGGACATTCTACAATATAAAGAATCACCAAGGAAGACAAACCTCTCAGAGAGTCAGGTAGACGTTCCAGAAAAGGACAACGTCGAATATCAAGACTCGTCAAGGAAGACAAACCTCCAAAGGAGTTCGGCAAGCTTGTCGACAACACATTTTCTATATGTGCATCCGCCTCAACCTTCTGATTTGACCGATGTTATCTGGTAGATTCCTTAAATTGGTTTTGTCAAAATTGAGCTCTCTCAAGGATAACTGATTTGTGACATGACGAGGTAACTCTTGCAATTGGCACCCATCAAGGTACAAAAACTCGAGCTTTGTTATCTTTTCGAGAAAGTTTAAGTCCTCTGCTGTGAATATGAGTTGCCTACACCACTGTAAATTGAGCTATTCGAGGAGCGTCAGGTTTTTGAAAGAAACCGGCAAACTCCTCAATTCTCTGCACCCCCACAAAGTGAGGTACCGCAGTCTGCTCAAATTGCCGAAATCGCTGGGTAGCGATTGCATTTTACACTCATCTAGCACCAGATGTTCCAGCGATAGAAGAAAACAAAATTCGTCTGGCAGACTCGTAACATTATAGCCAGAAACGATTATAATCTTTTTCAGATGCTCGAGGTGTCCTATTGATTTTGGAAAACCTTGAAATTTTTGGAAATTAGAAATAATCAACTCCCTTAACTGCACAGGGGCCTGCAACACATTTCCAGTAGAGAAACGTAAAGCATACAGCAACTATAAAATGAATGAAATATAGATTTAAAACAGGTAAAACGGACGCTACTTGCCTCGTCAGTCTCCCCCCACAGCTCTTCTAAGTGATTTTCCCTTGCATACCTTCCTTCATAGAGTTCTAAAACGCTCAACTTTTGCAATGAAAGGCCTGACGGAAGACTTCGCTGCCCAATTCCGAACCAGCGGAGACAGACCAGCTCCCTTGATAGTTCATCCATTACTTGATTAAAACAATCTCCACTAATCACTAAATATTTTAGTCCAACTGAAGAAGGTGACAGAGGCCAAATTCCCTCATTTGTGTTAACCATTAGTTTCTCATGCGAGCACCGAACAAGAAAATCAGCAACCTCACCAGTTATTACGGTCGCTTTCGGTATGCTCTGCTCTGTACCCTGAAGAGAAATAACATAGAAGATTCAGAAATAAAAAATAAAAATAAAATAAAGCCATGAACTTTTACAAACAATTAAAATTATTAGTTCCTGTCGCCAAGGCAGGAATACTATTGCATTCATCCGGAATGCTTTTCTCGGGCAGCATGGCCAATTACATTTCAGTATTTTAACATATTACTTTTTATTTATATAGTCTGAATTTTTTAAGTTATTTTTTATATTGGAAAATTAGTATTTATCTATTTTTCTTTTCGTCGGAGTAGCTTTCTAAATCATTTTGTTTAAAAAAATAAGAAAAATGCGAAGGCATAGATTATAAAATTAGCGGCTAGAGGTACGTAATCCTTGAATGCAAAGTTAATGCATTAAATGGCATCTAGCCGGAGGAGAAGGCGTTGGAATGGCTTGGTGGCCACGCGTGGCCATGTTACTTTGTTCATTTAATATAGATTTAAGTCATTTGGTATGCATCGCTATTACTTTGTGCATATTGTTTTTTTTATTTTGCAAGTCCGAGTTCTAAGGGAGAGTTTACAGTGACTGAGCAGGAGATGTTGTAGTTGCAGAGTCCAGACCTAGAAATGAGTTACTTGAGGTGATAAGTAGTTATTTTTCTCAGTTTCTTTTCATTTTACTGCATATCGAAGCTGCATTTCAGTGCTTTACTTACACTATCGCTATTACTTGGTGCATTATGTTTTTTATTCTAGAAGTTGATGTTCTAGGGGAGAGTTTACAGTGAATGAGCAGGGGTTCTTTTAGTTGCAGAGTCCAGACCTAGAAACGAGTTACTTGAGTTGATAAATAGTTATTTTTCTCTATTTTCTTTCATTTTATACTGCATATGTAAGTTGGGTTTTACACTGCTTTAATGCATTATAATATAGAGTCAATTACTTTGTACATGTTTTTTTTGTTGTGTAGCTCGGTGTTCTAAGGGAGAGTTTACAGTGGTTGAGCAGGGGTTCTTGTAGTTGCAGAGTCCAGTCCCAAAAATGAGTTACTTGAGGTGATAAGTAGTTATTTTTGTCAATTTTATTTTATTTTTTCAATTGACCAATCATATTGCACTATTTAAACATATTACTTTTGATTTGTATAGTTTCAATTTTAAAATTTATTTTTTATATTTAAAAATTATTAAAAATTAGCATTTATCTCTTTTTCTATTCGTCTGAGCAACTCTATAATTCATTTTTCTTTAAAAAAATTAGGAAAATAATAATCATAATAATTTTTTGGACTAAAGAATTATAGTTAATGTTAATGTAGAAGAAGTTGTTGAAGCTACAGGAGAAGCTGCTGGAAGCTGCTAGATTTCTGCTGGAAGCTGTCGAAGAAATTTGGAGAGACAACAATGAAGAACTAATTCTGCTTTGTTAAGGTTATGTATCGACATTGTTGACTGCACCACACAATTTGCGCAGAATCTTGAGGTAAGTCACTTGCCATTGTTTCAGTCAATTTTTTCATAAATTTGTACATAACCAGCTGATTTTTGGTTGTGTTTTATTTCATTCTAAAATAATTTTTGTTTCACATTCACTACTTGGTTGTGTTTGCTTAGACATTTTGGGCATAGTTTGCTTGGTTTTGTTTGCTTTTGGCTGTTGGGACTTTCTTAGCTGGTCTAGTTGTGGAGTGCCAAATGGATGTCTTTCCTCTAGTTGTGGGTCTACAGGGGCTTTGTGTATCCTATTTGTGCAGGAAGGGTTCCAGACAACCGCTGATGAAGAATCTGGGATTTCCCGAGCTCTTCTAGTTTAAAGGTGTTGAAAGCAATGATGCGATATAGCTAACAATAGACAATTAAAGTCTTGTACACCCATTCTAGCAGATTTTGAGAACAAATTGAGTATGGTGGTAAATACAATCAGAACTTTGGGACTGTAGGATACTTTGGAGGTCTGGTTTGAGAAGATTAGGGTCTCATTCAACACAGAGAGGCATCGATTGTGCAATACTCTCAAAAACAATATGGGAGAATTTAATTGCTATTAACAGGGATGTTAGCACTTTGATGGATTTTTGATATATGCATGTGGTAGTTTTGTGATTGTTAATTAAGTCACTTTTTCCTTTTTTCTATGGTTTGTGTTTACATTTATTGATGTTTCTCTTAGTTTAATAAATATATATATATAGTCATAAATACAATTACAACAAAGTATCTGACATCCCAACTATGTTTGGAATGTATTTATTTATCTGTTGTTAAATTGTCGATGTCTAATTTAGCAGGTTTGCTGTCTAGGGTCACCTTATTAAGAATCTGTATATAGGAGATTAAAAATACTAAGGAAATAAGAATGTAAATGATTTTGGGGGTTTTCAAATTTAAGGATTTTAGAGTTTTTTTTTTCACTTTGAGACTCCAAGCTAGAAAGATTTCAAATGGAAAAGCCACAAAAGAATGCAATCTTTTTGGGAGAGTATTTTCAATGGGGAGCTTGTAAGCATATGAGAAGCCACAACTAAAGCATACCAATGAGGTTATGGGGAATAAATCTAAAATTACCATCATGGTAATGTCATTTGAAGGAGTGCCCTAAAATTCTCAGCGGTTTTAGGCACCAGATTGTTGTAGAGCTCCACCACCCTATTTTTTAGGGTTTGGTTTTGTTAGGGTTTGAAAAGTTATGGTTTAAAATTCTATGATTTGATTTTTCTTGGCCCAAACCTCTGAGTCTCTAATTAATGCAGAAGCTTGAAGTACTTTGAATTTGTTAATTCTAGTTTACACTATTCTAATATTGTAAGGTTTTCTAAATTATTCTTATTCTATACTTCATTCGGTTGACAAATTTTTTGACTTAAACTATTATTTTTTAATTATACTCTTTAAATGCATGAAAATAAAAGCATTTCCAAATTGGACCCTAGCAAGGATCAATAATAAGATAGATTTAAAGCCTTCATATACCTGTTGATATGTTGATTATCTAATCCACAAGGAAAGCCTTAATCTTGATCCTACAACTAGGAGTTTTGTCAACATTGACTAAAACAGGGGACTCTCTATGTTGAAATAAATCTTAGCCAACTCAAACTTGTCTGATTTATCTTTAGTGGTTGACAAGATCATTTCTTTGCTACTTAAGATTCTGCTGCAGATATCATTTTTTTATCTAATGAAACCAGTGAAACTCATTGCTTATTTTTTGAATTCCACCCGAAGAATTTTGAAGAAAAGATGTTTATTGACATGTTTTGTTGTAGCCTCTTTGCACCTATCATTGAGTAAAGGCTCCTAAATTTTCTTAACAACAACCACTAAGAAAAATTAGGTACCCACTTGCAATTGGGAGATAGTCTTATCCGACCACCATTATCAGCTTAATAAATCCATAAAAGAGAAAAATTAAGTAGATATCTCAAAGAAACCCATAAAAAGAGAAAAATTGAAAAGCGATCTCAAAGAAACCCATCATTCAGGTATAGAAAAAAGCAATTTTACACATCATTTGGCACAACATTGAGAGTAATTGGTATCATTTCTAGAATTTATCACCATACATTAAGAGATATTGGAAAATGAATTTCAAAACCAGCAAAGTATTGTAGAATTTTCATTATCTTTACATAGTTTTTAGTTGGTAAAACGAAGAGCAAACTCTGCCTCCATTTATCTTTCCAACCTAGGAGGATTTTATTAACGCATTTTCTAACAAGCAACTATCATTAAGAATACTACACTAGTTTTTATTAGGATAAAAATAAATTCTAGCTCATTGGGAAGATGACAAGGATTGATGAGAGATGACTAAAAATGGTAGAAATAGGAGCTAATTGTGGCTACCTAAAGCATGACAATGACAACTACATTTACCCAAATTTTCCAACCTTTTACAAGCTATTTGAGCACGTATTTATAGAGGGAAAAGGTGTTATGAAGGGATAAGCTTGAGAGAGATGAAATGAAATGTTTGGGGAAGAGAAAACAAGGAGACAAGGTCATTTGGTGCTTGAATTTCCCATTCACATGATTTTGTCAAAACCACCAGTTTTCAGCAGGGAGTGATTTCAAAACTACCATGGTGATTGGAAAATTGCTACAACAATTACGGTATCACAGCAGCAGTTTTGCAACCAACACCTAAATAAAACTGGCAGTTCGCCTAGCTCAAGGAAATGCCAACAAGAAAAAATCCAGAAAGAGGGAAAAGACACTAAGGAGCTAAATGGGCTATGAAGCATGTCAGAAGATGTATAGGGGAGTTGTGTTGATTGTTGCTTTCCTGCCACTTAGGCTTTTTAGGGTATTGGTCATCATTGGACTCAATATTGGCCCATGCTTTTTTTCGTATTTATTGTGATAGTCTCCCACTGCCTAAAACTTGGTGCAATATTATGAACAAAAAGATGAATCATTTATCACTAACATGAGGTTCTGTCTGAGGTTAATTGCAGAGGGTAAATTTTTTCCTATTTCAAGTTAAAGTTGATCTATTGAAGAATTCTGCTAATAAAATGGTTTGTCCAAAGTTGAACAGAGCTTCAACAATATTACAAGTTTCAACTATGTGTAGCTTCAGGACCAAACTATAATCCAAACAATGAGTTTCATTTCATTAGCTTGAATACAGAAATACTCAGAGAACATACGAGAGACTTACAAAATATATTCATTGTCAGAAGAAGGAAAAACTTGACAAGCACAAGAGTAAAATGTTAAATAAATATTTCATTTTAAATTTCATTATTTAATTTAGGACTGGTGAATTCTAGCTGGGTTGTGGGGAAAATTAAAATTCTTCATCCAGTCATAGACACCAGTAGAGAAAGACCGTCTCAGTATTACACCTAATTATCAGAGCAATCACTCTGGTCCCTTAAATGGTGAAAAAACCTATAACCTCACCTCTACGCACCCAGTAAAATAGTTTGTTCTATTCAATTGGTGTGGGTTCAAACCTGACACAAAGTCTATCCTACCTAATTGGGTGCAGACTCAAAAATATTAAAACAATTGTATGCAATTAGCTACATCATAACTAGTACCAAACACAACAATTGCCAACTACCTTGGATTCTATCCAACTTGTTAAAATCACCCATTTCTACTTTCAAATAAGCCTACCAAAATAAATATTCTCTTTAAACTGAAACATAATTTCTAGGTAGATATCAAATATATTTATCCATTATAATATTGGTCTGCCCTGGTTTGTACTCCCTAAGATAATTCACCCATATCTTCTTTCAATTTGAACAGAATAAATCTTAAAAACAAAATAGTAACTATAATTTGCAATAGATTTTCTTGACCAATGATTAGAGCTTTAAACATTTAGCATGAATTCTAAATAAATCACCTCAAGCCTAGAAGATGCCTAATACCGAATAACCATGTGAATCTTGTATACTAAATTTGGTATCTCGTCTTTTCAAAAGTATGTTTAGAATTTAAGGTAAATATAATTAAAGAAAATGTTTTGTACCTTACCAAGTGTAGATTTCTGTTAATTTTGAATGCTAGATGGCTTGTTGAGTTAGATATGGAAAACAGAGAATTGAAAAAGCTTCCATTTATTTTCTTATATAATATATTGTTTCAGGAGAAGTTTTCCTTTTCTTATATTGTTTGAACATAGGAGTAGATTTTACCAAAATATAAACAAGAGCTAAGTAAATCAAACAAATCTTATAACATATAAAAACTGGAGCAGCCTCCCGGTATCATAAATATGATTTACGAAACATTAAGTGAGAATCACAAGGCATACACAGTTATATCCAGATGTGAATATGTTTACCTGTGAAAGTCTTAAATCTTTAATAAAGAAGACACATTACTATAAATCTTCTCTCTAAGACTATGCCAAACATGTTGAGAATTGAATTCATGCCCCTCGATCTTTTACAAATTAAATCCAGAATAGCACGACAATTCCATTTGTTTGAACCCTTGTATGCTCCAAGGATAGTTGAACAAAACCAATAGTCAACATCGATGAAAGAACTGATGTCTCACAAATGGCAACAATGGAATGTTAAAATCATATCTCCTGTGGGCTTGGATATTTGAACTGCTTGCCCCAACGACTGAAGAATGTTGATATAATGTCTATTTGTTAATTCTCTTGGAAATGTAGTTTTGGGCAATTCCTTCTGTCCAAATTGTGAAGAGCTGCATTCCCATGTGGACACGGTAAAGCATATTTTTAACAGCTATTTACAAGTTTAAATTCACAGGTGTCAAACATATGCAAATAAAACCACATGTAGGAGAAGGAGCTATTTTAAAAGACAAATGTTATATTGATTTCAAAATAGCTGTCAAAAAACCTTAACAAACAATGAATAATGGAGTTCTAATTTATGTTACTGTCTATGCCAATTACTTCATGTTGGATTCTTTTTCAGTTTGTTTCTAATTTTGAATTTGTGTACAATAGGGTAACTTCCATCATCGGACATAATTGTTTGTACATTTTCACTTATTTTTAAGTAAATATGTCAGTTCTAGAAATGATCTTCAGATATCTGACAATATGTTAGATGAAGAAATCCCCTTTCCAAAAGATGCAATTTTGCAAATTTTGAGAATGCTTACTATAATCTTTAAAAATTGTCGAGATAAGGGTTCTTTCAGTGATTTAAATGTAATTGATAAGTGAATTTTAAGTTCCCTTGCCGCATTCCTTTGTTAGACTATTTGTGAACATAGCAGTTTGAAACTTGTCCTTTTTAAATGAAAATCCCACCTTTTAACATGGTGTATTTTGCAGCACTTTACACATCTTTCATCAAATGACCCTGAAATACTTTTAGTAGTTCTCCACATTGATCTAATGCTTCATTTATAGGCTTTAAGGCATTGCTTATTTCAGGGAATGGCCTAGCTTAGTTCCTCCATAATGCATCTCACATGCAATTGTAGATGCATGAGATTATATTCTATGGTACTATTTCCCGTTCATGGAACATATTTTATTTATGAGTTCAAAATAAAATTTGCCACAATCTAAAATTTACAGCTCATCCATTTGCATTTGTTTTCTTTATCATGAGCAATGAGCAATGCAAGCAGCACAATTGCAATAAGATTCTACAAAACATATAAACAAACTTATAAAATCCTCACTAGCATCTCAAGTCAGTTGATTATTGTAGTTTAGAAGGAGGCAGAGAATTTGACTCAAATGACCAGATCCTAGCATGTATATGGTGGATATTTGAGATAATTGTCAATTACTTATGGCTGAAGGCATTGGACTATGACATTATATTCAACCTTAATTTCAAATGCTACTATCATGAAATTCATAGTACTAGAGTACAAATACATCAGAAGGCATTTAGAGTAATTATATTCTTGAGCTTCAAACATGATTTTTGCACCTTTTCACACAAATATACTAATTGCATGACAAGAATGGTCACTAGTTTCTTATCTACTTTCTCCTCTACCTCAAAATGCATCATGCTCTCCAACAGAAACTCAACGCTTGCGTCACTTGTTTGTAGAGAAACAAAAGATGTGATCACACAAACCTTATAAGTAACCCTACTCGATTTCGTGTTGCTACTATTCCATGAATGCCAAATCCGATTCTTTTCTGAAGATAGAAAAAAATACAAAATCAGAAACTTAAAAATAGAAGAGCTAATTCAGCCAGCGCTAAGATCAATGAATTTTTTTGGCTGTCCAAACACATGATTTGAATAAATTAATAATTTGTTTCAGCTATTTTATTGCAAAATAGGTCTAGCCAGACTATCTTCTTATTGGCTTTGGAAGAGAAAACCAGCAAATCAAATGAAGAGTCGCTAAAATTGAAACAATTCGCATTAGATTTTTAACATTACATTTCATGTAAGAATTTCATCAGAGATTGTGAAGCCTACTCAGAACTTGACAGGCTATAGAACTAAAAGGGAAAACATTTTAAACAATACTGGTGCAGCATATCTTGTACCCATTAACCTTTGAATTTGGTAAAATTCATTCGTAAAATTTTAAATATGTAAGTTGTGCAAAGAAAAACCTCCCGATCAGAATTGCAGAACTAAAAAGTGCATTGCTCCTCTAACAAAAGTGATGTCCCAAACAGCTAAATGGCATTAAGAATGTGATTTCGACTCAACAAAATGACAAAACAACAGATCTGTATTTTGTTATGAAACGCAGTTGTTGGAACAGGCTTCAGGCAGGGGAAAATTGATGCTACCAGCCCCCACAATGAACTGCCTCGAGAATGAACAGCCTTCATAAAGGAAGAAACAAAACACAAGCAAAAAGAAATGTTCTTACAATAAATAATGCATGCACCGTATTGTTGATGTGTGTTTTATGACACACCAAACATCAGAACAAAAATGTTGAAAGACACCCTATCCTCTCTTGAAAAACCACCGCATATACATGCCAAGATTGCGAGAAGATCATATGGCGATTCCAAGGTTTCTTATGTCAAGTCTTGATGTGTGGTAAGCTCAGTGGGCGTTGTGATTTGCTGGTAATACACAAGGGGAATTACGCTAGACTTGTTCAATTCACAATGAAGGTCTCTACAATGAAGCTCCTTTATTTAGGTTAGATCAAACAAACTGAAAAGGAGACAAGGGTTCAAAAGTTTTAATCTACTCCCTAAGAATTCAGGAGATGGTATTGACTTGGTGAAACTAGAAACCAAACTTTGTTTCACCACGTAGGAATGGCGCCAACTATGCAAAGCCAGTGCAATCTTCAAGGAAATGTGCTTATGATTTTCATGTCATGAATAACTACCTTCCAATCGAACAATATTTATCCAGACAAAAGTTAAGAATCCACAAAGTAAGCTCAAGCTAACTTTACGCATTGAACGAAAATCATCCATTCAAAGAAAGTATGAGCAAAAGTTCCACCATAAATCAATACTTATCAGATCTTGCATTCATTCTAACAAACTTTCAAAGCAAATTCTATTCTAATTGTAATCTAATTCTAATCTATCTCTAATCTATCTATAATCTATGGTGGAAGAAGTTATGCAACCTTGCACACTACTTGACAATAAAAGTGGTTCAAAGCAAACCATGCATAAGAGCTCTTATTATCGAAAGTAGCATAACGCAACAATTTCATACACTGTCTCCACACTTTACAAATGAAGGGGGAGCTCAATTTATAGGCTCCCCAATTACAATTCAATGGCCAAGATTGATTTAGAATCAACGACCGAGATTACAAAATAAAACCCTAATTAGGGTTTGTCATAGTTAACTCCCCCTCAACCAATGAGAAAATTACATCCAAGGATACTTGTCCTTTTTGCTAGATACAAACCAACAAAAGAATAGAAAGTTGTTGCATGTTGATTTGGAACAATTTGATTGGTTTGAAGATGACGAGGCGCCACCTCAGCATGCTGAATGTCCTCCTTCACCACTGTTCTTTTCCATGTCCTTGCCTTAGAATATTTTCTCAGCCCGTGATTCTGTCTTTGCACTTATTCCTCCCTATATCTGATCTTGGATCTCCTTTTGATTTCTTCCTCTCTCCTGTACTGGAAGTCTGGAAATTTCTCCTTGTACCAGATGTCTAGACTTAAAGTTATTGACTTTCTAGATTGTTCTGAAATTCCTTCAAATGCCTTGAATTTGGAGATGAATGCCTTTGTGCTCAAATGAAACTTTGCTTGAGGATTTGCCTAGGATTCCATCCCTAGTCAAGGATTTTATTCATTTCCTCTTTACTTCTTCTCTTAGCAAACTTGCTTGACTTTATAAAGATTTTTCCACATTCTCTCTCCTACAATCGGACTTGCTTGATTCTTTTCCAATATGCCTCCGACAGACTTGGTGACCCTTTCATCATTCCTTCCAAGTGGACTTGATGAGTTCTTTTTCATAGACACCTTTTTTGATATGGCGGACTTCCTGTCAAATTCTCCATGTCTCTCTCTCTTGGATTTTCCATACTTTCTCTCTACATGTCAATTTTCTCTCTCCTTTGGTGAACATTTTTCATGGCAGACTTTGAGATGAATTTTTCATTCTCCTCCTTGGCATGGCAGATTTCATGAAACTCCTCCATCTTCTCTCTCCTGAAAATGGACTTCCTACTGATTTAGCCCACTCTCTCTCTAAGTCTCTAGAGGTGAATTTTTTTTAGACTTATTTCATTTATTTCCATTCAAGGTGATTTTTTATTATTGTCACTTCTTATATTTCCTCTCCACCTTGCCTTCTCAGGATGGCAGACTTCATACTTGTTGTCATCCATCCACCTCTCTCTAGGCGGTCTTCATAAAATATTCTCCAAGTATTCTTCAAGAGCTGACGGACTTTTAATGTTTCTTGACATGATGCAAGTTGGACTTATGATGGAATTTCATATTCTTTTTTGTTTCAAGTCGGAATTCAAGGATTTTATTCCTCATTGTAAAGAGGCAGACCTCATTACCATTCAAGCTAAGCTGGACTTCCCACTTGCCTTTCTCATAGGCTGGCGGACTTTGAAAGACTTCTTCCACTTTATTTTCCATGTGAGATTCTTGATAGGTGGACTTGATGTTATCCTAGGCATGTTACATGGCGGACTTTGTCATTGTTCACTCCATTCTCCATGGGCTGAGCAGACTTACCATTATGATATGTCATTTATCATTTCCTAGGTGCGCACTTGTCAAGCCTTTGTGCCATCTTTATTCAAGGCGGACTTTATAAAAGCTTTTCCAGATGCCATCCAAGCTGGGTGGACTTGTCACTTGTTTAAGACATTTTCTTCTTTCCATCAAACGGACTTCATCACTTCTCAACCATCCAAGAGCAAACTTGGTAAAGTGTCTTGCCTTGCGAATTCACCATGGTGAGCGGACTTGGCATATCTTTAAGCCATTAAATGGGCAGATTTCACCAGATTAGATGCCATTTATGTCTATCAGACTTTGTAAGTATTTATGCATCATCTTATTGCGGACTTTACTTCATCTCTTTCCAAGTTTGTGCCATGTCACCTTTTCAAGCGGACTTTATCAAATCTCTTTCCATGACATTTGCCATTTGTCTTTTCCTTCAAGCAGACTTTGCTATCTTCCTACCAAGACATGAGGCGGACTTGCCTTCATGTACAGCCATTACTTTTGGCGGACCTGTCAAGGTGTCATTCATGGTCGGACTTTGAGTCAAGCTTGCCATTTGAAGCGGACTTTATCTTATTTCCTGCCATGTCATTCTCCTAAAGCAGACCTAGCACTTCCCATTCCATGACACTTTCTTTAAAGCGGACTTGGCAAGTGTGTGGGGCCCCCTTTCTATGGTGAACTTTACTTCTCTTCATTCCATGTGCTTGAAGCGGACTTCACTCCTTGCTTATGCCAAGTCATTCTTAGAGGTGGCGGACACTCCATTACATCTTCCAAGTGGACTTTACCTTCAGTTAAGTATGACATAGGGCGGACTTTCCAAAGCTTTTTCCAAGGCTGAGGTCGGACTTTCCATCAGATTTTCCAATTGCTTTCTCAAGGCTAGCGGACTTTCTAGATGAATTTCCACATGCCCATTATTCCAGCCATTCATAGCGCGAACTTCTCATTATCTATGCCATCTTTCTACTCAAGCTTGGTAGACTTGGTAAGTATTGAAGCCATGAACTGTGTTGGGTGGACTTCCTGTCAAGTCAACCATTGATCATTGGCAGACTTTTCATACTTAATAGAATTTTATGTTGGTCATTTGCTCCTTACTCCATACTTAGCAGATTTCACCATGAAATTTTATGTTGGTTGCCTTTCCACATGCTTTTATGCACCCCTAACACCATGATTTCCAAACACTCTTCGTCAATTTTCTAGATTTTCATGAATTTTCTATGAATTTTTTTCTTGATTTTCACCAAAAAGTATTATTTTTTCTCAGATTTTCAAAATTTTCAACTTGAAACTGAGAACACGCTTTCTGGAAACGGCGGGCCTCGGGCACTTCCAAAAATAGAAACTTTCTAAAAATAGAAATTTTTTCCCCTAAAAAATAGGGATCTCAGAATTGCTCAAAAGTGCCAAAAAAGTAGGTCCTAAAAAAAATAGGGGGCCGAAGTGAAAACCCTAAAAAGTAGGAAGTGTCAGAATTGGAGGAAAGCACAGCGATCTTTGTCCTCCAGACCTTCTGACTCTGTCCATGGTGTTCAGATACTAATTCTGACTCAAAATCACAACTTGGCTCCGGTGACCTTTAGAAACTCAAAACTCCTCATTTGCAAAAAGATTGGTGATAAGCAGTTGCGACGCCAAGGAAAAAAGCAAAAACAAGAGGGTCCCCATTTGCAATGGCCAATGGTGTGAAAAGGTCACAACACGTATACAACTGCATCAATTAATTTCATCTCCCTTAAAGACAATAAGAAAAACATTTATCTTACCTGCACATTAGTAATTGGTTGGTGGAGCCAAAAGCAATATGGCGATTGATTATTTGTGATGTACCTTCCCAAATCTCTTATGTGATCATGCATTCTTATATAATCGTAATCATCACACTCAACCAAACATTTATTCAGAAGCTTTTTCCAGGTGTATAGACCATTCCACCCTAATCCATTCCATATTTCAATTGGTAAAGTGTACTTTTCTCCAATGAAGAAATATGCAATATCAAGAAACATTTTGTTTTCTTCATAATCAAGAGCATCATAACTTATTCTGAGTATCTGCTAGATACCTTTAGGCAATATTGTTCTGATCTTACCAACATAGACTCCCAATATTCCTTATTAGACGTGCTACATAATAGTGCTCCAACTACCTTGAGAGCTAGAGGTAATCCATGACAAGCCCCTAAGAACTTTTCAACAAGCTCAACAAGCTCCTCAAATCCATTTCGGGGAGAAGCTTGTTTAAACACATGCCAGCTAAAAAGTTGTCTCGCATGGAATAGATCAAGTGCTTTCATTTTATATATAGAATTAATGCCCCAAGATTTAAGGACATCATGTTCCCTTGTGGTAACAATGATGAGACTATCGCTTTCAAGTCTATTTTTTGAAGGCATCAGAGCTTCCAATTGATCCACATGATCAACATTATCGAGAACAATCAACACCCTAACAGATCTCAAATGCCTTGAAAGAATTCCCTTACCTTCCTCTTTATCTAAATATCTTACATCTTGGACGCCAAAATCTTTGAGGATTTTTTTCTACATTTCACACAACAGCCGTTGTTCGAGGCATCTCGAACATTGTACACAAAACTAGACCATTTAAACAAAGAAGATTTTTTATTATACAACTCCTTTGCAAGGGTGGTCTTGCCAGACCCACCCATGCCCCAAATGCCAATAATTTGTATACCCTAACCACCCTCAACAGTTTGCATTGTCTTCATCTCAAAGTCTCTCACTATTTCTTCCATACCTATGGGATGCTCTGCAACCTCTAATGACACATTTTTTGTTTTCTTCAATACAGTATTCACAATATCCATCGGCTTACTATCCTCATCACTAAACAAATAAAAGAAATTGAAAAATCAAAATATTTACAGGTTATTATGCCATACCAAAGTTAAAAATACATATACTTCTGAAAAAGAATGCATATTTGTTAAAATAGGGAGACCGAATGTGTGGCACTTACTCTTCATTTTTTATGACTTCACCAGTGTAAAATGAGACGTCGTGGAGTGCCTTCTTCCATTCCTCAAGTTTTTCCACATATCTACCTTTTTGCTCATACTGCTTAAAGGCCTCAACATACTTTCCTTTCCCTTGATCTATATATCTGAGATCACTAGGCTCTACATTGTAGAAAATAGGAATAATTGGGGTGCCAATTTCAAGCATAAATGATAGCTCCGCCAAACACCACGGTGATTCTGCATACCTCTCGGAGAAAATAGCTATATGTACCAAAGCACTACTCATTGCTGCTTTTAAAGTTTGGGGAAACAAATTACCATATTCTAACTCTGGTTTGTCCAAAAAAACTGAGAGTTGCCTTCCAGTGAGCATGCCATAGAGAACACTTTTAGAAATAATTAAGATTGTCTAGAAAATAATAGAATATTTCTAGAGTCTTCCTGGAGTTGAATTTTAGAAATAAAATATTCTAAGAGTTGTTGTAAAAAGAAGTTTCCAGATTTTAGAGTTTTCTAGAAGGCAAGAAGCTTCTAGGCTTCAAAGGTTTAATAGCTATATATATGTGATTGAGGACAGTTGTTGAACACGACATTTTTGGATTGAATTATATTTTTTTCTCAACTCTGTTTTGCCCTATTTTGCCCTATTTATATTTATTTATTACTGTTGTTATGTTTTTATTATTTTTGGGACTGTTTTTACATGGTATCAGAGCCAAGTTCAGCTAGAGATTCATCTACAGGTTTAGCTAGAGATTCAGCTAGAGATTCAGTTAGAAATATTTTGCTAGAGTAATTTGTTTGCAGGGCAGGTATATTGTTGGAAGTGGTTTGTTTGCAGGGCTGATATATTGTTGGAGAAATATTTGGTTGTAGGGTTGTTATATTGCTGGAGTAATATTTGTTTGAAGGCTGATTTTTTGCTAACTAACATGGGCACTTCGAATGAAGTTTTGCCTATCTTTGATGGAAGTGCTTTTGCAGATTGGAAGATTGCAGTCAAGAATGCTCTAAGAGAGAAGGCTTTATGGAGAATAGTGAATAAGGAAATTGGAGAACCCCAAACTGACAGAGAAAAGGAGTTGTGGAAATGCAAATTAGAGCAAACAAGAGGTATTATTGGTAAGGCTTTAAGCCCCAATTTGAATAGAAGATTTGTTGATGTTGATAATCCAATAGAGCTATGGGAGAATTTAGAAAAAGATTATAAAGATGCAGATATTGCCAACATGTTTAGTATAGAAGAAAAATTGGTGAACTTAGATCCATTTGATTTTGAAAAAATGACTGATTACTTCAATGAAGTTACATTTTTAAATGCTCAGTTGAAAAAAATAGGTGCTAAATATGCAAAAAAAGATTTTTAGTTGATTGCAATGGTTGAAAGTAAGCTTCCCCAACCATACAAGGTATTTAAGGAATCAAGGAAAAGGGTTCTTCAACTAAATCCCAATACCCCCCAGTAGACTTTTAATCAATTTTGTAAGTCAATTTTAGATGAAGAAGTTCAGCTTATTAAAGAAGGATATATTAAGAAGAATCATGCATATGTAGCTAAAAGTAAATTTTCTAGAAATTTTGATGAAACAAAGAATTGGAAAAATAAGTCTAGAAATGTTGATGGCTCTAACCACTTTTCTAGAAATGATGGCGCAGAAAAGCAAGTTGGAAGAAAACCCATTATTTGCAGGTATTGTGGAGGTGAGAATCACAGAGAAATTTTGTTTGAAGAAGAGGGACAATGAAAGGCAGCAATATAAGCCTAAGCAAGAAAGGTTTAATGATAGCAAGATGGATAAAAATAGTTTTCTGGCTGTGTCCGTTCAAAAGCAAGAAAAAGGTAAATCCACTGTTAAAGGGGGTTATTTTGCTTTAGATTTTAATAAAGAATGGATTCTAGATTCAGGAGCATCTTATCACATGACTAGAGATAGATCTTTATTTGTTGATTTTAATGAAGAAACTAATTCAGATCAAGAAATAACTATTGGCAATAAAATGAAGCTTCCAGTTTTAGGAATAGGAACTGTTAATGTGAAAAATGGGAGTTTGAAAAATGTTTTATTGGTTGAAGGGTTAGGGGTAAATCTAATTTTAGTATATAAAATTGTAGAAGCTGGATATGAGTTTGTTGTCACTGTTGATCAAGTTATTGTTAGAGATAGAAAAGATCCAAGCAATATAATGGCTATTGGTAGAGTTGATCATGAAGAGAGTCTATTTAAATTTGTGGGGTTTATTGATGATAAATACACACTCTCTCATGTTTTTATTGCTCAGACTGATTATATATCAAAACTTTGGCATGCTAGACTTGGACATATAAATTATAAAAAATTGGAAGACATGATTAGAATGGATATGGTTAGAGGATTAACAAAAAATTTAGCTTCTGAAGGTGTTTGTGAAGGATGTGTGTTAGGGAAACATCATCGAGATCCTTTTTCAAGTAAAGCATGAAGAGCTAATTATCCATTGCAACTCATTCATAGTGATTTATGTTAACCAGGCTATACTTCACTTTCAGGTGCCAGGTACCTTCTCACTTTTATTGATGATTATAGCAGGAGAGTATGGGTTTATTTTCTTGAAAGGAAAAATGAAGTATTTGAAGTTTTTCAAAAGTTTAAGGCATTAGTTGAAAATCAAAGTGGAAAAAGAATTAAATGCTTAAGGATGGATAATGGGGGTGAATATTGTAATCATGCATTTGAATCATTTTGTGAAAGTTGTGGTATTAAAGTGCAAAGAACAACTCCATATACCCCTCAACAAAATGGAGTGGTTGAACAGATGAATAAAACTCTTCTAGAAATGGCTCATTGTATGTTGCATTTTAAAAGTTTGGATAATAAATTTTGGGGTTTGTTTGTCTCTTGTGCGGCACATATTATGAATAGAATTCCTACTAAAGCCCTCAAATATGTTACTCCTAAAGAAGCATGGAGTGGAAGAAAGCCTCATGTTGGGTATTTTAAAGTGTTTGGTTGTATTGCTTGGGCACACATTCCTGATGAAAAGAGAAAAAAATTAGAACCAAAGAGTCATAAGTGTTTGTTTATGGGTTATAGTGAAGAATCAAAGGCTTACAGGTTATATGATTTGGCAACAAAAAAGATTTTTGTTAGTAGAGATGTAAAGTTTGATGAAGAATCACAACTTATACCCACTTCTCATTCTACAACAGATATTTTACAAGGAAATATTGATGAGGATGACTTATGCAGTTCTACAAATGATGACAATACCATTGAAAATGAAATAACTAATGTTTTTGACCAGCCATTTTCTGCAGGTACTGATGAAGAAGAAGAAGAAGATTTTCTAGCTAGACAAAAGAAAAGGAGCATTGAAGATATATATGGGCAAGGATCAAAACTTCAAGGAAGTAGTGGTAGTGCTTTTATGGCCAAAATATTACAGATTAATGATCCAATTTCATATGAGCAAGATAGAGGGAAGAAAGAATGGAAACAAGCGATGAAAGAAGGTGTTGATGACCAAAAATCTATTGAAGGCTATAATATTATACAAAGTGGCAAAAATCAAGCAACTACATCATTGCCTTCTTGTGGAGTAGAATATAGAGCGGCAAAAGAAACAGAAACAGGAAAGGAAGCAATTTGGATTCGAAAAGTGAACATTAAGGGGGGATAGTGTTATAATGTTCCCCTCTCTTTTGTATTTTCTTTGTATTCTTCTAGCCAATCTTAAGGGGGGATGTTAGAAATAATTAAGATTGTCTAGGAAATAAAAGAATATTTCAAGAGTCTTCCTGGAGTTGAATTTTAGAAATAAAATATTCTAAGAGCTATTGTAAAAAGAAGTTTACAGATTTTTGAGTTTTCTAGAAAGCAAGAAGCTTCTAGGCTTCAAAGGTTTAATAGCTATATATATGTGATTGAGGACAGTTGTTGAACATGACATTTTTGGATTGAATTTATATTTTTTTCTCAACTCTGTTTTGCCCTGTTTTGCCATGTTCATATTTATTTATTACTGTTGTTATGTTTTATTATTTTTGGGACTGTTTTTACAAACACTAGCTACTGTGTATTTGACGTCTTCTCCATGATGATTGATGAAAACATCGTAGGAAGGTTTTTTCATGAGTTCTGAGGGATGAGCAGCTGCAGATGGTGTGCTTTCATCAAAAAAATCAATAATGTTAGCCTTTCTTTTAGTCCTAGAGGTAGAAGTAGACGCAATGGAATCGGGTCGCAGTGAAAGGGGATGAAGAAAGTAAGGCAATGGAAGAAAGCTTAGTGTTGGGAAGGTGAAGGGCTAAGTTAATGTTAAAATGGAGTATGTAGGTTACGAAGATAAGAAATGAGCAAAAGCAAGAAGAAGGTGAAGCGCTTTGTCTGGGAAAGAGAAGAGGGAAATGGTGATGAAGACTGGAAAGGCAAAGATTAAGTGGCTGCTCTCTATACGAAACCGCGTGAAAGAATCATGTGAGAGGTGGGGTCACCTTCACGTGGAAGATAGCAGAACCATGTGAAAGTTATCATAGTACTACAGAATACATTTTTCTTAAATGAAAAAGAAAAACACAAAAAACAAAAAAGATTGGGAAAGATATTGCTATCTTTTCATTGTGTATTATACTAATCGTATTTTTGTTTTTAATTTTTTTTGTTTTAGACGTTTAGTGTAGGAATATCAATTGTTATGATATTGCTATCAAGATTCAACTGTGTAGTTTTTGAGTCAAACTCATTGACCCATGTTTAAGTGCACTTGAGCTGGAGCAGTACTGGGATGGGTGACCTCCCGGGATGGTCCAGTGCTCCACCTCTGTGAGCATCACCTAGATGCAATGAGTGCTAAGTGGTCCATTCATTATCATGAGAGATGGGTTCTTGTGAACCACTACTCATGAAACATGGGTCAATGAGTTTGACTCGAAAACTACATGGTTGAATCCTGATAGCAATATCATAATTTGACACGCTGTGGAAAATACCTCCTACTTATCAATATCAATTGTTAGCAAGTAAAATTCAATTGCATTTATATATAATTAAAAAATATTTTTAAAAAATAAAAGAAACAATTTTTAAATAAAGTTTATTTTTAGTTTTATTATTTTTTGGATTATTTGATAATATTAATAAATAAATAATAGAAAATAGAAGAATATGAAAAGTGGTTTCATAACAGAAGTTTTAGGATCTATAGTTATCTATTAAGAGGTTTCACAAGATTAAAAAATTATTTTGTGATAAGTTTTAATCTTATCTTTAGAAATTGGAGCCCTCTATTATTTAAGCTCTTCAATAAATATATAGGGGAAAGGACCCAGTTACCGCTCCCCATTGAATTACCGCCACCTCCATGCTCACTTAACCCCCCAAAAAAAAATTCACCTTGATTTAAAAAATTTATTTTATTGAATAAATAATTACAAAAACACCAATAGCTGCTCATTAAGTGCTAAAGTGAATGATTTGAGTGCATTTTAAGTGCTAAAACAGTTCTAATTGAGTGAAATTATAGCAGGCGGATACTGGGACACTAGGTGGTAGCAAACGGATGACACCTCTAAAAGGTGACTTTTTGACCTTCACGCGCATATCCAATGCTCCTGCATTCGATCAAATTGCCTAGAAGCCAAAACCTTAGTTATAAGCACTTAACTCGTGAGAGAAAAAACCCATAAATTTTTTTTTTTGATTCGACATACGGTTTGAATTCAAAATAAAAGGTAAAGAAAAAGACAATGTTATCTCTTTTCACTTTATAGTTTTCAATTGATTTTGAAATATGCTTATTAAAAAATGACAAATAAATAAAGTTAGATTGAATCAAATGACACATCAAATCTAGAGTACAAAAATTACATTCCATACATTTAGGCTTAAGTTATAAAAAAAAATCATCTAAATTAAAAAGGAAATTTCCAAGATATTATTTCCACTATATGGTTGATTATGACCCGTACAATAATTTATAAAATAATAAACATAGGACACATGGTATCAAAAATAACCATAGTCTTATATTTATTAGCATTTTCAATAGAATATATCACTTTCCTAAGAAATTTTTAAGACCAAAGCCAACACATACTATTATGGTGGCATATGTTTGTAACTGTAAATGTAGGATTCGGTCGGGTATCCGTCCCCCTATAAACTACAATGCACATGGTAAACTTTTTTCACGTAACCAATGGCGTTGGCGCGACACACCCTCTGGTACCACGGGTTTGGGGGGAGACTAGACCTCATGACCTCTTGTCTGCAATAGGATGCTCTAGCCAATCGAGCTAGGCCCCCCGCCCTTAATAACTTATAAGTTCAACCTTTTGTTAACAAGCTATTTTTTGTATTGAAATAATGTAGAAAATTTACAAGGAAAGATAACACTCAACTGACTGTGAAGGAAGCCAATAAAAGTAACATAGTAGACTACCAAAACAAAACAGCAAATCCCCAAACATTCAAACTTCCAGCCCATTGTTTACAACCAACCAAAGTATACAGCCAACCAACAACATTACTCTCTTGAGTGTTTTGTATAAACTTTTAGTCTTTATGTAAGGAGTTGACCATTTGATAACCTATCTTTCCTTGTTTATTGTGGCATCTCCTAATTTTTTATGCATTGGATAAAACATTGTTATAGATTTAACCTTTTATTTTGCCCTTGTTGCTTCTCTTTGTGGTTTTCATTTATTTATATATTAAATCTCTCTTTTCATTTTCCTAAGTTCTCAAGAGTGTGTCACATGTTTATTCATCAACCATTTTCCTTCGTGGATTTTTCTGTTGGCCAACTCTTTGATTATTTTACTTGATGAAATTTTGTTCATCTTTGAACATGTAAGAAGTTTGTAAGGTTCTAAAGAGACCTTTGCTTTTGAAATTATAAAAGAAAGTATCAAGTATTAATCATTTTCAACATTGTTTTCTCTCATCTATATTTTTCTTATGGATACACACAATGGCACCATGTTTCAAGCTTTCAAAGATTTATTATTATTATTTTGATCTTTTCTTAAATTCTAAGATAATTTCATATTTCCTTTCATCTGAAGGATTATTTTCATGGTGTTGTTTTGTATTATCTAGTGTTGTTGCTTGTGACTATTTCTATGCAATAACAAGATTGTGTTAACTAATACAATCTCATTGATATGCTTCCCTTGAGATTTCAATAATTCATTAATCTCTCTTATTTAGTTGGTTAAAAATTATTTTTGATGAGGAGATCAATCCTTGTACCATAACCTCATTAATTGTAACCATGTGATTATCGTCCTTAGCATCTATTTATTCCTCTTGAATTGTTGCTTGCAAGTTAATAAGATTATTTCAAATCTCATCTTGAGAGTCGATATATAATCTAATATTTTATGTAGATATAACCACTACTTTTAAATTTTAAATGTGATAAATAGATTGGGAATAAAATGTGTATGGTTGCTAGAGAATTTTTAATTGTTCCAAAGTAAATTTATTTGTGAGATCTAGATTATTGACTAAATGATCATTGTTTTTTAGATTTAGGGACTAGAACTGGGATTAATGAAAAGAATAAATTTTAAGATTTAAATTTTGTAACAAACCCTTTGTTGAAGATGGTTGGTTTTTTAATGGTCATCATTGATTAAGGAATTTTATCTTTAATTAATATGATACCTAAAAGGAGGGTCATTATTGAAAACCCTATAGGATTTTGAATACACTATCTTCTTAATAGAATTTTCAAATTCTTGATACTCTAATAAATTATATTTATTTTTCAAAAGTTTTGAAAGACATAAGGATCTCATATGCAAATAAGAAGTAAAAAAAAATCTATTTATATGTATTATGGCATAATATATTGATCATGTAGTTACAAATCATTTAATGCATTTGTTAGCAAGAAATCTAGGGAAACATAGACCAAAGTTTTGAGCCCCAAGTATTTTCTAAGTGTTGTAGTTTATACCCTGGACTCAGTAATATAAAGGTGAACACCAATGCAATCAAATATATACTTGACTATTTATGCATCCATCTAATAACAAATAACATTAAATATAGATAGAACTATGGTATCCATTATATTAATCAAATCAAAATTGGTACATTATAATATCTTCTCCTATACTTGTGTATAGTTCTTATCTAGTCTCTATACATCTAAATTGTCATACCTTTATACATAAACTTCTCCATATACATCTTTCACTACTATATTTCTTTATCTATCTCTCTTTTCTCTATTCTGATCTATCCTCTTCTATTCTACCTTATTACATTATATCATTCATATCTTATTTTATACATACACATATGGGATGGGACATGACCAATCTTTCCTACCCCTAGTTTAGATTATATCTTTACAATATTATGCTCAAGTGTTTTGTGCCAAAATATAGTATGTTTTCCTAGTTGTTGTCTTTACTATAATGTTTTCTAACTAACATTATCCCCCCTTGACTTATCCTCAAGTCAATGCTACTCTATTTGAATTATGTCTTTGTAGATGTCCTTGAGACTGGAAAATGTGGTGTCCCATTAGGTTTTGGCCAAGTGTAGTTGTTGTGTTTGTACTTGGAGATGTGTTGTAGGAGTTTCTCTACCTCCAGCAATGTCTGAGAAATTTGTATCATTTGTGCAAGTAGTTGTGCCTCTTGAAGGATTATAGTAATGTGTCCTAGCCTTAACCTAACTACCTCTCAAAGCTAATGGAATCTATTTTAGATATTATCTCTTTGATTTTTATAGTTGTTAAAACTATGAATTTAGGGATTCTATTTGTACCCTTGATTGACCATCTTTATCTTGTAATTAGTTGTATGTTGTTACTCATTGAAGAATTTGGACTTCCAAATGATCCATTTGATCCTTTGTTGTTGTTGTTAGTGTTGAGCATTATAAAATAAAACTAATAGAGGGAAATCAAATCCCATTTTGTGTTCTTCAAGGTTTGGATTTGTGACTCCAAAGCAAAGTGTGCTATGGCACAAATTTTCCTCTCCTCACCCATCCTGATCTTTTACAACTCTACTTGGATTGTTTGTCACATTGTTTTCTTCTATAGTCAGTTTTCCTTAAGCACCCCCTCCACAAAATTTCTCAATTATGCTACCAATGGTTGTGATGATTTCCCTAAGTGTGAGGTAATTTGTCTTGTGTCTTCTTCAATAGCTCCTCTAATTGGTCAAAGCTCTCCACATGATGTTGCATAATTTCTTCTCTTATTGTTTGGTGGAGGATGTCTCCCAACTAAAGCTTATGTAATGTTGATATTCCTCCCAAGTCTACTTGTGAACCTACTAGTAATAGTTGTAGGAGTTGCGAAGAAGCCACCATCTCAATATACTTCTTCTTTTCCAAGAATTCCTTGATGGACTACATTGAAGATGTTGTGAAAGGGGATGGTGTCTCATAGTGTGGAGGAGGAGAAGAGTGTTCCTGATCTAATTATGTTTCCTTAAGCTTTGCTTGCTCCTCTTATAGCTTATGATAGGCTTTGCTTCTAGCATCTTTTATCCCCTTTTGTATTGTTTGTGTTTATATCAAAACTCCTTATTCTGAATCTATGCAATCATTTTTTTTTGTGGGGGACTTATTTTGGTAGCCACCTCTCCAATGGATAAGTCTTTTAACTTTTCTTCTTCTTTTGTTTCTTTCTCTCTTCTTTTCTTCAATGTGGTGGTCAAGGGGTGTGGGAATTTGTCCATGAGGTCTTCTAATGATAGATTGAATTCTACCATGTACTTGATTATCGCCTTCTCCATGATTAATTGATTGGGTACTACCATGTGGGGATATTTCTGGAGTGTCAGGTCCATCACTTCTTTCTAGAATAGTCCATTAAATATCTAGTCCTCATCTACTAGCAAAGAGACTTCCAAAATGTGTGTGGTCTTTGAAATGGGTGTATCTTTTGGAATTGACGTATCCTTTGGAATCGGCTACTCCTCTTCTTCATCTACCACTTGGGGACAAACCCTCCTATTGATATTTTTCCTTTCTCATCTTGTGTTTCTTCTTCACACTCATTTGTAGGAGGGATTTTATAGCTTCTTCTTTTGTTGGTTAAACTTTGGGAGGGGTGGATAGGATCTTCCTCTTCCTCAACCTGCTAGGTTCACTTCAGGAAGGGCCTACTTATGGAGTGCACAAGTGGAATCTTCTAGACCTTCAAAGAGTGGACATGCTCTGCTCCTCTATCTTTAGCTTTGGAAAACCCATTTTTCATGTAGCTTCTCTTTATTTTTGTTGAACTATTCCTCGACCTTCTTCTTTGTCAAGTTATCCATGTATCTTGGATAAGTGGTAAATTATCTACTTATGAATCTTTAGGAAGGTTGAGGAGTGTAGAAGCATAGTTGTGGATCTCTATGTGAGATACCTCATATGGAAGTTAGGGTATCCATGAGGTCCTAAGATCAATGTCTTCAAGAAACGTGTAATCTTTGTCCACTAGGAAGACAATATCTATGATATACTGGTGAACCACCTCATATGAGATGTCTTCCTTATCTTGGAGATTTTATCGAAGGGATCTAGAGAATCCCGAATAGGTTGTGATGAATGAAGTGGACTATTGGAAGTTTGATAGGGTGAAATCACTTGTTAGAAAATGAGAGCAAACAAAAGAGTGCAAATAACAACTAAAAACACCCTACACTTCAAGATTGGGAAAATGAACTTAACAAGACAAAATGGAACTTTTTACCTTGTAGAGTTGTCCTTTGGTTGGCTCTTTGATTTTTGATGAAATGTATGCTCCTTGATGGCAAGTGGATGCAAGATGTGATGCACAATAGTTGGACAAAGATGGATGCAAGAAGGGCTAAGTATGGATTGAGAAACAAAATTGCAAGATTTTGGCTAGCAAAATGATATCCCCTAAAAATGAGAGAAAAGAGGGGGTATTTATAGAAATTTTGAGAATTCCCAAGAGAAATGGACGGTTGAGATTGATCCCAACATGGCCAAGATGTAGGGCTATGGTGAGTTGAGAACTCACAAGCCCTCACATCTTGACATGTGGCAAGTGAAGAGGCTTGAAAAAGATGATGTGGAGATGAGTTGGAAGGCAAGTACATGACATGGATGTACTTCAAAGTACCATAGAGATTTGATCAAGATATTCTCATAAAGGATGTCCTTGTCCCCATGTGGGTGAGAGGACATGTGAGGAATTAAAAATTCCTCAAATATGCTCATGGGAAGAAGGGAAAGAATAGAGAATTCTTGAGAGGACATGTGAGAAGAAGTCAAGGAATTAAAAATTCCTTTGAGTGCATTGGGGGATTAAAACTGAATTAAAAATTCACATGGGGAAGTGGAGTGACTTGTTCAAAAGAAGAAAGCCTTTAATAAGGTTGACCATAGGACACATGCCATAAAGGACATGGGGAAGAGAAAAGGTATTTAATATTCCTTGGGGGATGAGACAGGAATTAAAAATTCCTCAAAAAGGACCTTGGGAAGACAAAAGGAATTAAAAATTCCTTGGGGGATGGGAAGAGTTGACTAAAAGGGGGTGATTAGACAAGTTGATGAGGGATTAGAAGAAGGTTAGGGGGCTAAGAGTGATTAGAGGCCAACTTGCAAAAGTTGGAGGATGTGACACATCCTAATCAAGGATTAGGCATGTGCATATCCTAATGATGAGATTAGAAGAAAGATTAGGATTAGATTAAAAAAGTGGAGGATGTGACATATAAGGAATTAAATAAATGTTATATTTATTTAATTTATTTGATGAAAGTGAGGATTTAAAGAGTTAAGGTATTTATTAATTAAATACCTTAGGGATTTAGAAGAATTAAGGATATTAATTAAATAATAGCAATATTACTTAATTAATGCAAATAAAGGGGATGTTTAGATGAAAGGGGATAAATTTGGATAAATTAAGTGTCCAAATTTAGGTGTCTACAGGAAGTATTTGACATGATCTAGTATTTTGACTGACACTGGCTAGGTTGGATCCCATATTTTCCCCGCATACCCCAATAGTTGTTTCATGAAATAAAAAGTTAGACATAACAAGAGAGTCTCAAACCTGAACTAATAGTGGGATTGCTTTGTGCATTCTATGTTTTCCTTGAGTTAATATGGAAAAACCTCACATAGGTCTATTTCCTTTCCTTTTGTGACCATTTGATTTATTGTGTGAATTACGATTGCGATGGTTGAATCCTCTTGATTTGTGTAGTAAAACTTATAAGAAATGCCCATGGTGGCATACTTGACCATTGGGTTTGTGATCTTAAGGACTTTTAGGCATCATCCATCATATGTTTCTCTGGTTGCATTTTTATGGCCTTCTTCAACGAAACTTCTCCTTGAGCCCATAGGCCTTTGATGGCTTGGATGGCTTCCTTAGTAATTTGGTATGACCAATCCAAATATAGGTAATCATTATAGAATCTACTTGATATTATGTGAACCCATTCTTCTTATCTAGTGAAATCTAAAAATTATCACCATACATCCAACCTCTTCGCGGCTATAATGTTGATATTGTGGTAAGTATTGATATGTTCCTTGTTGCAGGAGACTAATCCGTAGGGTTTCAAACTTTGTACGATCGATCTCCACAAGAGGCACATGAATGTATTTTTGAATGTCCTAAAAGTAGATAATATCCATGGGTACCCTAGAGAATTCCCCTATTGGGTCAATCTCCATTGCTTTGTATGGTAAAAATTTGTATTTGGGCCTTGGTTTTTGAGAAATATCTATGAAAGTGGGTGTGGCCATTATTAGGACTAAATTTGTGTAGTGAATTAGGAGATAGCTTATGTGGAGTACAAGAGTGCAAAAACTTAGCAGAGTAGATTGTGTAGTGGGTGAATTGAGTCGATGAGGGGTTATTTATAAATTTTGTGTGAGATGAGTGTAATAAATTGTGTAGTCATTTCTCACATTTTTTTCCTCGTTAAAAAAGTGTTTTCACTTTTGTGGTGGATGGGAGGATTATGGTACATGTGTGAGTTATTTTTATTTAAGTCATATTAATGTGATTGGTTAATACTTTTGTTTGATCTCATGTTTGATATGTTTAGGGTCGGGTCAAGGAAATTGATGTTCAAACTCAGACCTCCCCATTTATTGCAAATATTTAAGTGTTGGGTTTATTCATCTATGTTGTCTTGATTTAAAGAGCCCATGTGTGTTTCTTAGGTGTCCTTTATTTCTTTCGAAGGTTATCGATTTATGGACTTTTAGAGTTTTTGTGTTTTTCCTTGTGAAGAAGCCTCAAACCAATTGTACTAGTATTTGTATGGTGTTTTAATGTATTTTCACTAGGATTCTTGGATTTGTGGTATTTAGTGGAGGTTTAATATGTTGATTGTGTATCCCAAATTCTCCATGGAATTTGTCTACTTTTTGGGATGTTAATATTGGTGTGAATAAGTCTTGTACCTAGTTAATTCTTTTATTAGGGACTTAGCGAACTTAATTGACATGTTAAGTTTACTTAGCATATAAGCATTCTTGTAGAAGTCTTGGTTGTTTTATCTAGACAAGTCATAGTTGTCTTATCTAGACTTCAAATCATCTTAGGTACTTATGAGTTATTTGTCTCATGTGATAGGATTAAACACTTGTCATGATCTTGTCTAATCCTATCTCTCATCCCTGCCTTTATAAGCAAGGCATCTCTAGCATATATTGCATTGCATTGTATTGCATAGCATATTGATCATATTGTATCATATCGCAATTCTTGTTTGGTGGAATAACAACTTCCATTGTTGCTTCACTCTATCTCTTGTGGAGGTTATTTGGTGTTGCAGATTAAAGATCTTGGTTTCTCACTTCAACATGGTATCAGAGCTTTGAATCTTGCAAGACCCTTCCAATTTTTTCATTAGAGAGTTTCTACCATCAAGTTATCTATTGTGATTTGAGTTTCTTTTATGTTCTTGCAAATTTCTCGTATGCTCTTCTCTTGCATTTCAATATGATCTTGAGAATTATAAAGGGTTTGCAAATATTTTTTAATCCTATATTGCATGTATGCATTTTGGTGAGATCTAGTGATTGCAACATTTTTTGCTATAGTGGTAGTATTTTAGGCTGGCTCATTGCATCTAGGAGGCTCGAGAAAGGCAAATATGAATTTTGTTTCACTCAATTTGGTCACCATTTGTAACTTTGGAAAACAAGGGTTTGAAGCTCATATCTGGTGAACAACTTTATATAGGATATTTTTTGGAAAAAAAAGCCTTACCATTGCATTCGGGTGGCCGTTTGCAATAATTTTGATATATAATTTGCCTATGTTTGATAAAATTTGATTTTGAGGCAAAAAAAATTTAGCAGGGTAGCCGTACGACCCCCCCCCAGTCGCCTAGTTTGTGTAGTCAATGAAGTTTTTTTCAAAAAATATATTTAATTTTTTCCTACGGGCTAATTATTATTATTATTATTATTATATCAAGTTATTTCAATATATTGTTGGGAAAATTATTTTATCTTGAAGCGGAATTATATATTGTTGATCCTTTGATTTCTACGGACTGTACTTGGTTGGCTCCTTGTATAGGGAGTCGTACTCTACTTCTAGACCCACTTGGTACTTTCTTCTAGCATTGTCGACTTTTGGAGCTGACCTCCCATTGCTCAGAGCCCATATTTCCCATGCGACCTAACCAGTAGGGGTCTTAAGGTTCTTGTCGACTATATGGTTGGCCTGACCACAATCACTCAACTCCTCTCTTACCTTCCCACAATATTTGACTGCAACGGTCAAGCCTCCAAACCTATCAACTACACACTTCAAATGGTAACTGCTAGTTGCAGATAATCGATGCATTTGACCATTTTGAGGTAGTCACTAGCAGTTTTGTAACTGTCAAATTTTTTTCTTTGCACAACAACTGGTCACATGGGCGATCAAGGGCTAGCCGCCAAATGCTGAAATTTTTCACCTAATTAGTGTTCATTTTTGCCCCTGATAAGTGTTAAAAGTCCCTTTTCTAGGGATTTTTTTCAATTTTGCATAACTTTTCGCCATGATGTAATATTTTTGAAAACGAGATATCATCAAAAAGCTAGTTCAATGAACTTCATAGTGGTGTAGGTGAATTGTCTAGATTTTGAAATTTTTTGCTAGTCTTTCAGCTTGAAGGTACATGTGCATTTATTGCTTCTAATTGGCATAACTTTTGCATACAAAGTCAAAATTTGGCAAACTTTTTTTTTAATTGCTCAAAAAATTGCAAGGAATCTATTTATAACCTTATTTTTCAGTTTAGGCAAGCTCTTTTTTTTAGAAATTGTAAAAAAATCACCATGTGTTATAAATGGTTGATTTGAGCTTGTCACTTATACAAATTGCAAAGTTTCTTCATTTTAATTTGTTGGGGGGTTGCAAATTGAGTTTTAATACATTTTGGGGATGAAAGGAACAATTTAAGTGCCACATTGTCTTCTTTCTTTTGGTGTTCATGGCAGATCTAAGGCAGATTGAACCACTCACTCCACACAATTACATGGAAGCTAAAAATGACTCAATTGTTACAATCTAAGGGTCTATGGACAGTGTTAGATGCATAACAACCCAAATTCACAAGGGATTATGAAAAAATTGTTCATATATGTAAAATTGATGAAGCAAAAGGGATCATTGGCTTATATGTATTTGATAATTATTTCATATTGCAGAGTGTAAAACACCTAAGAATGTTTGGGACAAACTTGAAGAATTGTATGGTAATACAAATCAGTTCAAAGTCTTACAACTTCAAGTGTATCTTCAATCACTTTCTCAAGATGCATTTCCTTCAATTCAAGATTTTCTTGCATAATTTAAGTTGAATTTGTCATAGTTAAAAGGGTGTGGGCATGAAAAATCTAGTGATAAATGTATCTTCTTTATTCTATCTATGTTGAGATGGCCTTACCAAGTGTTTTCTTCTACTTTCTATTCAACTATGGATGCCTTGGGGAAAGATTATAAAATTCCTACATTTGAGTTATTTTGTGAGCATCTTACTAGGGAGGAGGAAAATTTGATTCAGTTAGATGCTCTAACTAGTTCTAAGAATCATGCTCTAATGGCTCAATCATCCAAGGGTAAAGGAAATAATAAGAAGAATCCCAAGACAGAATCATCTTTAGGTAGTGAGACTCCCTCCAAACCAAAGTCATAGATCAATCAGAAGTCCACTCCATCTCCTTCTTCTTCTACCTGTGGAGATTCTTCTTCTAAGTCCAATAAAAAGAAAGGAGATCCTTGTTCATTTTATGGAAAAATTGGGCATGATGTGGCTCATTGTTTTAAGATATTAGAAGCTTTGGACGAAGCTATAAAGAAACACAAAATTTTATTTCCTAAGTCTTCTTCCATGGGTAAAGGGAGAGCTCTTTCAACATGGCCCATTCATTCATCTTCAGATAGTTGGATTCTAGATTTAGGTGCTTCACATCACATGACCAATTCACGTGATCTTCTTGATTCCATTGTTGATACTTCTACTTCTCATATTGTAGTTGGGAACTCTTCATAGATTTCATTTTTGGGGACAGGCTCTATTTAGATGTTAGATGGGTGCATTGAGTATGTTCTTCTTGTTCCTAATTTTTCAACGAATCTACTTTCCATATATCAGATTTGTCATTTTAGAGATGGGAAGTTAGTTCATTTTACTCCACAAAATGTGACTATTAGATAGTTGTGGGATCCTAGGAAGGTTGTTGCTATAGGGATAGTTGATCATGAGAACCATTTGTATCAGTTTTATGGCTTTGAGTCTTCATCGGGTTCATGTTTTGTTGCTCATATTGATTCAATGAGTAAGCTTTGTCATGAAAGATTTGGGCACTTGAACTACAAGTATCTTCAGCAAATGCAAACACATAACTTAGTGGTTGGTCTTCCTAAGATCTCTTGCATGGATGGTGTTTGTCAAGGTTGTGTTCTTGACAAGCAACATCAAGATCCTTTTCCTAAGGGTCAAGGTACACATGCAACAACACCCCTTGAGTTGGTCCATAGTAATCTTATGTCATTTCCAACTCCTTTTTCAGGGGCTAAGTATGTGCTCACTTTCATTGATGATTTTTCTCGATGCGCATGGGTCTACTTTCTTAAGCTCAAGAGTGAGGTTCTCACCATCTTCAAGAACTTCAAGAAATTTGTGGAGAGGCAGTCAGGTTTTTCTCTTTGATAGATACACATAGATAATGGGGAGGAGTATGTCAATAAGGAATGTCAGGATTTTTTTAGGGAGCATGGTATTCTTCATCAACACATAGTTCCTTATACTCCTCAATAGAATGGTGTGGTAGAGAGAAATAATGAGACTCTCAAGGAGATGGCTAATTGTATGATTTAGTGTAGGTCCATGGCTCCTACATTTTGGGCTAAAGTTTTCAATTGTGCCAACTATATTCAAAATCGTATGCCCCACAAGGCAGTATGGAATATGACTCTTGAGGAGGCTTGGTCTCATCACAAGCCTAATGTATCTTTCTTTAGAGTATTTGATGTGAGGCTTGGGAATTCATTCCAAATCATTGACGTAAATCAGTGGAGAAGAAGAGTCACCGATTCACTTTTGTTAGCTATTGTGAGGATGTGAAGGCATATAGATTGTTTGATCCTGACACACGAGAGCTTAATTTCTAATGTGATGTTTAGTTTTTTGAGTCCTTAACCTAGACATATCCTCCTTCAAATTCTTCATCACAACCAACTCAATATTCTTTAGTTGATGATATTTTTCTACTTGAGGAATATTTTGATGATGTTCTTGATCCACCTTCTCCTAATTCACTCACTAGGCCATGATGGGCTTGTGTTACTCTTGAGGAGGCTATTCCTCTTGTTGGTGATCCCATAGACACTCGTCACACTCATTCTTAGACTTTAGGAATCAATTTTTTGAATCATGCTATTTCAAATGATCCTCAAAAGTTTTGAGATGCTTCTAGTATTCCAGAGTGGGATAGTGCTATGGCTAATGAGTATTCTTCTTTGATGAATAATCATGCTTGGGATCTTGTGCCTCTTCCTAAGGGAAGAAATTTGGTTTGATGCAATTGGGTTTACTGTACCAAGTATGCAATTGATGATTCCATTGATAAGTACAATGCTCATCTTGTTGCAAATGGGTTCTCTCTGGTTGAAGGAATTTACTATTACGAAACCTTCACTCCTATTGCCAAGTGTTCCATAGAAAAATGGACCTCTTGCTTGACATCGAAATAATTTATTATAAATTGGACTTAACAAGCCCTTGATTTAGTGTTGTTAGGTATTTTATGTATCCACACTAGGTCTTGGACCCTTGCAAATTAAATTAAATGCATTTATTGATGTCTTGTGAAGGTGTTGTGAAGTGTTGTAAAAAATTTCTACACTTTTCTAGAATCTTCTTATCATAATTCATTTAAATATCATATTTTTATTCATCATCAAGTCCTATTTTGAAGTGGTGTAAAGTCTTGTAACAAAGATTCACACTTTTCTATGCTTATTTTCCTTATTCACACCTTTCTTATGTCTTTTATGACCCCTTTATACACTTATAGGTCACATTTAAGTGTATTTTTGAATGTAAACACAACAAAAAATATTAAATGCAAATTAAATCCTGACACCCTTTCACAAGCCTAGGGTGGGACCCATTCACCATGGGTGGTGAATGAGTCCCCCTTGGCTCCAAATTCAAAATATTTTAAATTTTCTTTGGATTTTTTATTCAAAATTACCTCATGTCAGCTTGTGATGTTGTATTATTGCATTACTAAAGGCACAAGAGTGTATAAATGAGTGTTTTTCTCCTCATTTTACATCTCCTCTTCACATCTAAAACCATTCTTCATTATTCATCCATCATTCTTCCATCTCAAGTCAAGCAAGTTAGGGTTTCATCATTTCAAGTCATTAAGATATCAATTTTCAAATCCTTCATGTTTTGTTGTAGACAATCAAGATCCATTAACATGGAAGGTAATCAAATCCATTATTGCATGCTTTATTACATTCTTTCATAATTTTGGTTTAATTACCTAAAAGGGGTTTGACCAAGGCAAACCCCCAAGCCTTAACATTCAACATTTCTTCTTCTCTTCTTGTGTGTTTGCATATTTAGGGCTCTTGAAAGCTTGGAAATCATTAAATATCAATTTGCAAAGTCATTCAAGTCATCTCTTCATTATTCAAGTCAAAATATCAATAAAAAGTCACTTTTAGGCCCGAATCTAACAGTTTCAGAAGCAGACACCTGTAGGAAGTAGAAGTGCAGATCTAGCCCCACATAATCAACTCCAGAATTTGTAGATTCCTACAAGTGGACTGATTCACCATCCATTGCGAATTAGTCCCACCTATAGGCCTAAAAAGTGATTTTGTCAAAATTTAGCTCTCGACAGTCAAAAACCTGTTTCCAGGACTTTTATCATAAGTAGAAGTGATTCACCCTATGTGGTGAATTAGTCCTAGTGGTCATTAACAGTGATTTATATAACATTCCAGAAATCTCCAACAACAACAATCTACCTCCGAGTGCACTCTGATCAGTCTCATCAATTTTTTTATCATTTGTTTAAGTTTCTAGTTCACATTTGCAATCAACATTGTGTTTTCCAACACCTTGCATTAGATTAGTCTACATTCATTTATCTACATTTGTAAGCATTCAAACATATTCACAGACACTTCACATCCATTTCCCATCCATTCTTACATTAATCTTGAGTGAAACATTGTGAATTTTGGCCTACCTCTCTCCTTTTAGGTGAAAAACCCTAGAAGAGTTAGAGAGTCTTGTGGTGCCAAAATCTTATATTTCACCAAGATAGATTTTGTTTCCCTTGTCCTTGCTATAGTTGCATTATAGGGATGGTCAGTGTATGAGATGGATGTAAAGAGTGCTTTCTTGTATGGGGATCTTCATGAGGAGATCTATATGGAGCAACCACCAAGTTTTGCACAAGATTCTTCACTTATTTGTAGGCTTTGATGTTCATTGTATGGTCTCAAACAGGCCCTTGGGATTGGTATGAGAAGATGGATAGTTTCTTGCTTGCTTCTGACTACACTCATTGCCATTTTGATCCATAATTTATACTCAGAGAAATGGAGAGGATCTACTCATACTTGTTCTCTACATGGATGATTTGATTCTCATAGGGAGTTCTCCTTCCATGATTCAGAGTACACAACAAGAATTGATGAAGCAATTTGATATGACCGACCTTGGTATTTTGCATTACTTCCTTGGTCTTTAGGTTCATCAGACTTCTGAGGGGATCTTCATTTTCCAGTAGAAGTATGCTCTTGATTTGCTTCAGATATTTGGCATGGCTGATTACAAGCCTCCCCCACTCCATTCCAATCTGGTGTTGTATTGTCTACGAGTTGCACTACTCCTATAGTTGATCCTACCTTGTATCAACAATTGGTAGTCAATTGATGATTGATTTTGGGTTCTCTTTCACTCATCCCACTACTCTTTGGTGTGACAACCAGAGTGCCATCCATATCTCTTGCAACCCAGTGGAGCATCAATGTACTAAGCATATTGAGATCCACAAGCACTTCATCAGGTAGCTCATCTAGGATGGTGTTCTCAGCTTGGATTATTTTCCTACAGATCAATAGGTTGTAGACATCTTCACTAAACCTTTGGAATTTCCTCATTATCTTTAGTTGTGATTGATGCTTGGGGTGAAGGAAGTTGTCCTTGAGGGGTCTTGAGAAGTTCTCCTTCCTTCTTTGATTTTCTTTTCTGATTTTTCTCTCTTTTGGAGAGGAGTTTTCTCCCATGGGGTTTTTCTCCTTTCCTGTGCTTGTGATAGTTTTTTGTTTTGTACATGGGTACCTCATTAGGCTTTGTTTTTGGGACCCATCTTTTGCATTGGTTCATTCCTCCCTAAGTTGCACTTAAGGGGCATGCTGGTGTGAATAAGTCTTGTACCTAGTTAATTCTTTTACTAGGGACTTAGGGGACTTAATTCACATGTTAAGTTTACTTAGGATATAAGCATTCTTCTAGAAGTTGTAGTTGTTTTATCTAGACAAGTCACAATTGTCTTATCTAGAATTCACATCATCCTAGGTATTTATGAGTTGTCTCATGTGATAGGATTAAGACACTTGTCATGATCTTGTCCAATCCTATATCTCATCCTTGCCTTTATAAGCAAGGCATCTCTAGCATATATTGCATTGTATTGTATTACATAGCATATTGATCATATTATATCATATTGCAATTCTTGTTTGGTGGAATAACATCTTCCATTTTTGCTTCTCTCTCTCTTGTGGAGGCTATTTTGTGTTGCATATTAAAGATCTTGGTTGCTCACTTCAATAGTTAATCCATGCTCCTTGTGTATCCATGCCTCTAAAACATCATTGTTGTCAATAATGGAAGTGTCACTTTCTAATTCAATCTCTCCAGAACAATTAGTATCTTCCTCCTCTTCTGTGGAGGGTAACTTTGAGATAGAATAAAGGTTCTCGGGGTCTTCATCTTCTTTGTCTCATGTAATTTCCTCTACATAGTTTATGTCTTCTCTTTCACCTAGAGGAATGTGAACTATGTTGATGTCATCCACTAAAGAGAATTCTTATTTTCTAGAGTCTACTATTCCCTTAGAATTCACAAACCATTTCAGCCCAAGTAATTCTCTAAATGTGTTGAAGGGCTCCTTCATTTCCATGACTTCATTTTATTTTTTTTAATCTCTTTGATGTTTACTTTGATTTTCTTCCATGTGCCTAATGTTTCCATGCCAAATACATTTACTAGACTAATGTTCCTAGTTGTTCTAATAAGTTTAGGTCTTCCTAGCCTCTCCCAAGTAGTTGTTGAAATGATGTTGAGGTCCACACCAAGATCAATCATTACATGTTTAATCTTATTTTCATTCAAGTTAGCAATAATTAGAAGAGGACCATTTTTCCAATCTCGGTCTTCAATAATCTGATGTACTTGTTGTTTCTATTTATTCCAGCACTAACAAATCTTTTTTTGAGCCAATGAGGCTAGAATTTTTAGCATCCTTACCTCTTCCTTTAAGAAACATGCAATTTCATCCTTTTTTGTTGTATAATTTGTTTCCTTTCTTTTTTCACTATTTTTCCATGTTGTTTCTTAATAGGCCAAAAGTGGCCATACTATTATTCTTCTTTCAATTCTAACTCTTTAGTGATTTCTTCAATCTCCCCTTTATTCTTCTTGAAATTTGTTCCTTGCCTCATTATTATAGTAGCTTTATTTTTCTTTGATCCATATTTCTTTGTTTTTCTTATCTTCGTTTTCCTATTTGGTAACTTTTGACTCCTTGCGATACTCTTCTAATCACTCCAGCTCCTTTGTTTTCCTACAATCCATTACTTCTTGAATGTGGGATTTTCTGATAATATTATTGAGCCTTATCACACTTGAATATACCATGTGAATCATCTCTATAAAAAGGACATATTTTTGTCTTCTCTAACCATCATTCTAATGCAGGAGCATCCCTGGTTGTAAAGCAATCTTGTATCAACCAAAAAACATTTATTTTCTTGCATTGCATTCAATAGAAATTTTAGTATTTCATTTCAAATTTCGTGTCACAATCTCATTTCTCAATAGTAGGATATAGCATCTACATGAAGCTATTTACATCATATCTATATTTTAGATCATTTACATTTTTCTACCAAAAGTTATCACTCTCAAAATTTCACTATTATTCATAGTTAGAGCAATTGGTGCCAACTTGGTCCATATTTCTTAGTGTGGACCTATTTTAGAACATTCAAAGCTTAATGGGACATCATACAATAATTTTGGGTCCAATGGGATCTATCTTGAAGATTCATAATTCATTTCATTTCATGAAGGATTATCTTCTTATGTTTTAAAGGTTGACTTTTGTGCTTGATCATTCATCAAGTTTTGTAAACCCTTGTGGCTGATGTGGACCTTTGTTGGAGTTAGAGAATAATATTTAAGAGCATTTTTAATTCATTTTGATGACTCATTTATAGTTAATTTAGTAGTTCTTAGATTCAAGTTCACAAATTAGAATTTCCAATCTTTGGATTGTAATAAGGCCTTTGTCCAGTTGTAATGTTGAATGCCCTTGCGGTAGGCCTATGAGCCCTAGTTATTTTCCCATGAGGCGTATGATGCATGTAAGATTTCCAATTCAATAAGGATTCATATTTATAGAATACTTTCTTGTGTTATTTTTGCTATGTTGACTCTAAGTTGTTCAAACTACTCTTTATGAACCCTCCATCCATGACTGCACCAAGTGGTATCAGAGTGATTTTGTGAGTCCTAAAGACATTCCTTGTGGTCAATAGATTGTCGACCTAAAATAGACTTCATGTATTTTCAATCGATCACCAATTGTGAGGCTGTTGAAACCCTTGTAGCTAGATCACCAAATTAAGGCAATTGCACTAAATTCAAGGGGAGAGATGTCACCAAGGAGAGTGCCTGCTATGGTGAATGTTAATGGAAGAATGGATGAAATTTTAGAGATGATGCACACAATGTGATTCTAATTAGATGTTGAAGAAGATCGAAGGAGAGGCCTAAACCCTAGCCAAACAGATGAAAGTGATGATGAGCCAGATCATGCTATGAATCAAATTGAGGAAACTCTAGAAGAAGAGGAAGAAGAATTAGATCAAATGAAGATGTTGAAAGCCATTTCAAAAATTGGTAAGTGACCTAGAGTTGAAATTCAAAATTACACAAGAAATTTAAACCCTGAAGAATTGATTGATTGGATAAATGAAATGGAAGAATACTTTGAATATGAATAAATTGAAGATCTAGAAAGAGTGAGATTTGAAAAAACAAATGTGAAAGGACATGTTGAATTATGGTGGAAAGAAGTTCAATTGGATCAAAATAGAAGAAGAAAGCGGAAATCATCAAATGTGATAGAATGGTGACAAAGTTGAAGAATCAGTTCATACCAACTAATTATGAACTTGAATTGTTGAAAATATCACAAAACTTGATGCAAAAAGAGAAATCTATGAAAGAGTATACCGAAGACTTCTACAAGATAAGCATCAGAACTAGACATAGTGAAGCAAGCAAAGAAAAGGTGGAAAGATACATCAATGGATTGAGAACAAACATCCAAGAAGCATTGAGCTTGGTGAAGATGACAACAATTGAAGAGGCATATCAATTCACGTTGAAGGTGGAAGGGAAGCTGAACAAGAATTTTGAACAAATATAGAGAAGTGCAAGAGGAAGATTCCAAAGGAGTAGATCACAATCCAAAGAAAGAAGAACCTATGTAGATCATAACAAAGATGGAAAACCCTACCAAAGTGAAGAAAAGGATTGTAATTCATACTATAGAGGAAGAGAAGATAGAAATTACTAACATAGTGATAGAGGAGGTCATAATTCTTACCACAATGATGGATACTAGAGAGATGAAGGAAGATTTGAGAAAAGGAAATTCAGAGGAACTTGTTTCAAATGTGGAGGTGAAGGACATAAAGCATTTGAATTCCATCAAGGAAGTATCGAAAAGAAAATGGAGCATATTGGAAGAGAAGCTTATGTAGATGAAGAACCTAATGAATCTCCTAATTCATTTAGGAAACCTAAGAAAGGTGAATCATTGGTAATGAGGAGATATTTAATGCATGAAGAAGTGACTAAGGAACCACTGTAAAGGAAGATTTCGTTTAGAATCAGATGTAAGTCTAAAGGAAAGGTATGCAAAGTTATCATTGATAGTGGTAGCAGTGATAATATAGTTTCAAAGGAGATGGTAACCAAGTTGACTTTAGAGAGATTGAAACATCCAAACCCCTATAGGATATCATAGTTTCAAGATGAGCATAAGATATTGGTGAATGAGCAATGTTCGCTGAAATTTCATATAGGATCATAAAGGGATGAAGTATTGTGTGATATTATGCCTATGGATGCATGTCATTTATTGTTAGAAAGGCCATGGTAATATGATAAGAAAGCAATTCATGATGGAAGAATGAATACCTATACCGTGACTTCAAATGGAAAAGAATCAAAGTTAATACCTTTGGAGGAAGAAGATAAAAGTGAAACTTGTAGCACTGCAAAACTATGTTTGGTGATTCTCTTCCTGTAATCTTGCTCAAAAACAAACATTAGTGTTGTTAGGTAAATTAAGAAATCCAAAATAAGCATCCCTATGAGATATTCAAACATACTTGATAATGCAAACAAAACAATAAAAGATCAAAAAAACTAATTAAAAGCATATAAAAAGCATGTGCAAAACCTATCCCATAGTGGGAGTGGTGCTCCTTTTATGTGGAAAGAATACCATTTTCCACCCCCTTGATAAGCTTCCAATATGATGAACAAGCAAAGATGAGTGATTAAGTGCAAGATGATTGTGCCTATAGTGCAAATACATACTATTGTAGATAGATTTCAAGTAGAAGTGGCTTTTATTTACAGGTTGAAGGGTTGAAGAATGGAGAGAGATGAGAGGAATGTGGGACTAAAGGAGAGCCAATGAGATTGTGACACTTGTCACATGGATAATGGATGAAGGTGGAGCACATTTTGGAGAATGTGCATAGTTAATGCATGTGGTTGAGATGTAAGAGGGATGTAAGAAAGATTAATGTATTTGTAAGAGGCATTAAATGAATGTGTTTGAGATGTAAGAGGGGTTAATATTTGGGTAAGAAAGTCAAATAAAGGGAGGTAATGAAGGAATATTCCCAAAGCATATGCTTTTGTGAGGGAAAATAGGTTAATTAGTTAATTAAAAGAATTGATTTTTATGTGAAAGTTGGTTAGTTAATCAGGGGTTGGGTTTGAACAAGGTTGAGTCAAAAGCTAGAGAATGGGTAATTAGGATTGGGAGTTAATTAATCCAAAATTAATTAACTTGGAGGAATTTAGGGGATTCGACATTTGATTTATTAAATCAGATGAGAGGACTTTAGGAATTTGATTGATTTAATTAAATCAACATGATGAACATTAGGGAATTAATCTAATAAATTGTTTTATTTGATTAATAGAAGAATTGATTGTTAATTGATCAAATTTAGATGCATAATGTTAGCTAGGATTATTTACGTGTCTACATTTTTCCCCTCTTTGAAGTAGCATACCATTTGCGTTGGTTCAAAGACTAATGATGCCAAGACCGAATTTCAATTTTTTATTTTATTTTTTCGGATGCCCCACTGTTGCTCCAGCGAAAAGAATTACGCCGGTACATTGCCCCCTTGAGAGATTGGGAGAAAATTCCAATTTTAGGTTGAGCTCACGACAAATATGCTTTATGGATGTATGGATGTATGAATGGATGCTTAGAATAACATATCTATATTATGATGGCAATGCAAATGAAATGTTTTTAAGATGTTTAGAATAACAAATCTATATTATGCTAAACACTTAAATGATTATGTGAGATGGATGATGTTCTCCTATGATGATATGCCATGATTATGCAGGATGCAGATGGTTTGTGAATGCATGATGGATGCATTAATGTTTTGGTGAATGTCATGATAACATGCTAGTGTGAAAGAGGATAGAAGAATGAGAGGGATCAACCCTTGATTTCAAGAAAATGCAGAAGTCCAACAAGTCTATGGGTTCTTGAGACTTTATTAGATATGATGATGAATGGTGATTATGTGTTTCTTATCCAGGGATCAGTGATGTAAATAGCATAACTTTCCTTACATTTGATAACACACATAGATATGATGCATCAAGGTATAAACAATTAGGATGGTGTTGTATCTAGTGAGATGGACTTTGCTTCGACAAACAGATAGGGGTATCCCTATTGAAACCTTGCATACAAAACCTTGTTAGAGTGTACTTCAACCATTTCAAACATCTCAGACCAAAACACAAAAAGGAAAAACCTCACAATGTAATAGTCAACAAGATATCCAAAGCATCATCCCTACACACTGAACAAAATTAGCAAGATCAAGGTTATATTACAAGACTATCCAACAAAAACAATATATGAAATATAATGATCAATGCCCCATTCCTTTATTTCTAAATTGTTTTGATTAGACATCATCAAAAGGTCATTGGAATGAGAATAATAAGATAAATCAAAAGAAAAGATCAAGTACACAAACAAGTCAATGTTCTTCATACCTCTAGCTAAGACTAAGCTATGGTGATGTCTGATGTTGATTTCCATTGTAGGAAGGATGCATCCTAGAACATGATGTTATTAGATGGTTGTGAGACTAACGGGATGATGGGATAGTGATACCAAGAGTTAACCAACTTGTTGACCTACTAACCTAGACTTTAAGACCCTCACGTTTGAGTTCACATTTTCAATTTATTATATATGTTTCTGAATGCTTTGCCAAAGGTTAAAGGTGACGATTGATTTATTGTGAGTGGATGTTTATTGTGGGTGAAAATTGAAATGGGATGGATGATTTTATGTTTTTTTAATGTTTTTGGTATTTTGAAATGTTTTGAAGTTGTTTTGGTATTTTCGAAATGTTTTACAAATGTTTTGATTTTCCAAATTTCCAATGTTTTTTGTGTTTTCTAAGATTTTGACCAAGAAACTAACCTAAGGACCTATCCTAGGGGCCTCGAGGGCTGATCAAATATTAGCCTTGTCTATGTTATATATGCAGAGACCACGTAATTCAATTGACACAGACTCATTTATTGATGAGATATGAACATGTGTGGATTGCCAGTTTATTATGGCAGACTCCTAAAGGACTGACCTAATGTCTTGGGGGCTGATCAATGATTAGCCTTGCCTATGTTCAAGCTCATAGATGACATAGTTTGACATGATGACTCTATTTTTGAATTTATTTTTTGACCTTTTTTTGGATTTTTGACATTTTTTGGATGTTTTTGGGTTTTCCTGATTTTATGAGTATTTTTGGATTTTTTGGTTTTTAAGGAAGATTTCAAGAATATACACAAATTTGGTTCAATGTAGGTATAAGGACATGTTCCCAACATGATGTTATAGAATACCCTGATGTAGGAAGGACAAGCTAACCTTAGGAATGTGCCAAGTAGTTCTAGGATGGAACATGATATCGATGCAAAATCAAGCTATGATGCGGACATGGATGGGTAATGGAAGGATCAATGGAATGTGATGGGTGAAGGTGATGGAAAGCAATGGTAGTTGATGTAGAACAAGTCAAAGAATCCATGGTGGATGGAAAGTGTTTTATTTACACAAGGCATTTGATTGCCAAGTTTTTACCAAGGTACTTGCCCAAAGCACCACCGAAGTGGTTTTCACAAGAGGACAATTTTTTCCTTACTGTTTTCAATCATTTTTCTGATTTTTTTGGATTTTTTATATTTTTTTGATTTTTTAATATTTTTTATTCATACCTTACAAGCTTAGGCATAGATTTTTTTGAGATGGGAGCTATTGATGGGCTCCTATAGAGGCTCACCTTTGTGTGTGGATAGTTGATATGCTCCTGATTTGTAATGTACAGTGATGACAAAGGGTCCCAACCAGATGGGTTTAAATTTTCCCTTGCTATCTAGATTTGGCACATTCTTCTAATTTTGTTTCAACACGAGCTCTCCAACTTGAAATGATCTGTAGACACATAAAATTGTCCTAGGCTTGCAACTCTTAGATTATTCAACATTGCCCCTTTCATTCTTAATAATTAAATAATTTTTAATTATTTAATTATTTTCTAAAGTCATAATTCTTCTATTAATTAAATAATTTTAATTATTTAATTAATTCATTTTTATCTTTATTCTCCTCTTTGATTAATTAAATAAATTTTATTTATTTAATTACGTCACTAATTAGGTCCCCTTCTTTCTAAAATTAATAAATTCTTATTTATTTAATTTTTGTCTACTTTCCACTATAATTAAATATTTATTTTTAATTATTTAATTATTCATTAGCTCTCCTCTCATAAATTAAATAAATTTTATTTATTTAATTTGGTCCACTCTCTTGAATTTTGAATTAAATCATTATTTAATTCAAAAATTCTTTTTGTCACATTCCTCTATAATTAAATAATTATTTTAATTATTTAATTATTCATTGGCCACCTAAATTAAATAATTTTTATTATTTAATTTCTTCACAACCTCTTTGTCCATGCCAATCTTATCTTCCACATCAAATCTTATCTCTTGACATCTCATTTAATCTTGGCCCTTGATTGAATTATCTCATAATTCAATCTCAACCCTTCATCTTTATCATTTGCCCTAATTTTGACCTAACCCTAGTCCATACTACAACTTTCAATCTTGGCCATTGATTTAGACATCTTATTGGCATCCAATCTCAACCATCAATCCAAATCAGACATTTCCCATAAATCAACCCTCTCATAAGTCATTTGGGGGTTTTCAATTCTTCAGACATCCTTATGCTGTCAAAATTATTCTTCAATCTTCCATCTATCAATCATCTATCATTTCTATCTCAATGTTATGCTACTAAATTGAGCAACCAACATTCCTACAATAGTCAATCCTTCAAAATCTTGCTTTCTTATGCAGGTGGAGAAGAGAAATGGAGATAAATCAAATATAGCTTGGAGATTGGTTTGCTTTGCTTTCTTGTTTTAATTTTCATGCTAGTTTGTGCTCTATTGTGCTTGATAGGGTTTTATTATTGAAGTTTATACATTCACCTTATATTTTCCCTATCTACAATTGGTGAACCCGACGTGAAAATTGATTTTTAGCTCAATGTTTTAACAAATTTTGAGGAATTTTGGAGTGGAATCTTTTTTTTATTGCAAGTTTTGTTAGCTTTTTGTTGCAGGTTTGGCATCATTTTTGGACAAAACCCCAGTTTCCAAATATCTGACCATATCCTTCAAATGGCTTTGTATTTTCTTACAATTATTTTTCTATAGATTTAAGACAACATCAAGAGCGCCCATTCCAAAAATTAGATTTTTTGGAGCTGTTTTCAATTTTCTATAATTTTATTGATTTTTTTAATGAAAAATCAATTTTGAGAGAAAATTGAAGAATTTTTTAGATATTTTTACATTTCTGGAAAACTCTTTGAATTTTAATAGGGGCCTATTTTTTATGTTTTTTATTTAGAGGTCAAATAGTCAAAAACAAACTAGATCTTTTAAAATTAGGGCTTTACAAAGATTCACTTATATCTCACAAAAAGTTACATATTTTCTCACAAATATTTTTTTGCAGATTTGGAATGCTGTCGGACACCCTCAATCCAAAAATCAGAATTTTTGGACCTGTTTTAAATTTTTTATAATGTTTTTATGATTTTTCATAAAAAAATTAATATTGGGCACAAAATAGGGAATTTTTATGACTTCTTTACATTTCTGGAAAGCTCTCTGAAAAATAATAGCAGTCTCTTCTTTGATTTTGTATTTTTCAGATCAATAATGTCTTCAAATAATCGAATCTAATTTGGCTATGTTAAAAATATGTATCTAAAATTGCAATTTTCTAATGAGTTTATTTTTTTCATGGCTGCATTATGATATTATTTCTTTTGATTTTGTAGGTGATCATAAGGAGTTTTAGTGGCAGAAAAATTATTCATACACGACAAATTGGAAAGTGAATAATCAGGTGCACATATTCCATCTTCCATTTCTTAATCTTGTTTGTCACACATTTGGATTTGGGCTCTTAAAAATGAATTTTGTCTTCAATCACATATCAAAATTGGGTCTAAAATTAACCATTGTCTTCCTACACATTTGAATTGGGGTTAAAAAGAACAAGTGCTTCTATTGTTTGCATACAAACATTTCATTTCTAAGGGAAATTAATCACTGTGACTCTGAATCAAGTGTGTGTGTCCTCCAAAACACCTCACTTGGTTTGCTTTTGTCATACCCTTTTTAGGAGGCCTGCTTGGAGCACACACCCCTCCAAGGGATGACCTCAATCGAGTTTGAATCTAAAGACACGCTCATTTGGGAGTTGAAATCTTGTCACTCTAAGCTAAGCCCCAAAGAACTTTATACCTTTGGGAAGTGAAGGTGAAGGGTGGGTTACCCCTTTCTCCCGACTTATTAGCAAGATTTTTCTTTCAAATTCTACCTAGTCAACCTTGTGCAATCTATCTTGAGACCTAATTGGCTATACCCCACTTGAATAGTCATAGGGCTTGTCTTTGTTTATTCAAGTGTTTTCTTAATCATAACATTTAATCTTGGAAGACAAATTTATCATTGTGTTTGGTGTGTGTGTTTATGCATTTACACCTGAAATCTTGTGTTTGATATTGCCCAAGTCAAACTTCCAATAAAAATTTTCCACATCATCCAAGTCATCTAATCTTGTCATTCCACATCATATCCTAATCATCATCATCTCTTTAATCCAATCAACATCATTTTACACCATGACAACATTCGAAGACATAGCACTAGAGCTTATTCACATACTTCATGAAGCTCAAACAAGCCAATCACCTTTAAAAGAAAAAATCATTCAAAGAGTCCATGACATTATCCAAAAATTTCAACTTCATACAACCCAATCACCTCAACTCCAACACCTCCTAGCTCAAGCAAATCAATTCATTGCCACTTGTCAAATCCAACAACCACAACATCATCCCCTATCCATTTATTATCAACAAGTGCCACCTCAACCTAATGTGCCATCCCTTTCCACCTCATACCAACCTCATCCTTCATCAACCTATCAAACCTCTTCTAATCTCAACCCTTACCCACATCAATCCACCTTTCAACAACCATCATCCTATGCAACCTCTTTATCATTATCACAACAAATCATACCACAAGTCCAAACACCATTCCAACCTCAACACATTCAACCACAATCCTATGTGTCACCTTTATCATCATACCAATTTAACCCATCTGCCTATCATGTCAATTACACATCAACCTATCAAGCCACATCACAACAAACACATGTGAACTTAAGTCCACCTTGGAAAAAAAATCAAGAGCCTTTCAATTCTCATGTTCCATTTGACAAGGGGAACACCAATCTAGTTCATGCAGTCTATAACTCTACCATACCACCATCCAATCAAATTCCTATCCCTAAGCCGCCATGTCTTGGTCCTAATTCATTGGCCTCTCCACCTTTTAACCAATCAAACTCTTCATTACCCCCACCATCATCTAATCCTCCATCAAATGAATGCCATAAATTCAAACATTTCAAAAGTAAACCTATGGCATTACCTACATCCACCCCTACACCTACAAAGGATGTGACCCAAGGAATACAAGCAAGGAATAAATTTTTGCCATGTCATTCAACACATATACTTGAACATACAAAAGAGTCCTCAAATATCATGCCAAGTCCTTCAAGCCAACCTGTCATCCACTCCTCCTTGAGCCAATTCAAAAGTCTCCCCAATTAAGTCCAAGTCAATCTCCATCATGTCTCCATATAGAACATATCGAGCCTATTCAAGAGTCATCCCCTTCCACTTCCATTCAAGCAACCCAAGATTCATGTCAAGAGCCTAATCCTAAGCATGTTGAAACATCAAGCCCTAGTCCTAAGCAAGATCAAATCACTTCCATCCAACCTATCCATAACGTATATATTTTCTATGATCAAGATATTACCTATGAAGAAGCTATTTATGAGCAACTTGATCCTATACCCATCCATGAGCAAGACATCCAAAATAAACCTACCATTGACAAAGATTTCAATCCCAATTATATCATCCACGACAACCCCATCTTTGACCAAGACCCTACCATTGACCAAGAAGTCCAAAATGATCCACTCCTTGACTGTTATGCCATTCATGATCCCACCCAAACCCCATCAAGATCCACTTTCCTTGATGAGACACTTGCCTCCCAAGCTAGTATAGAAGATCAAACCAATAATGTGGATCTAAATGAACATACTCAAGATCCTTTAAATCCTCCATCATCCACTATCGACCCCATTGCAAGTCCTCCATCATATCCACTTGGTCTTTCCAATAAGGAACTCGTGTCTAGTGTTCCACCTACACCTAGTCCCATTGTCCATTGCATACCCCAAGGACACCAATCTCAAGATGTTGGTACTTCCTCCATGCAACCTAAGTCCACTTTCCACCACAAGCCTTATCATATTCCCAAAACATACATTGCCATTCCATCTCCATTATCCTACAAGTGTCAAAAGCATGTGACCATACACCTTCCACCATCAACCTTGCCACCATTAATTCCAACTCCTAATATCCCTCCATCCACTTTGCCACCATTGCTTCCAACACCTAATATTCCAATCATTCATAAATACCCTAAATATCCTAGTCATGACCAACAAATACACACATTGTGTAAACATAAAGCTTCCACTCATTCCATCCACCTCATGGGATTCAAAAATAAAAATTTGGATGCCTCTATTTATAAAGTCAAAAATTCTAAAGGTCTTAATGCCTTAGAATACAATTTCAAAAAGTCAAAGCCAAGTACATCTAAAAAGATATATAAGCCCATACCTACAAAATCAAAGTCTAAAAATAAAATGGTTTGGGTACCTAAGCAAAAATAAATCAAGTCAAATGAGGCATCCACGTCACAAAAATCCCAACCATCCTCTCCCATCCAAAATGCACATTCCATCAAAAAATCTCAAATTTTGAAAACCCACAAGACAAATAAAAGTCATAAAAATACTAAGTCTATGTGGGTACCTAAAGCACTTCATCACCCATATCCTAAGCAAACATCTTCATTGCTTCCTACACCCCGTCCACATCAAAAGCTTCAAAGTTTATCACGGTGTGTGCAACTGTTGGTCATGATTCCATTCCCACATGCCTCTATCTTTCCATCTCCCATCCACTATCCCACATATCTTCCCTATCATATCTCTATGGTCCATGCTTTTGGCTAAGCCTCCCCATTCATCTTTTGCATAAGTCCTACATAACCCACTATTTTCCTCCATAATCCACATCGTAATCCATCATCTATCTACTCCATCGCCCTTTTCATGTCATCCCTTACCAACATCTATGAGCATAATGACATTTGACATGGTCCATGCAATGACATCTATCTCTAGTGGGACTATCACCTTTCATGAAACTAGACACTTGAGTCCCTCCTATCCATATTCCCCTTCAATCTAAAAAAGGTCAAAAAGTTAAAAAGTTAAAAAAAAAAAAAGTAAAGAGAAATCCTTTCATCCAACAGTGAAATCCTGGTAAACAAGCACCCTAGATAAGTACCATGATGAAAACCTGGCAAATAAGCGTCATGTGTAGGTTGATCTTCTATGTCACTTACACTTGGGGGCACAATGTCTTATCTATCCAACCTATCATTTTCATGTCATATCATTTTTGTCCTACCTACCATCTTTAGCCATTTTCTGTCCATTTATCCACCCTTCTCCTTTTGATCTTGATGAAGATATAGGGGAAAAGTGTTGAAACATTCTTTGGATATCTCTTGGCATACCTCATCCCTTCTAAATAGGCATATTAGTATCTTATTATCATAAGCTTTGTCATGAAAAATCTTAACTATTGTACCTAGAATGGGGCATGTTATTCCTATGCGACATAGTCTTTGGAGATCACATCCTTGCTCTCTTATGCATACATCCATTTCATCCATTAATCCCATTTATCTCCTTGCACCTAGACTTGGTTTTCCCCTTGTCATTGGTATCTAGCACAAAGGCTACCCAAATTTTCATCCATTGACACCTCAAAATATTTCAAAAAAATCCAAAAAATCATAAAATTTCAAAAATTCCCAAAAAAAATCATAAAATGTCAAAAAGCCAAAAAAAATCATAAAATGTCAAAATCCAAAAAAAATAAAAAATCATAAAATGCCAAGCAATAATCCAAATGCAAGTCAATCCTTAGTCCACATTAGTCAAGTTGATCAATCTTGTCAAATTATCCAATCACATCCTTTGGTCTTGATCCTAATCATGTCGTAAACCAATCAATCAAAGTCAATCAATCAATTAGTTAGTCATTCTTGTGTTGATCTAGGGATATGTCTTTCCCCGCAATGACAACACTTTTAGTCATCAAAATCAATCAATCAATCACTCTTTGGTTTGCAACTTGACAAGGGCAATACCCTGTTTGTTTTTGTATCATTTGTGGATGCTTGCTTGCTTGCTTGTGTGTGTTATCATTTTTATCTTGCATTTGCATCAAATCCGACTTATTCCAGCTAATCTTCATATCTTGTATCTAGACAAGGTTGTATTATGCTGGGGCACAAGACACATCTTCACCTTGGTCTTTATACCTTGGTGCATCATGTCTAGTGTTACATCAAACATCATGGTTGTTCACTTTCTTGCAGCATAATGTATCATTCATCTCCTTCATCCCCTTCCTATCTTACATCCTTCATCTTGTCCCTCCTTATCATTTCATTTCGAGAGCATACCCTTGTTTTTCCAACTTGCCTATCCTCTCGAGGGGGCATCATCATCCCATTCTTATTTCGTCATCATCCTATTTTTCTATCGTCATCCATTTTTTTCTATCCATACCTTAGCTTCTTTGAAATGATGTTACTCAACACAAAGCTCATCGTCTCAAACATCATCTCAAAGAGGGGCAAAATGTAGACACATAATATTGTCCTAGGCTTGCAACTCTTAGATTATTCAACATTGCCCCTTTCATTCTTAATAATTAAATAATTTTTAATTATTTAATTATTTTCTAAAGTCATAATTCTTCTATTAATTAAATAATTTTAATTATTTATTTAATTCATTTTTATCTTTATTCTCATCTTTGATTAATTAATTAAATTTTATTTATTTAATTACGTCACTAATTAGGTCCCCTTCTTTCTACCAACTTTGTGAAGTATTTTGTGGTAGTGATAATGAACTTATGTCCATTAGATGAGGTAGGTGTAATTTTTCCAATGAGATTGAGGCCCCATTGTGAGAAAGGCCAAGGTGTTACAATCATTTGAAGCTCTTGAGCTGGTATGTGAATGAAGTCTCCATGCTATTGGAATTGCATACACTTTCAAACATAGTCATGGGCTTCTTTTTCCATCGTAGGCCAATAGTAACCCATCCTTAGTAGTTTCTTATCCAGGGTCATACCACTAGAATGTGAACTATAAATACCATCGTGTACCTCAATTAAAGTAGTCAAAGCTTCATTGGGGTTAAGGCATCACAAGAGGGTTCCTTCAATACTTCTATGATATAGGGTATCACCTAAGATAACTAAATGGGATGACTTCTTAATAAAGGTTCTTTTGAGATTTGGGGTGATTTCAGCAAGGAGGACTCATATTTTCAGGTAGGTAAATATGTCATGGTACCAAGGATCATCGAGACCAATGATTTCACACATTAACTCATAATCTAGTACCTCGAAAGCTGGTACGAGAAGCTGCTAGACCAAAAATTCATGTTTAGGGACGTTTCATGGGATATCCAACAATGATCCGATTGTAGCCATGGCATCAACTGCTTTGTTGTTTACCCTTGGTATTTGCTCAAATGTGATGTCGATGAAGAATTCCTTGAGATCCTCCACCAAATTTTTATACAAGATAAGTTTATCATCTTGATGCATAGAAACAAGGACTCAAAACAACTTCCCTGACACTCTCAAATAGGACTTCAATACTAGGTTTGCAATCATGTACTTTTGCTCATACAAGACAATTATTTCCCAACCCCAAAAGGTGGGGCTGCATATTAAAAGGCACTCAATGTTTGAAGAAAACATGGAATGAGTGAAAAGTGTGCTTTTTGGACCAGCATCAACATATTTTGAAGATCTCCAAGTGTGCACATCTCCAAACACATGTTTGACACCAATAAACTGATAAATTAGGCTTATTGACACTAGGTATATGCAAGGGGATGACACCAAACAAAGGAAAAAATGTGTACTATGGATTCTCAAGCATGTACACACTTCTAAAAGCATGTAATTATGATTCCTAAACCTTCCCTTAACAATAAATGTATAGATTAATCAAAACAACAATGAACCTAGGGTCTTTTTAGGACTGTTTTACTGAAAAATAAAAAATTTCTGGTGAAGAGATATTTTTCCCATGTGAAAATCACAAGCCAAAATATGGTAGGGTGGTAGATGGAACCAAGATAGAATTTCCTACCAATTTTCATCCTTTTCCAATGGATGAAATAAAAGTTACGATGTTTTCTATGTGTCTGCAAACCCTAGGGGGGGTTTCAGATAGTTTTTACAAAAATGCTTGTCACTTATTCAAACGTGGATGAAAATATTAAAACCAATCAAATTTGGAATGTGAATCAATCCTATATCATCTCTAATCAAGTGAAAGTAATTAAATGAAAATTATAGGTTGTACAAATTAAAAGAAAAATTAGATTTGTAAGAAAAATATAGTTTTTAGAGTGCAAAATTGAAATTTCTCCATTCCAACCTCCTTCCAACCTTCCCCAACCTTGGGATTCAAGTTTACGACATTTATTTATGCTTTCCCAATCATTTTAAAACTACCAACCACCTACAACTAACTTCGTAATCAAAGTTGCAACTTTAATGCACTTTTGACAACTTTCACAATGACAACTTTTACATCTTTTTTGCAACTTTTACACAAATGACACAAAACTTTGTAAAATGACCCCAAATGATGGAAATTGGTCAAAAATTACCTTATTAACATGAAAAAACAAAAATCAAGACAAAAACTCAAACTTTTCCTCCTATAGGCATTAGGTCCTGAGGTTGCATCTGCACCATACTCCCAACGAAAAGAAATTTTTTAGTTCCATCTAAGATGTGATCTAAAAATTTATCAATGTCTTCCATATTGTACTCCTACAACCTATAAAATTGATATGTAGAATCCCACTCTGCTTGTAAATATTCAAATGCATGTTTCATTTTGGCCTTAGGTCTTCCACTTCTCTGCAACTTTTCCTTCAATTGACGTTCTACATTACTGACTTTCCTTGGATCTTTTTTCTTCTTGCATCGTCTCTTACTTAGCATCTTCTCAGCTTCAAGGTTCCAAAACTCTAGTTCTCATTCATATATCTTATTACCACTATCCATGTCTTCATCTTCATCATTCAAATACAATTTGGTAGCATATTCACCATCCATAAAATCAGAAAATGCAACCATTACCTCAGTTGTTTTTGTAACATCTTATTTACCATATTGTGCATAAAAATTTGCATACACTACATTCACTTCTCCTTTTTCTTTATACCCTTTTCCATCTTTATTTTCATATTTTGCACCTATAAACACATACTCACAAATATTGTTAGAAATAACATTTTTAGTCTCAATGGACTCATTTTCTTCATATTTTTCCTCTTCCTCAGATGGATTAGGCTCTTCCATCATCAACAAAGACTCTCCAAGGTCTGGTTCTATTTTCCTCTCTTGCCTTGTTCTCCTCTAAATGATCTTCTTGATGGGCCACTTTACCTTCTTTCTTATTGGCCAATGCCAACCATTTTCCTGGTTTTCTTTCTCAAGACACCGCTACATCTCAAGATTCATTCTTTCTTGAATTTTTTCTTGAATTTATTTCATTTTTTCCAAGGCGTGCCTCAACTCTATTATCTCTTGTTGAACATTTATTTGTTTTTCCTTCTCATTTTTCTTTTGGATCTCACTTTTCTCTCTTCTCATCACTTGTTTCTTGCTTGGTAATTCCTTACTATGTAATTCCCCATGGACTATTATCCTCAACACTTCCATTCTCCTTTTTCAAGAAAATCTCTTTCACCTTGCTTGGTGTACCTCACCTAGGTCTCCTTTCCTTTTCCTCACTACCTAGTCTTTTGGCATCTAAGTTCTTCACTTCAACCTGTCAAAAGCAACACACAAACTCCCAAAACTTATCTTGCCCAGATCTTTGAACTCTAATACCAATTTGATGCAGAGAAAGGACTCAAAATAATTTCCCTCACACTCTCAAAAAGGACTTCAATACTAGGGTTGCAATCATGTACTTTTGCTCATACTAGACAATGATTTCCCAAGCCTAAAAGGTGGGGCAACATACTAAAAGGCTCTCAATGTTTGAAGACAACATGGAAAGAGGGTAAAGTGTGTTTTCTGTACCAACATCAATATATTTTGAAGGTATCCAAGCATGCACATCTCCAAACACGTGTTTGACACCAATAAACTAATAAATTAGGCTTATTGACACTAGGTCTATACAAGGGAATGAAACCAAACAAAGGAAACAACTTGTACTATGGATTATCAGGCCTATAAAAAAATCTAAAATCATGTCATAATGATTCCTAAACCTTCCCTTAATAATAAATGTATAGATTAATTAAAACAACAATGAACCAAGGGTCTTTTTGGGACTATTTCACTGAAAAATCAGAATCTGGTGAAGAGAAATTTTTCCCACGTAAAAATCATGAGCCCAAATTTTGTAGGGTGGTAGAAGGAACCAAGATATAATTTCCTACAAATTTTAAGCCTTTCCAATTGGTGAAACAAAAGTTATGACATCTTCTATGTGACTGCAAACCCTCGGAAGGGTTTTAGACAATTTTTACAAAAATGCTTGTAACTTATTCAAACATGGATGAAAATCTACCAAACCAATTGCATTTGGAAGGTTATTAAATCCTATATCATCTCCAATAAAGTTTAGGTCATTAAATGAAAATTACAAGCTGTACAAATTGAAAGAACAGTTAGATTTGTAAGGAACATACATTTTTTAGAGTGCAAAATTGAAATTTCTCCATTCCAACCTCATTCCAACCTTCCCCAACCTTTAGATTTGTGTTTAAAACATGTATTTATTCTTTCCAAATAATTTTACAATTATCAACCACCCACAACTAACTTCATAATCAAAGTTGCAACTTTAATGCACTTTTGATAACTTTCACAATGACAACTTTTACATCTTTTTTGCAACTTTTACACAAATGACACAAAACTTTAAAAAATGACCCCAAATTATGGAAATTGGTAAAAAATGACCATATTAACATGAAACAACACAAAAAAATACAAAAACTCAAACTTTTTCTCTTGTAGGCATCAGGTCCTGAGGGTGCTCCTACACCACATCTCTAGTTTGTTATTCATCATTGACTTGATTGATAATTAGTTGTGAGTCCCCATAGACCTTGAGTTTCATGATTTTCCATTGTACTACAACTTGGAGTACAATTACAAGAGCTTCATACTTAGAAATATTGTTGGTGCATGGGAAAGACAACCTGTATGATTTAGGAATACAATCCCCTTGTGGTGTGATGAAGAGGACTCCTACTCCTGATCCATGTTGTGTGTATGGTCTATTGAAATATACCTTCCAATGATCTATTGCACTAAGGTTGAATATGGACTCATCTAGAAACTCTGATACTAGTGGGTTCTCAGAATATATGGTTTCATCCGCTAGTTGATTAGTAATTACCTATCCCTTTATGGCTTTCTACTCTACATATTCAATATCATATTCTATCAAGATCATGACTCACATATCCCTTTGGTATGTGGCTCGAACATTCTTCAACCCAAATGGCATCATGTTCTAATAGTAAGTGCCCCATGGACAAGTAAAGGCTATTTTATGTTGATCATCCTTTACTATCATAATTTGATTGTATCTTGAAAACTCATCCATTAATGATAACATTTCGTGTCCTACTATCAAATCTACAATCATGTCTATGTTAGGAAGAGGAAAATAATCCTTAGGGCATGCTTTGTTCATGTCCTTGAAATTTGTGTAGATATAGATGCCCCCAGTGGGCTTAGAAATAGGTACAAGGTTGGAAACCCATTCAAAATAGTCAATGGTTCATATGAACCCAATGTCAAGGAGTTTCTTGCAGCTCAAGTTTGACCAATAAGGCAATATGTTGAGGCATCTTTCTCAATTTCTATCTCACTAGTTTTTCCTCTTGATAGACTACTAGATGATGGACCACTACCTCTAGGTCAAGGCTTGGCATGTCAGCATAAGTCCACATGAAATTCACTTTCCCTTCCTTAGAAATGCAACTAGATTTTCTTTTTCCTCGATCAAGAGTGACTCTATATAGAAAGTGATGTGTGGTGTTTCTTCAGTTCCTAAATTGACTAGGTTGCATTTTTTTGCCAATACTATTGATTTTTCCTAATGGATAGCGCTAAGGGGAAGATTGAATCCCTCATCCTTTGGAGCCTCAGAGAGGTTTTCACCATCAGATATGTTATTTTTGGATCAAAAAGTGCCATAGTGTGGTTTTCACTTAAAGATCTTGACATTACTCTTATATTTTCTATTTTACAACTAAGAGATTTAATTTTTTCCCCATAGTACACATGTGTGTCCAACTCTATGTAAAATCCCACTTTGTGATCTCCATATGGTGGCTCATCCCTTAGTCCCATGAATTTTGAGAGAGCCTCATCATTTTCAAACGTATCTAAGATCGACGATCCTCGTTGGTCACAATCAATGAGTTGGAGGTAAATGAGTTTTAGGCCGATGGTTTGGGTATCTAACTCAAAATACATATTGATCATAAAAAGGGAGGAATTCTCAAATAGCATGGGTAAATCAGAGATGGGTTCCTCGTTATATATGTTATTTATATCGAATGTATAGTTATCTAGGGGTAGAATAGTGAATACTGATAATTGAGGAGGAGCTTTGACTTTTTTAATAGAGGTACCCTTGCCAAGAATGGTTATCTTCATAGGGGTACATCCAATACCAAGATTCCTTAGGCACTTCTCAGGAACAATAGGTTCTAATAGGCCATTGTCATTTTTCCCGAGCTTTTAATTTTTATTATAGCCCCAGCCAAACATTAATTGAAGACCTTTGTTACTTTCCTCCATGGGGAGATCTAGCATGAGCCTTTCATCTTGATATAATAGGATTGAAACATCTTTCTCATCTACCGCCTCTTTTCTTAGGTATCCCCATTTTTTGAAGGTGGTGGATTTTGTTTTGAAGGTTTAAGATGTTATGTCGATTGGCTATGGTTTTTCATGAGATCTAGAAGATTGAGGTAACTCTCCCGCCACAAAAGCACTTCGTTTCATTTTATAGTCCCCACACCCATTATCTTGGATAATAAACTTAACATCTGGGATGTTTGGAATGGAAGGTGTCTTTGTCTTAGAAGTGGAGGCTAGGGTGGATGGGTCAACATAAGGAGATGCAAGGCCTTCATCATTTTTCAAAACTTGGGGGATCTTATAATACTTTGCCTCCAGATTTTTTCATTAATAAAATAGTTTAGGGTCACCATGGATTGTGACTTCTTGATTATGGTAAGGGAACTTGACACATTGGTGGAATGTGGATGCAATGGCTTGCATCCCATGGATCCATGGGTGCCCTAGGAGAATATTGTAAGTTCAATATCAAGGACATGGCAAGTGGTCTCCATGATTGTTGTCCCTACTTGGATAGGGAGTTGAATGGTGCCTTGAGACACCCTTTGTTGATCATCATATGCTTTGATGGTGATACCTTTCGCCTTTTCAATGACATCTTCTAAGAATCCTAGATTCTTTATTAGCTATAGAGTACAAATGTTCAAACCCACACCTCCATCGACCAAGACTCTTTTGACCTTGTTCTTATGGACTAGAACTTTGAGATGGAGTGTGTGGTTATGAGATGGTTGGGTTGGGAGATCATGCTCAAAAAATGTGAGGAGATGTGGTGTGGTGATATGTCCGACCATAGCTTGAAACTGGTCTGCATCAAGGTCCATGGGGATAGAGGATGCAACTAATTCCTTTTCTAAGATGTCCCTATGCACGGGGGATATTTTTAACAACTCCATGATGGAGATTTGGGTGGGGGTCTTTTTCAACTACTCTAAGACATTGTAACCATTAGGGATTGATTTTGAACTGGTGGCTAGTGCCTTGGGTGGTAGTGAAGGTCCTAGGATGGAAATTTTGTCACTACATGTGGTGACTCCACACTCGACTTTGGATCCTTTGATGTTGACAACTATTACCCATTCATTCAAGGATGTGACAACATGGTCATAAATGTGATTTACATCATGGTAAATATTTCCTTTACTATTGTTGTTTCCTTTATTATGGTCGGGCATCAAATTTGTGTATATTTTGAGATCTTGATTCCCAGCTAGTTGTTCAATGGTTATGACCTTATCATCAATGAGATCTTGGATCAAATTTTTGAGTTGCATATAGCTAGTGGTTGTGTGTCCCTTTATTTTGTGAAAATTGCAAAGATGCTTCTTGTTATACTATGGTAGTTTAACCTGAGGCTCTTGATAATTTTCATAAACAAGGATTTTGATGAGATTTGCTTGTACCAGTTGTCGCATGGCAGATTTGATTGGTTCCCCAAGTGGTGTGTATTTTCGTTTAGGGAGATATCTATTCTTTGGGGGTGGTCCCACTTGATCATTTAGGTTGTTGATAGTTTGATTATTGGGTTGTTGTGATGATGGTTGATTTGTGGTTGCTAGTACATTTATTGTTGTGTATTCTATCTTGGGGCACTGATAATAACTTTGGAATCAATGACACCATCATTGGTGACATTTTTGTTCTTTTCCCACGTGCAAATTTTGTCATTGTACCTTGTTGATGGTCGATTGTCTTGGTATGTGGGTGTGCCCCATTGTGCTATAAGGGCTCTTTCGATGTTGAGAGATTTGGGGATCAATTGGTCATATGTTGTTATGCATTACATTTTCAAATGAAAGGGCAAGGTCCCTTCAAGGTTGGAGATGATAGTCTCAATTTGTTGTTCTTTCGGCATCTAGACCATTTTCTTTTGTTGGCCTTGGATCACCATCGTTGCAAGGATGTGAATGTTCTCCTTTGGCTTGTTTTAGGCTGGATAATTCTTCCAAGCTCACTGCCTATGTTGAATGAATAATTCTTTATGAACAAGTCCAAATTTCTTGAAGCTTTTTAATTCCCAAGGGAAGGTGAGAGAACCATTCCATTGTTGGACCAGCCAAACTTCAAGGGAAGAGTCACATTAGATAAGAATCATCATATGAAACTTCCATACAATGTACATGGAATTCCCTAATGTGATCTTCAATATTTTTGTTTCCTTGGTATTTATCAAATTTTGGTATCTCGAAGCCTAGTGGAAATGGAACCATTCCAATGCTTTTATCAAATGGATAGGGGCACAAATTCCCTTGTGTGTGTATTTTTTTATCTTTCCTGATTGTATGTCCTACATTTTTTGCATGAGCAACTTAACTTGTGTGGACAAATCATTTTGTGGATCAGGTGGTGGGATGTATGTGTTTTGGGGTGGTATGGTTGCTTGGGTGATGGGTGGGATGGTTTGTGTGTTGGAATTCAAGAAAATTTGTTGCATGTGTTGGGACAGGTTGCTGGAAGCTTTGCTACGTAAGAATTACTTGTTGGTATTCCTATTTTTGTTGTGCCAACAATGCTTGTTATTGGGATTGTTGTTGTTTCTATTGTTGTTGGGCCAATAATGCCTACTGTTGGGCCTGTTGTTGTGTGGTTTGTTGCTATTGCACTATCAAAGCTTGTTGTTGTGTGTATTGTTGCATGGCTTATCAATAGGCCAAGGCTTGTGCTTGTGCTTGTTGTGCTTGGTATTGGGCTTGTGCAGCTTGCTATACGGCTTGTTGCACAACTTGTGTGACTTGTGCAGCTTGTTGTTGTTGTAGCAAAGCTTATGCTTGTGCTTGTGCTTGGGATTGTGCTTGCACTTGAGCTTGAGCTTGGGCTTGTGTTTGGGCTTGTTGATCTCATACTTATGCTTGTGTTTGAACTTGTTTGGCTTGAAATTGTTGCAAAGCTTTTTGGTAAGCTTGTTGTGTTGCTTGCAATGTGATGTTGTATTTATTTGCTACATTTGGATTTGGAGGTGGAGGTGGAAAGATTTTTTTGAGGTGGTTGTTGAGTGATGACAAGGGGTTTTGTGGTGGATGGTGGATTCAGATTGATGGTTGATATGTTTAGTCCTTGTGAGACTAGATTTTGAGATATTTGGGGTGTTGTAGATGATGGGATAATTGGTTGGGAGATTTGCATTGGTGCCACCTAGTCTTGTGATATCAGTGGAATGATTGAAGGATTTGGTATGACAGATGTGGTGATTTGGTTTGTGTTTGGAGGTTTGATTTGTTTTTTTGGATTTGGGATTGTGGTGTTTAGTGAAGGGGTTTACCCTACACCTTGATTGCATGTGGATGATGATGATAATAGAGGGAATGATGCGAATATTGGAGATGGATTCCCTTGTGAAAGTGAGGATTAAGAATTGAAGGTTCCCATTTGTCCAAATAAATCAACTTGTTCTTGTGGTCCAATGGGGAGAGAGCTTTGTGTGTCAAGAGGGTATGTTAGTATTATGGAAAAGGTGGAGGGATTGTTTGTATCATGAAAAATTAGTGGTACATATGGATGTTTAGGGTCTTGTGGGACAATGCTAGGCATACCCAAGATTGTGTTTGCATCCAAGTTTTGGTTGTTGACAAGTGGATGTGCTTGAAGAGCTTGGAGTAGTGAAATTCCCTTGGTGATCATGGGTTGACTTGGAGCATGAGATGATGTTGGTTGTATGATGGGTTGGATGATATTTGGGAATGAGGGCATGAATGATGTTTGAGGAATGTTTTCAAAAAAAAATTCAATAATAGTGCTCACATCAAAATCGAAAGAGAGTTTAGCCCCTTCGCTAATACCAACATATATTGTGTGGGATTGAGCCTCATGACTGTGTTGACAATCTTGTGTGTTTTGGGATTTTGGACTAGTTCAATTATTTCATCTTGGGACATTCCTTGGAAGTTGTTGGTGACATACTCCATTTGGTAACCTCCTTCTTGAGGATTTTGAGGTATTTGAGGAGGATTAAGTGGAAGGTTGATGGATATCCTAGGGTTGAATTATGTTTATGTTTGACATAAATCACTTGAGGTTGACGTTTCTTTGTTTTTCTCCATGATCTTCTTGTGTTGTGACCTTGTTTTGACCATAAAATTGGGATCAAATTCTAGGAATATGGGAGGTAAACCTCTAACTCCTTTGGTTGATCTAAACTTTAGTTACAAAAAGCAAATCTAGGATTTTTTAAGGATCAAATAGTGATGATGTGATAAATGAAGGATGAATGATATGGATGTTTGAACTCTTTAGAACTTTGGAGGAATACTAGACTTTAGGATTTTGGATTTTGATTTTGATTTGGTTTGATTTGGATAATGGACTTGTAAATCCCAAGATGTTAGATGTTACCTTGGGGTAAACTTGTCCAAAAAAGGGTGATAATTTAACTAAGTGTGTGAGAAAGGATTCATCCACGCCCACTTAGCCAAACAAGGTGATTTTGATTTTTGATTTGAGGATTTATTGAGAGTCTAGCATGAATGATTTTTCCAAATTTCTAAAAAAAATTTGTGGGATGATTTTGACAAATGATGTGATAAATGAAAGTGGGATTTTTTATCCTAGATCTACCTAAAAAAAAATTGTTTATGAGACCAAAGTATTGAAGAACATGCTATACCTCTAAAACTTTCAACCCTATGTGAGAAATTCAAAACGTTGGAAAAGACTAGGATTTTGACAATAATAGAATGAATACAAGTTGGGATTTTCCTTTGAAGCACGTTTGTAAAAGTTGTAAACCAACCTATCTCTGGTTTCATGAAGTGCTAAAAGGTGTTTCTTGAGAGCCTTTGGACTAAGAAGCTTGTGACAATTAATGGAATTTGGTTTCATAATTTTGAATTTTTGGGAAATCATGAGGACAAACACATATGTGGGGTTCAATTATCTCTTATCTTGATTAAATGGATTCTTTTTACCAAATCAACACCTCTTGCTTAAATTTCAAACTAAATGTTTATGTCTTAATTCCTTTTCATCCCACAAAGTCCATTATGTGAAAATCAAAGAATCAAGGCCATATTTTCCTAGGTTGACTTTGGAGAGAACAAATTGAGATATGGTCCCAAATATTTAGAAGCCTCTAAGGATAAAATCCCTAGGGACAAGTAGTAATATTTGGAATCTTCAAGGATATTTGCTCTTTCCAAAGGGTTTGAAATTATGATGACTTGTTGAATGTTTGTTTCAAAGTTTGAGATCCAAGAAAAGTATTTGACTGACTCAAAAATTGCACAACCCTAGGATAGAAATGGCTACCCACTCCAATTTTTGCAAACATTGAGACAAAGCGAATAGTTAGAGATTTGGCGACACTAGCTCCCCTCCACGACACACACTTCTCGGGACCACCAAATCTCAAAATATTGAAGATCTGAAGACCTTAATGGTTTTTTTGTTTCTACCTTGAATAGTACAAATGTGGGGTAGCTTCAGAATGACGGTTCTTGCACCAACAATTATTAAGGATTTTGGTCTTTTAAACAAAGGGTTGTAGTAAGGACATCCAGTTCAAGGGATACTATGATAAACTCCATCAAGAGGTCTCCCAACCCTTAGAACAAGGGATTTACACATCATAAAGATACTAGTGGAGAGCTATCATGTACTACTTCTCATTGATTGCAAAGTTTCCTTGTAATAAAAAATTTATATAGTGGTTCGGAAGAGCTTGGCTTTAGCTCGTTACCGCTTGGGTTTTTCCCTCCTTTCAAAGTGAGGAGGTAGTCCCTCTAAAAAAATTGAAGAAGTAAATTTTTAGTTTGACCACCTAGATTGCATAAAGCGCTAGAAGGGAACACACACAATGCCTTTGCTTCACACTAGCATGAGGGTTCAATTTTAGATCTAAATTTGAAATGTGTGGGTGACTTTAGACAACCAATGCCAATGGAATGCTTTTGATTCTCAAGATTGTTGAGTGATGCGAGAGAAGTGCATATGCATTCAAGTGACACAAATTGGAGAAAATCGCAAAACAATGAAATCGCAAGTTATTTTTAAACCCCAAAGCAATGATGAGTTTGTTTTAAGCACCAAAAATCAAGTGTGAAGTTGTTTGTTCAATTTTAACCCAAAATCAAAGTCTAATAAGTTTCTAAGTTCAATTTTAACCAACTTGAAGAGATCAACTCAATGGTTAATTTTAAACCCAAAACTGAAGTGAGTTGTCCTAAAATAGAAAACAAAAGCAATAATGAATGCCTAGGTTATTACAATAAACATTATAAAATGATTTTTCAAGTTCACTGCCTAATTCTCCAACTCAAATCTACTTGTGATTTTTTTTTTGTAATTCCAATGCCCTTTTGATTCAATTGGAAAGTGTTTGAAGCATGGGAAAGAGTCTGCCACCATAAAGCAAAAAATCCCAATGCTGCAAAGAAGGAAACACCCCCCTACAAAAAAGATTTTTTTTTGATAAAGCCTCAATCAATGGATAATTATTACACCATAAGTAAATCCATATGCATATATGTGGAGTACATAAAGAAGAGATTATTTCTTATTTTCCAAGACACTTGTGCTTCCAACTCATGTAAAATTATTATCTTAGAAAAGAGTCATTTTTTGAATCCTCCAAAGTTGAATTCTAAATAAGATTATTCACTTGCTTTGAGATTGACTACATGAAAATTTGAAGGAGCATTTAATATTGATTGCATGAATCTTTCTGAATTAATTGACCATAAATGATGACGTTTACAAGCAATTTTCCCAAAGGACAATAACTCTCCACCCTAGGAAATTAATTGGCAGTGATCTGCAATCATGACAGTGGAGGAAAATCTAACATGATCAAATTGTATCAAGGGTGCACTTATGATAGGTTAGTAAGCAGTCAAATCAAATTTTTGTCCAACCACCAAATTTATGAGTTAGCTACTAAATCAAGGCAGCCACTATCAGATTGTGTATATTTATTGTAGACAATTTGAATGATTAGATTTAGAATCTATGCGTAGTAACACAAAAATTCAGAAAACTAAGAGTTGTTTTGAGAAGACAAGATTGATTATAATACATGAACTATCAAAAAATAACTTTGATTGTTGCACTATATTCAATTAATCAATGCAAAGATAGGATTGTAATATCAAATCAAAGAAAGTAAAAAAAAAATCCAACGTACTTTACTCTTCCACCTGCTTGTCACATAACAAAATCTTCTAAGACAGATATATATTTTGAAAACAAACAGAATCATACCCAATATATTCACATCTTAAGCAAGTTCCAATCCTACCCACCTAGTCAAATTCACAAGATATGTCTTAAACCAATTGGGTATGTTATATTTTTGGTTTTAGGTTTTTAATGAATAAAGTAGAGACAACTTATACCATGAGAAACATCTGCAGGATTACACAGGCAATGTACATGTGTGAGATACATCCACATGCTTACACAAGCAATGTACGTGTGTGAGATAAATGCATAGATCTAGGATTGGGAAATGCACATTTTGCTTCCTCTAGAATGGCCCATAGGGAATGAGTGAATTCTTCAAGTTTACCCTTTGGCTTGAAAATGTAAGAACAGGAAATGCAAGATGGTGACACCTATCAGTCACTTGCACCAAATATAATTAAGACAACTTTAGAAACTTAAAAAAAATCTAGTAATCTATTGGGATGGTACTATGCAAGAAATAGATAGATAACTCAATCTTTCCTAAGCTTTCACTTCATGGAAATGTGTTCTCAGTAGGACCCGCCATGTTATAGCTACTCTTTTCAACACTAAAAAAGATTGAATCTCAAGTATTGTGGCCCTTGTCTGAGATCTTTCTCAATTATAGATTTAACTACTAGAAAAAATGACTTAGAACTGAGCTGACAATTATCCCAGCTATCTCAACTACTGTTGAATAGTAGGAGCCAGGTTTGAAAAGAAGTTGCAACTGAATGAATACTTTTCTTCAAGGACAAGGTGCTAAGTATACACATCACTAAGCTTCAAATTGGAAAGAAATTGATCGTCTTGTAAATACTTCAACAATGGTTTCGATGATTGCAAGCTTTATGCATGTGGAATCACACAAGGCTTGGAAGAGGGCAACAAAGAATATTTCTAAATGAGCACACAAGGAATGTCCCTTAGACTTGGGATTATCAAAGGAAGTGCACATTTTAGAAAAAAAAATATCTAAATATCATAACAAAATATCACAATACCAGCAATAAAGAACACAAAATTTACCTTGTTCATGAGATAGAAATGGTTATTAACATGACTTAAAGCAATAGTATTAGATGTGATTCAAACCAACAGTATTATAAATGACCATTTGCATGGTTAGAGGTGAAAAACTAAACCAAACTAAACTAGCATTACATTATTCAAAACAAAATTAAGGTATAGGATGATATAATGCTCAAAAGGAAAAAAATAAAGATATCATCTGATTGTCATTCATGGTGTATACTATGCAAATGTGCCCCATAGTGGGCACTAAAATGTGAATGCTTTTCTTGTAATCTTGCTAAAAAACAAACAAACATTAGTATTTTTAGTTAAATTAAGCAAGCCAAAACAAGCATCCCTATGAGATATTCAAACATACTTGATAATGCAAACATAATAGTAAAAGATCAAAGAAACTAATTGAAAGCATAAAAAAAGCATGTGCAAAACCTATCCCATAGTGGGAGTGGTGCTCCTTTGATGTGGAAAGGATGCCCTTTCCCAACCCCTTGATAAGCTTTCAATACGATGAACAAGCAAAGATAAGTGATCAAGTGCAAGATGAATGTGCCTATAGTGAAAATGCATAAGATTGTAGATAGATTTCAAGTAGAAGTGACTTCTATTTATAGGTTGACGGGTTGAAGAGTGGAGAGATGGGAGGAATGTGGGATTAAAGGAGAGCCAATGAGATTGTGAAAATTGTCACATGGCTAATGGATGAAAGTGGAGCATATTTTGGAGAATGTGCATAGTTAATGCACGTGGTTGAGACGTAAGAGGGATGTAAGAGAGATTAATGCATTTGTAAGAGGAATTAAATGAATGTGGTTGAGATGTAAGAAGGGTTAATTTTTGGGTAAGAAATTCAAATAAAGGGAGTTAATGAGGGAATATTCTCAAAGCATATGCTTTTGTGAGGAAAAATAGGGTAATTAGTTAATTAAAATAATTGATTTTCATGTGCAAGTGGGTTAGTTAATCAAGGGTTGGGTTTGACCAAGGTTGTGTCAAAAGCTAGAGAATGGTTAATTAGGATTAGGAGTTAATTAATTGATGCAAGTACAAAGGAATAAAAACCACCTATCTCAATCTCATTTGACAAATCTCAAAACATTTTTTGTTGGTTACTCAACTTTTACTCACTTATTCATTCTGTAAGGAACATAAGCCATCAAACATCAACACAACAATTAGAGTCCCAATCTTGTATCAAACCTCAACCACCTTTTAAATCATAATGTTATTAGTTTAAACAAAACAAACCAGTAACTAATGGCCACTTTCCTTCAACTATCCTCCAATGCATAACAATGACACTTTTTGTTCACATACACAAACTTTGGTTTTCAAGGTCCCAACAACCAAAAAAATACCTGTGACATCTTAATTTAGGTTGGAACAACATAATCTAACTCTTCTCAAACCCCAAAAACATAGGCCATTCATTTGGAGCATGCTTCCCTCATAGACTGAATTCAATGCTAGTAGTACTCCAACCATATACTGTCAAGCAGATCTTATGATACAAACCTCTTCTTATGACTATAATGGAATTTTTGGATACCTTTTAAGGGTTTTAAAAAACATAACTTAAAACCAATAGATGTTGATTAGAGAAATAGGTTCAAACATGATTGTCCACATTATCATTTAGGCCTATTTAGACCACATCCACAAAACAACATCAAGCTTCCAAGCCTATTTCACTTCACCAAAGGAACCAACATGTAAAAGAGTTCTTGGAAAACATAATTAGTTCATTCCCCAATGACATTTCATCAACACACCCTAACTAAACCCTCATATTGATCCCAAACTTGGATTGTCTTAAGTCTGTTATGCAAGATCAACACTTAAATGAACATAAAACCTTTAAATTTATCAAACCCTAATAGGAAATGGTTTCAATTAATCCAATACAACCTATTGAATCAATATCCCCAAAAGAGAATACTTTTTTATTCATCAAAACATAATTTCTTGACTGTTTACAGGCCATTTCTAGATTTTTCCAACATTGTGCAGTCTTAGGCCTACATCATTAAAACCAAGAAAAACCAAGCATTTTAAATCTACAACTTCAAAATATTTTTAAACACATAATAGACTCCTACACCAATTTTTAGGTGATTCCCATGGTGAATTTGGGAGAAACTTAATTTTAAGTGCCCATGATTTACCCTAATAGAGGGTTTTAACTATTTGGAGAAAAATTACAAGAACTTTCTCAAAATCCAGCCAAATTGCATGAAAAAAAAATGAAAAGGAAGGTGATTGAAGGCTCCAACAATTAAAATCAATTAGACATAATTTCCTACCTATACTAGACCGTGCATAGCCTTCTGATGGAAAATACAGAAAATGGCGTCTTTAATTCATTCAAAATCAGATATACAATCACCCACACTTGTTCAAATGTACAAATGTCCTTTTAAGGGAATTTTACATATGACCTTTCAATTTCTAACTACCTTTGAATGACCCAAGACAAGAATGTCTCTTCACCTTCCTAGTTTGCATCATTTTTGCAATTTTATAACTTTTGAAATTTGTATGACAACTTTTACATTTTTTTGCACAATAAGACATAATAAGCCTCAAATGACCTCCTAATGACTTTAACACATGAAAATTGACCCAAATGACCTTATTACATCTTTAGAACACCAAGATTGAATTAAATTTCAAAATGGAGGCATAATTTTGTTAAGGTGCTCCTACACCATTAATCTAGAATTAATTAACTTGGAGTAATTTAGGGGATTTGACATTTGATTTAAATAATTTGATTTATTAAATCAGATGAGAGGACTTTAGGAATTTTATTTATCTATTTAAATCAACATGATGAACATTAGTGAATTAATCTAATAAATTTCTTTATTTGATTCATAGAAGAATTGATTGTTAATTGATCAGATTTAGATGCATAATGTCAGTTAGGATTATTTGTGTGTCTACAGGTAAATGGAAGGATTATTGTGGGGAATTCATATCAAACACCCTTACCAAATTATTAAGAAATTGAAAGATTCCATCAATAAAAGGAACCAAGTCTTCTTTCTATCACATCCGGAATCATCACTGGTAGCCTCTAAAATTTTGCAACATAGTGCTCTATTGTACCCTCTTGTCTCAATTATGCTAGCTCCTTGAAGTAAATCTTTAGATCCTTCTTTTCAAACCTCTCCATCTATATTTGGCTGAACTTTTCTATAATCACGATTGAACTATGTCATTGGTTTTCCATGCCATGATACTGACATTTGTGGTCCACAACCTCTAGGCATAAACCATAAAACTTAATGGATTCTTTAAACATGGGGTTCAAGTAGAGGTATGTATTCAACATTTATAACCAAGCCTTCACTAAAAAACCACTCGATCCATCATATGTGGGTATATTGATCCTCCCCAGGTGATATTAAATGTTATTGTGAGGTTGTTCCTCATATCTTCTTCTCCTTTCTCCATTTATTTGAAACTCATAATATTGTGTGAAAGTCATGTCCTAGTGGATGGATGGGTTAGGACATTATATTTGGCATGATACCTCACCACTTCATCCTCTTTTTCTTCCTTCTAGGATTTTACATTCCATATTTCTAAGAATTTGGATTTGAATATCTTTTAGGGCAGTTTAATAGAAACTCTATCATTTGTTGAATTACTTACTTTTGCATTATTATTTTATGCAGATTTGGTGTGTCTGGCTAGGCTCTACATTAATTGCATAAGAATTTGATTGGCATGTTGTTGATTGATCAAGAAATCCTTGAATTCATCTTCTAATTTAACCATTTTCTTCTCACCTCTACCCCCAATTCCACTAATATTTTCTTGTGTGGTTGCCTCTAACCTTTCTTCTATATTTTTAGAGCTCTTAGGTCTCTTTGACTCAACTACATACAAAAAATAACCCAATGGGTTGATAGGACTATTGCTCTGATACCATTGTCATGTCCCTTTTAAGATTTCTAACTGATTAAACATAAATAAGGTTCCACTTTTTGGGAGATAGAACTTAGGACCTATTCCACACTTTAACCATTGGGAAACCAAGATCACTCAACCAAGTGACTCAATTAAGGGGAGGACTAGTGGTTTCCTTTTGTGATTGGATGGGGCTTCACCATTAAAATGGAGTTTCAAAGGAGAAATGCAAGCATCTATGCAGAAAACCCTAGAAACTTAAGAACAAGAAATCATATTGATAACAAAAAATGAAGAAAAAGGGTACTTGGAAGAATAATGGAATCAAAGCAAGGTTTGAAACCTTGAAAAACTGCTTCTTGGAGTGCATTAGGATTCATACGCCAAGCTGGGTGATTTAGTCCTAGTTTAGGGTTTCTGGGTAGGATCTGGAATCTTCTAGTGACTAATCAAGATCTACAAAAATCTAGAAAAATGAATGTCTTGGGACTCATATGCCTAGACAGTTGTAAAGTGTCCCCAAAAAGTGAGAAGTATCCTAGGAGTAGAATTTTGAACTAAAACTTTGTGAGCCTTTCAAGATGGATTAAATAAGCACTTTCCCACTGGTTTCATGTAAATAAGTTGGATATCTTTCTTTATATTTGAGTTTATGTGAGCCTTGACAACTTCTTATGACAACTTTTGCAACTTTTACAACTTTGAAATCTTGCTACTTTTGAAGGCTTGAAATCCACTTTTTCTTCAACTTATAAACTTGCAACATACAAAGAGAGGGAAGAAAATGTTGTTTTGTTAGGGAATGGGGGTTTTCCTTGGTCAAATCCCGTTTTGGTAATCAAACCTTAATGAGAAATGAATCATCAAAGAAATGAAACATGAAACATAAGATGATACAATAGAACCTTGTTTGAAACCTTATAGATCTACAAACAAGCATGAAGTGGCCTCAATGGATGTAGATCTTGATCATGAATCTTGATGAAATATAATGCCTTTGAATACTTAAATTGATCTTGAACAATACATCACAACATTAGCTCAAACCACATGCATGATGCATCAAACCTTTAACATGATAATGGATCTTGATTTTTGCAATGATCTTCTATAAATCTGCCCTTGAACTCCTTAGAAATTCTCTTGTGAAAGTACTCTTGATTTCTTATGAAATTCTAGATTGTTAGATGTTGAAATGATGAAATAACCTTGTATTTATACTTGTTTATGCCTAAATTCCCAAAATTACAACACTGCAAGCTGACATCAGATCTAGAATGATAAAATCTCACCAATAATTTGATTTAAAATAGGTCCAAGTTAAAGCATGACTCATACGCCAGTTGGGGCATATGAGTCCCAGTGGCCTAAAATTGGACACAAACTCCAAGAATTAATTGGTCCAATGTAATGTTTAAAATCAGGTCCTAAGACCTAGGTGGGACTCATACACCCAAGGTGGTGTATAAGTCCCAAATCCCTAGATCTGGAATACATGACCATAAACATTAGATTATGATTTTCCATTTTTTGAGTGTCAAGATTATCCATAGAATAATGCATTAATAAGGCTTATGGATACAAAATAGGACCAATTAGAGCATAAAGAAGGAAAATTAATTAATAAAGCCCTAAATTAGTGTGAAAGGATAAAGATACACTTTACAACACCCTAAATAGGGCACAATTAGGCCCATTTAGTTTAAAAGGGCCCTAAACTTAATGTGAATGTGTCAAACGCATTGAAACACTAAATCAAGGCAACATTAGGCTCATTTTAATATTAAATATTCCTAAATTAAGTGAGGAAAAGGGATAATTTTTTTGTTACTACACTAACAAAAATAACATATTTATAACAAACAAATAACTTCTAAATTGCAACACTTTGGTTATACTCAAATAATGTGCACAGGATTAGCATATCAACATTGAAATTATACAATATAGAGTTGCTTATATGAAACAAATTTTAGCAATAGATTATATTGATGATAATAGTTTGTTATGACAATATAATAGCAACAAGAAAAAATACAAATATGAAATACCAACATTCATTCTATATTTATTTGTAATTCCTTGATGCTCTAATGCACTCCTTGAGTGAGAATTCTCCCAAGAACCAAAGGGTTTTCATCCTCTAGTTCCAGCTACTAATGAGGTTTCATCCACTTATCACAATCTCTTAAATATTTTCATCCACAATGGATTGAACATGAAGTTCCCAAAGATACATAATACAACATAATGATTACAATAGAAGAGCTCCCTAATTTTATATTCTACCCAACCACATATTAAACTAGTTGGTCAAGACCCAAAATGGTGTCGGGGCCAAAATTTGAATCCATGCTACCACAAGTTAGTCCTATGGGCCTTGCATTATTTCATCACTCTTGATAATTTGGGCCTATGGGCCTTGCATTGTTTTGTCACCCTTGACATGTTAGCCTCATACTCCTTGCAAAATTCCTCACCATCCCACATGTCAGCATTTTCCCCATCAATCCACATGCTACTGTGGTTCCACAAGTTGATTGTCCTTGTTTGCTTGGTAGGCATCTCTTCGTACCCCCAATCCTATCCAAGGCATTCATCGGGAAACATCCTCAACCCCCAATCCTAGAACACGTTGGACAATACCCACAATTCCTAACCTCCAATTTGCAAAGGGGACATGACATTTGTTCAATAATTGTCATCTTAGTAATAGTTTTTATGTTAAGGTAATTGAACCCAATTGAGAAATTGCAGAAATTGCTTAATGTAAATTATTGAATCTACCTTAAATTTATAAAAAACCAATAATTTCAATTTCCAGTAATTTGATTTTTATTTGGAAAAAATAAAGCTAATATAATGAAAATTCTAATATTTTTCTTAAACTATTTTGTGAGCTGGAGAAAAATTCAAGTCAAGCCTATAGAAGTATAATTAGAAACACATAAATTACTTCCAAATTAAACAATCACATCATATTATTAGTTTGGTATGTGTTGTACCTCCTTTAAGCATTTCCTACCATAGTGATTTTCCCATTACATCATATGCACAAAACCATGGTTCTGAGAATGTTTATGTGTCGAAAGTCAATCTCAACAATGCTTGCTAGTATAGATTTAGTTTGCAGTAGAATTGAAGCTTTGGAATAATGCATGGACGTCCACCATAACATAATCAAAAGTAGGCTTCTATAAGATATTTTGGGTACAAATCCCTCCCTTAAAGACATGTTTGTTAAAAAATCAATGTGGGGAGGAGATTATATGCATGAAAGAATCTATTTTAATCAGTTACATGTTGCATGTATTTTCTTTCTTTTTCAAGTGCCTATAATGTAGGTCTTTGAAGGACGATGGAAGTGTTGAATGAACAAGACAAATAAGAGGGGAAGTGAATCAATTGTATCAAATTAAAACATTAAAACCCTCAACAGTAATCAGATCCACAAAAAATCATTAAACTCTTAATTTGTTATGATGTCTAAACATGAAAACAAGATAACAAAAACTCAAAAAACCAACACCATACACAAGAGAACACTAGATTTACATGGAAAACCCTAGAAGGGAAAAACCAAAGTGAGGATTAGCTCACGATATAAGTAATTGAAAAACTAGTGCAAGGAGGCTCACTATCAAAATATGATGCATTGTCCAAAAAGGCTCACAGCCCAGGCTCACTACCAAAATAGAAAGAAGATAGAAGATAGAATGCTACATAGAGAACATGATCTCAATGCAACAAAGAATCCACCACAACAACTCCAATAACACTCACAATCTTCAAGTGATCAAGATACCTCAACTCACTACATTCAACAATCTTGCTCACTACATTCAACAATCTTGCATTATAGCTCCCACTACAATTCACACTTCTGCACTTAATTTTGCATCACAACACTCAAATCTATTCCACACTTCATCTTGCATCAATTCACCTTGCATTTGTACCATCCACAACTTGAAAAACATCTTCAAGTTGGCAACACTCACCTTACACTTTACAAATTCAAAAATAGGTTGGTACAAAGCATTCTCGCGATGGATGGGAACAAAATTGGACCAATACAAAAATTAACTAAGACCCTTGTTAACTATCACACATCACGCTACACCTTCATTAATGCTTTATCATCTTCAAATGTAGTGTAAACACTAGGTCAACCATTACCTGTGCAAACACCATTACTCTTTGAATTACATGCTTCCTCAAATCCAAAGACGACTTAAAAAACACAAACCACACTTCATCACAGTCTAGAATATTCCTTTCTCAACCTAAAATCCATCAAACTCCTTCACAACAATTCACACCTTCAAAATGTACATGCCCAATACACTCAAACTATACTGCTAAACATTGCAAATCTAAAATCCATCTTTCAGAGCACCAAACCATGAATCCTCTTGACATAGGAAAGAGATCAACACCATCAACATACCTTCATAATCACAAGAGTTGAAGAGAAATTGTGGAGCAAAAACATTTCTCCCAGACACCTTTGTAAGCAACACTGTAAAACCAATTCACACACTGGTGAACATAACTTCCTTTACATAATGATCCAAGAGCCCAAATTCTGGATATAGAAACTATGAACACCTCTAACGAACATACCCAAGCTACAAAGAAGATATTCAACCTAGAAGAAATGTGAAGCAAAGCCAAAACACCTTTGTAACACCCTATTTCCTTATTTTATCACATTTCTCAATATCCTTGACATCTAAAACATAAACAAAAACTTATCAAAGTGACACCAGAGGTTAACATTAGCAACTTAACTAATGAAAACATAATGCAACTAATAAAAACAACAATCTCTCTCAATTGTTGCACAATTTTCACCAATGACAACACAAGCTAGTTGACATCGATGACAACACCTTCATACTTGCAACAATCTCCCCCTTTGTCATTGATGGAAACACAAGATGTGAAAAACCATCAAAGACAACATACACAATATTCCTTCTATATCTCCATTTTATCTCTCTCCTTCTGTATAAATAGACTTTTTCACATGAATTCTCTCTCTCCCCCTTTGACATCAATGGCAAAAGAAAAAACATTCCACATTGTTCTCCCCCTTTGACATAGAACTAAGAAAATTGCAACTGCTTTGAATACTCCCACTTAGGAGTACACACTAATGAACTCAACAACCTCTACATAATGAAAACATTTATTCCATACTACAATAATGTTACTACCTACTCCTTTTGAGAGGTATCCACCAACACCAATCCAGACAAGGAATTAATCCATAGATCCACTGGACTGATGCATCTCCATATGCATCTATTTCAAAGGAGGGGCAATAACCCTTGACTTTTCCTGAAGATACTCAAAAGTATCCTTAGGAAGAGCCTTAGTAAATATGTTAGCAATATAAGCCTTTGCAAAGTACATATTCAAGCTTCACTTCATTCTCCACAACCTTCTCTCTCAAAAAGTGATACCTAATTGATATATGCTTTGTTCTTGAATGCATCACTAGACTCTTTAAAATATTGATTGCACTTGTATTGTCACAAAAGATAGAAATAGGCTCATCATACACTACTCTGACATCCTTTAATGTCTGTCTCATCCACAATACATGTGTACAACAATATGTTGTGACAATATACTCATCCTCTACAATATACCAATCTACATCCAAGAAAGAATGCACCACCACTTGTACTTTTCCTATCATCCACACAACCAACCTAATATGCATCTATGTAAGCACTCAATGTGAAATCAATATCCTTAGGATACCACAAGCCATAATACGAAGTGCCCTTCAAATATCTGAATATCCTCTTCAGTGGTGCAACATGTGTCTCTTTAGGTTCTTCTTGAAATCTAGCCACAAGACAAATTTCATGAACATATATCCAGTCTAGTAGCAGTTAGGTATAGCAGTCCACCAATCATAGATATATACTTGCTCTAATCAACCTTAGGGGATTCATCATCCTTACTCAATTTGTAACCAATAACCACAAGACTACATACTAGTTTGGAGTCTCCCATTCCAAACTTCTTCAACATATCTTTAACATACTTTGATTGTGAAATGAATATGCCTTTGGGTATGTGTAGGATCATCATGGAAAAAACAGGCCCTTAAGTGGCGAAAAATTCAGAGAAATTAGAGTTAGGCAACTTGACATAAAAATTTGAATAAGTTAACTTTATTATTTCAAAAATATGTAAGAATAGAATCTATAGCAAATTGAATGTAGTTTCTAAACTACTAGGTTTTTTTTTTTTTTAAATCTATTTGGTGAGAATTTAAAATTTCAATATAGTAGTACTTAAATTTCAAAAAAATAAGAAGTAGGTATTTGTTTGACCATCCTAACCACAATAAAATGATAATATTTTCCTATAAGATTTTAGATATAAGTAGAGGACTCATGTCCCGATGTGATGCATATTTTTTTGTAATTTTTTCTAAGTAAATAATTAATTATGAATTTTTTATTACAACTTTTAAAAAATATAAAAATTCATATGTTTGACCACCTTAACTTTCAAAACTTCATGGAATCATTTTTTTTAATCCTATAGTATGTGAAGCATAAAATGTGACACATGTTTCAAATTCAAAAAATGTGATACCGTTTGAAAGCTATGGATGTTTTTCAATCAACCTATCAGTTAGGACTTTAGTCATAATTCAAAAAGAAAATGAATAATAATTATCTATTAAATTCAAAGTAAAGAATAATTTATGTTGGTGGAAAGATGAGAATCTCCTTTAAAAACCCTTTTCATTTCATCAATTTTGGGTAAAAAAAAGTTGTCAGCCACATACCTTACACATACCCATCATATCACCACTTTTTGGCCCATCATGATCTTGCACATACCCCTTTATCTATTTGATTTATTTGTACCCAAAGGAATAAATTCATCTCCCCAAACATATACATCTCAAATTATTTCTACATCTCTTCTACAGATTTCATGCACATAGCTTCATTTCCTCCAAAAATTATGTCATCAACATATACAACCACTATGAAGATTCAATCTTCTTCAACCTTTAAGTAGAGATTACTATATGTGGTGCCTTTATTGAATCCTTGTTGTATCAAATATTTTTCTAACCTTGCATACCAACCTATAGGAGCTTATTTGAATCCATACAATGCATTCTTCAATCTCCAAACTATATTAGGTTTATCTGACAACTGAAATCCTTTTGGTTGTTCCATGTAAACTTCTTCCAATTATCCATTCAAGAAAGTAGACTTCACATCCATTTGATAAGATTTAAAGTCCTTATGTGCTACAAAATCCAAAACATCTTGATTGCTTCCATCCTAGCCACCGAAACAAATGTCTTCTCAAATTCTATTCCTTCAACTTGTACATAGCCCTTACCACAAGCCTTGCCTTGTTTCTTACTACTTCTCCATTCTCATTCAACTTGTTTTTGAATACCCACTTAATTCCAGTAATGTTTTTGTTTTTAGGTCTAGGAACAAGTTCCCAAGTCTAATTCTTCTCAATATACATAAGTTCTTCTTCCATTGATTTCATCCAATGTTCATCTTTGCATGCCTCATTCACTGTTTTAGGTTCTACTATAGAAAGTAAACATAGATTTACCTTTGCTTCAACAAATATTCTTCTTGTCAACACACCTTTGCTTTTTTCTCCAATAGTCTATTCTTTGGAATAATTTCTCTCTACATACTTAGGGGTCTTAGGGGTTTTTTTTGGGACTTCTTCCTCTTCATTCTGCACCTTTTTTTCCTTAGTTTTTTCTTCTTCTCTGCAAGCAAGTTCATCTGAATCATACTCATCTATTAACCACTAAATTCCTTAAATTTTCATCAACCTTAAAACTTGCACTTTCAACAATATTTCTCAATCTTTTATTGTAACATATATGTAAGCTTTTATTTTAGTAGAATATACAAGGAAGATACCTTCATCAAATATTGCATCAAACTTTCCTAAATTTTCATCATCTCTTTCGATATAACATTTGCTTCCAAACACTCTAAAGTACTTGACAATAGGAATCCTTTTGTACCACAACTCATAGGGATTCTTTGTGTTGTTATCTCTTGCTTGAACTCTAAGTATGTAAAAAGTAGTATGAATTTCTTCTCTCCAATAGAATTCTAGTAGGTTAGCTTCTTTCATCATAGTCTTTGCAGCTTCTTGAACATACCTATTTTTCTTCTCAACCACTCCATTTTTGTTAAGGAGTCCTAGGGGTAGACAAGTGCATTTTATGCCATGATGATCACAAAACATGTTAAATTCATTGGAGGTGAACTCTCCACCTCTGATAGAGCTCAAACATTTGATCTTCAAAATCCATCTCATTCTCAACCATAACTTTGAATGCTTTAAATCTATCTAGGGCTTTAGATTTTTCTCTACGAAAAGTAACCCATGTCATTCTAGAGTAATCATCAATCAAAAGCATGAAATACCTATCACCTTGAAGAATTCTCACTCTTGTATGATCCCAAAGGTTTGTGTGTACCAATTCCAATGATCTGGTAGAAGATTGTTCCTTTCCCTTGAAACTACTTCTAGTTTTCTTTCCAAATTGACAATCTCTACAAACAACATTGATAATCTATGTAATCCTTGGCAGATCTCTCACTACTTGAACTGAACTGGTTCTAACCAGGTTATCAAAATTGATGTGACATATTCTCCTATGTCATAACTGGCTATCATTAACCTGATTCATAAAATAGTGACAATCAACACCCTTGAGCTAATAGATATTTCCATTTATCCTCTTTCCAACATCAATCATAGTTCTAGACCCTTTTCTGATCTCACGTCCATCATCCTGAAATATAATATTGTATCCTTTGCTACACATTTGTCCAAAACTCAAGAGGTTATGCATTAAACCTTTAACATAGTAAACATCTTCAGTATTATGCTTGCCATCAAAACTAATTGAACCTATTCCACAAATCTTATCACCTAAATCATCTCCAAATTTAACAAGTCCTCCATCATATTTTTCTAGTTTAACAAACTTACTCTTATCTCCATTCATATGATTTGAGCAACCACTGTCAATAATACAATAGTTCTTGTTTTGTCTAACATGAAAAGTAGATACCAAAGTACCTCTAGTTTTATCCTTTTTCTCTAGAACACTTTCCTTCACACAACTTTTAGAGCTAGAAAAACTAGATTCATCTTTTAAAGCCAAGAACAAACATTCATTATCATCAACATCTCCATAATCAAATTCATCATCATAAACATTGGAACATCTTGTCTAACATAGTAGCTTTTCTTGATCATTTTTCTTTTGTTTTCCTTGTTCTTATTATTCACAGTTCTGTTTGGACATATCAAAGTAGAGTGACCTATATTTCCACAATTTAAACATTTGAAAGGTAATTTACCTTTTCACTTACCAATTCCCTTTTTCATTCTTCTTACAAAGTTAGCTTCCACATCATCAAGATCATCTCCATCTAAATCTTCAAAAAAAAATTATTTTTCCAATCTTGAAAGGAGTCTCCACTTTTGCACCATTTTTTTAGACCAATTTTCCTCATCTCAAATGAAGTTAGTGTGCAAAACAATTGATCTCTAGTGTAAGTATATTGAAATTTTCAACTTCCTCAATAGCAGAAACATTTTCACTATAAGAATCAGGAAGAGATCTAAGAATTTTCTTTACCACTATAGGTTCTTTGACTTGTGCACCAAGACCTCTCATAGCACTTACCAGTTCATCAACCCTTTGCATGTAACTTGTAATTGTTTCATCTTCAGTCATTCACAAAATCTCAAATTGTGTCTTCAAATTCTGCAACTTAGCTTGTTTAACCTTGCCATCTCCTCTGTAAATACTTTCTAGTTGATCCCAAACTTCTTTAGTAGTTTTTAGATCCATAACTTTCACTAATCTAGTATGTGCAAGACTACTCAAAAGAACAAGCCTTGCCTTACCATATGTTTCATAGGCCTTGATTTCATCACTTGTGCTTGGTCCATTTGGAGGTGTCTATATACAGTCTTTATTGCCTTAGCAACATTAAATCCAAGGTAAATCAAATAACCTTCCATCTTCACTTTCTAGAATGCATAGTCTATGCCATCAAACATAGGGATCTCCTTCTTGCTCACCATCCCAAATATACCTCAAGTGGTTAAGCTATTCTACAAGGAACCTTGCTTTGATACCAACTGTTGAATGAACAAGATGATTGAGAGGGGGATTGAATCAGTTGTATCAAATTAAAACATCAAAACCCTCAACAGTAATCAAATCCACAAGCATTCATTAAACCCTTAATCTTTTATGATGTTTAAACATGCAAAGTGGATAACATAAACAAAAACAACCAACAACACACATAAGAGAATGCCATATTACGAGGAAAACCCTAAAAGGGAAAAAAGATAGTGAGGATTAGCTCACAATATAAGTAATTGCAAAATTGGTACAAGGAGGCTCACTGCCAGAATAGGACACACTATCTAGAAAGGCTCATAGCCCAGGTTCACTACCAAAATAGAAAGAAGAAAGAAGATAGAATATTACATAGAGAACATGATCTTAATCCAACATAGAATCCACCACAACAACTCCAATAATGCTCATAGTCTTCAAGTGATCATGATACCCCAGCTCACTGTATTCAACAATCTTGTGTTATAGCTCGCACTACAATTTACACTTTTGTGCTTAATTTTGCATCACAACACTCAACTCTATTTCACACTTCATCTTGCATCAATTCATCTTGCATTTATACCATCCACAACTTGAAAAACATCCTCAAGTTGGCTACACTCACCTTGCACTTTACAATTTATTCAAAATAGGTTGACACTAAGCATTCTCGTAGTGGATAGGAATGAAAGTGGACCAATACAAAACTTAACTGGGATCCAAATTAACTCTCACATGCCACACTACACCTTCATTAATGCTTGATCATCTTCGAATGTAGTGTAAACACTAGGTTGGCCTTTACCCGTGTAAACACAAATAAACTTTGAATTACACTCTTCCTCAAATACAAAGATGACTTGTGAACCACACACCATGCTTCATCACAATCTAGAATATTCCTCTATCAACTTTAAATACATCAAACTCCTTCGCAACAATTCACACCTTCAGAATGTACATGCCTAGTACACTCAAACTATATTGCTTAACATTGCAACTCTAGAATCCATCTTTCGAAGCACCAAATCATGAATCCTCTTGACATAGGCAAGAGATCAACACCATCAACATATCTTTGGAATTGAAAGACTTGAAGACCAACTGTGGAGAAATGTGGAGCAAAAACATTTCTCCCAGACACCTCTGTAAGCAACATTGTAAAACCAGTTCACACACTAGTAAACATAACTTCCTCTACACAACGATCCAAAAGCCCAAATTTTGGATATAGAAACTTTGAACACCTCTAACCAAAATACCCAAGCTATACAAGCAGATCTTCAACCCAGAAGAAATATGAAGCAAAACTAGAACACCTCTGCAACACCTTGTTTCCTTATTTTATCAAATTTCTCAATATCCATGACATCTAAACCATAAACATAAGCTTATTAAAGTGAGAACAGAGGTTAACATCAACAACTTAACTGATGATGTAACATAATGCAACTAATCAAAGCAGCAATCTCTCTCAACCATTAAACAATTGTCACCAATGATAACACAAGCTAGTTGACATCAATGACAACACCTTCATACTTGCAATAGGAAGAACATCCTATTAAGGGTATATATTCTCACCCATGCAAAAGAAAGGTATCGAAATACGATAAAGTTTTAATGTTTCTTAAACAAGAAAGACCATTACGATTATTGTGATGATACATAGTTAGATTTTCAAGTAGTGTTCTTCACTACTTGGGACGTTATATGCATGGGCATACCAAATCCTAGGCTTCCCTACATGAATGTGAATGTATTTGCTTAAAAAAGGATGGTGTTTAGAGCTAGCGATGTGAACTCTAGCTTTCAAACACACAAACAACTGTTGATTGATTGGATCTAACTTTATTCCGACAAGGTGCTCTTTCTAGTCTTGAATTCCCTATTCAAACATTGAATTACAAAGAACCAACAACACCACATGCCCAAAATAGACTCCATGCAATACCCACTTGCAACAATTCATGCCTCTTAGTCTAGCCCTAGAAACTTGTAGGCATGACACATCCTCCATCCTCTCATATGTTTCATGTGCCAATTGTGGAATTTCATTTAATTAGAAACCCAAAAAAATTCCACAAGAAATCATCACGCTTTGCACAAACCTCACAGAGTGGCCACTTGTGACTACAACCACACAACCATGCCATGTGGTAGTTCATATATTATATAATATTGTATATAACAATCTAATAAAACATTATATATAATAACATAATATGATATTATATATAATATTACTATTATTATATTATTTATACTTTTATAGTATATATTATTTACATAGTTATAATATGCAAATAGAATATAAATATAATTGATTTCTTTGCAATGATTTCCGCCTTTGATTGTGTGAGAATTTTTTCATCAATGTTGTGGATCACACTCCGTGATCCATCATATATTATAACTATAATATATAATAATATATAATGACATATAATATATAATAATATATTATACAATATATAAATAATATAATATATAATATTAATATTAATAATATAAATATAAATATAATAAATAATAAATAACTCGTCTACATTACCAAATGCAAGACAAATTTAGTTTTGGATGTTTGTCGAGCTTTTTGATCGTAAAATGTTGAGAGAGTGAGTATGAAAGTGTTAAGGGTGTGTTTTGGGAATTTACATGGTTCACGATCCATTTATGGTGTCAAAATAGTTATATGTTTTTTAAAAATGCCAAAAAGTTTAGAAATCTTTTTAATGTGCCAACTGTTAAAAATACGAGTGTTTGGAAGATGTGTCCATTCCGTAAAGCTCAAATCCAATACCTTGTTCCTGGACTTTATCAATCAACACCATACCATAACTATAAACACCCATCTTAATAATACTAATAATAAATAATTTAATAGTGTACAATATATATAATATTATTTAACATAATATTAAATAATAATTTAATAATATAAATAATATTGAGCTATGCCCATTAGTAATGCTTATTTATCAAAATAAATAATATAAACAATATTATAATATTATTTTAAAATTGTGATTTAAACTGACATATGAAAAGTTGGAGAGTCATAATTTATTATGAAGCTCGTACAAATGAAAACACATTATCATAGCAACATTACTATTTGAAATGAAAAAATATAATTTTACACTTAACAAACATTAATTATGTTCAAGTTTTAAAATGTTTAATTTATATAGTTATTCTATTTAATAATAATTAAACAATAGATGAGAACATAAAATCAAAATCACTTTACCTAGATCTACTAATTAAATCTTTAAATTAATCAAAATCACCATACAATCAACAAGAACATGAGCAATGCGTCTCTTGTTTGCATAAGGAACTAGTAAGGAAGAATTATAATAGTAATCGCACCTAGGTGTGCAATGGGTATGCCAAAGAGATCTGGAAGGTCAATTAGGAAATTTTTTGATCTATAAATTATTATATAATATTATATAATTTAAATGATACTTGATTACTATTTTAAATATAATATAACTATCTAATAAATAATACTTATTTAATGGCATTATATAATATGTAATAAATTTTAAATAATATTTAGTATCAATTAAAAAATTAAATATAAAGCTCTCAAAGTAAGGAGGTCTCATGGAATGATCCACACACAAATATAAAGCCAACTTTCATAGTGTTTGCTAGCATTCTCGACTTGTATCAATACCAATGGTAGATGTATATTCAAATTCACAGCCTTTGCCAATATCCTCCACGCCTATGCCATTACAAAATCCTTGGATTGGGATATAGACGTCCAGCAAAGCATGATGCAAAGGATCCTTTCTATCCAGAAATATAGTAGTAATCGTCCAATGGCTATGCATTTCAACTCTTCAATATGAAGATGTGTTTCATCGCGATGGAGAGTCTCCAAAAAATCATAGTACTGGTGGTGCTGGGAGTGTGGGCCAAGGTGAGTCGGTGAGGCAGCCTACATCGACAATCATTGCACCGTCTGGATATAACCTATGGGGAAAAAAAAGCTTGCGATGAATTTTAAAAAATTAGCACCTCCACATCATTGATTTGATATTTAACATTTACAGTTTGGATGCATTTTTGCACAAGAGGCAGATGATATCAACCATCGATACAAAAAAATTGCAAAGATTTTCTTTGTCTACTTCATCGAGGAAACACCTTCGACATAGATATTATTTTCTTTTTCCAAAAAAACCAAAAAAAAAAAAAAAGGAAAGAGAAATGAAGAATAAAGTGAAGAGAAAATCAGGTGGAAGGGGAACCATATGATTTAATGAGATGAAAGACACAAGTGGGAGTCAATGAAGCGTTCGTAAAGAAGGGACTATCATAATTAATGGTGTCTCGAAATTTTCACTTCATTTATTTTGAAATAAAGTGACTACGTACCTATTTTATACGTCTGAATAGAGTGAAAAAAAAAGGCGGAATCATGTTTGTGGGTGAAATTTGTGTCTGAAAAGCAGCAAAAATGTCAGATTGTGGTATGACATTTACGGTTTGGATGCATGTAGACGATATCAACCATCAATATAAAAGATTTGCTAAGATTTACTTTGTCTACTTCATAGAAGGAATGCCTTCGACAGAAATATAGATTTAAAAAAAAAAAAAAAACAAAAAAAAAGGAAAAGGAAAGAGAAATGAAGAATAAAGTGAAGAGGTTACTTGCATAGGAAATCAGGTGGAAGGGGAATCATGTGAGTTAATGAGATGAAAGACACAAGTGGGAGTGGGAGTCGATGAAGTGCCCGTAGAGGGGGACCATCATAACAATGGTGTCTCAAAATTTTAACCTCATTTATTTTGAAATAAAGTGACTACATAGCTATCGCGTTGTAAGGCCATCCAGTAAACCTATACATAGCTATCGTGTTTGACAAGCCTGGCATGTTAGATGTTACACGCAAATGAAGTGATGTACTGAGAGTAAAAGTTGGGAAGTCACATGCAAATGAAGTGATGTTCTTAGACTCAGAGTAAATGTTGGATAGTCACATGCAAATGGAGTGATGTACTCGACTCAGAGTAAATGCTCGGCAGTAACATAAAAGTAAGAAAATCTATTGCCCATTCACAACTTTAATAGTGAGAAAAGGAATGCACATTTTCTGAGCAAACCCTGATCACATTTTATCAAATTCAACCCTATCCCAAGTTTTTGTAATGCCATGTTCATGGAGAGCTAAGTAGGAAATATTTTCATATTTTTTTTATCAAATGATGTTTAGATTTTCATATATTTGATTATTTTGGAATAAATTTATCATATATAATATTAGCTTCAAAAAGTCTTAACCCCAAACGTAATATAGACAAGAAATGTCAAAAGAAATCCCTACATCATCCCAATCTCCTCCTACACTTCCAACAAACTTCAAGAAATTTAAGAGGAATTATAAGGACATTTGGAACAAAATAAAATCCAACTTGTATTACTAGTTTCATTATTAAAAATATCTATAAGAAACCCACACCATGCTTTACTTTCTTCATCATTGGAAGAAATGATGAAGCAAGTTGACTCATTCACAAGTCAAATTGATTGATGGAACACTCATAGATATTCATGTTGTTAATTTATGTGACAAAGTTATCTTACAAAGAAGTGAATAAAAAATATATAAAAAAAGTCCAAAATTATGAATTTTTTATTGATCCCATTGCCAACGAACCCCATCCAATGGCTTAAAAGAGATTTCCAATTCATTGATGGAATCATCTCAATTTTTGAGATAGGTTGTGGATGGTATTTGATCATCCTCCATGTAATAGCTACTAGGTACCACTATAATTTTTTATAAAACTTTACTATGATAGTGCGGATACAAGATGCCAATGCAGCAAGTTGTCATCCAAATGGCGCACTGGCATCCCGAACAATAGAGAGCTCAAGAACCTAGATGGATAGAACAAAATTTCACTTCTTAACCTGAATATGAGGTCTTCTAAATAGAATAACAAAACAAAGAACAAGAAATACAAGAAAAAATACAAGGAGAACTTGGAGAAAACTTACTAACAACCAAACGTTTGAGTCTTCACTCACAGCTTTAATTTGCAACCTACACACAAAATGAACAAGGGGAAAATGTTGGAGCTGTATAAGGGCATGCCATAGTTAGAGCCTCGCTTTGGTGTTCCGACCTCCACGGACAACTAGATAGAAAGAGAGTGTAACCGAAATGGACAAAGGGGATGGTGAAAGCAAAACCCACTTTAGGAGTAGAACCCACACCACCAAGTAGTAAATGAACAAGAGAAGTAAGTGGAAAAGAGTAAGAGAGAGCGTTACCAATAGGCCTTGGCCCCCTCTAGAACACACAAATGCACTGTTGAATGTTTACTAGAGAGCTTTGGCTGTTGGAGGGACCTTAGCCCGGTAGAGCTTCACTTGTAGAAGTATTGCTTGTCAAGAACGAGAGAGATTCAAGAATGAAGTTGAAGAGAGAAGCTTGATCGAATGAATGAATCCCCAAAATGAGAGAAAATGAGGGGTTTTGTTGCATGCAAGGGCGGTAAAGAGTCATTACACTCGAAAACCTGACTTTTAAGACACATGTCCAAAGTCAAGATTCGAGATTCCTCATTTCAAACTCAAAAAACTACCAGGACGCTAGCATGTTGCGTAGAAGAAACAATAACCTAATGACACATTTCTCAAAAAATGATGCCTTGGAGGCTAGCACGCCACACAGGTGTCCAAGGCATCAGTTTTTGGGAAACGTGTCATTAAGTTGTTGTTACTTTGCCATTGGTCCACATGGAGCTAGAATTGTGAAATTCTAACCCATGGTATTTTTTCCATTAATATGTTTAAACATCATAAATGCTAGGAAAAGTTCTAGAATGTGGAATTGCCCCTAGGTTCAATTTTGCGACATTACAAGAACAAAGGTAGAAAAAATGAGAGAATTGGTGAAGGAAGAACCACTTCCTGAAGAGTCCTTTGAACCTATTGTTAGGAAAATATTTGATCAACCAAAGGTAGACATTCCTATGGGAGCTACTTCTACAAGCACATATACTAGTTCTGTTGTAGCAACCAAAGTTTCAGATCCCTCTACTACTGTCAAGAATTCCAAATCCATAGACAATGGGAAGAAACCTATGGGGCATCCCAAGAAATCAACCACAAATACAAGTACAAATACAAATATCTCATCCGCTAGTAGATAAAGTGTACTTATGGAAAATGCTATGCCATGGATTCAAGAGAAATCTTAGTCATAGGAGTAATCAAGGATGTCCCATACAGACTCATTTCTTTTCTAGTCAAGGAATTTTTTATGAGCATAGTTGAGGTGGATATCCCACCCAATTATGGTATGTTGTTGTCAAGGAAGTGGAGGTCTTCCATGAGAGGTAGCATGTAGTGTGACATGTCCTTCGCCACATTTCCAATTGAGGGAAATGATATTAATCTTTTGAGGGAGCTATGATCCCCACACATTATTGAATTTGTGGAACAAGAGGACAAAATTCATTTTTTGGATACCAATATTGACAACTTTAGATTTGAGAAGTTACAATATGAAGAGGAAAAACAACCTACACCTATTGAAAAGGAAGTGTTGTAGCAGACAAACAATGATGAATTGTGGAGTATGCATTTTTATGGTGCTTGCTCAGAAGAAGGCATTGGTGCAAAGGTGATACTCATTTCCCCTAGTGGTAAAACCCTTAAGTTTTCATTTTCATTGTTATTTTTCTACACAAATAGTGTAGCTGAATATGAAGCTCCGGTACTAGGATTAAGACTAGCTGAGAAACATGGAATCAATAAGTTGAGAGTTATTGGAGATTCAAAGCTTGTTGTTTCTCAAGTTAGGTCAAGGTATGCATCAAACAATAATGGGTTGAGATAGTATAGGAATGTTGTTTCGGACTTAATAGAATAGTTTGATGCTTTTGGTATTGATTGGTTGGATAAGAGTAAAATTCAAGTGGCAGATTTACTTGCCAATATTGCACTTCAAACATATGACATTACCTTTCTAGGCATTTCAAAAGTTGAAGTGCAAATCAGACCTTTAGTTCCTAATAACATAGGGTACTGATAGGATTTTAATGATGATGAGGACATCATAAGACTATTGCAATGTATGTAGATGAGTATGAAGGTCAAGAAATTGACTTTGGATCTTTTGTGGAAGAGGTGGATGTTAAGGAAACAATGTTCGGTAATGAAATCATTCAGTTGAAAACTAATAAAATACCAAAGGGGTTAGTTTCTTTGGAGAGGGTTTTTGATGGCCTTGACATGAGCAATACCATGCAAACATCCACTCACAAGGAGGATTTGGAAGAAGTAAATCTTGGTGCGGAGAATGCTCTTAAGAAAGTCTATATTGGAAAGAAAATGAAACCTCAAGTCAAAGCAATGTTGATTGCTTTGTTGAGAAGATACAGGCACATGTTTTCCTGGTCTTATGATGATTTAAAGGCCTGTAGGGAAGACTTGTTTCAACATGAGAATCCCTTGAAACCTAATGCTAAGCATTTTAGGAGAAAGTAAAGACCGATCAATATTACATTGACACCTAAGATGCAAGAAGAATTGGTCAAGTTAAGAGAGGGTGGTATCATTAAACCAATTAGGCATTCTACATGGGTGTCTAACTTAGTGCCAGTGAGAAAAAAGAAAGGTGATATAAGGCTCTGTGTGGATTTCATAAATATTAATGTATCATCATTAAAGGACAACTATCCATTGCCCAACATGGAAGCTACAATCAAGTTACAAAGGTGACTGGCTGTGAGCTTCTATCTATGATGGATGGTTTTTCTGGGTACAATCAAGTGGTGGTTAAGGAGTTCAAGCAGTATAAGACTAAGTATAAGACTGCATTTACTACTCCTTGGGGCACTTATTTTTATGTTAGGATTCCTTTTGGACTAACAAATGTAGGTGCCACCTTTCAAAGGGATATGGATGTGGCCTTTTCTAACTTTATTGATATCTTCTTAGTAGTTTATCGAGATGATTTGATAGCATAAAACAAGAAAGAAGATGCAAGGAATCTATGTGGGAGAATGATGTGACATAACTTTTCCAAGACATTGGCATTCAAGGCATTCTAGGGGATGCAACAAGAAAATATTTGGAAGGAATTGAAAAGTTAAACAACTCATGTCATGTACTTTTCATTTTAGATCCATTTGTGAAAGGATATGATGATTCAAGGGAAGGTAATTGGGTTTCCTTAATTCAAATATTGCACTCTATTCAATTTGAGAGTAAGAAGTTGACATTTTCTACATTGTGTAAATGGTGAGAAGTTTCAAGATGACTTAATTAAGGGGCATTCACATGAGAAAGTACAATAGTGGAAGCAACTCAAGGTAAGTGGTAATGAATTCAATATCATGCATCTCAATGGTTCATGTGAAATACTTTCAATCCAAACAAAGGAAGAATCTCTTACATTGATGGGAAGAACACAAGAAGTTGTGGCTAAGCTTGAGAATGCAACCATCCCATGCTATGTATTTTCTATTTTAGATTTCTTACAATCTTTGTCTATAGGATGTGACACTGTAGGAAATGGAGTTGTTATGGTTATAATGCAAAGGAGGAGCTCCATAAAATTTGAAAGCATGGAGAGAAAAGATTCAAGAAATGGTTTCAAATTCTTCTCAAAACCACTTAGCTTGTTGAAGGAAATATTTTATGAGTTGTTGATTTTGAAGAATTTCAGAGGTGTGTAGATGTTGGTGAGGATTTTTTCAAACCTCACATGGCTTCCCACTAATTCAATATTAGATATATTGATGACTATTACTTAGGTTTTTCACTTTTGTATTTATTACATCAATTGCATGTTGTCGATTTCGGTAAATTCAATTAAGAACAACTATCTAGATTGATGTGTTTGGAAGAATTATCCCTACATGATGATTTTATAAGAAGTACTTAAATATTAGTGAACACTAATTCATCCATCATAAAACTAATTTGGAGGAGATACATGGAATTTGTTCCAATAATCCAACATGTGTGTGTTGTCTATAGGTTTCCAATGAAATTGTGTGAAGATTTGTGGGTTTTGTGTATTGGGGAATGTGTTATTGTTGTAGATCAGTTTCATTCTCCTGTATATCATTTCCTATTGTTATTTTCTCCATTCATATTAGATTCAAAATTCGTGGTTTTGCTCTTTCAATTTGGAGCAAAACAATGTTGGAAATATTGTGTGATTTGGAGATTTTGAGTATTTGATGAGATTTATATGTCATGGGAATTATAACATGTTGCTTTCTTGGGTGTACCTAGAAATGTATAGTATTCCTTGGAAAAATATTCAAATTGATGAGTCATAGAAATGGGGTGACAAGTTTATGCTTGTAGATAGTCTCAGGACTTGAACATCAACTTTTGTTTAGATGGGTTGTTGTTTACAAATTCACTCTTGGGAGAATTGTGTTGTATATGTTGTTGTATGATGTCATTTTCCAGTAATCTAATGTATTTTTTTTAAAATAGATCAGTCCATGAAGTTGAAAGTAACATCTCTCAAGCCGAGGTAAAGTATGGTCTTTTCCTTACACATTCTTATGTCAATCTTAAAAGTAACAAAAATCAAATTTGTATCATCAGGAGAATTTTAGAAGTTACAGGTTTGTCTTATCTCATGCTAGTGCATTTGGTAAGTTTACTAAATCTTTGTGGGAAGATGTGGACAATTGGAGTATGAGATAGAATGCATCAATTACTTACACACCCAAGAGATTAGATTACATAGATATTATCATTTGATTCATACCATTGGTACAAAGGAATTTGATTCCTTGTTTTTGTATAATATTCTTTGGGTGATCCCACAAAGCTAGTTTACAATTTCCAAGAGATCCTGATTTTTGCTAAAGTCACATATTTTTAGAAAATATAATGATTTAAGCCTTGAAAATTTTTATTTAAAGGATTACAATTGAATAGGGTTTGATCAAACCCCCTTGGATAGAACCCCACTAGTTTTAAACCATACCTATAACAGAGTCTCCTTTACACCTATCAAAATGCTAATAAAACCACCACTTTTGATTTACCTTTTGGGGGATAAAATGAATTCATTTAATTTATTTATTTTTTAAAGTATGTAGTCCTTAATATAAGCTTCCCAAAAAGTATTTTTTTAAATAAATTTAATTTTATTATTATTTTTATTTTGTATTTCTTGTGAATGTAGGATTTTCACCAAAAATCAAGCTCTTTGTTCTACACATGTGGAAAAATAGTAGATTATAAAAAAAAAAATTGAAAAATATGAGTGAACTAGATATTGAAGTCCTTGATTCAACAAAAAAAGAATTGAATTTCAATACATACAAAAAAAGCTATGCGCTATACGATCCGCCTATGTCTGAATTGTAATTGGTTTGACTCTAAAACTTGATTAAGAAAAAAATATGAAATAAAACAATATGAAACCAATTGGAAGCACTATATATCATAGTTACACATCTAAATTCAAAAAAAATAGAATTTTATCCTTCATGAAAAAAAAGTTATGCATTCTACGGTGAGAGTCACTCTTAAAAATGTTGTTTACTAAAAAAACTAGTTTTTGAAGGAGATGGAAAAATATGTGCAATCTAATTCCAAAAAATTTGAAAAAAATATATTTAAAATATACAAACAAAATATCACAAATCACTAGTTTGCATCATGTTCAAATTCCTCATGGTTTAGCCGCTATAGGTGCCCAAAAGGGAAGATTTAGTTAGAAAAAATTATTTCAGTGTCCAATTTGGCCAAAAATTGTAAACTAGTATTGTGTGATCACCCCTTTGGAAAAGAATGCAAGTCTTCATAGGTACAGGATCAAGGATTAATATAAATTTTTGCACGAGGATTCTGGATCATTATGGTTGTAATTGCTTGAGGGAAAGCAATTTTTGGAAGGGAGACTTGTCATTTTTTCCTTTTTTCCAAAAATAGTAAGTCAAGAAGGGTCACAAGGGACATTGGGAAAAAATATATATTTAATATTATATTTCCCTAATCACATTCACATCATTTGGGAAAATAAATATTAAAATTATAAATATTATTGTGAAGCCTTGAGTTTTAATTATTTTAATGTTGCAAAACAACTAAAATGCAATGAAAAACACAAGGAACACTTCAAAGATTAGCCTAAGGAATGATAACACAAATAAATAAGAAAAAATGAAGATTGTAAAATGATGTACCTTTTCTTTGCTACTGAATTTCCTTGGTTGGCCCTTGTGAATGTAAACTTGTATGCTCTTTGGATGACTATAGATATGACTAAATGCAAGATTGACAATGTGATGGGATGCAAATGCAAATGGTTAAAATGGCTTGGCTAGATGAGAGAAAATACTTGTGAATTGAGTGCTCAAAATGACAACATGAGGGTGCTAAAATGACTAAGTGTTGAAAATGTCCTAGAAGAGGGGTATTTATAGAGGAATTTGAATTTTTTAGAGAATTCAATGGTTGAGATTTATCCAACAAGGCCAAGATGAAGGGCTATGGTAAGTTGAGGACTCACAAGCCCTCACATCTTGACATATGGAATGTGAAGTGGCTTAGGATGTGATGATGTGTAAGTGAAGTGGAAGGAAGGTACATGATGTGAAGGAAGGACAAGTACCTTGCAAGTACCTTAGGGAGTGAGAAGATTTCCTCAAAAAGGAACTTCTTGTCCCAAGTGAGAATGAAAGTGACATTTGAGGAATTTTGGAAGTCCTCAAAAATCTCCATGGGAAATGAGAAAGTGGTTGGAGAAATAAATGTGAATAAAAAATTCACATACTTGGGAGAATCTAGTGGATAAGAGAGGGTCTCCAAAGAGGTGGGAGTTTGTCACATGTGGATGAGGTGACAAGTCAAATGTTCTAGAAGTTGCATGGGGATAAGGTAAGCCTTGGAAGGATAAAATGTGAATTAAAAATTCACATGGGGAGGAGAGAGACCTAGGATGAATAAATGTGAATTAAAAATTCACATAGGAAAGAGGGTCCATGCTAAGAAAGGAAAATGGAAATGTTGACTAAAAAGGGATGCTAAATGTGGCTAATGACTTTGATTAAGGTTATACAAACACCTGATTAGGATAATTAATGAGAGATTAGAATCAAGTGGCAAATTTAGGAGGATGTGGCATTAATCTTTGATTAAGAGGATGCACATCCTAATCATGAATTAATTAAATTAATCCAAATTAGAAAGGGATTATGGTGGATGTGACAAGGAGAGAGAAAAATGAAGAATTTTAAATTAATTTTATTCAAAAAGGTTTAAATGAATAAATTAAATAAATTGATGTATTTATTTAATTTAGGGAAGAAAAAGGTGTAAAATAAAGCATTTAATTGTTAAATTAAATACTTTAAGGACCTTAGGCAGAAAGTGTCATATTAATTAAATAAATTAATATTGACAGAATGGATGAATATAGAGATGAATTTGATTGTATGAGAGTGATCAAATTTAGATGTTTACAATTATAATTTTTTGTGGGACTAAGTTGGAAAGTGCATTTGTTATGGAAATTGGCTTTAATTGGGTGTATGACAATAGTTGAACTTGGCAGTTTGGAGTGGAGTTATGATGAGGCACACTTGGCAACAAGGGGTTTCTTTCTTAGCATGTAAGCATCTTCATTTGAGCATGAGATTTTGACACCCAAGTTTGGTCAAGAAAGCTTTTGATTATATATTTTTTTGGTTGCAAGTTCAAGGATTTTACTTTGGAAATTTTACAAGCTTATGTTGTTCCTCTTCAAAGGTTGAGAAACCATTGAAGGAGAAATCTTTCAAGCTAATATACTAGGGAGATAGAGACTTGAAGGTAGTGTGTTTATAGGTCTCTAGAGTCAATTTCATCTAGAAGTTGTAGTAGTGTTGAAAGTGAACCATCAATTTTTGGCACCAAGGTTCTCTCTAACTCTTATAAGGTTTTTCACCTAAAGGAGAGAGATTAGGGCCAAAAACCTAGGGGGTTCATTCAAATTATGTGTGATATTGTGTATGTTAAATGAGCTAAACTAAGTGCAATTAACTAATCTAAATGACTAAAAATAGATGCAAAACTAAGATCTAAACTGTGTTTGAAAACACATTGTGATATGCAAACAACATGAAATTTGAAGAAATAATGCAAAACAAAAAGTACTGGGTTGAATCTGAGTGCACCACCTAGGATTGATTTGAGGTTTTTGGAATGTCTAGAATGTAGATTTGAGATTATAGAAAATTCACTAATGGACTCATTCGCCAAGGGTGGCAAATTAGTCCACTGTCAAGTGAAAATTGTTGAAAACTTGTTTCTGTCTGCAAGGATCCCAGATCTAACAAAATCTGGAATTTTGATGTCAGGGTGTACTCATTCACTAAGGGTGGCAAATCATTCCAATCCTAAATTTGTGGGAGTACAATCAACAACTCTGCAACATCAGATTTGTGCAATCTTGATTGCCAGGTTGCTAATGTCAAAGTCTACAAAAAATGGAAAGAAAGTGCTTAGAAGAAGAGAAATGATGATGTAATGTATTGAAGAGCTCTATTGAATTGATTCCAATTTTCAACACCTTTAAACCTATCAAATGTGCAACATAACACAAGCCAAAAGGGGGAAAATATTGGTCCAGGTTAGCAAATAGGGGTTTTCCTTGGTTAAACCCCAGTTTGGTACTCAAAACTAATGAAAATAAATGAAATGCAAGGGAAAGGATGAATAACATAAAGTATTACAACTTACCTCTAAACCCTTGAAGATGCAAATCTAAATCAATGTCAATGGCTGCTCTAAGATGCTTCAATGATTGTTTAATGATCTACTGCAAAAGAACTTGACAAAATGCCATGCTTGAATGCTTGATGGATGCTTGGATTCTCAAAGATAGATAATGGATGTTAAATGAGGTAAAATTAGGTTACTTATACCATTCTTGTGTCTTAGTACCGACTATACATCATCATAGGCCGACATCAAGTGTAAAAATGAATAAAATCTTGAAAGAAATTTGAATTATTTTGAATTTTGTGTTAAGGTGGACTCATTCGCCACCCATGGCGAATGGGTCCAACCTTGTGGGTGTTTTTAGGTGTTAAGAATTAAATACTATTTAATGTTGTATGTTGGGGTATCATGCAAGTATACTCTTAAATAAACCTTATGAATGCATAAAAAGGTCCAAATAGACATGAGAAAAGTGTAAATAAGGGGAAAATGCCTAGAAAAGCGTGAATCTTGATAACAAGACTTAACAACACTTTAAAATAGGACTTGTTGATGTGTCAAATAATGATTTTTAAGTGAATTGTATTAAATAGAGTTTAGAATGATGTGGAAATGTTTTACGACACTTCACAACACATTCACAAGACTTCAATATTTAATAATTAGCATTAAAAATAAGCATGTTGAAGCCATGTTGCAATACAAAATTAAGACAAAACATATGAAACATGATGAAACAAGGCCTAAACGACCATGAAAATGACAAAGGGCCATTTTTCTATGACAAATTTAATCCCCACTTTAGTGAGAGGAAGAAATTTCTTCAGACTCGAACTAAAGTAGCTATGAACATCGAAAAGGAGAAAGGGTTCAAATGCACTTACGTTAGCAAGATGGAATAACAACAAACAAGAGGGATGATCAAGCCCCCAAGATGAAGATCCCATGGCAAACCAAGCATAAGAACAAAGGAACACACAAGTGTTGAGACATTAAATGAAGCTTTGATCATTGATCCAACATGTTCATGAATCAGATCTAGGAAAAAAGAGATGTGTACTCACTCTAGGCACACAGACTTTCAAATCATCTGCAGGGTGAGAAGGGCCAAAAACAAAAAGAGATACATATGCTAGTTGGCATGCACTCAAAAATACAAAAGTGACTATGGGGAAAAGTCACACCGCTAGTTGGGCTTCCCACTAAACCATGCCAAAGTTATACCACTTGATAACTTTAACAAGAAACCACAAAAAATGAAATGCAAATGTAAATGTAACTCATGAACAAAATGAAATGGCACAAGAAGCATGCAAGTTGTATTATGCAAGGTGGCCAAATGAAAAGTGCAATAAATGTAAATGTAAAAGTTTGTTCAAGGGAGTCTTGCTCAACTTATGAAAGGTCAATCACCTAGGGAACATTGTATCTAATGTCTGCAAGAGAGGACCATTCAAAGAATAGTAGATTCACAGCTTAGGGGATGTAGTGCATCACATCAAACCACCATGAGGAATATAGTATGCTAAGAGAGATTGCAATTATGAAGGACATCATTCCCAATGTCATCCACAAAGTAATAAACGCATCATATAAATGACAAGGCTACACAAAGAACACAAAGTGAAATATGGTTTTGTATGCCTCCCACTTTAAAGTAATTTCTACACCTCATTCGTGAGCAATTGCTTTAAAGTAGAAGAAAGAAAAAGAATGCAAAACAAGACATGAGAGCCAACTAGGAGAGCTCTATGCCAAGTCATATGTTTCATAGTGAGGCTTTTTCATGTCAAGGAAAAATGAAAAGAAAGTAAAAATTAAAGCCTGGAGTTTCCCCCCAAAAAAGAAAACACACCAAAACACATAAGGGATCTATGTATTTGGGGTCAGTATGTTTTGTGTTGCAATGTTTTTAATGAAAAAGCGTGGAACTGTCATCATCCCCCAAAGACATAGAACGAGCAGAATGACACAAAGAGGGAAAAACAAAAAGGAAAAACAAAGATTCATTTTGGGTCAACATGGAAGAGACATTGTGGTCTCGACACCTTGCATTGTCCCCAAAAGGAAAACACAAGCGAAAATACAAAAGAAAAGCGAAAAAGGCTTTTGGGTCAGCATGAGGGAGACATTTCGGTCTCAATTCCTTGCGTCATCCCCAAAAGGAAAACACAAAATAGAAAGAAAAAGAGACAAGGACCATTCAAGTCAACATGGAAGAGACTAAGGGCGTCTCTATGCTTTGTGTCATCCCCAAAGTATAATCACAAAATAGAAAGAAAAGAGACAAGTTACGACATATAGAAGAATAGAGATACAAATAGAAGTGTACAAAGAGAGAAAATAACATCAAACACACGATATGGAGGAACACGATATGCATAGGAAAAAGAATGTACAAGAGAAAAAATAATGTGAATGCAAGGTAAAGAAAATCAACCATCCAATAGGTCATTCGTCTCCCAATCATGATCATCAAATTGTAAGGGCAGTTGATTATCTAATGGAGGAATTGCAAGTGCCAAACTAGGAAATTCACCAGGTTGCACACATGGAATAAGAGATTTATCATTGAGGCTCATAGAAGAGGAAAATAAAGCATTCAAATTAGCATGCACCTCTTCATCGTCATCTTCATCAAGATTAATGACTACAGGAGGACAAAGAGTGATCTCCAAAGAGGTTTGAATGAATAAAGGTTTGGGCAGGATAGGTTTAGGTTGTTGGGATGAAGGAGATGGAGTGTCATGTGGTATGTCAAGGGGATTATCAAGAACAACTTCCAGAAAAGGAGGTTGATTTTCTTTGTTTGTTTCAGTTTTCGATTGTCTAGTGAGAAAATGATGACATCATCGACACTCTCTAGCAGCTTGGTTGCATCTAAGTCTATTCTGAATTTGTTGTGGTGTCAAGAAGGATTGATCAACTTGAGGTTCCTTCATTTCATAAGGAGGTGGATCAATCTTTTTCTCTTTAACTTTATAAACTTGTTTAAGGAGAGGTTGTGAAGTTGGGCTATTCTCAACCTCTCTAGGTTTTTTAGATGAAGGGGTTGAAGAATCTAGATGGGAAAAAGTGGGTGAAGGTTGATTATCGGTTGAGGGAGTGTCATGCATGGTTTCATCTATAACAAGAGGTTTTGAAATGGGTGGGGAAACACCACTAAGAGACAATTCAGCGATCCTCTTAGCTTTAAATTTTTGATAGGAAAGGAAGAAGAAGTCTTTTCGAGGTGTGATAGGTTCAATAGGTGTAGGCCAAAAGGCTTCTAGAGAAAAGTTACCTTTGGATGATAAGGGATTGAATCAGCTATGATGAATGGCAAAAAATTCATTGTCATGCAAAAACTTTAAACACTTGTGAATGACTGAGGTGACCACTTTCATTGTGCGAATCCAAGGATGACCTAAACACAAACAAAATTGGTTAGATTGTCAAATAATAGAAAATCTCACATCAAGAGTTTTCAGTCCTATTTGTAAAGGTAGCACGATCGATCCGATCGTAGGGCAAGCAAAACCATTATGAGTTTTTATCCATGTAGTTGGTTTATCATATACATCTTGATATAAATTATGTAATACCAAGAACTCCTCTATGTTCACATTTTCACCACAAGAAGGATCCAGTAGCATCCCATTAGTGGGCTTATCATAGATTCTTCTAGCAATGTAGAGAGGACTGTTAGGAATTTTCAGTAATATGTCTTTGTTAGAAAAGGTAATATCAAGAGATTTATTAGTATTGCCCTTATGAGGGATAATGTCTATCATAGCCACAAGATCATCAATAGAACTGTGTTCAAATTCCATAGGAAGTCATTACATTAGGTTTAGAAGGTTCACTAGCCTTGACAAATGAATTTGTATGTTTAGGCATAGGGTTTGTGAAGATTTGCAAGTTTTGATTAGGTGGTGTGATAGACTTGTTACTTCTATCTGTGATGGTAAAATGTCCTGAACGAATGAGGTCTTGAACAAGATGTTTAAGACACTTGCAATGTTCAGTGTCATGCCCATTCTGATGATGGAAGTGACAATAAGCATTAGGTCAGAAAGAGGGTGGTAGGGATGGGTTTGGATCAAGCGGAAGAATGGGTGGAAAAGTGATCATATGTTTTTCAAGTAATTGGTTCACGGTATGATGGAGGGAATCAGGTAAGGGAGTGAATTTTCTATTAGGTTCCCCATATCGATAAGGCACAATAGATTTAACAATGGCCATAGCATTTTGAACGGGTTGGATAGGTTGTGGTTGGGTAGGTGATGGTTGCGAAGTGGATTAAATTGTAAGCAGGTTTTGTTTGGTCGTCGAAAGTTTTGATTATTGTTGTTGTTTTGAGTGGGATTATTGTTTTTAGGTTTTTCTGTTCAACTAGAAGTGGATTGGGAATCACGACTTGAAACTGAATTATAATATTCACACAATTTTTTGCATAAATGCATGAACGAAGGGAATTTAATCATTGTTAACTTTTCTTGAAGGTTTCTATGCAAATTCTCAATGAACATCTTCTGCAAATGTGCATTAGGAATCTTAACATCAATTTGGGAATATACATATTGATATCGTGAAATAAAATCAGTAATTTTCTCATCTATGTGTTGTCTACATTGCATGAGATCTACCATAGTTTTCTTAGGTTGCATATGAACTTGGAAGTTGCTTATGAAGGCATCCACTAACTCATGAAAGGAGCGGATGGAATGATTAGGAAAACTTGAAAACCATTCTAAAGCACTATCTTTTAAAGTCCTAGGAAAGAGCTTGGCCAAAAGTCTCTCATCGAGGACAAAGTCACTACATAAGGCATTGAAGGCATTAACATGGTTAATAGGATCTCATTTACCTCCATATTTCTCAAATCAAGGAATTTCTATCCCTTGTGGCAATGGGGTACGCTCAATCTCTAAGGATAAAGGACTACTACAGACATGATATGTAATAGAAGCAGAGTGGCTTTGGCTAATGGCAAAAAAATGATGTTGCATAGATGATAATGTGTTAAGAAGTTGGGTAATAATGGGATCATGGTATGTAGGTTGTGATGGAAGGGAAAAGGGTGATGGAGTATAAGGAATAGTAGGTGAAGTAAAAGGAATGGTGGAAGGTGAAGTGAAAGGAATAGTAGGAGGTGTAGTGAAAGGAATGGTAGGAGGTGGAAAGGTGGTTGAAGGAATTTTGGGTGCCACAAGATGGGAAGGAATACTAGATGGAACTGTGAAAGAAGAAGTCACTTAACTAACCTATTGAAAAGTAGTAGTGACTTGCGGTGGGATATAGGTTGGAATAGATATCATAGTGGAAGGGGGAGGAATTTGAGATTCTCCTTGATTAACATGAGAGATTGTAGATTGTTTATTAGGAGCATGTTTATTACAAATCTCGACAATCTTTTGAAGAACAGTCAAACCATCATCATGTTCAAGTAATCAATGAAGATTATCAAGGATGGGTATAGCAGTTTTAGTTACATTCTCAAGAGTTAAGTCATGTTGTAAATGTGAAAATTCTTCATGAATGTTAATCCTATCTTGAGAATTGTTTTGAGGTTCATCTTGGATTGGGTGAAAGGGTGAAGGCATAGTAGTATTGTCAATGCCTAATCCTCCATTTTCCATACTAGGAGTAGGAGCTCGTGAGATCCCAAGGTCCACAACAAAAGTGCTATCCTGGGAGGCCATGAGTCTAAAGCTTCTTCTCACCAAGGTATTATCAATGGAATGCCAAACACTCATACAAGTACTACGGATGGGAAAGGTGACTCAAATGCAAGATAGCTAGAATGAATGCTTAAAAACTGAACTAATGCTAACTATAACATAATGGAAAGTACAAAAAAATAATGAAAAATAAAATAAAAAACATACAAAAATAAATGATTAAAAATTCAAAAATGGACTAATTCACCCTAGGTGGCGAATGAGTCCAACTATGCAATTTTTTTGTGATTTTCAAAAAATTTAAATGAACGCAATGCAAAAACAAAATGAAATTAACAATGCAAAATGCAAAAAAAAATTTATTTTTTTGTTTATATGATATGCAATAATGAATTCTAAATGATCTTTCACTAATGCAAACAAAAGAGCTCCTAAAATGCAGAAACAAATCAATACCCTAATTGAATTGTAATGCGAAATGAACTTTAACATGAAATGCTAATGAAAAAAGAAAGTGCAAAGTGCTCAAAAGTTGGGTTCACCAAAATGAACCGTCGATTTTTGGCACCTAGGGGTTCTCTCTAACTCTTATAAGGTTTCTCACCTAAAGGAGAGAGATTAGTGCCAGAAACCTAGGGGGTTCATTCAAATTATGTTAAACATTGTGATGTTGTGTATGCTAAATGAACTAAAATAAGTGCAATTAACTAATCTAAATGATTGAAAATAGATGCAAAGCTAAGATCTAAACTATGTTTGAAAACACACTATGATATGCAAACAACATGAAATTTGAAGAAATAATGCAAAACATAAAGTACTAGGTTGAATCTGAGTGCACCTAGGATTGATTTGGGGCTGTTGGAATGTCTGGAATCCAGATTTGAGATTACAGAAAATTCACTGATGGACTCATTCACCAAGGGTGTTGAATCAGTCCACTGTCAAGTGAAAACTTTCAAAAACTTGTTTATGTCTGTAGGGATCTCGAATCTAAAAAAATATAGAATTTTGATGTCAAGGTGGACTCATTCGCCAAGGGTGGAAAATCAGTCCAATACAAAATTTGTGGAAGTATAGTCAGCAAATCTGCAACGTCACATTTGTGCAATCTTGAATGTCGGGTTGTTGATGTTAGATTCTATAGAAAACAGACAAAAAGTGATTAGAAGAAGAGAAATGATGATGTAATGTTTGGAAGAGCTCTATTGACTTGATTCCACTTTTCAACACCTTTAAACCTGTCAAATTTGTAACATAACACAAGCCAAAAGGGGAAAAATGTTGGTGGTTAGCAAATAGGGGTTTGCCTTGGTGAAACCTTAGTTTGGTACTCAAAACCAATGAAAATATATGAAATGCAAGGGAAAGGATGAATAACATAAAGTATTACAAATTACCTCTAAACCCTTGAAGATGCAAATCCGAATCAATGTCAATGGTTGCTCCAAGATGTTTCAATGATTATTTAATTATCTATTGCAAAAGAACTTGACAAAATGCTATGCTTGAATGCTTGAATGATTGATGGAAGCTTGGATTCTCAAAGATAGATAATGGATGTTAAAATGAGGTAAAATTAGCTTACTTATACCATTCTTGTTTCTTAGTATCGACTATACATCATCACAGGCTAACATCAAGTGTAAAAATGAATACAATCTCGAAAGAAATTTGAATTATTTTGAATTTTGTGTCAAGGTGGACTCATTCGCCACCCATGGCGAATGGGTCCAACCTTGAGGGTGTTTTTAGGTGTTAAGAATTAAATGCTATTTAATGTTGTGTGTCAGGGTATCATTCAAATATACACTTAAATAAACCTTATGAATGCATAAAGAGGTCCGAATAGACATGAGAAAAGTGTAAATAAGGGGAAAATGCCTAGAAAAGCATGAATCTTGATAACAAGATGTAACAACACTTTAAAATAGGACTTGTTGATGTGTCAAATATGATTTTTAAGTGAATTGTATTAAATAGAGTCTAGAATGATGTAGAAATGTCTTACAACACTTCACAACACATTCACAAGACTTCAATATTTAGTAATTAGCATTAAAAATAAGCATGTTCAAGCCATGTTGCAATAAAAAATTAATAAAAAACATATGAAACATGATGAAACAAGGCCTAAAAGACCATGAAAATGACAAAGGGCCATTTTTCTACGACACATAAAGGCTATAAATTTTATTGTTCATTTTGTCAAATAGTTGGTTGGAGTTGAGTAGTTTGGTATGCTTAGTGTAGATTTTGGTTTTCAATTTGTTTTTTTTATATGTGTAAGAATTGGCTATGAAGGTAGCCACCCAAGATCTAGAGGCCTAATGGAAAGCACAAAAGAGAGAGATAGAAAATGAAAAGAATAAACTGTATTCCTATCAATGATATAAGATAATGATGGTACAATAATTACATAGGAGACCCCTTGGTTATATAGCCAAGGTGAGAACATAGGAGGACATAAGATTATGACAAGTGTCATAATCTTATGACATGTGACAACAATGAAGAGTTATCACTCCATCTAAAGTGGGAAAGGATAATGTGATAATCTCCACAAAAGGTGGAGAGATGATCACATGATGTGTCCACAAAAGGTGGAAGTGATGAGGTAATGACATGTCAAGTCCACCAAAAGTGGAAAATCTCCAACAACCTCCTATGTGGTCCCTAAGTAAACTTAACTAAGGTGTAATCATGACCTAGGACAAGGTACAAGACATTTAATTACACCAACAATATGCAGCAAGTATATCTATATTGGAAGCATTCCTTTAATTTATATTTCTATCTATAATTGTTGTTTTAAGATTGGGAGTTGTGTAGAGTTATTTGGCGTTTAAGAAATGTGTTGAAGTTTTCAAGTTGAGCCTTCTTTGGGATTTGTGTAGCAGATAATTATTATTTTTGGTTGCTATTATCAACAAAAAAAAATGATGTTTTTTAATTCCCAAACCTATAATAGAATATTCTATTTCATTTTTTAATTATTTACTCTTATTTTGGAATGATTTGGTGTAAATTTCTTCATACCTAATTTTCTCTTTGTGAAGTTTTTTTTGTTTTGATTGAGGGACATTACACATATTATGGTATAGGTGAGATAGGACACAAGGTATCCAATTATAGAAAACCCCATCCTCCATCATTTTCTCTAAAATAGTAGCCCAACCAATAGAAAAACCCATAGATCATTGATCAGGGACTAGCATCCCACCCAACAGTAGTGGTAGAGCCTCAAATTTTCCTATAGCCCATCACAATTCCATCTCCCTACCCTTTATATAGAGGTCATTAGCTAGGAAACTTGAGACAATATGCTCTCACCTGAATCAATGGCATAGACAACCCTATCTCCATGAATCGTAATCATAAGGATCCTCCAGACATCCTTGAGCATAATGGTCACCTATCTAGTCAATAAGATAAAAGTATTGTGCTAATTGTATCATCACTCAACTACTGTAGTCATCATTGCTAGATTTTCTCTAATCTTTGGCATATGAGTAACATACCAAAGTCCAACTACACCTAGGAAATCTACATCCATATCACTAACTAAATAGACATCTTAGTCATTGATTGTCACTCCCATGACATAAGATGATACAAGTCCTCCTACAACCAACACGTGCAAAACATTAGGTTATGCATAAATTTACCCTAACCTAAAATTTGAACAAATATGCAACACTACAATAAATAGTACAATTTTCATAATTGCGTGGAATTAACATACAATGAAACACAACATTGTGTAACAAATGTGTATTTTTTCCTAACATATGCACCATATTTTTAGAAATTGCATAGTTTTTCCTAACACATGTACAAAAATTTTACAATACATGTACAAAATTTTTACAATAGTGCAATTTTGTGACATATGCATAGTTTTTCTATAGATGTGCAATGAAACCTTACATATATGCATTTTTTTCCATAAAGGTGCACTTTAAAAAAAAATCCTAGTCTACACCTAATAAATGCACTCAAATAAGCCAAAAATGAAGCTAGGAGTAGTTATATGTTGATATTCTTGAGCCTTTAGGTTGTGCAAAGACCCACATGTAGCCTGCTTGAAAAATCCCCCTCAGAGTGTCTATCATGTCATTGACTACTTTGCTCTGGAGGCTCTGAAGATTTTCTATTCTAGTGATTGCAAATGAGGGAAAAGAGCCCCTAGGCCTATATAAAGACCTATAACCCTATCTATTCACACTTGGCCTCCCATTCCCCTCATTTTCTTCAACCAATGATCCTTTGCTAGCTATTTCTTCTCACTTTTCATTCCTTAACCAGTTGCACATCACATATCCTACCTATCGAGATATCAATTAAAATGACCAATCTCTCTAGGGGGCATCCCATCACCATTCCCTTGGTCTATTAGGGTACACTAAGGCATGTCACCACAAAAATATTTGTACTAGTATGATGTCTTTGAAACAACGTAAAAAAATATATTATCTCAAAGAGAGGCAACATCTAGACACCTAAAAATGACTAACACATTTTTTTCTAATCTATCACCATTTTCACATCGTTTCCTATCATTCTCTCTTCATAAAATGTTAGTAAAAATAATTTCTAATTATTAAATTAAACTAACATGCCATTTCCACTTCATCTATATTAATTAAACAATTTTAATTATTCAATTAATTCACTAATTTTCCTCTTTAGTTATTTAATTAAATATTTTTTAATTATTTAATTTATTATACATTAGGTCATCTTATCTTCTATAATTAAATAATTTTCAAATTATTTAACTAGCATTTCTTCTAACAATTAAATAAATTATTTTAAATTATTTATTTCTCATGTCATAATTAAACTATTTTTAATTATTTAATTATCTAACAATTCTTCTATGTTTAGTTCTCCATCAAAAATCATTCACTTATTTTTAGTTCTTTCATAAATAAGCAAGAATTTATATTTTTATTTATTTATTAAATTCTCATATGCATATATCCAAACTATAAAAATTCTTCTAAAATTAGAGTTAACTGATCAATCAAAGTCTGTTCGCTCCCTCTTACTTCCACTTAATATCTTTCATGCAGTCAGTCCATCCCTCCATTTAGTCTAAGTCATTTACACACTTAACTCTAAATTTAGGATCCCCACAAGACACATGGTGGGTGCACATTCATACTATCATCTCAACCATTCCAAGTCATTGATCTTCTTGATCATCTTCCACTGTTGATCAATATTAGGTGAAAGCTATAAAATTATTGTCATCCTTAGCCATTTAATCATTGACAACTTGAGCATCCATACCATCATTGCACTATTTTGCTATCATAAGGTTATGCTTAATATTTGAGCAACCCACATATAAACTTTTCAAGAAGCACACATTGGAGTAGTACTAGGGTTTATGTGGAGGAAATTAATTTATTTATTATTTTATTTCACAATTTTTTATATCTATATTTGTTGGTGTATTACATTATAACTATTTTAATAACTGTTGGTATTCAATTATGCAACTGCATCCATGCAGCCACTTCCTTTGTACCTCTATATATGTAGATGTAATCATCAAATAATACTATCAATGTTTATTCAATTAAGTACATTCACCTTTACTACTGAGGATGATTGTGATTTTGTGAATTGTGATTTAATTATTGCTTTATTCACTATTTTGGAATTCATAAATTTCATCTTCTTTAATATGAATATATATATATGTAATGTATACATATATGGATATACATGTATGTATATATACATATCTATATAAATATGTATATCTATGTATATATGTATATATACATATATGTGTATAAGTATGTATGCATCTACATATATATCAATATAAATGTATATATGTACGCGTGCGTACATACATACATACATACATATATAGATATGTGTGTTGTATACATCTATATATACATATACATATATAAACCTAACACACTTAAGGGTTAAGCTTGGCATAATTTCAATAGTAGATTAATTTTCAAACATAAATCAAGACTAATTAACCCTAGTGTAGAGTGATTTAGATCAATCAATAAGAGAAGTCGCTCTCTTTTATTATGCTAATTTTTAATTACATAATTATTGAACATGGATTCAAATAAACTTACAAGTTTTGAATCTTTGATGAGGAGACCTAGCTTTCAATGCAAAAGTATTTAATTGTAGAGACAAAGGAAAGACAAGCCCAAAGATACAATCAAAGTTCTACAGTTTCAATCTACTCAAGTAAGAAATCCTTCATAGAAGGAAACTTCATCTTGTAATGTATGCAATTGTAGTTTTGGTATTTTTTAAGCTTGTTTCAAGAAAAAAATGATAATTGAGCATGAATAATCACCTAATACACCAAACGTGAATTTCTAGTTTAAATTCATGTGGTAAATGACATTTAGTAGGATAATATTAATAGACAATTTGAGTTGATTTCATTGGAGAGGTTAGAAAAGGATTACTTAAACTTTGGGAATTGAGTAATTTATTTGGAGATTGAATTATGTTGTTTTTAAAAGTTATGATTAAGTAAATATTTTGTTACTTACATAAATTTGTAAGAGTTTTTTTAATAAAATAATTAAGTTGGTCTTAAATTTGATATGGAAGTCATTATTGTTATTTTTGAATTTGATATTTTATTTTTATTTTTTTATAAGGATCTATAGTGATTAATACTTAAATATTATATTTTTTGTTTCAATAAAATTACTTAATTTTTTAGTTTTTTAGTCTTGAAGTAGATATTTAGTTTTTCATTTTATTTCTTATTATTATTATTATTATTTAATGATTTATTATATTAAACTCTATTATTAATTGCATAGAATGCATACAATATGACAAAGAGATCAAGTATTGTAAATTTATTACAAGTACCCATGATTTTAAAAATATTTAAAAGGGCTCAAATTTATTGCTAATTATTTCCTACAAGGTGGTGTACATGCACTCCATGTTCTCCAAAATACACTAAAAATTCTTTAAAATATATCTACACCTTACATGTCTAGGGATTTGAGCTCATTTAATGGAAGCTATAGCTCTATAAATACTTATATTCTAATTTCATTCTTAAAGAATCAATCTTACCCTGTGATACTCATAAAGTTTGTTATATTTTTAAAATATTAGATTTATTATCATAATTAATTATAATTTTTAATCCTATAGTGCATTTCATAGAGCTTTGGTTGCATGTACATTGTCCCATACAATATTTCCAACAAGAAAATTTGCTCAACATATAATCCCTCATAGATGTGAGGCTTAAGGAGACTCATGAGGCAATCATATAAAACAAACAAATAACATGCTTCTTTTACTCACATCTTTATCAACTCTAATTTATGATTAGATTATAATAAAAACATATTTGATGTCATTTCGCTTCCATATTTAAATTATTTTAATACATTACTTCTCCTCCTCACTTACCTTATTCTTCTTCTCATTTCATTTTTTCCCTTCATTTTTAAAACTTGTAGAAAGCTATGGTTTGATTGATATCAATTGTAGCTTTAAGCTTTGAGAAATTATTTCTCAATAGATAGAAGCATTGCATAAAAACACTTTGATACCATGATCTTAGTTTTTTCTTCTTTTTTTTCTTAAACAACCTTTATCTTATTATTTTTTTCATGGTTGTTAACATAAAGTAGTATGTGTAGATCTATTCCAAAATATTGAAGTTGAAGATTTGAGTGGGATGTTTTATGTCCATGTCCATGTCCATGTTTAACATGATTGACTATTATTTGGGGGTATTGGAGCCCATTGTAATTAAAAAATAAGATTATGAATAATTTTAGTAGAGATTTCTACTATAACTATATGGTTGTGTAGAATAAAGTTCTTGTAGAGGTTATTCAAAATCAAGGTGATCAAATAGAATAGAAATAAATATGCATGTATGTTTTGAATTCAAAAAGTATTTACTAATATATGACTAAAAAAATATGAATTTTATAAAATAATTGTAATTTATTTATATTTTATCTTGTAAAATATTATTATTTTAGAAAAAATTCATGAATTTTCTCATTGTCTATGAAAACCTCTTTATCCATAAGAATTTCAACCATTTGTAAGAGATGTGAGGCATTTGCTGCAATTTATTTAGCTTTGGCCTAATTAAAATTCACCCATGATCTTTTAAATATTTTTTATTAGTGGTAAAAATGAATTAGATGTCTCACTTTGATATAATTGATAGTTTGGAGAAAAGTATATGTTCTTTTGAAATTTTATATTGTGAAAGTTTCTATCAATGACAATTAGTTGGGCCCTGTCTAGCAACCAAATTTTTTTATTTCTATTTAAATATAATATGATAAACTTTAAGGATGTATTAAATTTGAAAGTAGAAGTATATGGCTCCTAATAGTTATTTTTGTTATTTTTATAATAAAATTTATTTGTCATTATACTTTTTCAAGGAGAACAAGCAAATATATGTTTGGATTTGTCAACCTTTAATTGGTGATTGAAGAGTTAGTGTCACTAAATTGGTGTAGGTTAAGGAAGATCTAAAAATTAATTGTAAATATACAACACAATATGATTTAATGAAAGAACCAAGCAAAAATATATTTTAATTATATATAATATGATTAGTGTATTTTTAATAACATATTTATAATTAATTACACATTATTAATATATTCATATTACATCTTTTTAAATTATATAATCAATAATAATATATTTGTAGTAGTGAAACATGTATATTTATCTTACTTTCATTTAGGTTTGTACTTATTTTAAGGGAATGTCTTAATACATGTATAATATTTTTGATAAGTGGTAGAATTTTGTAGAATTTTGATCTTGATTTTTAGCTCTTGTTTGCACTTTTCTTACTTAGAGCTAACTAAGCACATATTTGTTTGATTTATTAATATGTAATTGTCTTTAAAGATATTTAATTGTATTTGTTTGAAGATACAAATGTTTTTTTAATATCATTCACATTTAGAAATATTATTCTAAACAATAGACAATAAATTTACACACTACCTTAAACTTTCTGTCAACACATCCATTGCATTTCCTAAAAGCAATGGGTGTGTCCAACTGAATTCTAATGTGTTCCATGACCTCTCAACACACTCAAGACAAAAATTATGTTATATGTTGAATAATAACTATCCTCTTTTATGCTTAAAGGCTAATGTTAATTCTGAATCTTTATTACTTGCACTAATATCTAACTCTTTCTCTAAACTAATTTCCAAAATAAACATTGGATACAAGCATGGTAAGTCACCTTGGATACACTTTGGCCCTTGCACAATAAACATTGAAGGAGAGCATGTTTATGAATTTTTCCCTTTGCAATTAAAAGAGTGCTAAGATGATACTGTTAAGCATATAATTTTTTTAAGACAATTGATTTGCGGTTTGCTATTTTGCTTTCAATACGAAACTCAAATTTAAAAGCAATTTGATGTTTGAGACATTTCTTGAGCCATTCCACGTAATTTTTTACATATGATGTGTCAATTTTCAGAGATAAGTAAAATTTAGAAAATAAAAATTCTAATTATTTGGTAATGTTTAAACTATTAGGAAAAATTAAATTAAGTTAATATTATTTGGTTATATTTTAAATAATAAAAATAATATTAATATATTAATTATATATTTATAATTGTGATTTTCTTATTACACTTGAAATTAAAGGGGTTAGAATTTTTTTATGTGAATGGTATCTTTAAAACCTGAGTAGTGTCCTTGCAATTGTAAGTTGTATCTCAATTAGTTGAGTATATGTGAAATTAAAGGGGTATTCTTACATTGAAAAGAAATTTAGTGTTCTATTTTCTAGTCTTTATTTCCTTTTATTAACACAAACAAACTTTCTATCCTCTATACACTATATATCTTTAACAAAAACTCAAGAATACCTTACCACATAAATCGAATAATAACTTTTTATTCCAATGTGTAGAATGAAAAATAAACAAGCAAAAAGCTCACTCCAAGCTTGTTTAATAGAAGCAAAAGGATTGTAAATTGCATTTCATAAAAAAATGAAGTTTAAAAATTATTCTTTCAATTGATTAATAAGTACATTTCATATGACAAACAATATTGTATTTATTTCAAGTTTGTATTTCAAAATTGTTTACACAAAAAGGGATTATTTAAACTAATATATCTTCTATGCATACATCAGATTATACTTTATAACATATGGACTTAGATATAACTTTCTATTTGTTTAACCATTTCATCTTCTTCTAATACAAATGTTAATTAACTTACATTCAATATAAATTATATATCAAATTGATTAATAAAATCAAGTATCTCAATTCTTATCATTAATCACTAAATACATATTTCTAACTTGAATCTATCTTTCAATTAAATTTTTATATTAAAGACTCAAAATAAAACCTATACAAAATTTAATTTACTTTATCAAATTAATGAAAACAGCCTTAAATACAATTCCACATAATAATAACCATACTTAATGTAATTGCAGATAAATTACCAACATATAATGCTACCAAAATATTACAATGAGCTAGGAAGCTACTTCCTCCCAAAAAAGCTTTCCTTCAATGATTACATGGCTGTAAATTTGCTTTCGTTTCGTAACTAATTACATTTGCAACAACAGCGGGAATAAGCTGGCAACTGCGTCCATTAGTGTTTGAAAATCCCCTCTCACAACCAAACCTTTCTCCACTTCATCCTCTTCTCCTAACTCTCCTTCGGACTCAAAATAGAATTCTGTAGCATCAAGGAAATGTGGTGCGAATCTCAAAGCCTCTTCTCCTAACTCTCCTTTGGAATCAAAATAGAATTTTTTAGCATCAAGGAAATGTTGTGTGAAGATACCTACCCATGCCCATCTACCCTTTTCAACTTTGGTTCTTCCCATGCCTGATCCAAAAAAATTCCCATTGGCGTTCCCACTGGCGCGCGCCAACACTGTCATGTGTGAAGAAACACAATTTATAACAAAACAAAGCATTAAGGCATCGCCATTGGCGGAATCATTCTGCACCAATTTTGGCCTGGACTTAAATTTCTGGTTGAAGATGGAGTCAACAATCACGAGATTCGGGGACAGCAAAGATTCTACAAGTGTGGCCGCTTCAGGGACTGCCCGCGCACATATTTTTGTTTTTAAAGGCCATATCTGTAAATTTCATTCACAACATTCAGCCAATGCGCAATCACATGAAAATAACTAAAATTTGAACTCCTAGAAACTATTATTACCTTTATCCTTCGAATACATCGTTCAATAACTGATCCCTTGTTTGCACTGAGTTCCAGGCTGTTCAAATTCTGCAAGTTTTCCAAGCTTTCTATACCCGGCACCTCCATTCTGGTCTCAATAGTTAAATTTTCCAACCCTGTGCAATTTTCTATACCTTCGATGTTTTCAATTCTGTTCCAACCTTCTAGACTAAATTCTCTGAGAGAAGTTAATCTTGCAAAACTCGCAATTTTCTTCAGCATTTCACAGTTTTTCAAATATATTCTCTCGAGGGTCCTTGGCAATCTTTCGATCTCCTCTAAATGATGATTCTCACAAACACAGAGTCCCTCCAAGTGGGGACAATCTTCAGGAAATGAAATCCTGCACACTTCTGTTTCTCTCAAGTCTATAGACTTCAGGTTGCTCGATCCAAAAGATAATGATGACTTGCTGATTGGACAATTGGATATCGTCAGGTACTGAAGACTACTCAGTTGCCTAATTGCTTTTGGTAGAGATTTCACTCCTAGACGATCCAGCTTAGGACAACGTCCAATTGAAAGATTTGTCAAGGAAGACAAATCTCCAAGAGAGTCAGGTAGACGCTCCAGTTCAAGACAACCGCTAATATGAAGATTTGTCAAGGAAGACAAACGGCCAAGAGAATCAGGTAGACATTTCAGTCCAGAAAATTCATAAAATCTAATGTCAAGGTCAGACTCAGGTAGACATTTCACTCCAGAACCTAAATAAAATCCAATGTCAAGGTCCGTCAAGGAAGACAAATCTCCAAGAGACTTAGGTAGATATTTCGGTCCAGAACATTCATAAAATCTAATGTCAAGGTCCGTCAAGGAAGACAAATCTCCAAGAGACTCAGGTAGACATTTCAGTTTAGGACAATTATGAATTGAAAGACTCGTCAAGGAATACAAATCTCCAAGAGAGTCAGATAGACGTTCCAGACTAGGACAATGTTTAATTCTAAGACTCGTCAAGGAAGACAAACCTCCAAAAGAGTTCGGCAACCTTGTCAACAACACATCTTCTATCGTCATCTGTCTCAGCCTGCGGAGTTGACCAATGTTATCTGGTAGCTCCCTTAAACTGGTATAGCTGAAATAGAGCTCGGTCAAGGATGTGATGTGACGAGGCAACTCTTCCAATTGCTTGCACTTATCAAGGTTCAAAAACTCAAGCTTTGTTATGTTTTGCAGACAGTCTAAGTCCTCTGAATTGAATGTGAGTTGACTACACTCGTGTAAATTGAGATGTTTCAGGAGCATCAAGTTTTTAAAAGAATCCGGCAATCCCCTCAACTCACAGCTTCGAGACAAATCTAGATGCCGCAGATTTTTCAAATTGCCGAAATTGGTCGGTAGTGATACCATTTTGCTCCCAGGTAAAACCAGGTGTTCCAGGGATTGGAGAAGGCAAAACTCATCTGGCAGAATTGTAACATCGTTGCCCTGCATGATTATTATCTTTTTCAAATGATTGAGATGTCCTATTGATTTTGGAAAACCTTGGAATTTGCCGCAACCAGAAATAAGCAACTGCCTTAACTGCACAGGGGCCTGCAGCATATTTCCAAAAAGAGAAACGTGAAACATTCAGCAATTATAAAAAGATTGAAATATAGATTTAAAACAGGTAAAATGGACACCACTTACCTCGCCTTGAGTCCCCTCCCAGAGCTCTTCTAAGTGCTGTTCATAGTTCCAGTGGTCTTCATAGAGTTCCAAAACCCTCAAGTTTTTCAATGAAAGCCCCGACGGAAGATTTCGCTGCCCAATTCGGAACCAGCGAAGCCAGACCAGCTCTCTTGACACTTCACACATTACTTCATTAAAATTATTTCCACAAATTACTAAAAATTTTAGTCCAACGAAAGAGGGTGACAACGGCCAAATTCCACAATCTGTTTTAACCATGAGTTTCCCGTGCCAGCACCAAACTTTAAACTCATCAACCTCATCAGTCGTAACGACATATGGTGGTACACGCTGCTCTGACTTTTGAGTAGAAATAACCTAAAATATTCAGAGAATAAAATAAAATAAATATATAAAGCTATAAACTTCTACAAACAATTAAAATTATTAGAAAGAAGAAAAACAAAAGAGGGAGACAAACAAACATTATCATTATACTTCTCCCACTTACAAATCTTTGGAGGGGGTAACCTTTCTCCTTCCACTTTATTTGATTTGAGGTCGCCATTATTCCTTGAATGCCAATTCTTTTCTGAAGATCAAAAAGATAAAATCAAAAACCAAAAAGTGGAAGAGCTAATTTAATTAATAAAAATGACTGTTCAAACACATATTATCTGAGTTAATTGGTAATTGTTTCAGCTATTTGATTGTAAAATAGAGGTAGCTAGCCAGACTGTCTTATTAAACAGCTATTTAACAGTATAATTAATAAAACTTCATTGATACAAACATTTGTTTGTAAAAAAAATGATTTTCTTGCATTCTTTGGTTATACAAGAAATGAATTAATGAATTTCATATCAGTGATAACTTTAAGAAAAATCTTTAAAAAAATATAAAATCTTGGTGGAATTTTTCTTTTTGGAAAAAAATATTAATTTCTATTGATGAATCTTTTCTTTTTTATTTGAAAAAATATTAATTTTATTGACAATTTTTATCAGAATTTTTAGAAAATCTTGATGAATCTTGAAAAAATTATAAGAAAATAATTTAATTACCATGGTGAATCCTTTCATTTAAAAAAAAAAAAAAAAAAAATCTTGAGGAAAATTAAGTGTCCAAAGGTAATAACAATTAATGGCTTTAAGGGATAGACTTTGTCATATTTAGTTGCTACCTTTGATTTAGTTGCCACTTTGTAATCTAATGCCCCTTGTATTTTAAGCCTCATGAGCATTACAAATCACGTGTATATTATACTTAGCAAAATACAAAGAGGGTAGTTAGATTACATTTTAATTCAACGGTGGCAACTAAATATTAGTGATATGGCCCCAAATTAACTAATAATTATGATATATTAATAGAGAAAAAATTTAGATTTCTACATTAAATTATAAAACCTATGCAAATTTGATCTAATCATGTATCACTATGGCAAATTTTTGAGTTTAAAAGTTTAATAAAATAAATGCTCTCGCAAAGACTAAAATAAAACTTCATAAAAATGTGACGACTCAAGTCACCTTACAGTTTGAACTATTAGTCAAATTTTGATTCCCGAATTTCAACTATTAATCAATTGATGAATATTCACAACTAAAAAGAGCATTGCTTCATACCTGCTAAGTTAAATAAAAAATATGAACCTCACCTCTCCTTGGTTTTGGATATTAATAATTGATTGCAAGAGCCAAAAGTGATAGGGTGGCAATGTCCCTACCCAAATCTCTTATATGATCATGCATATTTATAAAATCGCAATCATCAAACTCAATCAAGCACTTATTAAAAAGCTTTTTCCAACTTTGTTGATCACTCCACCCCAATTCTTCCATAATTCAATTACCAAACTACTATTTTTAAAATTTTCCAATGAATAAACAACAAACAGCAAGAAACATATCTTTTTCTTCATCATCAAATAATGCCATAACTTATTTTGAGTAACAAAGACCCCCAATATTTTTTATTGGACTCGTCATAGAGTTTTGCTCCAATTACCTTGAGAGATGGAGGTAATCCATCACAGATCTCTAGAAACTTTTTAACAAGCTGCTTAAATCCATCTTGAGGAGAAGGTTGTTCAAAAGCAAGCCAACAAGAAAGTTGCCTAGCATAAAACAATTTAAGTGCTTTCATTTTATATAGAGATGTGATGTGACCAGATTGAACGACATTATATTTCCTTGTGGTAACAATGATGAGACTACCCTTTTCAAGTTTGACTTTTAAAGGCGACAAAGAATCAAGTTGGTCTATATGATCTACATCATCAGAACAATCAACATTCTAATAGGTCTCAAATGTCACGAAAGATTTTCCTTAGCTTCCTCAATAACGTGAAATTCTACTTGGAGGCCAAAGTCTCGAAGTATTTTTTTCTGCCTCTCATACAATAGACCTTTCATTGAGGCATCTCAAACATTAGACACAAAACTGGACCACTTAATCAAAGAGGATCTTTTATTGTACAACTCTTTTGCATGGGCGGTTTTGCCAGAACCACCCATGCCCCAAATTCCAATAATTTTTTACACCCTGATCACCCTCAACAGATTGGATTGTATTCATCTCAAAGCTTCCACTATTTCTTCCATACCTACTGGATGGTCTGCAACCTTTAATGACATTTTTTTTTTTTAATACAGTATTCACAATATCCATCAGCTACCTATCCTCTGTTGGGTGTTGAGGCGCAACGGTCACCTTATCCATCGGTTATTTTTCCCTCCAAATGATGTCTCTTGAGATTCTATGCTATTTGTAATTGTTTATTATAGACAAGGCATATTATTGTTGTTGTATCTTGCTGCTACAATCAGCTATGGTGATGTGTGCATCCAGAAACAGAGAATAATAAAATTCCCCCGTTCAAAAGTGGATGTAGCCATTTTTATTGTGAACCACTATAAATTCGTGTTTTGGATATATGTGTTCTTGAATCATCTGAGTTTATTTTTCCTACAATTTTTTTCTTTTATCTGCAATTAGTTTATCAACAATTGGCATCAGAACTAGGCGTAATTGCTGTTTGAGAATTGTGATAATTTCCAAGAATGGAGGAAGCAAATAAATGGAAGATAGAGAAGTTTGTGGGGCAGAACTTCGAGTTGTGGAAAGTGCAGATGGAGTCTTTGCTGATTAGAGACGATCTTTCACTCATGTTGGAAGGAAAAGTGAAAAAGCCAACTGTGATGTCAAATGAAGATTGGGAAAGATTAGATAAGAAAGCAAGAGTAACAATTATCTTATCGTTGTCCAACAACGTTCTCTTCAATGTCACAATAGAGAAAACTTCGAAAGAACGTATGAGATAGCTTCAGCTTTGAATAAAGTTTATCATGAAAAAATTATACAATTTGAAAATGAAGGAAGGTGGAGTTGTATCAAACCACTTGAATAAATTCAAGTGGATACGTATGAGATGGCTTCAACTTCGAATAAAGTTTATCAAACCACTTGAATAAAGAATTGTGGGACAAGTTAACAGATACGTAAGAGATGGCTTCAGCTTCAAATAAAGTTTATCATGAAAAAATTATACAATTTGAAAATGAAGGTGGAGTTGTATCAAACCACTTGAATAAATTCAACACGCTAACCACCCAATTGATTTTGGTGGGTATAAATTTAGATGATGAAATTAAAGCTATTTTGCTATTGTGCTCTCTTCCAAATAGTTGGGAAGGTGTTGTGATAACAATCAACACCTCTGTATCCAAGAAAGCAAAATTAAAGTTTGATGACATTGCTGCAACTCTACTTAGTGAAGATATGCAAAGGAAAAATCAAGGAACCACATCCGATGATGCCTTGATTTTTGGCAATAGAGCTAGAAACCAAGAAAGGGGCAGAAATAATAATAGAAAAAGATCAAAATCAGTGAAAAGATCAATGTCAAGGGGCAGAAATGGAGGTTGTTGGTTTTGCAAAAAAAGAGGCCATACGAAGAAGAATTGTTGGTCTAACAAAAAGGTGCAAAATCAATCAAAGGGCAGAGAAGTGAACACCACATATGAAAAAGAAGACGGTGTTCTAGTTTTGTCAACAGGTGAAACTATGACAGATTCGTGGGTGTTGGATCTCAGTGCATCTTTTCACGCAACCTCATGTCAAGATGCTTTCCAAAACTATCAGGAAGGTAAATTTGGTAAAGTGTATCTTGGTGATAATAAGGCATGTACAATTATTGGCAAAGGTGACGTAATGTTAAAGTTAAAAATGGAAACAAATGGCTATTGTGCGATGTAAGACATGTTCTAAAGTTAAGAAGAAATCTGATTTTTTGCGAGATCGCTAGATGCTCGAGGGTGTAGAGTCACCTTTGAATCAAACAAATGGAAGGTGACCAAAGGAGCGTTAGTGGTTGCAAGAGGCAACAAATTGGGCACATTATATGTGCTAGATAGTCCCGCTGATGTGGGAGTAGCAATGACACTTGCAGATAGCAAAGTGGAATTATGGCATAAAAGGCTTGAGCACATGAGCAAGAAGGGGCTTGAAATCTTGCTCAAAAGGGATCATCTTCTGGGTTTAAAATATGTGGATTTGGACCTTTGTGAGCATTGTCTATATGGCAAACAAAGGCGGATCAACTTTTTGAAGACCGACATGACAAAAAGAGAAGGCCTTTGGAGCTTGTGCACTCCGACGTATTCGGTCCCACAAAGGTAACCTCATATGGAGGAGCGAATTATTTTGTTACATTTATTGATGATTGCACACGAAAGATATGGATTTACATGCTCAATAGGAAATCAGAAGTTTTTACCAAATTCAAGATTTTTAAAGCTATTGTTGAAAATCAAACGAGGAACAAGATTAAATATTTGAAAATGGATAATGGAGGCAAGTTTTGTTCTTCAGAGTTCGATGGCTTTTGTGAAAATAATGGTATTCAACGCATTAAAGTTGTCATTCACACCTCAAGAAAATGGCGTAGCTGAGAGGCTAAATTGCACAATTCTTGAGAGGGCTCAGAGCATGCTCTCTAATACAGGTTTGGGCAAAGAATTTTGGGCAGAGGCGGTTAATACAGCAGTATATTTGATTAATTGCAACCTATCTTCTAGATTGGACTTTGATTCTTCAAAGGAAAGATGGATTGGAAGGCGAATTTCGTATAAACATCTGAGGGTGTTTGGCTGCGAAGCGTTCGTACATGTTCCGAAAGAGAAACGAACGAAATTAGATTTCAAGTCTGAGCGGTGCATATTTGTCGTGTATGGTTAAGATCAATATGGATTCAGATTATGGAATGAAGTGACGAATAAGTTGATTCACAATCGAGATGTGGTGTTTAACAAAAAAATGTTTCTAGGTTTGCACAAACATACTGGCTCAGTGAATGAATTTGTACCTGTTACTATTATTCGAAGTGGCAGAGATATAGTTTCAAATTTGCCTCAACAAAGCATTGGCAACACTTAGATTCACCAAGGTCGAATGGATGGTTTTGACTCCCAAACACAGGCCACTGCCCCTGCCTCCCCCATACGGCCTGCACAATATTCATACTTCACAAATTTTGGACCAACTTCATCGAAGGAAGCTTATTTTCCAACGCAGAAGTCTTATTTTCCATCAAATAAGGTTTAATTTTCCATTGTATGATAATTATGTGCCTTTATATCCATCGCAGTCTTTACAAATTTGCCCCTTGTTTCTAGGTTTGCACAAACATACTGGCTCAGTGAATGAATTTGTACCTGTTACTATTATTCGAAGTGGCAGAGATATAGTTTCAAATTTGCCTCAACAAAGCATTGGCAACACTTAGATTCACCAAGGTCGAATGGATGGTTTTGACTCCCAAACACAGGCCACTGCCCCTGCCTCCCCCATACGGCCTGCACAATATTCATACTTCACAAATTTTGGACCAACTTCATCGAAGGAAGCTTATTTTCCAACGCAGAAGTCTTATTTTCCATCAAATAAGGTTTAATTTTCCATTGTATGATAATTATGTGCCTTTATATCCATCGCAGTCTTTACAAATTTGCCCCTTGTTTCTTCATCATTGCCTTTTGACTTATCAAATCAGTTTGTTGTGGGAGGATATGCTCCCACGCGCCCCTCGTTAAGTTCCTCACTGCCATCTTTGGGAAATTCAAATCCCACAAGTTCTCCATCTCTGGCTGATCCATTGCATGATCTAAGTCAACAAAAATTGAATGCTGGAATTTCATCGCATGATCTTTGCACGTGGCCTGTGTCTTCATTCGCCCCTACAAACCGATCTTTTTCTTTGCCATCACATAGTATGGGAATCATCATATTCACAGTGTTTAAAGACTCCCGCCCAAGTTCATTTTTCACGGCCTCCTTTGGAATCTTCAACATTGCGCTAGGATCTCCACTTTTTGAAAAACTTTTCGCAACCTTTGGATAATATTCCCATCCAGGAATTTGCACAAGCTAGTGACGGAGGTAATTTTGTTGTCTAAAATTCACACATTGCAAACTTAACTCCTTCGTAGCAGTCTCTTGATGCTTCATCGTTGCCTCTACAAACTCATATTCAGCTGTATAATGGTTCTTTGCAGGAAAGTGAGAATGATACAAAATTAAGTAATGCTAATTTGCAAACAGTAAGAAGTTTCAGTTCGCTGCCACAGGGAGGTGCAAAGAGGAGCATCAATATTGAAAATAATAACACTGGTGATGTTGAAGCTATTGATTACGATGCCTTTATTCAAAATAGTGTAGTGTAGAGGTAGAACATTGGAGGAAATTTGCAAGAACAAGGTAATGTGCAACAAGTGGTTCATCAAGTGTGGAGTACCTGGGAGCGTCGACCTCCAACAAGGTTTGATGATTAACAACTGCTAATTTCAGACCAGTTAGAGCCTGCAATATTTAAAGAGGCTTGCAATGATGCTCATCGTGAGAAGTGGCTAGATGTAACATACCCCCTGTTTTTTTTTTTTTTGGAAATCCCCTGCTTGTTGGTTTGCTTGTTTGTGTTGTATTTTATAATTGTTTTCAATGCATTTGCAGAAGAAGATAACATATAGAGAAGTTGCAAATGAAAGTAAACACTAAAAACTAAAACCATTCATTGGAGATTGAAACAAACATCATAAACTTTCCATTTTTTTTTGGTTCAATATCAAAATAATACATTGAATATATCAGACCTAGTTAAGCTTGTTACAGCAGCAATGAAGCTTCAAAGATAGCACCGAACATCACCAGCATTATGTCTTCAAACACCAAATCATTCCAACACCTAGTCAACCATTTTCATCAACCAAAATCTCACCAACCAAAACCAAGGCATGTTGGTCTGAACTGGGATTTCTCCAGGGGAGAAGTTCGATATGCTTTAGACAATTCAAAGACTCAACCAAAACTCACAATCTTGTGCTCAAAACGATTGGCTGGAGATGACTCTTCTAATGCTCAAATACCCATTTTTATTTAATACCATTTGAAAGCTGTGAGCATAAACATGAAATCTAGTCCAAAAGTGCAATGCCGAGAAAATGTTAATAAACACACCAAAAACTTCACCAATCACTCCAAAACTGAAAGCAAGCCAAAACTCGCAAAATACTACAAAAATCTTCATTGTTTCTTTCACCAAAATCAATCCCATGAAGCTCCTATAAATCTCAACTGATTATAAACTCCACTATCTGATTAGGGTGGGTATTTCACCACCGAAACCAACCGATACGAAGGAGGGTTTTCGTCCTCACAACGCAACCCAAGCAACTATAAGGAAATCTGGCAACATTTTAGTAAGTCGTCCAAGCGTATAAATGAATAAAATGAGAACCAACTTCAAAATATAAAGCATTATGGCAAATGGACTCCAAACTCTTCTTAATTTCTCTCTAAAAATCCAACGCAAATATTTTAACATTTTAAAATGTCTATTTTTCCACCTCTGATGGCGCCAACTTAAGGAGGCAATAAAATATTCAATAAGCTTTTAAAAACAACTTAAAGTTGTGTCATTAGGCACAAGGTACTCCTCAATGACCACTTTTCCCCTTTAATATAAGTTCATAATTTAACTTTATAAAATCACTTAAGTGGTCGAACAAGCAAATATTAAACTACAACCTTAGGATCTTCAACTGAAAACTAGATAATAATGTTGTTGCAAGTACACTGGCTTGAGACCAACTCCCCCAAAGATGGCTTACTATAAATAGCACTGCTATAAATAGTAAGTGTCTGCCAAACACTCCAAACTGCACAAAACTAAGGACCAATGAGGAAAGTGTGACCAACTAAAGATAGCAACATCAAGACCGGTCACTGCTATCAATAGAAACCCCTCCAAAAACCCCCAAACTAAACTGCTAAAAATAGCACTTACTATAAATAGCATACTACTAAAAATAGTAAGTGACTCCAAATGCATTTTGAGCACAAACCGAGTAGCCATGGCAACTTACAAAAAATATGAAATCCAGAAAAAGGTTGTCTCTAAAAACCCAAAAGGAATCCAAAAACCAAAGCTGCATGCAAGCCCCTAATTGAAATGTCAGTCACATCCCTCTGAAGTTCTCTGAAAACCCAAAAGGAATCCATAAACCAAACTACAAAACTCTGACATGCAAATACCTGAATCCATCATAGAGACCTCCAAACAGCTGGAAACCCTACTTCTGCCTTTGACTTACCAACAGGTATCCGACAATAGGTCAACAATCACTAGGAAGTGTAGTGTTAAAAATGGGGACGTTACATTGGATGCTATGCAAGAACAAATGGATTCGCTAATGGCAAATCATACTTGGGATTTGGTGAAGCTTCCACCCCATCAGAGAGCTTTAAAAAATTGATGGGTATACAGATTGAAAGAGGAAGGATGCAGAAAACGATATTGGGCATGATTGGTTGTCAAGGGGTATGACTAGCAAAAAGGTATTGATTTTAATGAGATCTTCTCACCAGTTGTTAAGATGACTAAAATTAGAGCAGTTTTGGGTTTGGCAGTAATATATGATTTTGAGTTGGAGCAACTCGATGTGAAGTCAATGTTCTTACATGGTGACATAAATGAGGAGTTATATTTGTATCAGCTAGAAGGTTTTGAGCAAAAAGGTAAAGAGGATTTATATTGCAGGTTGAAGAGGAGTTTGTATGGGCTCAAGCAAGCCCCACGGTAGTGGTACTTGAAATTTGACTCATTTATTGCTAAGCAACACTTCACATGCTGCAAATTTGACTTGTGTGTGTATTACAAGTTTTTGAATAATGCTGAGTTTGTTTTATTGTTGCTCTATGTTGATGACATGCTTGTGAGAGTTGTTTGTGATTTGAAACAACATTTAGCTCAAAAGTTTGCAATGAAAGAATTAGGGGCAGCAAAGAGAATACTTGGCATGACTATATTTCGAGACAGATGTAAGAGGGAAATTATATTGTCACATGAAAAGTACATTAACAAGGTGTTAGATAGATTTAATATGAAGGGTGTTAAGCCTATGAGCACTCCCCTTGCTGATCACTCTCCCCTTGCTGATCACTCGGAAAAATATCTATATGAACTAAAGCACTGCTTATTGTTACTTTTAATACTTGGGGAAAGAAATCACCATATTTCAACTCTGGTTCATCAAAAAAACTGAGCGTTGCCTATCAATGAGCATGCTATAGAGAACGCTAGCTACGATGTATTCGACTTCTTCTCCACAATGATTGATGAAAACATCCTAGGAAGGTTTTCTCATGGGTTTTGATACATAAGTAGGTGGAAATGGTGTGATTCCACCAAAAGCGTCCATATCCTCCGCCTTTCTTATACTCCCAGAGGTATAAGTAGACGCCATGGAATCGGGTCGTAGTGAAAGGGGATGAAGAAAGCAAAGCAATGGAAGCAAGCTTAGTATTGGGAAGGTGAATGACTTAACTAATTGTTAAAAAGGAGTATGCAAGTAAAGAAGATAAAAAAATGACCAAAGGAGGACGCAAGTAGGCTTGGTATTATGGTAGGTGAAACACTTTGTAAGAAAAGCGGTGATGGAGACAAGAAATGGTCCAAAAGACAGTTCCACACATTCAGCCTCCCTATTATAACAAATATATATTTTCATATATATATATATGGTTTTAATATAATCTCTACCAAAGCCTTCACAAATATCACCCCTAAAGAAGCATAGAGTGATAGAAAGCCTCAAATTGGGTCTTTTAGCGCATTTGAATGTATTTCTTGGGCAAACATTTCTAATGGGAAAGGATAAAAGGTGGAACCGAAGAGTCATCACACATGTTTGTTTCCGAGTTATAGTGAGAAATCAAAGGTTTTGATTCAACAACAAAAAAAAGTCTTTGTTAGTGGTTATGTAAAAGTTGATTAGTATTTATGCTCCCTAGAACCAGATTTTGTAATTACATATTTATATATTTATAATATTATAGTGGCTTGCCACTTTCGCTTTGTTTTAAAAAAAAAAAAAAATTGATTAGTATTTACAACTTACATCCACATCTTCTCACTCTACAGCAAAAAAAAGCTTCCCATTTTTCAATTATTTTAAAAGGAAATGGTGACTAGATTGATAAGGATGAGATGTGCACTATTATAAATAATGATAATTCTATTGAAAACAAAACAACTTATATTTGTGACCAGTCCCTTTTTACAAGTAGTGATGATGAAGAAGATGATATAGGAAGGAATGGTAGTGATCTCATGCAATCTCATATGAACAAGGCTAGGGGAAAGAAAAAATAGAAGCAAGCCATGAAAAAAGAATATGATGCATTGGCAAAGAACAAAACATGAGAACTTGTGCTCTGCCACAAAGGTAAGAATTTTAGTGGTTGCAAACAGATGTACAAAACAGAATTTAAATCAGATGGTACAATAAAAAATTCAAAGTTAGATCAGTTGCTAAAAGATTCAATCAAAAAGAAGGTATTGATTATGAATAAACAATTGCTCTTATCATTTTGATTGAATATAATATATATATATAAATTTTTGGTTAATTAGCTCTGTTTTGCCTTGATTTTTTCCTATTGCCGTAGTTTTGTTTGTATTATTGTTTTGTTGGGCCTGTTTTTTCGGATGTTGGCCTTGTTCACAATACTATAAAACTTATATATGGTTTTAGGCTAAACAAAATATGTCAGATTTTATATTATCTGGCTACTGGAAAAGACGGTAAGTTTACTTTTAAGAAACTAGATTTTAGGGCAAGGGGCGCCAATGCTTCTCTTTGGTGATATTCAAGGAGAGGGGGGGATAGTGGAGATGATGAGAATAACATGCTTTTTAGGAGACTAATACAAACAAGTTGGTGGTCCGAATAGAGTTTTGGAATGAATTTAAGTGTTTAAGCCCACGCATGTCTTTCATTCAAGACGTAAAGAACTTTAAAGACGTATTATTTGAATAAATTAGTAATTATCTAGGCAGACTATTTTCTTATGGGTTTTGGAAGAGAAAAAGCAATAAATTAAATGAAGAGTCACAGAAATTTAAACAATTCACACTAGGATTTTAGCATTGCATTTCATGCAAGAGTGTCGATCAGAGATTCTGAAATCTACATAGAACTTGACAGGCTAGAAATAAAGTGGAAAATATTTTAAATTGAAACAGTACTGCTACAGTATGTTTTGTATCCATTAAGCTTTGAATTTGGTACAAGTTTTACATATAATTTTAAATACGCAAGTTGTGCAAAGAAAGGTAGTCCTGATTAGAATTGCAAAACTAAAGAGTGCATTGCTAAATGGCATTAGAGGATGTGACCCCGACTGAACAATATGACCAAATAATAGACCTGAATGTTGTTATGAAAGGCAACTGTCAGAACAGACCTCAGGCAGGGGCAAATTGACACTGTCAGTTGAGCATCTTAACTTCCTCCTTTTCAAAATTTTAGCAATTTTTTATAGCAGCTTGTTTGGCAAATAAGGTTTCAGGGCCACATCAGCTTGTTTTTTGTCAAGGTGTCCAAAAAAGTTCAATAAGAAAGTGAGACCAGTACTTGTGCACTAAATCATATTTTATTGATGGGCTGATGTGGTATCCATGATTTGATGCTTTTTAGATCTAAGGAATACATATTATTCAATTATTGGTAGTTATCATCAAACACTAACAACTTTAAAATCACAACTATTGGTTCAATATTCTTAAAAAATATTGAGAATTAAATCAACAAATGCTATAACAACTATTAGAACATACTCGACTACTGATTCATTTCCCCTATCCAATTAAACAGTCTGCATTAAGAAAAACATAACATAACCAGAAAGATACGTTCTTAGAAAAATAATGTATACACCGTATACATCTGCCCGGAGATCAGAAAGAAATATACAGAGTCAGAAACTAAAAAACAGAAAAACTAATACAGCCAGTACTGAGATCAATAAAAAAATTGGCTATTCATTGCTTCAAACACACAAAAATAATTTTCTTGCATTATTTAGTTGTACAATAAATGAATTAACGAAGACATATCTGCTTGCTAAGTTAATAAATATGAATCTTACCTCTATTTGATTCTGGACATTAATATTTGGTTGGGGGAGCCAAAAGCGATAGGGTGATTGTTTTTTTGCGATGTCTCTTCCCAAATCTCTTATGTGGTCATGCATACGTAAAGAATTATCATCATCAAATTCAACCAAACACTTACTAATAAGTCTTTCCAAACCTTGATAGCCACTCCACTCCAATCCATCCCAGAATTCAATTACCAAACCACTCTGTTCCCCAATAAAGAAACATGCAACATCGAGGAATATCTCTTTTTCCTCTTCATCAAGAGTGTCATAACTTATTTTGAGTATCTCCTGGATTTTAATAGGCAATATTCTTGTAATCTTATGCAACACAGACTCCCAACTTTCTTTGGCAGACTTGCTACAGAGTTCTGCTCCAACTACCTTGAGAGCTAGAGGTAATCCATGACAAGCCTTTAAGAACTTTTCAACAAGCTCCTCAAATCCATCATAGGGAAAAAATCGTTTAAAAGCATGCCAGCAAAAAAGTTGCTTGGCATAAAACAGTTTAAGTGGTTTCATTTTGTATTTAGAGGTAATGCCCCAAGATTTAAGGACATTTTCTTCTCTTGTGGTAACAATGATGAGACTATCGCTTTCAAGCCTGTCTTTTGAAGGCATCAGAGCATCCAGTTGATCCACATCATCAACATCATCAAGAACAAGCAACACCCTAACAGATCTCAAATTCCTTGAAAGAGTTTCCTTACCTTCCTCTTTATCGTAAAATTCTACATCTGGGAGATGAAGATCGCTGAGGATTTTTTTCTGCATCACACACAACAGGCCTTTGGTCGAGGCATCTCGAACATTAGACACAAAACTGGACCATTTAAACAAAGGAGACTTTTTATTGTATAACTCCTTTGCAAGGGTGGTCTTGCCAGACCCACCCATGCCCCAGATTCCAATAATTTGTACACCCTGATCACCCTCAACAGATTGCATTGTCTTCATCTCAAAGTCTTTCACTATTTCTTCCATGCCTACTGGATGTTCTGCAACCTTTAATGACGCATTTTTTGTTTTCTTCACTACAGTATTCACAATATCCTTCAGCTGCCTATCCTCAACGCTAAACAAGTAAAAAAATTAAAAAATCAATGTACTGACATGTTATTATGCCATTCCAAAGTTAAAACTACATATAATAAAGAAAAATAATGCATATTTGTTAAGATAGGGAGACCGAATGTGTGGTGCTTACTCTTTATTTTTTATGACTTCTCCAGTGTAGAATGAGGCTTTGAAGAGTGCCTTCTTCCACTCATTAAGTTTTCCCAGGTATCTGCCCTTCCGTAAATAATTGTCGAAGGCGTCAACATACTTTCCTTTCCCTTGATGTACCCATCTGAGATCACTAGGCTCTACATTGAAGAAAATAGGAATAATTGGGGCGCCAGTTTTAAGCATAAAAGATAGCTCCGCCAAACACCAGGGTGATTCTGCATACCTCTTGGAGAAAATAGCTATATGGACCAAAGCGCTGCTCATTGCTGCTTTTAATGTTTGGGGAAACAAATTACCATGTTCTAACTCTGGTTTATCCAAAAAAACTGAGAGTTGCCTTTCAGTGAACATGCCATAGAGAGCACTAGCTACGGTGTATTTGACGTCTTCTCCATGATGATTGATGAAAACATCGTAGGAAGGTTTTTTCATGACTTCTGAGGGATGAGTAGCTGCAGATGGTGCGATTCCATCAAAAGGGTCCATATCCTCAGCCTTTCTTTGAACCCCGGAGGTAGAAGTAGACGCCATGGAATTATCAAAAGGGTCCATATCCTCAGCCTTTCTTTGAACCCCGGAGGTAGAAGTAGACGCCATGGAATCATCAAAAGAGTCCATATCCTCAGCCTTTCTTTTAACCCCGGCGGTAGAAGTAGACGCCATGGAATCGGGTCGCAGCGAAAGGCGATGAAGAATAAGGCAATAGAAGAAAGCTCAGTGTTGGGAAGGTGAAGGGCTAAGTTATTGTTAAAATGGAGTATGCAGATTACGAAGATAAGAAATGAGCGCAGCAGGAAGAAGGAAGCGCTTTGTCTGGGTAAGAAAGGAGGGCAACGGTGATGGAGACAGGAAATGAGCCAGAGCCCCGTGATTTGCGGAAGAAAAAATGAAAGGCGAAGATTGAGTGGCTGCTCTGCGTAAGAAACCGCGTGAAAGAATCATGTGAGAGGTGGGGTCACCTTCATGTGGAAGACAGCAGAGCCCTGTGATACCTATCACAGTACTACAGAATACATTTTCTTAAATGAAAAAAGAAACACAAAAAACAAAAAAGATTGGGAAAGATATTGCTATCTTTTCGCTTTTGTGTACTATACTAATCTTATTTCTGTTTTTAATTTGTTTTTGTTTTTAGATGTTTAGTGTAGGAATATAAATTGTTAGTAAAAAATAAAAAAAAAATTAGAAAAATAAAAGAAATATTTTTAAATAAAGTTTACTTTTAGTTTTATTAATTTTTGGATTATTTGATAGCATTAATCAATAAATAATAGAAAATAGAAGAATATGAGAAGTGGTTTGGTAAAAGAAGTTTTAGATCTATATTTATCTATTAAGAACTTTCACAAGATAAGAAAAATTATTTTGTGATAGGTTTTAATCTTATCTTTAGAAATTGGAGTCTTCTATTACTTAAGCTCACCAATAAATATATAGTAGAAAATAGAAGAATGTTCAAAATAAAAGGTAAAAGAAAAAAACAATGTTATCTCTTTTCACTTCACAATTTTCAATTGATTTTCAAATATGCTTATCAATAAATGACAAATAAATAAAGTTAGATTGAATCAAATGACACATCAAATCTAGAGTACAAAAACATTTAGGCTTGAGTTATTAAAAAAAAAATCCTCTAAATTAAAAAGAAAATTTCCAGGATATTATTTCACACTCTATGGTTGGTTATGACCCATATAATAATTTATAAAAATATAAAATATTAAACATAAGACACAAATAACTTACAAGTTTAACATTTTATTAACTAGGCTTTTTTTGTATTGAAATGATGTAAAAAATTTACAAGGAAAGAGAACACTCAACTCACTCTGAAGGAAGACAATAAAAGTAACATAGTAGGCTGCCAAAACAAAACAACAAACCCTCAAACATTAAAACATCTAGCCCATTGTTTACAACCAACCAAAGTATATAGTCAGCCAACAACATTACTCTCTTGAGTGTTCTGTATAAATTTTTAGTTTTTATGTAAGGAGACAATCATTTGATAGCCTATCTTTCCCTGTTTATTGTGGCATCTCCTAAATTTTTATGCATCGCATAAAACATTTTAGAGATTTAACCTTGTATTTTTCCCTTGTTGCTTCTCTTCATGGTTTTCATTTATTTATATATTTAATCTCTCTTTTCATTTTCCTAAGTTCTCAAGAGTGTGTCACATGTTTATTCATCAACCATTTGCCTTCATGAATTTTTTGTTGGCCAACTCTTTGATTATTGTACTTGGTGAAATTTTGTTCATCTTGAACATGTAAGAAGTTTGTAAGGTTCTAAGCATATTATTACTTTTGAAATTATAAAAGAAAGTACCAAGTATCAATCATTTTCAACATTGTTTTTCTCTCATCTACAATTTTCTTCTGGATAAACATAATGGCACCATGTTTCAAGCTTTCAGAGATTTTTTATTTATTTTTATCTTTTTTTTCAATTCTAAGATAATTCCATATTTCCTTTTGATGAAATCAGCCATGATCAGCAGGTGAGAACTTAGATGAACTTCCACAAAGCATAAGCACAAAAACTAGCTTCTTAGATTGATAGAGAGAGCAACCTTAAAAAGGAAAGTACAAGGAAACCAAGATCCACAAAATATGGATACGAGTCGAGTGATGGCAAAAGGTCAACCACAAAGATAGGGTGAGGCTCCTAACCACCCATGAATGAAGGGAAAGACTCCTTCAACATGGAGTGGTGGCGGATAACCGCCCACGAAGATAGCGAGATGTGTCAAGGACCATTTCCTTGACACCTAAGCATAAAAACACATAAGTAGGCTTAAGTAAGCCATGTGTATGTCTATAAGTACACCAACACCCCCCCCTTAAGCATAACTTAGGTGGGCATAATAAAGATGGTTCCTAGCTACTAGGCCATGATAGGAACCCATGTACAAACAACTTTCTCAAAAGGCCCAGAAAAGGAGAAAACCCAGTGGGAACAAAACTCCTCTCCAAGAAAGAGACTAAACAATGTACAAGTGAAATATGAAGAGAGATAGGACTCAAGACCCCCCAAGAACTACTTTTATCACAAAAGTACAAGAGATATTCCCCCCATAGGAGAGAAAGAGAGAGACTAGAGAGCCCCCCATAAGCTGATGGATCCTACAGTCCTGAGTGATGCTCGATGAAGAATGTTGAAAGTGATTTAAAAATTTTGAACAACAAGTCTTCCTTGTGGAAGAAGGAAAATTGCAGAAAGTTGCATAATATCTTCCCAAGTGAGAAGAACATAAGTCTTTGAATGTTGCACATAATTCAAAGACTGTAATGAAATCTCTTGAAGCTATAGTGAAACCACTAGTGGAATCGAAACAGTATCAGGAGATAGAGTAACAACATTCTCCAAGGTGATAATAGCATATCTATCATCAAAACTATATACCAACTCTGTAAAATGAAACTTCTGATATGCCTTCCAAGTAGTCATCGCAATCAACTGCATCAGTAACACACATGTGTTGATCCTGTTGTCCTAAATCACGAGAAATCAAGGATGATGGACAATCAAAGCTAACAAAGTAGTAGATGAAGAAGAGATAATATCAGTAGGTGTGGGAACCAATGAGGAGGATACAACTCCAAGGTGTAAACAACCAAACTGAGTCTCCTTCTGAAGACTAAAGGTTTCAATGTCATCTATACTCATACCATCATCAAAGTTGGAAGAACCAAAGAAAGAAAAATAATACACTTTAGAACCATGATCAACATGTCCTATAGCAATGATGGCCTTACTCTACAAATATTTGATAATCACTGAAGTGGATGTGAACTCTATAGTTTTCCCTAAGCCAGTATGTGTGATCTGATAAATGGAAAGTAGATTGGTGGATAAAGATGGAACATAAAGTACATCATTAAATGTCCCTTCACCAAAATCAATGGATCCTTTTCCATAAGTTGTCATATGCGATTTATTGACACCTATGTTCTTTTCCATAAGCTATCATATACAAGTTATGGTTCTTTCTCTGTGTCTTTTCCTATGAGTGATTTCAATAAATGCCCACCATATGGTTGTGGCTTTGATTGTGTTGGAGCCTCACATTTTCTCATTCTAGACTCATGAAAAGTTTAAATTAAGTTTATGTAGAATAGTTCTTCAAGAACCATTTAGGTTTATGTATTATCACTATTCAAATTGTATAAATATTTGCCTCACGATTCTGACTCTTAGCACGAGTCTGCTATATTGGTGGAAGACATTCATTGCAATTGACTACAATTGTGTTGTGGAAGTTTGACTTGGTCTGCCACAACTCCAACCCCTTTCTAAATGGCTCCATTTTTCCCTATAGACTATGGTCAAATACTCACCTTCTTCCCTTTTGTAAAGAAGGCAAATTTTTGTAATAACCACTAGCATTTATGTTCAGTTATTTGTGGTTATTTAACATTCATGGTTTAGTTAAATTATCCACATTAACATAGTGGTTTTGATCAACTTCAAAATTTTGTGAAAAAGGCGGGGGGTGGGGGAGGAAATTAGTTTTGCCATAGGTAAAATCAAACTTTTGTACTAACCATTTGTCGTTATTTAACTTTCATTGTTTAGTTAAAATATCCACATTAACATAGTGGTTTTGATGAACCACAAGAGTTTGTAATTTAAGGAGGGTGAATTTTTACATTTTGGTAAAAGAAGATTCACTTTTGCAATGAGTTTGGCAAAAGGGGGGGTCATATTGGGGTTTTATTTTCTACTCTCTCTTAGGTATCTAATTGTATATCTGCATATGTTCTTGAGAGACTCTCTTGAGACATTTCATTTGTACTTTCTTTCTATTTTTCATTTGGAGAGGAGTTTTGTTCCCACAAGGTTTTCTCCTTTTCTTCGTTTGTGAGAAACTTTCTTTTTATTCATGGGTTCCTAACATGGCCTAGTAGTTAGGACCCATCTTATTATGCCCACCTAAGTTATGCTTAAGGGGGGGTGTTGGTGTACACACAGGTGTACACATGGCTTACTTAAACCTACTTAGGTGTTTTTATGCTTAGGTGTCAAGGAAATGATCTTTGACACCTCATGATATCTTCATGGGTGGTTATCCGCCACCACTCCATGTTGAAGGAGTCTTTCCCTTCATTCATGGGAGGTTAGGAGTCTCAACTTATCCTCTTGGTTGGAAATTTTCCATCACTCCACTCCTATCCACATTTTGTGGATCTTGGTTTCTATGTTCTTTCCTATTTAAGGTTGCTCATTCTATCAATCTAATAAGTTGTGTATTTTCAATATTGTTTCTTGTCTTCTTAGATCTCAGAGAAATTCTACATGCTCAACAAGTGAGAACTTAGATGAAATTTCACAAAGCATAAGCACAAAAACCAACTTCTTATATTGATAAAGAGAGCAACCTTAAATAGGAAAGTACAAGGAAACCAAGATCCACAAAATTTGGATAAGAGTGGAGTGGTGGCAAAAGGTCAACCACAAAGATAGGGTGAGACTCCTAACCACCCATGAATGAAGGGAAAGACTCCTTCAACATGAAGTGGTGGTGGATAAACACCCACGAAGATAGCAAGAGGTGTCAAGGACCATTTCCTTGTCACCTAAGCATAAAGACACCTAAGTAGGCTTAACTAAGCCATGTGTACATCTATGAGTATACCCACACCTTTCATCTCGAGGACTATTTTCATGGTGTTGGTTGGTATTCTCTAGTGAAGTTTCTTATGTCTATTTCTATGCAATAACAAGATTATAACAAGATTGTGTTGACTAATACAATCTTATTGAAATACTTCCCTTGAGATTTCAATAATTCATTAATCTCTTTTATTTCTAAGTTGGTTAAAATTTATTTTTGACTGGGAGATCAATCCTTGCACCATAACCTCGTTAATTATAACCATGTGATTATCATCCTTAGCATCTATTTATTCCTCTTGAATTGTTGCTTGCAAGTTAACAAGATCATTTCAAATCTCATCTTTGGAGTCAATATATAATCTAATCTTTTATGTAACTATAACCACTACTTTTAAATTTTAAACGTGATAAATAGATTGAGAATAAAATGTGTATGGTTGTTAGAGAATTTTCAATTATTCCAAAGTAAATTTATTTGTGAGATCTAGATTATCAACTAAATGATCATTATTTTTTGTATTTAGGGACTAGAACTGGGATTAATGAAGGGAATAAATTTTAAGATGTAAATTTTGTAACAAACCCTTTGTTGAAGATGGTTGGTTTTTTAATGGTCATCATTGATTAAGGAATTTTATCTTTAATTAATATGATGCCTAAAGGAAAGAATCATTATTGAAAACCCTATAGGATTTTAAATACACTATATTCTTGTAGACACGCAAAATTGACATGATGCATATCTAACTAAGCATATTCGCCCATTAATTAAATAAACCAAGTTTAATTGATTTAATCTCTAAAAATCGTCCATCTAAAATTAAATAAATTAACTTTATTTAATTTGATCCTATCATTATTCCCCTTAGCTAAATAAATCAAATATTTATTTAACTAAATCTTTATCACCTTTCATCTCCCTTTGATTAAATGATTTAAATCCCTACATCAAGTCAAATTGGTCAAAACATCCTAATCATCATTAAGGTAATCTAATCCTGATTAAACTAACCTAACCACCCACTTGCACAAATAAATCAATTTATTGATTTATTAAAATCCTTATTTTCTTTCAACATGGCATCTTTGAGGAATATTCCCCACTCAACATTTTCACAATTTTAAACTTACATGTCTCTTACATGTCCCCCACTCAACAATTTTAAGATCTGAAAGTCTTACATGTCCCCCACTCAACAATTTTAAAATCTGAAAGTCTTACATGTCCCCCACTCAACAATTTTAAAATCTTTGGCACATTGGCCAAAATGTGCTCACTCCTCAATCACTCACAAGTTGACAAGTGGCCTCATCTCATTGGTCCAATCTTAGTCCCACATTCATCCATTTGGCCAATCTCTCATCAAGAAAATCTATAAATGAAAGCTTCATCCTTCATCAAATCATCTACAAATCCTATGCAAAGTCATTCTCTTCATTGGAGAACTGATTTTGCCCACCATCACTCTATCTTCAAGGCTAAATCATTTAGCTTAAGCAAGGATTGTGAAAGGGATTCTTTCCATAGAAGCACCAATCCACTATGAGATAGATAGATTTCATGTTTTTCTTTGTATGCCTTTATTTATCTAGTTATTTAATAGCATTTTAAAACATGTTAGATATCTCATATGGATATTAAAGTTTTGTTTTGCTTAAATATACTAACTATGCCTATGTATGTTAATTATTTAACCATTTGCAGATTTTGATATCCACAATTCTTAATAGAATTTTTGTATTAGATATAGAGGATCAAAAACCTTTTATAGCTTCCTATCAAGCAGTCCTTTGATTACTTACAACATATATCATGTAATAGAAAGTTACAACATATACAATATCAGAGTTTTTATAGTGGCATCAACCAAAAAAATCAACAGGTGCAGATTTTATAGTGAAACAGAAACTCCAAAACATTGATTGTCAAAAAACTACTAGGGATGATATTTTTGTTCCAAACAAGATCACTGAATCGACTAGTTGTTAAGGTGATTGTTGTCACCATCTACCTAGATTCAAGGTTTGGTCCCCTATCCATTGGTAATACATTGGATCTAACTTCTTCATCATCCTATCAATCTAGAGCATGTGGAGCCCTTGGATTGCTTGCTACATTGAATGATCGATGAAACTCGTTCATAGCCCTCATGAAAGCCTCAACCTCCCTTTGATTGCAATGATGTGCATGACCACATTGGATTTCTTCTTTGAGTACAACCACCAAGCCTTCTTTGATTAAATCTAGAAACTTTTCCATGTGGAAACTTCCAAGTTTAGATGAACCTGAGACACAATAGAGAGAAATGTGAGTCGCTTTGCAGACCTAGTAAGTACCATTTTACACCCCTAAAATTTATCAGCATTTCTCACCTTCCAAACATGCCATAAAATTTTAGTACTCAAGCACATCCAAAACTTTAGAAGATATTTTTTTAGTTTCCTATTGTTAAGTTACACATCCTGCTAGATTACTTTATCATTGTTTTCCCAAATCATTACTCATTACAAAACATTTTCCAAATTTCCTTTGCATATAAAAAATCAAACAAAATATGATTTATAGTTTTTGAGTCCTTCTCAAAGAGTAGATGTCAATATCCATATGATTAGTCTTATAAGGAAATTTATGGAGAAGAATGAACCATCTAAAACAATGCTTTTTAGGCTCACTAATGTTATGCCAAATACAGTTAAAGTTATTCATCCAAATCTTGTTAGGGAGGTCAATTCCCAACCCAAATTAGCATGAATAGAAATATCAACTGAGCCAATAAGCTCTTTGTTAATTGTTTTAGCTTTGATCTCAATAAGCTTAGTAACATCTTTCCAAACAAGGTCATAGTCTAGAGAAATAGAATAAGAGGAACTAGCAGGAGATTGAATGTCTTTGTAGGCTTCTTTCAAGGTATTGAAGGTTCTTGAACTAAAGGTAGGTATATTGAATTCAATAGCAAGGGAGTCCCAAATTTTAATTTGGCCATTACTCAGGATATTATTGAAGGTTTAGATGCCTAAGAGATTCCACCTATTTGCATAGTAGCCTTGCAACAGGGCTAGTGGCTTGTTATTGTGATAAAGATTCCACCAAATGGAGTGACTGGAATGGTAGCTAAGCTCTCTATTTAGGGGGATGTTGTTAACTTTACAAATGGAATTTGGTTTAATAACCTCCCATGCCTTCCACGAGCTTTTAAACACTATAGAGTTGGTTGGAACCATAGGATACTGACCCAAGAGAATGTCACACACTAGAAGTCTTTTCCATGTTTTTGCATGCCTGGGGGTGGCTAGTAGGATGTTGTTTCTTATCAACACATTCTAAGACTTGTTATTCTAAGGCTCTAGCAATCCATTTGGTTTCCAAGGAAATGCCTTAGAACCTCAAGTCTTTTATCCCAAGCCCACCACGACTTTTCTCCACACAACACCAATCCCAGTTAACATTTTTTTTTCTCTCACCCTTGTCTGACCAGAGAAAGATTCTTATCCTTTTTTGAATCTCCTTTACTTGATAGATGCTAAAGAGCCAGGCTAAGGAAAAGTATATGCTATAGAAAGATAAAATATTTTGACAAATCTACTTTCTACCAGCCAGTGAGAGGCAGTGCCTGTTCCACTTCACAATCTTGTTTTCAATTTTCCTACTTACCCACAACCACATTCACTTTAGGTTGGGATTGATTGATAAGGGAATCTCGAGGTACCTTACAATTTCATTGGGTCCCCCCACTAAAATTCATAATTTTCTAATCACTTGGGGGGGAATCCCCCCACCCAAGAATGTTGGACTTTGTTGTATAGAGTTTTTCACTTGAGGCCTGGTAGAAAAGGTCAAGCTTACCAATTAGAACCTCCATGTTTCTTTCCTCCAACTCAAGGAAGATTGTAGTATCATCTACAAACTAAATATTAATTAACTCATTTTGATTCAATAGCTTAATACCTTTTACCTTCAGGGAAATGGATTGATCTCTAAGCAGGTAGTGAAGGGAATTTGATGCAATGACAAAGAGTGCAGAGGTAAAAGGGCACCCCTGCCTGATAGATCTCTCAAGTTAAAATTCATGTGAAATTGCCCCATTTACCTTGACTTGGGCTCATGCATCCTGCAAGAGAGTATCCACCATTTTACATAACTTCATGGGAAATCTAAAAGCTTCAAGCATTGTTCTTAGGAAGGGCCATTCTACCCTATCATAGGCCTTTTCGAAGTCCAAAAACAACATTGATGTGTTTTGATTAGAGTGCCTTGCCCATTTTAAGGCTTCCTAGTGTGTTACCAAGTTTTCTAGGATGTATCTTCCCTTTATAAAACAAACTGAGTATTGTTGATGAAATTAGGAAGGATATTAGTTAGCCTCAAGGCCATCACCTTGGCCAAAATTTTGTAAGAAACATTTAATAGAGTGATTGGGCACTAATTTTTTATGAGGCTTTTGTCATCCCCCTTTGGTAGTAGCTTGATGAGACGCCTGTTGATTTCCTTCCCTAGAGAGAGCCCTTATTTAAGGCCTCTAGGTAAACCTCCAAAAGATCATCATAGACCCAATCTTGGAAGGACTTGTAGAATTTGACCAGAAGGCCATCATTGTCTGGTGATTTGTCATTGTTCATTGCAAGAATGGCCTTTTTGATTTCCTCCTTCGTTAGGTTGGCACCTAAAAGGACTACATCCTCATCTAAGATCTTTCTTTGGATGATCCCTTTTATGAAACCCCTAGCTCTCTAGCCATTAGCCTCATTCTTTTCATATGTAAAAAGGCCCTTGAAGTACTTATGGAATTGCTCTAGGATCTCCTCCTGTGAGGTGAACACCTAGTCATTATCCCTTATCTAATCAATCTGCTCTTTGAACTTCTTTTCTCTAATATAATTAAAGAAAAATTTGACCCTTTATCACGACATTTGAGGTAGTTCAACCTAGACCTCACATTTTTCCCTTGAATTTTCTAGTTTTAGAACTTCTTCAACTTGTCCTTTGTTAAAGAGAGCTCCTCCCCAAATCCTTTCATTGCATGGGCCAACTTGGATTTTGGATTCCATAGGTAGGAGATTGTCTTGGAGCTTGTTTTCTTGCCACCTATTGTCCTTGTCCCTCTTTTTTTCAATATTTTGGAACAATTTTTTCTAGTTTTCAACATTTTGATTCCACCTTTCTATTGCACTCCCTTTTCCCAAAAACCATTTGTTAATTTCCCTAATGGAGGAGATAGCATCTTTACAATCCCCATCCTTTAACAGGGCAGTATTGAGGAGGAACCTTCCCTTGCTTAGCCTGTCATAGGGTTGAATATTGTTTATGTCCATTATTTCCTTAATGGGATGGTGATCAGACAGTGTATATAGATAGACACATACTGGAAGACCCTCCTCATTGGGGATGCAACTAAAACTATTCTTGTTCACATAAAGCCTATCTATCCTGTAGTATATCCTTTCCCCTTTCTAAGTGTTGCACGAAGAATACAACACCTCCTTGAAATCTTGTTTCCTAACCTCCATAGGGTCCAATAGGCTTAACTTTCTTTTTAGCCTTTGCCAAAAGTGCCTTTCATTTCGTTTCCAGGTCACGTTTATCCCTCCTCACTTGTCCTCCTGATGTTCAATCATATTGATGTCCCCACCCAAGATCCAAGACACCTATGGCAGATTGGTAATCCATTGTCATAAGGAGGCCCTCTCTCTGTGATCATTGGGGGCATAGATGGAGTAGAGACCAAAAGAGGTGTCAACTTTTTCCACAATCACCTAAACTGCCCTATTGTAGGGGGAATTGCCAAAATTGGTAATCCATTGACACCAATTATTAGAGAGGAGGATGGAAGTCCAACCCTTTCCTTTTTCATGTTTGGTATTGAACATAGTTAAATATTGCAAGAGTTTAACTCCTCAAACACCCCAGAATCACCAGCAAGACAAAACTTCCACAAGAGAGAAATGACAGAAATATCATACTATCATTAAGATGCAAGGATGCCAAATTGAATATGACATGATTACAAATGTACAAGATGCCTAAATATATAGGCAAGAAGGAAAACCTAAGATGCATGAGATGTTGCCATGTGTCATGATCTAACAACATGTGACAACATGTGAACCCTATCTAGATAATTATTAAATGTTGAGATAAGTTCTAGAAGGACAACTCATCTTCTAGAAGGAATATTATCCCACCAAACAAGGAAGGGAATATTTCCCTATTTATTAAATGATTTATCTAATAATGCAACCTAGGACTTAACTAATTAAATGCAAGACCTAAGTTAACTTATTCTAGTGTAATAATTAATTAATTAATTACACTAACACCCCCCCATAAATTCAACTTAGGGAGGAAAATGCAATGATTATTCATGATGATGATGGGTCCTGGCTACAAGGCCATGTTAGGTACCCATGTACATGAAGATGCAGAAAAATCTCCCACAACCGGAGAAAAGGGGAAAACCCAGTAGGTACAAAACCCCTCTCCAAAAAAGAGATGAAAAAGAAAAAATGTGAGATAGGATGGGAAGGATGGAGGATGCCCAAATACCCCCCAAGTACACCATCTGTCACATGGATACAATAGAGAGACTAAATAGCCCCCCCAGAAGATGTAATTAAAATAGAGATGCTTCTCATTTCGGATAGGAATTGAAGGAAGGATGAATGATGATGATCTCTCTAAACTTTGCTCAAATGTCTCCTTGCCTGAAGATGAAGACGCCACAATCAATGAAGAGGGTGACAAACCAAGATGATGTAGAAACTGATGTTGAACAATATCTAAAAATAGTGATCTGATAGATGTGATGAAGACTTGATAGCCCCCTAAATGAAGTGTCCTCAAAACCACTGAAAAAAATCTGAAGCAAATCCAATGGTAGATGCTGAAGAAACCTTAAGTCCTGAATGGAATGATAGGGGAGAAGTCTCAGATATGAAATCTTTGAATAGAGGAGTGATATCCCCTTAAGAATGTCCTCCAAACCTGTAGAAGTAGCCAAATCAATGATACCTAAAACAAAGCCATCATGTGATTGCAAGTCTAGAAAACTGAATGCGTCCTGATGAATGATGATAGTGGAAGCCTCAATCAATGAATCTGGACAAGGAATCATTGAAGGTGAAGGGATACCAACTGTCTCTTATGGAGAAGAAGCACCCGAGAGAACCTTGTCAACCTCTTCAGAAAGATCAAGGCAATCAACCTCCTGCACAATAATATCATCGCAGGGAACTTGATATGAAGCATGACATTTTGAATTATGGGCATCGGACAATGGTGGAGTATCTGCTGCAACTCCAAGCAAATTCATGAATACCTTCACTTGGATGGGAAACTATACCAAATATCTATAAGACAATAAATGGTGGCAGATCCCATTTCGCCATTGTTGATAGTTACCCTTGTGCAACATAACCAAAGGAGTATATGCAAGCCCCATAATAAAATTTTTCCAAAAAATAAAGAGACACTGACCTTCAACAATAAATAGAAGACTTCCAAAGATGATATGCAACTAAAGTGATGCTATCTGGATCAAAACATATTTTTCCAAGCTTTAGGATGTCCAGGTTATTGAACAAATGCATCAAACTGAAAAAATAAATGCAAAAATACCTGGAGTTGAAACTGATCAAGGGATCTGGACTGATGAAAAAAGCTCTGAAATATCTCTCGAATGCCACTAGAATTCTCGGGTTTCAGCAATCTGATGCAAAGATATTGGTCGTTGAGTCCAAAGTGGAGGATTGACTTCAGCTGACTGTAGAATTTTTTGTGAGCAAAATTTCATAGAATGGATGCCACCAATGGAAAGTAGATGAAATTCCCTTTCCAACGGTATCTCGATTGTCAATTTTCAATACCATAGCTTAAAGTTATGATTTTTTCAAAAAAACTAAATTTAGCCTACAAGAAATAGGTTTTTTAGCCAAAAAAAATTCTTTTGATTTGATTTCTACAAAATTTGTTCACAATGTGTGGACAAAAACAGAAACCCAAAAATAATTTGAAGCTAAGAACAAAACCCATAAATATTTTTTTAATCCAGCAAGCAGAAAATGAAAAAATATTTTTTTTAAAACTTTTAGCTGGAGAAAAATGACACGCGCCAATTTTTGTTTAGTGATTTTCTTTAGATCCATATAAGATATCAAAAATCTAAAAGATACCCAGTTCAAATTTTGATCACAGCTACAAAACCCATAAATCGTTTTTCTTGAAACTAAGTGGAAACTAAATTTCTGAAGCAAAAATGAAAAACGACTACTTGCATCTAACAAGACTTTCATGCCAAAAAATGATCTCTCATATTCGAGAAGTCTATAGTACTGAAGTTCTGATACCATATAGGAGTTTAGGTGAACTCCTCAAAACACCCCAGAATCATCTGCAACACAAAACTTCCACAAGAGAGAAATGACAGAAATATCATACTATCATTAAGATGCAAGGATGCCAAATTGAATATGACATGATTACAAATGTACAAGATGCCTGAATATATAGGCAAGAAAGAAAACCTAAGATGCATGAGATGTTGCCATGTGTCATGATCTAACAACATGTGACAACATGTGAACCCTATCTAGATAATTATTAAATGTTGAGATAAGTTATAGAAGGACAACTCATCTTCTAGAAGCAATCTTATCCCACCAAACAAGGAAGGGAATATTTCCCTATTTATTAAATGATTTATCTAATAATGCAACCTAGGACCTAACTAATTAAATGCAAGACCTAAGTTAACCTATGCTAGTGTAATAATTAATTAATTAATTACACTAACAAATATTTCTAGATAAACTTTAAATTAGTTTCCAAAGTGAAGCCAATTGCCTTAGTTTCTTGTAAGAACACATCTTTTTGCTTTTCCAGGTTTAAAAACCTTTTTATGATATATTTCATGTCAGAGGATTCTAGTCCCCTGACATTCCAAGAGATGCAATTAAGCCTCATCTTCCATGCTCATGGGGATAGCCTCTTGGTATTTCTTAAACTTCCCAAAGCATTTAGGAAAATTTTCCTTAGTGTTGGCTCTTTTAGCATCAAGAGTTTAGATTATAGTGCTTGTTTTTATCCTTTTATTTTTTGATAGCTAAACATTTTTTACCAAGGGGATTGACAAGCTATTATTTCTCGGCCTTTCAGGTCCTAGCCTGGACCTGATTTCCTTTTTAGAATGTGTAGATGTAGCATCCTCTTGTTTATGGTAACCTATAACCGCAACCTGCACTTCAGAGCTTCTTTCGGCCCCTCTTAAGGTTGTCTCTCCCTTGAGTGATGGAGATCCTAGGAACAACAGAGGTGTTGGGTTTAGTGAGTTGCACCACAATGTTTCCCTTATTCCCATCCTTGGGGTTTTGCTCTGAGTGAGAACCCCCATCTTGGGTAGAGGGAGTGGGATGTCACCTTTAGGGTCGAAGGAGTCACCCACCTTGGGACAATCGCTAGAACCAGTTAGTCCAATGTTTGAATCCTTACTTTGTTTTCCTTCCAAGGTGGAAACTGAGTCCTTCATCATGGAGGCCACTTGATCGCCTTCCACCAGGCTATAATTTCCACCTAAGGCAATGTCTTGGTTGGTACTTAATGGTTTTAGCAACCATCCATCTTTTTTAAATTGGTAGGTTTGGGTTTAAGGAGTGGGTGAAGGCCCATTCTTTTCTTTAGTGAAGAATTCATTTACAATTCTTTTTTTGATTTCCCGTAGGACCAAATGCTAGGTATTTAGCTTCCCCATCAAGGTAGCATTCCCGGATATCTTTGAAGCTTTGATAGCTTCCTTGGGGGGTACATTATTCAATGGTGCAATCAGTTGGATGAGTAAGCGATAGGTTGTGGTTGCTTTGTCCACTACTGAAGTAGAGTATATGGAAGATACTCATACTTGTAAAGAAGCCATTTGGATTAAGAGACTATGTTAGCTTTGATAGCTTCCTTGGGGGGTACATTATTCAATGGTGCAATTAGTTGGATGAGTAAGCGATAGGTTGTGGTTGCTTTGTCCACTACTGAAGTAGAGTATATGGAAGATACTCATACTTGTAAAGAAGCCATTTGGATTAAGAGACTATGTTTAGATATTGGAATAAAACAAGCTGTGGTGAAAATTTATTGTGATAGTCAGAGTGTAATATGTCTAACCAAGAACCTGGCATTTCATGCCAAGACCAAGCAAATTGATGTACAATAGTATTTTGTTCAAGATATGGTCAAAGATGGCAGGGTGAAGTTGGTTAAGGTAGAGACTTTGATTAATGTTGTGGATTCTTTAACTAAGCTTGTGAGCACAAAGAAGTTCAGGTGGTGTTCAAAGATTATGGGCCTTATGGCCCCTAGCAATTAAGAGACAATGTTTACTCTCTCGTTGCTCTTGCAAGGTGTTCAACAAGTTGGAGATTTGTTGAGAAAATGTGTCTCAACCTTGCAATTATATAACGATTTATTGTTGAGAGGATGAATATATATTTATATATATTTCCTAGTTACACCAATAGGTGTATACAATGGCAGCAATGGGGGGAGAGTGGGATGTGTGTAAATAATTTTTTGTTAACTTTTTTAGGAAACTTCTAAAATGGCCAACATAGATTAGATAAATGATACATTGTAAATCTAGACCATTAATTATTAGGTTTTAGATCTAATGGTGGATATTTTGTTGGCCTATCTTGCCCTAGAATGTAATAATATTTTATTAGTGTGTTGCATTGTTGACCCCTTTGACATTGGTTTTGGCATTGATGTCAAGGGTTGATATTGGCACTTACAGTGTTGGCATATATTCTTAGGTATTCTGTATTTAATGATCATCATGGTTTAGTTTGGTTTGGTACATTTCTAGTGATAACTTCTCGTATACATCTGTGTAAGTCATTGAAGGCTTAGTTCGATTGGTTTGGTCACAAAGGAAACATATATTATTTAGTCACAAAGATAGTTTTGATATTGTTTATTGAGGCAGCATGTAGGGACAACATACTTGAATTATATTTATCAATTTATTGATCAATGATTTGGCACATTGATTTTGGTGTTGGATTATATAGTGATATTCATGTCTTGAACTTGGATTATATTCATCCATCATTGATCAATATATTGATCAATGATTGATCTTAGCATATTTACCTTAGCACTTTGGTACTGGTTTGTATATTTACTTTGGTATCACTTAGCACATGTTTTATTAATCCATCATAAGGCATTATAGTGCTTGATTTAGTGGACCAACATACATTGTTGCGCATCATGAGGTTTAAAGTGGTCATGCAAATAATAGCTAAGACCAACACAAAGATAATTATTTTTGAATTGCAAAGGGCAATAATTGATGATGAAATGTTGACATAATGATGTGGTTGCTACATATCTAAAAGGAAATGATGAAATGTTGACATAATGATGTGGTTGTTTTTTGTTTTACAAAAACAAAGGTATAATGAGCCTGGATGTCGACACTACAGTTTCATTTTCCCTAAATGATGGTCTCATGCACATTTTTGAAGGTAGTTTGTTGAAAGTTGTATTAGGTTTTGGAAGAACTTGGAAGAGTGATGGTATGGTGGCAAGAAAAGAGTAAGAAATCAATTTTAGGAAGTTTTGTTTATGACATTCGAGGTGATGTTGTCTTCCATTCAAGTAAGAGTCGCATTCAAGAGAGGTAACAGACTTTTCTTATGCAAACTCAAGTTGGTTGTGAGGTTGAAAGTTGTTTTTTTCTTTTCTTTTTGAAGTTGATGGTTGTTTAAGTTTAAGCTCCTTAAGTTTGTAATTTTTCTACGGCTACATATTTGTTTTCACCTATTGTTAGGGACCACCATGGAAGGGGTGTTTTGCATTTTGATACTTACTAGAGAAAAACTTTGTGTCAAATGTTTCAAGCTATTCATAAGGTGAGCAATAGGGTTTTGTGTAGCATTGATGTGGGTTTCTTGTTTAGACTCTACACACTATTTTGTTCACAATGTCGACCATGTATAAAGGTGTGGTACATATTTTTATAATGTTGAATGTAGTCATAAAATGTAGAGTCTACATTACAGAAGAGAGACATCATGATGACTTAAGAGGCAGTTTTGAAAACAATTTGAAGAGGATTTATTTGATAATTTCAGTCAGTGATAGATGGTAGTATTATGTGAACTTTTGATTGTTATAAAAGTAGTGATATGTTACTATTATTGGTTATGTTGTTTATAGAGATATATCATGTTGAATTTGTAAACATAACTCTATAATGTTGTTTTGTAAACAGTATGCAAAACAGTGAGATGTGTAAACTGATATATTTTGTATTTTATAGATTTCACGTCAAAGAATCTTTAGGATATAGAATGTGTTAGTTTGGAAAGTGGAAATGTTATGTAGTGAAATGGAGTAACCCTCTATAGTTTGTTTATTCAGGATTCAAAAAATATTGTAAAAGATCATGTTAGTGAGACAAGTTTGATCTTTGGCCATTGAGGTTTTGTTTTGCCAGTGAGGCAGTTGTGTTTGCTAGTGAGGCATTTTGTAGCCAGTGAGGTAGTTTTGTTTGCAAGTGAGGCATTTTGTAGCCAGTGGGGCTTTGCTAGTGAGACATTCTATAGCTAGTGAGGCTCTGCCAATGAGGCATCTTTAGCCAATGAGGCAGTTGTGTTTTCCAGTGAGGCATTTTGTAGCTAGTGAGGCATTCTATAGCCAATGAGGCTTTCCCCAATGAAGCATTTTGTAGCTAGTGAGGCTTTTCTAGTGAGACAATTTTGACAAGCCAGTGAGGCATTTACGAGTGGTTTTTCATCCCTATGAGTGTTTTCCACTCATGAAAAATATTGTGTTATGACTATTTTGTGGATGCCATTTTTATCTTGCTATCTTCTATATTTACATTGCAACATTTGAATTTATATGTTTTTTGAGAATTTGAATTCGGTTATCACATTTGATCATAATCTTGAAACTGAACATTTACTAATTTCAAAGAGATTAAGTGGTTTTGAAATATCAATAAATTGAAATTATTTATTAAGACACTGATTCACCCCCTTCGTCTCAATGTCTTTCATACTCCAACAAGTGGTATCAAAGCAATACCCTTGCATAAGTCTAACCAACTTAGGGGTTCTTGGTAGTGGAGTACTCGTTATGGAAAAAAGTAAAAGAAACAAAAAAAAAGAAATATCCAGTAGAATTTTGAACAACAAAAACCACTGAAATCTAGTACAAAAGATGATTTTGTAGTGAAGAGTGTAAAAAAAGAAGAAGATCAATTAGTGAGTGATTTTAAATAAGAGTATGTTGAAGATGAATATGAAGTTGATTTTTAAGGTGAGATTATTTATGCCCTTAATGAGATTGAGAAACTTAGAAAGGAGAACTAGAGATTAGAAAACCAAATTCTACATGAAAAAGACCCCAAGAACAAGGTACTTTTAGATCTTGCAAAAGTTTCTTTAGATCTTGAAGAGTCTAACAAACTTATTATTAGCCTAAAGACAAAGTGAGAAGTAAAAAGAGTAGTTGATGTTACAAAATCTGATCTTAAAGTCAAAACTAATGAATGCCTAAAACTAGAGTTAGAAATAGTTTCTTTGAGAAAGGAATTGGAAAATGCATCTTCTAAGTTGCACAAGAATCTGTAGTTTGAAAAGAGTATTGAATGTTTAAATGACATTTTAAGCAAAAAAAAATGTCATAATGACACTATAGGCCTAGGATATGAAGAAGGGAAGACTTCTAAAATCAAGAATACACCAAGGAAAAAGATATATTTAGGTCATCATGCTACTGCTCCTGAAGATAAGACAAAATATAAAGTTTTCAATGTTGGAAGAAGAAGAACAAATAGGACTTCAAGGCCTCCACTTGTCATGAAATACCATTCAATAAGGTACAACTATTCTCAATTTTAGGACCTCATTGCTATTTTTGTAATGGTTATGGGAATAAAGCAAGCTATTGTAGAATAAGGTCTAAAAGGATTCAATATGCATTCTCTGAGAATGTAAATGTAACATGTTATAAATGTCATAACCATGGTCATGTTGCAAAGCGATGTAGAACTAGGTTTTTGAAACTAGAAAAAAAGGTTTCGAGAAGAAAGTAGAACCAGGAGAAGGACGAGTCTAAGCTTGTGCATACAACACAAGTGACATTTGTAAGTGCGTGATAGAAGCATGAAGTTAGGGGGAGCTAATGTTTGTGTCTCATACAAACCCCCTTAGATTACAACAAAGAGGTTGTATCTCTACAGTATTTTGGTGTTTTTGGTTCTGAAGTTGCTAATAGTCCTTGTTTGATCTTTGAAGTCATTATAATGATCATACTCCTTTAAGACAATGGCATGTTTGTGTTTGTGATGTTCATGGCAAGTGATAGTCTACAGGTTATTCAGTATAATAGACTTGGCACACAAGTTTGAGAATGCTCAGTGTATTTGCTCAGTGGTTTGGATGCAAAGTGAAGTACCATGTATTTATACTCGGTATATGATATGTGACAATCAATGTTAACCTACTTTGATAATGCTTGGTTGTCTAGCTACATGGAGTCTATGGTAATATCTTTGTGGTATAGTGAAGTTCTTGAAACCCTTTCAAAGTGACAGTGTGTTTGGCCTGAATAGCTAACCAATGAAGCATTTAGCTTGATAGTGATATTATGCAAGTAGATCAACTACTCTATTATGTCCTCTTTCCATCCAATCGATCCAATGAACAATTTAGCTTGATAGTGATATTATGCAAGTAGATCAACTACTCTATTATGTCCTCTTTCCATCCAATCAATTCCAAAATCATCAAACTGCTCAATGGAATCCCAAAAAACATTTCTATATTGCTTTAGTTTGTTATTTTTGCAAGCATACTTAGCTCTCACTTGTGATATCACAAGCTCATAATCACCAATTACCATCAACATCCTTATTCCATGCTTTTTAGCAAGTCTCAATCCCAATAATAAAGCTTCATATTCTACCTCATTATTTGTACAGACAAAAGACAATGTAAAAGAGAACCTATAAGTATTTCCAGTAGGTGAGACTAATAAAATTTCTGCACCAGATCCTTCTTTGGAGCTTGCACCATCAAAGTACATTTTCCACAGTCCTTTATTAGATACTCTTGAAACTTCATTTTCTCTAGGTGTAGGATCTCTCTCAATCTCTCTTGGTACTTCTTCTATCTTGAGCTCACTAATATTGGTATCTATGAAAATAATTGTATCACCTTCAAGAACATGCTCCAACATATGTGGTACCCTAGGTTCTCTCACTATTTGGACATTCTTTCCATCAATGGGAAATGTGGCATAAGACATGTCACACTGCATACTACCTCCCATAGATGCACTCCATTTTTCTTGATAATAACACTCCATGGTTAGGTGGGATATCCACCACCACCACAATCATTTTAAACTCTTTGTCAGGGTAGGCTTCCAATCTATAGGGAAGTTCATTTATCACACATATCACAGGGACTCTTTGGCATCCATGGCATAACACTTGCCATGAGTGCTATAAACCCTTAACCCTAGTGCATCCATGATTTTAACTGGCATGATATTGTTGGATGCACTGGAGTCAATAATACATTTTTTTATAAAATTTCCCTTATTTACCAAGGTAAGAAAAAGTGGATCTATCTTGTCAAGACAAGTATTTACATAATTTCCTAAGAAAATATGGGGAATCTTAGTAATCACTCCCTCAACTTCTTTACATTTCTTGTCCTTTTCATTCAGTTTGGGTGGAGCGAGCACCACCAAATCATTACAGGATATAGCAACACCATTAATAAGGGCCACTTCCTTTTGTTTATGTTCCTCTATCCTCATCATTTCAAGAAAAGGTACAAATACTTTAACTTGGCTAAGTAACTGAAACATATCAACAAGAGTATATTTGGGAAGTTCAACTAAAGACATACCTTGTTCCTTGCTATTATCTTTCTATTGGTTTTTGGTTACTTCAGCCTTGGGTTTAGCATCCTTCCTTGTGGCTTCAGGGGTCTTTATGTTTTTGACTTTTCAGCAGATGATTTGTGTCCTTGAATAAATTTTGGATTTTCTACTCTATTTGCCCAAATTTTATCTCCCTTTCCTTCTTTAACTTTGACTGCTTCTACCTTTTCATCAGGTTCAAGTTCTCTACCCTTAACATTTTGTTCCTTGATGAATAGACCAGCAAGACTACCCTGTTCACCTCCAACAGTTCTATTCCTCGAATGATAGGAACTCCTAGCTTTGGGCAGCTAAGACTGTAGTATATTTTGCAATCTCCTCCTTAGAGAGTCTTCTTAATGAAACACCATCTTCAATTTCCTCCAAATTGTAAACCTCGGCATCACTACCGACATCTTCATCTGAAAAAACTTGTTGATGATGTACATTAGAAACTTTCCTTTGATTATCTACGTCCACTTCATAAGAACCTTCATCAGAAGAACATTCACTACAGGCAACATCAAAGTCACCCATAATCATAAGTACATCACCATCCTATTGATCTTGTTGATCACAATCTTCGGGTATGTCATCCTCTACTTCCACCATCTGTGCTACTGCACATTGCTATGAAGAGTGTGGCATCTGGAAAGTCATATACCAAGGAGTATCTTCAACAAAATTTCTTGAATTCTTTTGCAAAGGGTTTGGAGGAACTCTATTTTGGGTATTTCTCTAATTATTCAGGACAGGCTTCCCATTATACCAAATTGGTATTATAAGGGTGGTCTTGCAGTCTAGGGGGTCTTTCATTCCTTTGGTACATTTTAGGTTGATCCTTCTCTTGCTTTACAATCTTGTCACTAATAGTTTTCATAAAACCATCAAGCTTGTCTTCAATTTTTCCCCCTTTAGCACTTGAACTCTTGTCTTCCCTTTTAGAACTTTTGAAGAGTTTTGGATCATCTCTTTTTCCAACTTTACTAGTTGCTCTGCTAATATTTTCAATATGCTCCACCATTTTAAAAGCTTCCCTTCCTTAGTGACTGAGGATGCTTATCTAACAAGTAGTAACTTATTTTTGCATCAAAATCATCACAATAATTTTCCAAACAAATGTGATCATTTAATTGTAGATGAGGAGGCAACCTTTTCCTAGCCTTTTGGAATCTTGTGTTAAACTCAGTAACAAATTCATTGGATTCTTTAACAATATTGTTAAATTGATTCAGCAGGAAGCTTGAATAAGTCTTATCACCATATTGTTCTCTAAAAACCCTCTTGAATTCTTCCCAAGAGCCAATACTTTCAGCAGGTAAACTCCTATACCATTCTTGTGCATCCTCAATGAGAGACTACATGAATAACTTCATCATGGCATATTTTTACTCCACCTCAAAATCATCCATAACATTAGCAAATGCTTTGAGATGGTTCTCACCATTCAAGGCATTATTTCCAGTGAATTTTACAAGAGCAAGCCTAAAATCCTTAGGGAATGGGTTAGGGTAGCCAGGTATTCTAGTGAAACATAGTTGGTAGTATCTATCTACTTGGAGTGGTCTCCTAGTATGTCAATCCCTATGGTCATCTTTGTGCTCATCATATTTCCCACTATCAGAGTGGCTACTATCTTTACCCTTTCCACTTTCACCATCACCTCCCCCTTTCTTACTTCCCTCATCATCTTCAAAATAAGAATTATCATTCCTATTTTTTCCTCCACCACCCCCTCCTTGATCTCCACCATGACTTCCTCTAGGAGTATGTCCATTAGATTTCTTGTTTTGTGACTCACTATCAATATGCCCAGAAGTTGAAGCCTCTGGGATATGAGTGAAAATTTTAAGGAATGCAATCTTCCTAGCCATTTCTACATTAGAAGCTATCATTTCAACTTTCTTTAAATCTTCTCGCAGCTTTTCACTTTCCAACTACAACCTTAATATCTTAGGATCTCGAGGTGTAGTAGATGGGGTTGGATCATTTTTGGCCTTATGTGTAGGGATTTCGATAGATGAAGTATTTGTACTGTCATTGGCTTTGAATGTAGTTTTCTTGGGCTGGTCAATAGGTTTCTTCCCATGATCTACAAATGAAAATTTCTTAGTATTAATTGGAGGGTTTGAGGCATTAGTTGTTGAGATATATGTTGTATAGGTATCAATAGTTGAAGCTCCCATTGAGATTGTTGCATCAAGAATATCATTAGTTATCTTAGAGGTAAACTTGGAAATATTTTCCTCAAAGGTTTTATGCCTTGTAGCACCTTCTCTCTTTTTCTCCAAATTTATCCTTCTAGCATCTCTCTCAAGTTGCTTACCTTTAATCCTATCTTCACTCTCTTTCAATTCTTTCATTCTTTTTTCTTCTTGTTCTTGAAGCCTTAACTCTTCTTCTTTTATAGCTTTCAGGTCATTGTCTATGTCTTCCTCATTTCCTAGAATATCCCCATGCTCACTTGGGGTAGTGTTGTGCATGTTTTGCACAAACACCCCACCGGAGGCAGGGAACCCCCTCTTTTCACTCCTAACGGATCATTTTTCGCTCCTAACAGGCTGCTTTTCTCTTGCCTCACTTTGCGCAATCCTATTTCCAAGCCCAAGTAAGCCATGAGCTTTAGAATAATCAACATACCTTCAACCAAGTTCACTGCCCAAATTTTGCTAAGTCATTTGCCCCTTGTGGGCTGGGTCCTGGAGTTTTCCCTTTGCTTTTCACCCGACGTCCATTGACCCTTGCAAACCTGCATTCATAGGTTTCCTCTTGTCATTTTCCATTGCACTTTGTCATTTTCCTATAGCTGAGTCCCTGCGTCTACCCAACGTGCAGACCCCACACCCGTGTTCATCATTGCATCCTTCATACTTCGCAGACTTGCGGTCATGGGTCGCCCTATGCAGATCTTTGCTCCCATCTCACCGCTATTACAGCAACCAACCCTTGACTTCTGCCTGCTAGGTGGGTTCCGTAATTGATCCTTTTGTCTTCGCCATTGCCGTAGGCCAACAGACCCCATCATTTTAAAGTTTCCTAAGTCTAAGTTGTTTGGGGGTCTTGTTAAGCGACTTTCCTTCCCCAACTACCATTTAGAATGGCCAAGCTTTCACGTCGTCCCACTGGGTGGGACCCACATGCACTGCTTCCTTGAAGTGGAATATAAAATTATGATGAATTCTCAAGTCCATGCTCGCCGATGGGCCCCCTCTTGCGGGTCGCCACTTGTGGAAGGCTGTTAACATAACGTTGTTTCACAACAACCACCCTTCACTACCTCCTTGATTCGCGGGCTCATAGCCTATTAATGTCGTTTCTCTTTTGCAGGCTTGCTCACGACCTCTGTCATCCATCACCCCACCATTACAGAAAACATAAGTCATCCATGGTGCACCCATACGCCTCATTCCCATGCACTAACTTGGTCACTTCTAAAGAATATTCTTAATGGCATCTGCAAGTCACCCCATCCAAGGCATGATGGAATCTTTAGTTAACAGGAGGGACGGTGCCATGCATTACAAATTTTCACCTAACGAATGGTGACATTTAAACTTGGCACAACAACCATCAATGATGTGAGACCCGTAATACTGGCCTTCGCCTATCTTTTGTCGTTTGCTTGATGGATTCCATCTAACATCCCCTCACACTCCTCCACATGTAAACCCTTTAGACGAACATTTGTACTGTGGAGACTACATGCCATGAAGCTGCACATCTGCACTTAGAGATCCAAATGTGTAGGATTATGAGAATTTGAGGTGATTTGGAGAACTAATTCTCACAAACCCAATATTATGATATTCCTTTATCATAAGCATGAAAGGAGTGGAATAAGGAGTAAATTAAACATTGTTGATTTTCAACTAATTGGATTGGTGGTAAGGCCAAGCCCATGAAGAATGGTAGCACCCAGGGCTTGCAGATGATGATATTGCTTTGGCATTTGGTATTTGTCAAAATACGAAGTGTTCTTTTATAGGGGATTGCGTGAGCACAGAACAAAGGTATCTCCTATGTTATATGGATGTCAGATGTTGCTATTTCATGAGTTGTCTACCAACAACGTTTCTTGATGACCTCCATACTCCATCCTCGGAGTTTCTTGTTAGGGATGATCAAGCAAGATGGCAACAAATTTATGATTATAATAGTGGTTGGTGACATGGTTCATCTTTTGCTAAACACTGGAGGCATATTCAATGTGAGAATATGCGAGTGTTAGAGGTAGAATGAAAAATCCAATGGGGGATCTCTTCTCCATCATAGACTACATGTAGCCTTTCGTACGTCAGTCTCCACCTCCCTGCTCCTGCAGATCTTCCCTGGGAATGAACCACATTCTTAGATGACATGAACACTTCACTTCTAAACCTTAGTTCCAGGATGGGAAATGGTATCAGATGAGAACTCATAGGCTACGATTCTCCAATTCCTAGCTCATCTCTTTGCATACTTTCTTCTCATGAGCATCCTACGAAGAAGCAGCAATATAGACTGATCAAGCTTTGTTGAAGAAAAGAATAATATTTGTGCGTCCTATGCAGAGTAGAGTCACAAAGATGGAGAAGATTAGTGAGGGTAGAGTGCCTGCTATATTTGGGGTGATCGCTTGGTTGAGGCAGATGATTGATTGGGAGACATGTTCGTAGACGGACGTGGAGCTTGCAAATCCCACATTGGCATTCATTGTTCTTCTTTGTCGCCGTTTTAACAACATTACTGTGATGTCTTCCTGCCACCTATTTCCCGCGTCCATAAGATTTGCAGAGTTTGCATTATCTAGGGATGTTTGTATCCATTGCAATGACAATGACATTCCCATGCCTTCTTCCCACATCCCTACCCTCGTAGGCAGTATTGATGTTTAATATTCGCACAATCTTTTAAGAGAACACTGCCTCAGCTCAACAACATTCGTAGCATGCCAATATTTGCAAAAAATTCAAGGTGATCAGGTGACACATGGTGAAGAATGTGTGGGACATTTGAAGTTTTATCAGATCTCAAGCCCGTAGGTATTACCTCCCTCTTCTTTAGAGAATGGGAACATTGAGTATCACATGAAGGTTGCAATTATATTATAGGCTCCTAAAGGAAAGTTAGATGGTCAACCCCGTAATCTTCCCACTAGTTGGCGAAAGCAGACTAAGTCATGAACTCATTGACATGCAGCTTTTAAATGCTCCACACCTCCCCTTTGATGATTTACAGATCCCCTTGCTTGATAGATCCTGGGTGTATTTGACCAATCCTAAATGCAAATAATATTCAAATGGGCTTGAGCATGAGGATTTTCTAAGCTAGCAAGCCGCGTGTCATGACGTTGCAGCCCGATAATTTTGGTCAAGGTTCTCTCGCAAGCTCCTCTCTTGCCAACGCCACTTACGCATTGTCCTTATACAGTTAACTCACTTCTCGCTTCCGTACACTCTTCATAAGACTCGAGATTTAGTTTATCAAAGGAAGGAGGGAATATGGAGTAGCTAAGAGTGTGATCTAATGAAGAATCTATAGACTGCCTGCACAAGGGAATAATAATCAAAATCATCCACAAAACCTGGCTGAGAAGGGAAGTTTACTTCACAGACCATGGCATGTGGTCGCACCAATGAATATTCACTTCAACTAGACAAGTGCATCTGAGTTTGAAAACTTGTTGAGATCGATAATTAAAAAATAATAAGTGTTGGTGATTAAAGATAGTATTGGAAAACTCTTCTAGTTAGGAATCATTGGCCATGACTTAGAGTGGTCGTCCTCCTCGTTTTCTCAAATAAGATGGAGTTACTGATGAATGAGGGTCGCACAGAGCTATGAATGTGGGGCTCTATGTGTGGGGGTCTGTGCCCTCGGTGCAGTTGGCTAAACGACCCCCTCACAATGTCTTCCCATGGTCTCCCTTCCGCATGCACCTAGACGAACTTGTGTCAGGTGGAGCCCATGACCCTTCTTGTTGTCATACATATGGGGCATCTCTAAGCATCATTTTTTCTAGTAGCATATAAACAAACATTGGTAGCAACTCGGGGAAAATATCATAGAAATTTGATGGTGAAGTTACGAGAGATCATGTTAAAATACAGCTTTTGTGGGTCAAGTGGGAAACAATAATCAACGATGGAAGGATTGAAGTAATTGAACATGGGTGCGAAGAGGCGCAGTAGCGAATTTAAAATCCAATTTGTTGATCTCTGACCAATGGTAAGTTGACAGGGTTGGTCCCATAAAGAATTACTTTGCTCTAATAATCATGAATTATGAAAACATCACTAAGATGGTGTAGACACGTAAATTATCCTGATTAATAATGCATGCTTGATTTTGACTTACTAATACCAGTTCTTCTTTAATCATCCTCTTTGCTAAGTATTTAATTAAATAATCCTTATTTGATTAAATTCATCAAAATCCTCTTTTAATTGAATATGTAGACATCCAAATTTGACCACTTCCACATGGTCAAAATCATCTACTTTATTCATCTATTTTGTCAATATTAATTAAATGAATTATTTAATGATTTATTTAATTAATATTTCATCTTTCTATCTAACATCTCTAAAGTGTTTAATTTAACAATTAAATACTTTACCTTACACCATTTCCTCTCTAAATTAATAAACATATCATTTTATTTAATTGTCATTTGACCTTTTTAAATCAATTTTTAAACTCTTCATTTTTCTCTCTCCTTGTCACATCCTCCATAATCCTCTTCTAATCTGGATTAATTTAATTAATTCATGATTAGGATGTGCACACCCTTAATCAGGGATTAATGTCACATCCTCCAACTTTTTCCACTTGGTTCCAATCCCTTATTAATTTCCTTAATCATGTATTTACACAAACTTAATCTAATCATCTTGCCACATTTAGCACACCTTTTTAGTCAACCTTTACATATTCCATATTTGGCACTGACCCTCTTCCCCGTGTGAATTTTTAATTCACATTTATTCATCTAAGAGGCCTCTCTTCCCCATGTGAATTTTTAATTCACATTTATCCTTCCAAGACTCTCCTTATTCCCATGCAAGTTCTAAAACATTGGACTTGTCATATCACTCACATGTGCCAAAGTCTTCTATAACCTTTGACTTGTCACATCACTCACATGCGTCAAAATCCTACCTTTTTGGGAACCTTGTCTTATCCACTAGATTCTTCCAATCACATTCATTTCTCCAACTACTTTCCTCTTCCCCATGGAGATTTTTGAAGAATTATAAAATTCCTCAAGTGTCAATTTCATTCTCACTTAGGGACAAGAAGTTCTTTTTTGAGGAAATCTTCTCATCTCCCAAGGTACTTACCAAGTACTTGTCATTCATCCACATCATTTGTTCTTCTTCCACCTCACTTGTACCTTTTTACACCTCATCACATCCTTGGCCACTTCACCCTCCACATGGCAAGATGTAAGGGCTTGTGAGTCCTCAAATCACCATAGCCCTTCATCTTAGCCATGGTGGCACAATCCTGACCATTGAATTCTCTAGAGAATTCAAATTATTCTATAAATTCCCCCCCCTTCTAATGAATTTTAACACTTTTTTCATTCAAGTACCCTCATGCTAGCAAAATTTTGAGCCATCTTCAAGCTATCATGAAGCAATCCCTTTCATTACAAACCATTTTCACTTCATCACCATGGCATATCTAGTTTAATATTCATACTACCTTGCATCCATTTTCATTCATTGCCATAAAAAAAGAGCATATATATCAAGCAACATCAAGGGCCAACCAAGGAACATAAGGAAGGTATAATTGTTTTCTTTACTTTTCTTTTATGTTTTCTTTAGGCTAATCATGAAGTGGTTTAGTCTTTTCTTCTTTTCTTCTTAGTTTAGTTAGTTTGCATATTTAGTATAGGTTAGTAGAAAACACTAGTCCACATTTCTGGCATGCTTGGTGGGACCCACAAATGGGTTCCCATCCTTTTACATTTTTTGTTGTTTAAGTTTTTGTAGGTTCAAGTTGCAGAGGAGTGTACCTACCCAGAAGGGGTGAACCTACCCTTGCAAAGGAGCATACCTGCTCAGGAGGGGCGAACCTGCCCTTGCAAAGGGGCGTACCTACCCTTGTGCAGCAGTTGTTTTTTGTTTTTTGTTATTTTCCTAAATTTTTTTCTGTAGGACATACCTACCCAAGAGGAGGGTACTCGCCCTTGTGCAATAGTTGTTTTATGTTTTCTATTATTTTTCTAACTATTTTTCTGTAGAGGGGTGTACCTTCCTAGGAAGGGCATAATTTCCCTTGTAGAGGGGTGTACTGCCCAAGAGGGGCATACCTACCCTTGCAGAGGGGTGTACCTACCCAAAAACAGAGTCCTTTATGAGGTAAAATAGTCATTTTGGCTTCATTTTTGCTTCCGTTTTGCATTGTTTTCAGATTCTAACCCCCTAATATCAATTTTTTTGTGAGTTTTTTTTTTATGTTTTTTCTAACATTTGTGTAGCTTATTTCATGATTGACGAAGAACGAAGAACAAAACAGCTAACTGTTGGTATGTGGTG
>VDFB02000003.1:349125318-349236848 GCA_007258455.2 Sequoia sempervirens
ATTTTGCCATTTTTTTTTGCGTCGTTAGGGAAAAAGGAAAAATCTCTGAAAAAGAAAGAAAATCGACTTTGTAAAACCCTAATTCTGGAAGCTTCTAAAAGCTTGTTAAAAAGGGGTTGGGATGGGGGTTACAGTATGATGAAAAACGCGATTATTTGCGAGATTGTAATAGGTTTTGCACTGGATAATAAAAGTATTGGATGGCTGCGGTTTGGTGGATGTAGCCCAGATTGGGTGAGCCACGTTAAATTCTCTGTGTTATGGTTTATTCTGTGTATGTTTTAGTTTCTCTGTTTGTTATTTAAATCTGCATTTAATTGTTAGATATCTGCCATCTCTAACCCTAACACTAACATTTTTTTTGCAAGACAATTATTTTATCTAGTATGTTTATTGTTTTCCTTACCATTTTCATAGATTAATATAGGCACATAGTTTAATTAGGAGGAGTCAAATTTTTTGCTTGTCATTTTTTTTAGTTCTTTGTGTCACCCAAGGGGGCACTATTCCATTCACACTTTCCCCTTGCACTTCGTGTGAGCCTGGGGAGTAGCCGAAAATGGTTAGTGTTCTCTTCTTAGCATGACCCGCTTGGGGATTTCATCACCCCAAGGGATGATCCCAACCACATGTACCAACAGGGTATACAAAGGGGGGAGAGCCAAAGCTATACCCTAATCTAGTCACGTCGTGTCTGGTGGAGCATCGAAGCTAGGGTGATACCTAGCTAGACATGAAGAATTGGTCTGAGCCCTTCATTATCTCACTGGGGTTCCTAACTCACGCTTGTGACGGGTTGGTCTTCATGGTTGTGCCTCACGTACTGAGAGTATATCGAGGACTCCCTAGACACCTTGTTCATCCTAGATTAGGGACTGTGTTAGCCATACCTTTAACACTAATCATAGGATTATGTTGTCTGAAGTGTCTTCTTGTGTAAAACTAGTAAATTTTGGTCAAGTCAGCCTTACTACTTGCTATTTGAGTCCTTGCCATAGTTGTTTTCACTAAGTGAAGACCCATTTCCCAGCAAAACGACATACTTGCCCTACAAAGGGGCGTACCTACCCTCGAATAGTCAACTCCACCTCCTGTTTAGTTGTTTTGAACCTCCAGTCATCCATTTCAAACCTTCGTTCATCCCTTCCAAACCTCCATTTGTCCATTCTGAACTTCTGTTCATCCGCTCCAACCCTCTGTTTCCCACTTCGAGTGCCCGTTTCATCATTTAGGGAACTCATTTTTATCATTCAGGGAACCCGTTTTACCATTCGAGGATCCTGTTTTTCCATTCAAGGATCTCATTTTATTGTTTAGGGAACTCGTTTTGATGTTCGGGGAACCCGTTTTGCCATTCACGGAACACGTTTCATCCTATAGTGAGTCTATTTCACCATTTTTCAAGATTGTTTTCCCATTTCGATAGCTTGTTTGACCTCGTCTCTAATTTAAACAAGTCCAAAAATTAGTTGGGAATCTAAAACTTTGTCATTTGTTGTGATCTAAGCACCTTCATCTTATTTCATTCATCCTTTAGTCCATTTTGCACTTTCTAAAGGACCACTTAATCATCATCTGCATCATATAGGCACCTTTAGAGAATCTTTAGGTTGCATCGTTCACCATCGTCCTTTCAAATCCGCTTAACCTTGTTTCAAAGGCTATTATTCAAATTGACCTAAGCATCTGAATCCGATCATTATCCTACACATCAATCTTTATCTTTGGCCCAATCAATCCACTTCTATCGTGAGGTGGATTTGGTGTTGTAATTCATGATCCTTGGCCCAATAAATCCATCTCTATCTTGAGGTTGATTTGACACTATGATCCTCTATTTGTCTTTCAATCCGATCGACCAATGTCTTAAGTCACCTTGGGTGATTTCTGAACTGGGTTCAAAATCCTTTTGATCATCCATCACCTAATCTTGTCAATAATTTATCAATCAATCCTATCTAATTATCCAATATCAATCCTATCCAATCATCCAATCACAATCCAATCATTCAATCTCAATCAGGACTATCCAATCATTTAATCTCAATCCTATCCAATCACCTAATTAATCAATTGTCTAATCAATCTAATCATCTGATCTCATCATTCAATCAACCAATCCTTATCAAATCCAAATCAATCTTCCAACTGTCATTTAGGTCATCCTTGCATTAAGTCTAGTTTTATCCTAGTCCACCCATAGTTTTTGTATTCTCGTTCAAACTAGATCACAAACCAAGAAGCAGATGGCACAACAAGGTCAGAATTCCCAGTTGAACATTCCTCAAGACCCTAACAACAGGGCAAACATTTTCCAAAATCCCAATAATGGTATGAATGCCTCTTAAGATCCTAACAATGGTGTGAACATCCCCCAAGACCCCCATAACTGTACTTCACCACAATCTGACAACAACGGTCAAAATACTTCACTTCTTGCTGATGAAAACATGATTAATTAGCCTCAGTTACCATTGATGAATGCCTAGGCAATCTCACTAATGTTTAGATGATAGATCACCTCCTTAATGAACGTGGGGATAAGATCCTCACAACTCTACTCTTGAAAGGAGTAAAATTGCCATCTAGTTTTGACATGTCACAGTACACCCACACTTAGCCTCCACCAGTGCATCAAGATCCCTAAAATGTTCCCAAAAATTCCTATGTTCTCGAGGGTACACTCATAGATAACTAGTATCATCTTGAGTTTGGAAATGTTGTGATACATCAAGTTGCCAATTATCCTCCCATTCCATCTGCCGCTCCTACTACATCCTCTGATCTTTATGATCCCTATGCATATGGCATGCCACAAAGCATCTCATCTGCTCCACCATTCCCACCACAGTATCCTAGTCAACAACCTATCAACATTGTGGGCAACCCCTTTCTCGCATTGATGCCACCACTAGGACCTATGCCCATAGGAAATCTCCTACCGACCCCTCAAGGTAATAATCCTCATCAATCCGTTGCTTCGCAAGCACCATCCCAACATGTAACTATCCCATCACAAGCACCACCACAGCGTACCACTGCCATTTCCATAAAATAAAAACCTCCACAGTAGAATGTTTCAATCTCACAACAAAACATGCCTCAATAAAGTGTTCCAAACCCACAACAACATACTATTGCTCATATACAACCTCCTCACCATGTGACACAAACTACATCACATCCTCAACAACCACCTCATGGTGCCCCTACATCAGTCCCACAACAACAACACATTCCATCTCACCCTCCTCATCAACAATCATATAAACACGTTCCCACCCAAGCGCATCGTAATCCTCTCACATAGTATCTCTACCATCCATCCAGCACATACACTGCTTATACTAATCAAAAAATCCATGTGACTACTCAGAACCCACCACGAACACAACTGCCTCCTTACATAAATCCCCTGCAATCACTTACCAACCTATACCAACAACATTCTAATCCACAATAGCCTCCACACGTCACACCACAACCCAATGCAACATATAATTACCAAACCAATCCTTATAATGTTTAGTAGTAGTCCTTACACCAACAAGGTGCCTCATGTATGTCTTACATGCAACAATGACCACCTCATCAACAGGGTGCTCAATCTACCTCTTATTATTAGCAACAATTGCCTTATCAACAAGGGGCATCCACGTCATCATACTACCAAGCTCCACATAACACTCCATCCACTTCATATTACCAACAACAACCATCTCAACAATAGGCACCTTCGCCTCTTATCTGTCATCATCCCATCAATATTACATTAATCCCCAACCTGCTTACACTAATTAGTATCAACCTACATCTTCATATAATCCATATGCATCACATCAACAATATCCACTTTGTAGATGTCTAAATTTGGACACTTAATTTATCCAAATTCATCCTCTTTCGTCTTATTTTCATAATACTGCTATTATTTAATTAATAGCTTTAATTCTGCCAAATCCCTAAGGTATTTAATCAATAATACCTTATATCTTTAATCCTCCTTCCATCAATTGAATTAAATAAATATTTCATTTATTTAATTCCCCTCATGTCACATCCTCCATCATTTTTATCTTATCTTAATTCTTCTTCTAATCCCATCATTAGGATGTGCACATGCCTAATCCTTGATTAGGATGTGTCACATCCTCCAACTTTTGCAAGTTGGCCTCTAATCTCTCTTAGCCACCTAACCCTCCTCTAATCCTTCATTACTCTTCCCCATGTGATCTTTGACTTGTCACATCAAGTCACATGTGAAATCTAACTCTCTTATAATCTTCATTAATCAGTCTAATCAAGTCCTTGCACAATCCTAATCACTTAATTGAGTCAACCCTATTAAATGCTTTTCTTTTTTGACAAGGCATCTCCATTCCCCATGTGAAATTTTAATTCACATTTAATCCCCCAATGCATTTAAGGAATTTTAAATTCCTTCCCTCTTCCCCATGAGGATATTTGAGGAATTTTTAATTCCTCACATGTCCTCTCACCCACATGGGGACAAGTACATCCTTTATGAGGATATCTTGACCAAATCCCTATGGTCCTTTGAAGTAAATCCATGTCATGTACTTCCCTTACACCTCATCTCCACCTCATATTTCTTAAGCCTCTCCCCATGCCACATGTCAAGATGTGAGGGCTTGTGAGTTCTCAACTCACCTTAGCCCTACATCTTGATATTTGGTGGCTCAATCTTGGCCATCCATTTCCCTAGAGATTTCCAAAATCTCTATAAATACCCCCTCTTTTCTCTCATTTTAGGGGAGATCATTTTGCTAGCCAAACTCTTGCAATTTTATTTCTCAATCTATACTTAGCCATTTTCATGTTTTCATCCACTTGCACTCATCCTCACAACATCATTTAGCTTGCATCTTGTGCCATCTAAGGAGCATACACATAAAGATCGAAGGGCCAACCAAAGGATTGATTCGAGACAAGGTATAAGGTTCCATTTGTTGCTTTTATCTTGTGTTGTTTCCAACTTAGGCTAATCTTGAGGTGTAGGTTGTTTTGGTGTTTATTTGCACTCTTTTACTTGCTGCTCATTTTCTAATGCTCACATTTGACCTATCACACACTTAATCCATCCAATCCAACCCCACTTGTCAACAAAGATCTAGAGGAACTTAAAGTTGCATTGAAAGACCTACAAGCGGGTACATCCAAGAAATCCTTCAAGTTTGAGGAGATTTGCCCATATCCATTTGATTCTTCGATTTCACTTGTTCCCTTTCTGAAGCATTTTGAGATAACTAAGTTTGACAAGTATACATGAACCAAAGATCCAAAGGCCCACCTGCAAGATTTTTATGCACAATGTTAGGATGTCCAACATAATGAAAATTATCTATTGCACCTATTCCCTAGAAGCTTAGGAGGGCCAACCTTAGATTGGTTCATGGGTCATAAAAAGGGGACAGTTTCTTCCTTCGTTGAACTTTCTGAACAATTTGTCAAATAGTTCTCCTTTATTTTGGGAAAGGACATTGATACTCTAGATCTCTTGAAGGAGAAACAACACGATGGAGAAACTTTCACTAAATACCTGCAAAGGTGGCGAGTTGTCGCTAGCCATATGAAGTCCCCTCTCAACGAGAAAGAAATGGTCACTCTTTTTGTGGCTAATGCCCATATCAAACTAGCACATGCTCTTAATCTTCATTGTGTCACTACCTTCACAAAGGTTATCGAAAAGGGCCCCATAATTGAGAGAGATCTTGTTGCTAAAGGATAAATTAAACTACAGAACTCGAATAAGGACAAGTCATCTGGGGACAAATCTTGTAACTAGAATAAAAACAAGAATGTAGTCAATGATGGCATCACTGATATTAAACATGTTCAAGTGGCCAATACCTCCCAGAGACAACAACCGTCCATTCCTAATGCCATATTAGTGCCTCAAGGGGCACCTCATCCACCTCAACAATCTAACAATCAAGGGGACAATAAACGTCAATTTACTCAGTTAGGAGAACCCCTTGGTGTCATGTTCAACAAGCTCTTGCAAGCCAATTATCTGATCATGTATCTTGTGACTAAACCCCTTGACGAATCCAAGCTTAAGCCTAATTGGTATAAAGAAAATGAATATTGTGATTTCCACAAAATCAAAGGGCACATGTTGGATAAGTGCCAAGGGCTAAAAGCATACATCTAGGATCTCATAGATCAGGGAGATATCCATGTAGAAGCCAACCAAGCCTCGTCGTACAATGCTTAGTTACAAATATATCAAAATGCTTTCCCCAAACATAATCAAGGTCTTAGTACATCCAATCTTGGACCTAGCAACAATAACAACCAAGATAACACACTAATAATTCCAACTATAAAAATGTCTTGCTCAACTATGAGACTCTCATCACGTATGTTGAACAAGTGAAACCATGTGTGTCTATGATACATGTCAAAGGAAAGGAGCCTCAATGTGTTGTTACCACTCACCGCACTTGCATCATTGTCCCTAAAGCCTCCACATCAGTACCATCACCTCCTGTGAGCTCTCAGTATAACATCCTTGACCATGTAGGAAAGACCGCAACACAAATATCAATCCTAGATTTGCTAAAGTCTTCCCTCATGTACCAAGAAATTTTGAAAAAATCTTTATAGGATACCCATGTCCCCAAAAACATCGATCCCACACAATTCCAAGCTTTGGTAGGACACCTTTCATCCACCTACCAACTAGGTTTCAGTCAAAACGACATGCCTACCATCAATGCCAATCATAACCAACCCATCCACATAGAAGTTCTCGTCCCCCAACATAAAGTAAAGAGGGTCTTGATAGATAATGGCTCTGCTCTCAATCTCTATACATTAAAGTTCATAAAGTAGGTAGGATATACCCACGTTGATTTAAATAATCAGATCATCACTATAAAGGCTTCTGATAATGTAGAAAGGGATTCTGAAGGGGTTATTAAGCTTCCAATTCAAGTTGGCCTAGTTATACAATACACCACTTGTCATGTCCTTGATCTAGACCTCCCTTACAATCTTCTTCTCGGCCAACCATGGATCCATCCCATGCAAGCTGTCCCATCCACCTATCATCAATGCTTGAAATTCCCATTTAATGGAATGGAAGTTACAATACAAGTTGATCCTCAGCCTTTCGAATAGTGCCATTCAATTGAAGCTTCGTTCCCCCACTCCCATTACTATCCAGGAGTTGAAATGGGACCACCACCAACATCTTCATCCACTCCATCATCTAATCCATCATCCACCACCTCATCTGCTCCATCGTCTACATCTGATTGCACTATCACTAAAGTCTAGATCATTGACAAAGGATGTGGTGAGTATGAGATGCATACTGCTTTGAATATGGCAACTATGCCACCTGTTGACATGCCAATTTGACACACAACATGTAGGTAAGACACAAGTATCTCACCTCTCTTGAAAAAGACAATCGGTAATTAAACTGATCACCTCCCAAGGTCCTTGATGTTGGTTTGCAACGTTACTATTTCACGAAGTGGTCAATATGGTTGTAATATGCAAGGGGGCTGCTGGTATAAAGAATACAAACTAAAATTTGCAACTAAATCTAAAATTGGGGGCTTTCAAAGAAATAGAAAAAGATAAGTCAAATCCATGGGACAGTAGAACACAAATATTAACTTACTTAAACCAGACATGCATTCATATAATGAGTGTTAAATCAATCTACCAAACTATGTTAAGATGCAATCCACAGTGTAAACCATGCTATCACATACATCCATAGTGCTAAATACCATCACTTTAACTTTCACCACAAATTCCATTCACAAACCTTTAAACACATTCACTCATTAAACAACACAGATCGACAGATGTAAGCAAATCAACATTTATAAATAACTCAATGAAACAACTTAAAATCTAGATTCTTCTATTGACTTTCACCAAATAAGGATCATTTATGCACAACAAAATCCATTGGCATATAGATTATTGTAATCACTGACATTATCATTTGAAACTACAAGAAAACAAATGTCCAAATTGCATAACATAAATTGAAACTGTCTCAACTGTATCTGTAGACACGTAAAATATATAGATTGATATTGTGCATCTGATCTTGACTACTATCATTGTTTCTTCTTGAATCATCCCTCAGTCTAACCATTTAATCAAATCTCCTTATCTGATTAAATTCATCAACTTTCATCCCTTAATTAAATAAATCACTTTATCTAATTAAGTCACTCTCTTTTGTTAATTAAATCAATCCATTTGATCTAATTATCCCCATTTAATTAAATAATTAATTTTATTTGATTAAATCTCTAAAGTCTATCATTTAAATTAAATAAATTAAAACCTTATTTGATTTAATCTAACACCATCTCTTTTTAATTAAATAAATCAAAATCCTTATTTGATTAATCTCTTATCATATTCCTCTCTTATTTTATTTAAATAAATCCATAAATTTGAGTCAAATGGGTCACATTATCTAATCTCTTAATAAATTAATTAGCTCTTGATTAATTTAATCTCTTCTCATGTCACATCCTCTAGATTTTGCAAGTTGCACATGAAAATAGATTGAATTCATTTATTAAATCCCTATTTTCCTCACAAGGCATCTTTTGGAATATTCTTTAAGTTTGAATTCAAAAATTCCAAGTTGACATGTACATCCAACAAGGCAATAAATTCATCTTACATGTCTTTTGCCTTGAGCCAAGTGGCATTTATTGCATTTTCCCTTCCCTCTTACAAGTCATTTCAACAAATTTGAAATTCAAAAATATGCATTTATTGACACAATCCCCAAATCTTGCACATCCTACATCCACTCATAGATTGACAAGTGGCATCATGCCATTGGATGAATGTTAGTCCCACATTGCTCAAATTTGGACATTCATCCATCTTGACATTCTATAAATAAAATTTTCATATCCTCATTTCATCATTGACAAATTATGCAAAGTTATTATGCTAAATATTTAGCCATTTCCATCCACCACCATTGAGCTTTTAGCTAGGTTTTTGCAGATTTTGGCTTGGAGCTCTCATCCTTCACCATCAAAGTGGATCAATCATCATCAACATACCAAGCTTGCATCTTTGGAATTGGGAAAGGGCCAATTTTCATATCAAATTGGCACCAATTCCCCCATGGGATCATGTGTTTGCTATTCTAATTAGGATTGAATCTATATTTTCTTGTTTTATTGTGTTCTTCATTGTTTTCTTTCTTAATTTGAAGTTTGTAAATGGATTTCATGGGGAATCCTTGTTTTAGCTTGCAATCTCTTGTTTAACTTGTTTAATCTTGTTGTTTTATAGGTACTAGGATTGGGGTTTGCACATTTGGCACTAGAAAGAGGGCTTGATATCATTCTTTATCACTTTTCTCACAATTTTTTGTATTTTTGTTCATACATAGAAAAATTCCAACGCTGGGAGTTCAGCATCGCTGTTTTGGCACCGTTGTCTCTTCAATGTCACTATATAGCACTGCAGAAAACTCAAAGTGGAACATTAGACTCGTCCCGCCAAAAAAAATTTGAATTATAAACTCTGTCACTTGACTACTTGACTCACAAAAATTTCCAAAAGATATCAAATTGTGACGTTGGGCCAAAACAATGACGTTGGGCAAAAAGAGCGACAAAGTTGAGCTCACTGTCCTGACACAAAGTGACGCTGACTGGTAAGTGGCGCTGTGAGGGCACTGCTAAGAAATCAAACTCTGATGCAGTCACAGGTTGTGCTGCTGGTAGGGAGTAAAAAAAGTGGAAATTAAATTCTAGCACGTGCTTTCAATTAATGATCAATTTGTCTTCTATTTTCTCCTTTTTAATCTCTATATTTTTCAGAATCTGATTGGTTTTCTCCCTTGTAGGTTGGAAATCGAAAATGAAGAAAGGAGAAGCATGAGGAAGATGTTTCATCAAATCAAAGTGTTTTTAAACACTTTAGTGTTTGCTTAACACTTTTTAATAAATTGTTATCACTTCTTTCTTAGGACACTAATTTCATTTGGGTTTAAAAAGAATCTTTTCATTTCGTGCAAAAAGGTTAAAATAAACATTAGGGCCACAACGTACTAAAGTTTGTTTCTTGGGTTAAAAAATTGAACAAAATGTTTCTCACTTGTCTTATGGTGCTTAAAAATAACTCACATTTTTCTTTGTGGATTTAAAAAGAACAAGTGCAACTTTGTTTTTGTGAAGGCTTACTTGAACTAACCTGATTGAAAAAGGACATATGTGCTTCTCTCGCGCTTTATAGCGATTTTGAGAATTAAAAGGCCTTTTTCATGATTTTAGGTTGAGACAAAGCAATCACCTCCACACTTCAATTTGGGTTTGAAATTTGAACAAAATCTTGTGCAAGTGTGAGTGGGGGCATTATTACGTATATTCTCTCTTTTTTGCCAACAAAGATTGATCGAGTTATGAATATTGTTCTTTATTCGCTTTTGTTTATCCTAGAGGGCTTGCCTTGGGGAAAAAGTACTCACCCAAGGGAATGACTCAACCAGTAACATCTAAAGCCAAGAGTATTTCCAACTAGGATATAAATGTGGATATTGGAGTAAACGCCAATATCACATGGTTGATTTCGACAAGATGGATCCAAAAGGGGACTCTTGTTGTATGGGTCAATCTCCACAAACGAAAATTCCTTGTTAAAACCCATGTGCTAGAATTTTCCAAAATCCTTTAATCTATTTGTTGGTGCAAGAACGATTGTTCTGAAGCCACCCCACACTTTTATGGTCTTTTAGTAGAAATGGAAAACATGCCATGGGAATTTCATGGGTGTTGATGCTTGGCTGCCTTGTATAAGTGAGTGTCGTGGAGGGGAGCTAGTGGGGTCAAGCATCTAACCATTCACTAAAGATAAGCATAGCTAGACTTGTCCAAGTGGGAATCCAACAAATATTGTCTTACACATCCATAGGATTGTACTTATTCTTGGGTTTCAAAATGCATTGCTTGATTGAAAACATCTTGTAAACAAACACTTAACATCATCATCCAAACTTCAAACCCTTTTGGAGACAAATACAATTGAGTCAATCCATATGTTATTGCTTTCCCTTGGGATTTACATCCTTAGAGGTTTCCAAACATTGGATTACATCTCAATTTGTCTACTTAAGTAAACAATAGGAAAACCCTTTCCTTAAGCTCATTGAATTTCCACATAACATATCTTGTGGGGTTTGAAGAAATCAAGACATTGGACGCTTGGTTTGGAAAACCTAATCAAAGAATTTTTTTGTGGTAAAATAAATCCATTAAGCAAAGCTAAGCAAAATGAACTTTCATGTGTGTTGAAAACTCACAATTCTAAAAAATTCCAAATCCCCAAAGCGAAAATCATTGGTTGGAAATCTGAAAATGTATGTTCAAAGGGAATCATTTATTGGTTACAAAGGTCTATAGAAGCATTGTATGATCTTCAATACCTAGGTCTACGCAAACAAAGTGTCTTTTAGGTTCATCTTAAGATCAAAGCAAATCAAAATATTTTTCACCCATCCTTCAAAACATCAAAAAATCATCTCACTGTCACCTTTTGGAAAATCTTGAAATTATCCTTAATGCTAGGCTTTTATTGACAAAATAAAAAATCCTCAAAACTTTGAGATTAAATCTTTGAAAACTTTATCAAAATCATCTTTGGCTAGGTATGTGTAGATGCATCCTTTTGCATATGCTTAGTCAAAGTCATCAAAATCATCTTGTTTAGCTTGGTATACATAGATGTATCCTTCTTTGTATGCTTGGCTAAACTATCATCTTGTTTGAATAGGTATGGGTAGATGCATCCTTCTCCCTACACATTCAAATTATCATCCTTTGAAGGAATCTACCCTTTTGATAATCATCCAACATCTTAGGGTCTATTTGCTCAAAATAAAAGCAATCAAAATACATATCCCAAATCCAAAATCAAATCAAAATCAAAATCCACAACATATCTGAAAGTCTTAAAAGATTAGCATTCCCATCAAGATTTATCAAAAGACCAAAAACATCCACATCATCCATCCCTTACATCATTATCATATCACACCTCTTGATCCTTAAGATGTCCCAAAATTTTCTAGTTTGGGCATAAAGTAAAGGTCAATCTAAAGAACCAAGAGATTCATCTCTCTTATTCTTGAAAATTGATCCTTGTTTTATGGTTCAAACTAGATCTCAATACAAGAAGAGCATGGAAGCCAACAAAGAAACACCCGCTTCAAGCGATCTTAGCCAAACAAACATTGAAATGAATCCTACCGAATCAAGCAATCCTTTGACCATCTCATCAAAAAATCTGCAAGAAGAAAACCAAGGAGAGGATTTTACCTTTGGGATGTCTCACGAAGAAATAACTAAAATGCTCCAAAATCTAGAGAACCATAAAATCATCAACCTCATGATGAGGCTCAACCCTTCATTATACATGCTTGAACTAGCAAAACAAGGGGCCAAATTACCTTTGGATTTTGACATGAGTACCATAGTGGAGACATCTTTTCCTCCAATCTCATCCACCATTCCCATCTCATCTACACCCCCATCCCAAAACATTTTGCAGATCACGACATCATTTGCTCCAACCCAACCCAATGTTAATAAGGGAAATGCATTTCTCAATGCTATTCAAACACACCCCCTTGTTAACAATCAAAACTTGGATGCAAATACCACATTGGAACAAAACATATTCGAAAACCCATTACATAAGAATGTTCCTCTCACTTTCCATCATGATCCATCATCATCATTTTTCCATGCAACACCTCAAAATTCTCTCCTCACAAATTCACAAGAGGAGGGAGATATGTTCGAACTGGGAGGAATTTTCAACACCACAACATTCTCACAAGAACTCACACCCCTCACATTTCCACATCTTCCACCATTTCCATTATCATCCAAACCACTCCTTGGTTTAGGGCTTCCCCCTTTACCAAGTATCAATCAAACTAATATCCCAAATATCAATCAAAGCATTATGAAAAATGTTAAAAACTTGTTGTCGATATCGCAACAACATACAACAAATACACAAGCACTCGCAACATCATCAAACACCCCCTAGCATAGCAAAGCATGATCTCTCAAGGACCAACCACCACATCAACACCACCATCCATCACTCAAAACACCAACACAACAAACGCTATTCCAAATCCACCACCCCCACCACCACCAACTTCCACCACATCAAGCCAATACAACGTGACACTGCAAGATTCTTTTCAAAGGGGATACCAACAAGTACAAAAATAAAAAGTCGTACAACTAGCTTCTCAACAAGCCACTCAAGCTGTGCAAGCAGCCCAAGCCGTATTACAAGTGTAACAAGCCCAAGCATTATTGCAACAACAACAACAACAACAAGCCGCTCAAGCCGTGCAAGCATCACAAACATTGCAAGCACAAAAGGTTGCTCAAGCACAAATACTATTACAACAACAAGCAGCGCAAGCACAAGCTCAAGCTCAAGCTCGAGAAAATGCCCAATATCAAGCATAGCAAGCACAACAAGCACAGGCACAGATACAACTTCTTGCACAAAGACAAGTAGCGCAATTACAAGCATATCAACAAGCAATAAAGCAATATCAAGAGCATCAGGAAGCAACCGAATTAGTAGCCCAACAACAAGCATTGTTGGAACAACAACAAGCACAACAACAAGCACACATCTTAGCACAACAACAAGAAGATCAACAACAGGCATTGTTTATACAGCAACAGGTGGAAGCCTACCTGGCTCGACAAAACATATAGATACCATTGAACAATACATCAAACAACCCACCCATCCAACCCATAATCGAAACACCCAAAAACAACTTCATCCCACCCCTTGATCTACAAAATGATGTGACAACACAAATCAAGTTGCTCTCGCAACAAGTGCTCGATCTTCAATCAGGGTGAACAACGAAGACACTAAGCAACTTGTGCCTGTATCCATTTGACAGGAGCCTAGTAATGAAACCATTCCCCAAGGAATTTGAGATCCCCAAATTTGACAAATATTGAGGGATGGGAAGCCCTGAAGATCACATTAGGGAATTCTAGGTTCATTGCATGGAAGTCACATATGATGATACTTATCTGATGCGACTATTTCCTAAAAGTTTAACTGGCCATGCTATGGAATGGTTCTCTCATCTACCTTCAGGCATTAGAACATTCCAAGAAATTATAGATGCATTCATTAGAAATTATGCATGCAACATTGCAATGGATGTTAGTCTAGAACTCTCAGCTCTGAAACAAGGAAAGGGTGAGTCTTTCGCTTCATTCTTACAACGATGGCGATCCAAGGCCAATCGGAGCAAGTGGACCATGCCCGAGGAACAACAAGTTTGCACCATCATATCCAACCTTGATGGCCTCTTGGCATTTCATCTCAAGGTTCAGGGCATCACCACATATGATCAATTGATCTCCAAGTCGCTTAGCATTGAATGAGCCCTCATGACTCAACTAACAGGATCAATTTCATAGCCCGACCAACAAAACAACCGCCCATTATCCAATTACAACAATAAATCGCGCACGTGGGAAAGGAACAAAAATGTTACTAATGATGGTGTCATTGATGCCAAGATGGTCATTAGTGCTCCTCACCAAAATATACCCACACTGCAAATCCAAAACCAACACCACAACAATCATCATGCAATACAACAATCGAACAACAATCCAACAATCAACAATCTCAATGACCAAAGGGGACCACCACAACACAACAAGAGTTATCCCAAAAAAAAAAATACACTACTTTGGGAGACCCACTCGAAGTCATCATGAAAAAGCTAATAGACGAAAAACTCATCAAGGCTCCTACCTTTGAGAATTATCAAGAACCAAATGTAAAACCTCCTTGGTATAATAAAAATAAACTTTGTAAATTCTATAAAATCAAAGGCCATACCACAAACAGTTGCATGAGATTGAAAAACATTGTTCAAGATCTCATCGATAAAAGAATTATAAATGTGGAACAACCTACAGGAAACTAGGATCTTAAGATATATATGAATCTGATGCCGAATCATGGTAACAAAGGGAATAACAATGATAAAGGGAAAGGAAGTCACTCAAATGTAAATCATGTGTATGAAATAGTCGTTGCCTCTCTAGATGAAAGCTACATGGTCATCACCATCAAAGGCGCCCATGCCAAAGATTGTGGAGTCACCACAAGAGGCGGCAAAGTTACCATCGTAGGATCATCCCAGCCCAACAAAGTCCCTACATCTAGATCTATCCCTAATGGCTACAATTTCCTAGATCAACTCAAGAGAAGGCCAACATAAATCTCCATCATAGAGTTGCTAAAAATCTCATCTAATCCTAGAAGAAGCATTGGCCTCATCCACTATCCTCGCAGATTTTGACGCAGAGCAATTCTAAGCTATGGTTGGAAACATCATTACTCCTAATCTCCTGACATTCTTTGACCAATATTTCCCCACCTAACCATCTCACAATCATGCACTTCACTTGGAAGCCATAGTACATAAGAGCAAAGTCAAAAGGGTCTTGGTGGACAGAGGTGCGGGTTTGAATATATATTCTCTCAATCTCATCAAGCAATTGAAGATATTAGAAGATTTTATTGATAAAGGAAATGGTATCACAATAAGAGCATATGATGATCAAGAAAGAGTGTCTCAAGGCATGATCAAAATCCCTATTCAAGTAGGGCCAACTCTCATGGAAACCACTTGTCATGTCCTGGACCTTGACTTGCCATATAATATCCTCCTAGGACACCCATGGATTCATGCAATGAAAGCAGTAGTGTTCACTTTCCACCAATGTGTGAAATTTACACATGATGGACAAGAAATTACCATCCATGGAGATCCTGAACCTTTCTCATACTACAAAAATCTTGAGGCAAAGTATTACAAAATCCCACGAGTACCAAAAAATGATGAGGGCCTATCCACACCATACATCATTCCCGCCACTCTCACATCCACTTCTACGACAGAGACACCTGCCACTCCCACCATTCCCACCATCTCTGACATTAAGCTCATTATCCAAGATAATGACTGTGGAAATTACAAGCTCCCTAATAATGCCTTTGTGGTAGGAGAGTTACCACAATCTCCTAGATCACGGGGACGTCCACAAATAAATGAGGCTTCCACATCTCAAACATCTCCTAAGGACTGTCCTAAATTCAAAAGCTGGGGAGACCTTGGCCAGGAGGTTATTGAGGCAGATCCATCTCATATGCTATATCAAGATGAAAGACGAGTACCAGACTTACCAATGGATGATAAAAGTAAGGGTCTACAAATGATGCTCGCAATGGGCTACAATAGAAATCAAAGACTGAGACAAAATGACAATGGGCTTATAACACCTATGATTTTGGAGATGTGACCGATAACAAATATTGGCCTTGGATGTACCCTCTAATTATAACCATACGAGGCCGAAGTACTCCAGTTAGACTGGTTAATAATTGTTGTCAGCCAACCACAGCAGAACTACGATTACCAGTATCCACATGTCATGTTTTAGATAACTATACCTTTGATATAACCAATGTCTGTAGTAGTAGCGATGACGAGGACCCCACATCCAACTTACCTAGGCTATTTGAAGATACAAATCTTTGCATGATTAGCACCCTATCTTTTGAAACATACCACCAAAATCATGAGATCTGCCTAGTATATCCCCAACTCATCGACTATGACCAACAAGGACCACCAGTTCTTGATACATTCAAAAATGACGAGGCACTTTCAGAATTCATGGGACTACAAGATAACATTCCAGGGGGAGATCACAAAGAAGGGTTTATAATAGATTTGGACGCACATGCCTATTATAGGGAAACGATTGAATCCCTCAGTCGCAAAAGTGAGAAATTAAGAGTCATATCCAAGTCTTTGAGTGAAAACCACATTGTGGCACTCTCTGACCAGAAAAAGGTAAAAAGAAAGGACATATCCAATGGTGAAAACCTCTTTGAGGTGCCTGAGGATGGGGGATTTGATCTTTTTTTAAGAGCTATTATTAGGAAAAGTCAGCAGTCTTGGCAGAAAAATGCAATCCGGTCAACCTAGGAACATAGGAGACCCCACATATCACATTCTATGTGGAATCATTACTATCAGAAGAGCAAGAGCTCCTAGCAGCATTCCTAAGAGAAAGAAAAATAAACTTTGCATGGATTTATGCTGACATGCCAGGACTTGACCCAAAAGCAAAACCTGTCAAACAAAAGCTTCAAAAGATGCATCCTCAGATCGCCCTGTTAGTCAAAATGGAGTTAAAGAAGCTATTAGATGTAGGATTCATCCGACTGATAGACTACCCAAAATGGGTGTCAAACTTGGTACCTGTTTCAAAACCCGACGAAAATATCAGAATCTACATAGACTTTAGAGATTTGAACAAGGCATGTCCAAAAGATGACTTCCCGCTTCCCAACATTGACATGATATTCAACATGATAGCAGGACATGAAATGTTGTCACTCATGGACAGATTCTTAGGATACAATCAGATCATGATAGCAAAAGAGGACCAACATAAAACAACTTTCACTTGCCCATGGGGGACATGTTGTTGGAACATGATACCATTCAATTGAAAAAATGCAGGAGCAACAAATCAAAGGGCTATGACATGATCCATAAGATGGTTGAAGACTATGTTGACAAAATTCTAGCCAAGTTCAGAAAGAGAAAAGATCACATAGAAACCCTTAGTGCCATCTTTGACAGGCTGGAGGAGTACAAGGTTAGATTAAACCCAAAGAAATGTGTCTTTGGGGTACAATTAGGTAAACTACTAGGATACATAGTGTCAATGAGGGGCATCAATGTAGATCTAGCAAAGGTAAAAGCAATCCTCAAGATGGAGGCACCAAAAACATTAAAGCAATTGAGAGGTATTCAAGGAAAACTTCAATCCATTCAAAGATTCATAACACAATTGGCAGATAAACAAAACCCATACTCTCACCTACTCCGCAAGGGAGTAGTGTAGAAATGGGATACTAAGTGTGAAGAAGCATTCAATAAAATTAAAGAATATCTATTGACACCACGATTCTTAATGCCACCCATCCCGAAGAAACCATTGATCTTATACATATCAGCAACAATAGCAGCCCTTGGAGCTCTCTTAGCTTAGCATGATGAAAATGGAACAGAAAGGGCTATCTACTACATTAGTAGAACAATGGTTTGACATGAGCTAAACTATTCATTCATCGAGAAAGCATGCCTCCCAGTAGTATTTGCATCACAAAAATTCAGACACTACAGGTTGGCACATAAAGTAAAACTCATTGCCAAAATTGATCCTCTCAAGTATCTACTATCAAAGGCAATGCTCACAGGATGAATGGAAAAATGGGTGATGATACTGTCAGAATACGACATCGAATATGTGGAGCAGAAAGAAATCAAAGGCCAAGTCATCACAGACCAACTAGTAGAAGCACCTATCTATTCTGAGAATCCTCTTGTATTAGAGTTTCCAGATGAATCTATTTTCAATCTCAATGTAGCTAACCACTGGAAACTGTACTTTGATGGCTCATATACACAACATGGATCAAGAGTTGGTGTTTTCTTCATCACCCCATAAGGGGATTGCATACTAAGGTCCTACAAACTAGCATTTCCCTACACCAATAACATTGCAGAATATGAGGCTTTGACCATAGGTCTCAGAATAGCAGTGCAATGGAACATTATAGCTCTGAGAGTATATGGAGATTCCCAATTGATCATAAATCAAGTAAATGATGAATATCAGACCAAGGATGACAAGCTCAATCCATAAAATAAATTGGTAGAGAATCTCAAAGAATCATTCATCGAAATAACATTTGAGCAGATTCCTAGAACCATCAATAGAGTAGCAGACGCTATGGCAACAATTGGATCTTTATTGGATGTCCCCCACAATGTTCCAAAATATGAATTGAGTAGCTTCTCATGCCTACATTCAAGGTACCATAATCAGAATATGTGTGAGAAATTGTTGGTCCTGGCAATCCTTGGTATCATGACATTTACACATACCTTCGTATAGGAGTCATACCTACTGACCTACCTATTATGCCTTGCATAACCACCCCATTTTATTTTATTTTGGAACAAAATGGGTTCCCCTTTTCTTTTGTTTTGGTTGTTTGTTGGGTCTTAGGAGTTCTTTGTTTTCCTCCTAAGTCTGTCTTTGTTCTGCCAGAGGTAGGTCCAGAACCGAATCTAGACATGGAACTATTTCAACGTTTCTATTTTAGATATGGTTCCGACTCCGACTCTGCTTTCTCTTCTATTCCATTTTTGGTTTTTGTTGGTTGTTTTTTACTAACTCTTGGGTTGGTTTGTCCTTCGATTTGTTGGTCATTTCCTTGTGTTGTGTTTGTTTGCTCGCGTGGGATTGAAACCGGGATTAGAAATCAAATGGGAAGTTTTCAAGTTTCCATTCTTTGTTTTCGTCTCGACTCTGCTTCCACTTTTTTTCCTTCTCACTTTCTTTGTTGTTTGGGTGGGTCTGGTGTTCACTCTGGTCCCATTTCCTTGTTCTTGTGTTCTTTGCTTTTTTCGGGATTGGATCCAGAATCAGAATGAAACTTTGAACTTTGTAAAAGTTCTATTTCGGTTTTGTCTCTGCTCTCGTCTCTGTTTGTTGTTTTCGGTCGGTTCTTTTGTCGGAGGTGGAACCGGGGTGGGAAGTGAAATATAGAACTTTTGTAATTTCTCTATCTTGTTTCTGACTTGACTTTGACTCCACCTTACCTTTTTATGTTCCGTTGACCTTACTTAACTATTTGATCACGTTGTTCGCTCCGCCCTTGATCAACCTCATTTATGGCATTTAATGTAGCCTGTTTGCACTCGCAAATTAATGATTAAAGGATTAATTATGCTTAAAATGCCTCATTGTTATTACCATGCAAATTGTTTAAGCAAATTAAGGCAAGGAAACTCTCGAGAGAATTGATTTGATCACGGGGGGAAAATTGCAGAGTGAATCATTGCGAATTCCTGGTCAATCCTAAGGGGTGTTTTGAGGTAGGTTCCTTTTGTTTTTCTTTCTCTCGTTTGTTCTTTCGCTTGTGTCATTTTAACATTTTCGTACGAGGTTTTAATTCTGTGAGTTTGTTTGTTTTGTATCTTTTGTTTCTATCCTTTTTGTTTTGTCTTCTTGTTTGTCTTTTCCATTCCATTCCGTTTGGCATTGTCTATCATTGTCTTTTCTTTTGGTTTTGTCATTTGTTTGGCTGTCACTTTCGTGATAGGGTTCATTTGTCATGCTCTGGTTTTGACTATGGTTGTGATTTTTGGGGGAGTTTCCTTGCTTTTTTAATGAATTCCCATTTGAAGCCTTGTTCTGGTTTTATCACTTTCATTATGGGTTCTTCGTACCGGTTTCTCATTGTGCCCTAGTTTTTGGAAATAGGGTATCGACTAAACTAGGGTTTCGCAGTTTAGCCTATTCATGTTTTTAATGATTTCTATATAGAGGGGTTGTTGGGGGCTTGGGCCATGTTATTTGTAGTTTCTATTGGGACCCATGTGACTTAGGGTTTTGGTGCTCATGTGACCATCTTGTTTTGAAGAACTCTTCATTGGCTGAATTTATTCCACTCTGGCTGGAAGTGGATCCAGAGGGAGGTTGAACTTGGGAATTTTCTTTTATTTCTGGTTTGGCACCAGTCCTGGTCCCGCCTCCAACCCTTTTTGGTTCTGATGAGTCTTTACTCTGGCCGGAACTGGGTCCAAGGAGGAAGTTGAACTGGGAACTATCTTTTATCTTTCTCCTCCTCTGACACCTTTCCCAGTCCGATTCCTGTCTTGCTTTTGACACTTTTACACTTCACTTCCAGTTTCGATCCCGGCTCTGCCACACGATATGAAACATTGTCTATGCCTGATGCTTCCCCGGTTCCGCCTCCGATGGAGGAATAGTTTGATCAAATGTTATCTTAGGAGGATGAAGCAAGGATTATATCATTGAATAACTTAGGCATTTTTGTCCACCTAATACAAAGAATTGTTGTAGGAATTAGAAGATGTCTAGAGCATCGGATGAGGCATCTCAAAGGAGCCAGCTAGGGGAAACTTCATGGCAAGGAACTAGGCCAAAAAAGATCAAAGTGGAGCAGCTCCCATATACCTTGAGGTGTAAGCATAGGGAAGCCATTCTCACTGCTAGCAAAATTGACTCTGATTGGATTGACATAACGAACACCAACTTGGGTCCTTTCAACTATCAAGAGTTGCATGAGGAGACATTTATTGAAGAATAGGTCATGGGGAGGACAAAAAGGATTTTTCAATTAGGACTGACACATGTTGCACTTTTTCCTCTATCTATTCAATGTCCAAAATTGATTCTTGTAGTAGCTGGAGCATATAACCCTACCACTAGGTAGTGTGTGAATGTGAAGGGTAATGTTATTATTGACCTCACACCTCAAATGATCAAATTCATGTTCCATTTACCAAATCCTAAGAATCCTAGGTTGTTAAATGAGAAAGAAGACTTGAAGCTTTACAATGATAACAAGGAAAGAAATAGACTCCACATGAATAAGAATTGGATGAGGGTGAAGAAGAAGTCTCTGACCAAACTTCCAGACCAGCCTAAGAGGGAAAACTTTAGCAAAGAAATTGGGGATATAAGCATGTTTCTTTCTAGGGTGTTTGGAAAAATGGATGCTTCGTTGTTTAAGGAATGGATGTTTCCTTTCATTCAAGCTATTTTGGACAGGAGGCAATAGTTTGATTGGTCAATGATAGTATCTGATAGTATACACAATCACATGATAAAGGTGAGAGAAACTAAACATTTCTTTATGACCTCCTATGTTGTATATGCAGCTGCCCGAGTGGGGATCTTTCCTGGACTTCAAATAGTGGGTGTATTAGGAGAAGCCCAAGGACAGAAGAAGGTATGGGAATATTATAATTAGCTCACCTTGCAGGCCTCAGAGCAACATTATAGAAGGGTAAATGATGCCTTTCTTTATATCATTATCAACAAGCTTAATGGTGATGCTGGGTATAGACTTAGCATGGAGGCAATGGCTTTTGTGAATGAATGGGGACATTGGTTTATCTTGTACCTCACATTCACTTACTTCAAGATATCAAGCTTTGAGGGTCACCCCCATTTGTTACCAAGATGTTGTGGGGATAGGATCATTTTAATGGAATTTATTTATCAAGCCTTGGCTGTGAATCTCCAGTTTAGCAACAAACATAAGATTGGGTGCCATAAGTTTTTGATGAAACTAGGGTCTTTTTGTTGTCAAAACATTCAGGAAGGAAAGGTTGTTTGTGATGAATTGATTTATTTGAAGTTGGGCTTGTACACTGCTAGGAAATGTTATGATCCCAAGCATAAGATGAGGGCTTTGCTCCCCAGTGTTTTTGAGAAACACTTCAATATATTGGAGGATTTTTGGGAAGATCTACAAGATGATTATGATCTCAGGAGAAGGAATTATGAGAGGATACCTATCCCACTCATGATTGAGTTTGGGATAAAGAAAGATATTCCTAATACATTATCTGATTATGGGATAGTTTTGGATCCCAGGTATGATGTAGAGAAGATTGGAACTAAGGATCTTGATCCAATAAATTGGGATGCTGATGAGACCATTGATATAATGTAGATTGCAAGACCCATGCTTGATAGGAGTATTCAATGGGTAAGTTTAAGGGCTAATTAGGCTGAAGCTACATCCTCCAAGAAGAGAAAGGCTACAGGTACTACCCAGGGATACAAAAGGGAAAAGAGAAGGATGGCACCTAAGGAGCCTTTAGAGTTTATGCCTTCTAGTGCAAAAGAAGAGGAGGTGGTTCCTAAAGATCTTCTAGAGGGACAAGAAGATGAAACAACTATGGAGGAGGGTGTTTCTACATCCATTGCAGGAGGGGTACCTACTTAACCTTTTGAGGCAAAGGAGTTAAGTCAAGAATCACCCAAGGGAGCTCTCCATGGTGAAGAAGAAGTCTTGAAGCAAATTGAGGGTGAGGTGGAGATTCATAATATAGAAACATATTTGGAAAAGACTACATCTGATAAAGAACATCCGACTTTGGCATCTTTGGATATGATAGATGATGCAGGGACTGAGCACATTCTAACTGAAGAAGATTAATGGAAGCTCTTTGAAAATGCTAAAGGGGAAGCTGATGCCAAGGCACAAGCTAAGGTATTAGCTAAGCAACAGGAAGAAGAGGCCAGAGCATAATTTGAGTTGGAGACTAAGCAAAAGGAATTGGAAGACAAAGTGAAGGCCGATGAGTTAGCTCAATAGCAACAACAAAAGGAGAAAGAGCTTAAACTTCAAGAAGAAAGGGATAGGTTGGTATTGTAGTAGAGAATTCATGATCTTGAAGAGGAAAAGCCTCAACAAAGAAGAGAAAAGGAGGAGCAAGAATGCCTAAAAAGGGAAAGAGAGGTTGCTGATATTGTTGAACATGTAAAGAAGTCCAAGGAAGCATGGGACTATGTTGAAGAATTGAAATATCAGCAGGATGAAATGTTGGAGAAGAAGAAAGAGGAAGAGGAATGCTTAAGAAAGGAGCTGGAGGTTAAGAGGCTGCAAGATCAAAAGGAAAAAGAAGAAGAAAAAAAGCTTGCATAGGAAAGGGAGCAAACTGATCAACAAAATGTGCAGGAGGTTGATTCTCAACCAAAGCTTACATTGTTGCAACCTCTATCTTCCACCACTATTGCTTCATCTTTAGCACAGGTAGCCACCACCCCTATTGTTCCTACTTGGCTAAAATTGGATTTGGAGAGAAAACAAGTTGTTCAACCATAGCCATTGAACTGGGAAGAAATGATGAAAGAAATTGGGAAGGAGAAGCCAAAGAAGTCTCAGGTTCTTCACTCCACTAGGCTCACTGATGCTGGGGAGATCATTGCTGAATGTTCCATTCTTGTAATGGAGAAGAATTGTGATGATATGCAAGTCACTGATTATCAGTTGGGGGCAGTAAATTTATGAAAGCCTACAAGAAATCAACAAATGAGTTTGATTGATATTGTGGCTTCTTCAACCAAAACCTAGATGATCAAGGACAAGAAAAGGAAGGATAAGCTTAAGGCTCAATTGGATCAGCTCCATGGTTTCTTGAAGGATGTTTCTAGTCCCATTTCTCAACAAGCTGTTCCTCCTGAATCCCCAATTTTGTTAACAAAGAGGGAAGCTGATGATTTGATTCAGATGAAAAGCAAGGTGGGGATGATCAACAAGTAGTTGGATAAGCTCAATGGGGAGGTTGATGATGTTCTTGTTGAAGGCTCTAGGATTCATAAAGCTGCTCTTCAATTAGCAGAAGATTTAGATCAGCAAGGTAAAGATTTGGACAAGCAGGATGATGAATATAAAGAATATGTTAAGAGGCTAGAAGACGTTAGCAAATTTCCCAAATCCACCTTAATAGAATTTTCAATTCTTGAGCCTGGTGATGAAGACTTTGTGGAGAAAACTATGAGTATCATAAGATACAAGTCTAGGGCTATGCATGGACATCAGGAGGAAGTCCAAGAAATGTGTAAGGACTTAAATCAACAAATGATTGAGTTAGAAGTGGTTGTAGCCATTTTGATTAACTTAGATTCCTCCAATAAATAAGGCCTTTCTTTGGATAAATTAAGGGAGAAATGGAGGGGCAGGTTTGAGGAAATCATGCAGAAAGGAGATGATGGGGAAAATTTATTATTAGATAAATTTATGGATATTCAAGAGGAGGTGAGAACTGCCAAGAAGGAGCTAATCAAGCTAAAGGAGATACAAAGTTTGGTTTCTACGGAGTTTCAAAGAATCAAATTTGAAGGTGATTGGTTGGATGGGCCAGATTTGGAAACTCTTCTATAGGTATTCTCTAGTTATGATGAGTGCATTAAAGAGCATTCAGTGCAAGAGTAACTGACTCTTGGTGTCCCAATCCATCTGCTCTTCTCCTCTTTCTGTGGAGTTGACATGAGCTCTACTCAAGTCTGATCTGTGGGTTTCATCTTCCTCTTGGATTATCAGATTTTCCTTTTTGTACAACAGAGTAATCAACCTTAAAAGTAGGGATTCTTGAGTCCACTTCTATTTTTAGTTTCAACTCCATGGATTGTGGATCTTGATTAGCGATTGAGAAATTTGTGCATGTGACACTCTATATGTACTATTAGAATTCATTTTGTAAATGTCGGATAATTGAAGAAAGACCAACCACCTGAGGATAGAAGATAGAAACTAGATCTAGGATGTCAATTTTTTAAAAGATACTCTGGAAAGTTTAGTAAAAAGCTTGATTATTTTACAGTTTTCCTGCGGTTTTTCATGTGATGATTTTTAAAAGTTTGGATCCATTTTGATAAGGTTAATGATATATGATTAATCCATATGCTAGTGGTTTGTTGTTCTTAATTTTTCTTTATTTGATGAAAGTGAATAGAAGGAACTGGATTCAAGGTCATATCATTGGATTATCTGTGAATTAGATTGTTATTGTAGTTATTTGATCTGTGGTTTGGATGATGAGTGAATGATTTATTTGAAGTAAGATTAGTGACTGTTGATGATATTTGAATTAGCATTATGGATGTATGCAGTAGCATAGTTTATTCTATGGATTGCATCTAGTTGTAGTTTTGGTTAGTTAGAATGAACACTCATTATTGATCTGCATGTCTGGATACGTAGGGATTTTATTCATGTCTCTATGATTTAAAGCTTTGTTCCATCTTTTTCTTTTATTTAAACCCCCCCAAATTGTAGAATACCTGATGTTATGCATTCTTGTTCTTTACTACTAGAAAAGGCCCCTTGAACATTACAATCATATTGACCATTGAGTGAAATCAACATAATCAAGAACTGATTACCAGGACCTTGGGAGTTAGATCTGCATGTGCGAGCTTTCTCTTTCAGGAGAAATAGAATAGTGATATTTTGTTTTAATGTTGTTGTGTTGTTTTGACCATCAACACTACCTTCAAACTTAAAATGAACCTTTGTAAAAAAGGCATCTAGATTTGTCATCCTAGGGCATCAGGAGATGCCCTATATCGTAGGAGCATAGAAGGAACCCTACTACATTGCCTAAATATCGAGGAGGCATTGACTGCTCTAACTGAAGTACATAACAACTTTTGTGGATCACACTTGAGTGGAATGACCATAGCTAAGAAATTGCTGAGGATGGGGTATTATTGGCCCACAATGGAATGAGAAGCACATGACTATGCCAAAAAGTGTACAATGTCAGTAGCATGGGGACCTCATCCATGCTCCAGCTCAAGAGCTTCATCCTATCATCACACCATGGCCCTTTTCACAGTGGGGACTCAATCTCATTGGGAAAATCACAACCACCTCATCTAACAGCCACAAATTCATCATAACCGCAACAAAGTACTTTACTAAGTGGGTGGAAGCCATACCCATGACGTATATAACTGGGAAGCAAATTTCAAAGTTCATTCTGAATTATCTCATTTGTCGATATGGTGTTCCATAATCCATTATCTCAGATAATGGGACACCATTCAAAAATCAAGAGGTCCATGACTTATGCAAGAAATTAAAAATCCAACATCACTTCTCAACCCCGTACTATCCCCAAGGCAATGGCCAAGCATAAACTACAAACAAAACCATTCTAAAAATCCTCAAGAAGACAGTCAACGACAGAGGTCGTGACTGAAATCTGTAGCTTAATCCTGCCCTTTGGGCCTATCAAACTAACATCCACACACCAACTAGTGCAACCCCTTTCTCCCTGGTCTATGGATCAGAAGCAGTACTCCCCATAGAGATCGAGCTCCCATCCCTTAGGATATCACTGCAAAACCTCATCACAAATGAAGAATATAGAGTATCAAGACTAAATGAGCTGAAGCTACTGGATGAGTGACGTATAGATTCTTTGAATCATTTGCAAGCCTATTAGAATAGACTCAAAAGGATCTACAATAAGAAAATAAAAAGGACTTTCCAATTTGGAGAACTGGTCTTAAAAGAAAATCAGAAGAATGTCCCAAACCCAAGCAGCAAAGACAAATTTGAACCCAATTAGCTGGGACCATTCATCATCACAACAAGTTACAAATCAAGGCCATATCAGCTATCAACACCTGAAGGGGAACCTCTGCAAGAGCCCATGAATAGCTCTCATATCAAAAAAAAATTATGCCTAAATCTTTCAAGGTATAGAACAAAAAATTCAAAAAATCAGAAAATGTCCTAAAAAAATCGTTACTTCGGCGAAAACCTAGCAAATAGGCATCTTGGTGACAACAAAAAAATTTAAAAAGCAAAAAATCCAAAAAAATCAGAAAAAGGATTAAAAAAAATATAGTAAAGAAAAAAAAAATTGTCCTCTAGTGAAAACCACTTCGGTGGCACTTTGGACAAGTACCTTGGTGAAAACCTAGCAAATAGGGGCCTTGCATAAATAAGCACTTTCCATCCACTAGGATCTTTACGACTTGTTCCACATCAACCATCCATTGCGCTTCCATCACCCATCGCATCCAGATTGGCATCCATCACTCATCCACTCGCATTCGCACCATAGCTTGGTCCTATTTTTGTATCATGATCCCTCCTAGTACTACTCGACCCATCCTCAAGGTCAGTTTGTCCTGCCTTTATTGGGGTAGTCTATAGCATCATGCTGGGGGAATGTTCTCATTGGATCGGATTTGTGTATATTCTTAAAGTCCTAAATATCAGAAAATCCAAAAACATCAAAACATCAAAAAATCCCAAAAACATGTCAGAAATCATCAAAAATAAAAAAACATGGTTGTCAATCAAACTACGGGTCTTTGAGCCTTGAACGTAGGAAAGGTTGATCTTTGATAATCCCCCGAGACACTCAAGTCAGTCCTTTAGGAGTCTATCGTAATAAACTGGCATCTCATCATTTGTAAATTGGTCAAGTCGTTAGTCGAACTACATGGTCTCTGCATGTATAACGTAGGCAAGGCTAATCTGTTGATCAGTCCCTGAGGCCCCTAGGATAGGTATTTAGGTTAATCTCTTGGTAAAAATCTCAGAAAATCCCAAAACATTGGAAAATCAAAAATCAAAACATTTGAAAATCTAAAAAAAAAACTAAAAACAGCCTCAAAACATTGCAAAATGTAAAAAAAATCCAAAAATTTGAAAAAATCCATCCATTTCATCTCGCTTGCACCTGCAATAACACCATCCATAATAAACGATTGTCACCCTCAATCTTTGGTGAGACAATTAGGAACAAGTCTAGTGGGTCAAAAGGAGAAAACTCAAAACGTCAAGTCTTAGGTCTAAGTCAGTGCATAAGCAAGTTGGTCATCTCTTTGTATCGATAACGTATCATCCAATTAGTCCCATATCAATCATCATTTAGAATGCTTTGGATAAATGAAATGACGTTCTGCCATCCACTAACATGTCCTATGATGAATCCTTCCTACAATGGGCATCATCTTTTGGCAATAAGTTTTGGTTCTTATCCTTAGAAAACACATCCTCTTTTCGTTAGCGGTATTGAAGAGCATCAGTTTGTTTGTGTACTTGCTCTTTTTTTTTTTTAATCTTATTGCACTCATTCCAAGGACCTCTTGATGATATCTGAATAGAGGATTTAGAGAAATAGGAATGGGGCAACGCTCATTATCTTTTTGTCTGCTATGCTTGTTGGACATTCTTGTAATATAACCTTGGCAAATACTTGCTTCGTTAGGTATGTATGAAGGATGTTTTAGACAACTTGTTGACTATTGCATGGATAGGTTTACCTTTCCGTGTTTTGGATTGAGGTGTTTTGAACTTCTAAAGTGTATCCTATCAAGGTTTTCATATGTCAGGTGTAAACAAGGATACTCCTATCTGCTTGTCAAGTCAAAGTCCATCACACTAGGTACATCATCCTAGTTTTCTATACCTTGATGCATCGTACCACGTGTGTTATCAAACATAAGATAATTGACCCTTTGAAAATCCCAATTCCTCAGCAAGTAATCATCATCATCATCATCATCATTTGCATTTGCATCATCTTGTGTCTTGTTGAAATGACTTCTTTCCTTGCTAGCCACACTAACAAGGTACTATGACAGTTGGTCATCTTCACCATCATTGTCATCAATCTTGGATCCACAAACCATTACCATATTGCATAAACATATCATATAGGAAACATACGCATAACATTTCAATCATCATATAAACAAGTTATCATGGACATTCTTCATAGATAGGTGTATCCATTCCATTGCATTTCACCCATTACATTGCATTGCATGGCATTATATCAATCATCACGTAAACACGTGCATAAGCATTTCATAATCATTTTTGCATAATCACTAACAATAGGTATATAAGCATTTAATCCATCGCATACATACTTGCATAACATCATGGCATCATCTCACACATTACGTTCATATTACATTACACATCATTTTACATTAACATAGCATTGCATCCTATTAAATGCATCACATACATTACATCATCATTCAATATGTTTAGGATAATAGCATTTGTTATTTTAAGCATCTTATAAAACCATCTCATTTACATTACACCATCTCATTTGCATCATATCATGACCATCACATTCATATTACATCATCCATATCATCTCATAAATAGCATCATAAATCATTCATTGTATAAATTATTCCACATAAGCATAAACGTACAAAATTCATTACAAAGTGTATATGCATCCATAATCATTTATAAACATAAGTCACATATCATTTCACGTGTACACCATAGATCATATCATTCTACATATTACAATCCATATCACATATTAGATTATCCCATTTTCATCAACATAAATAGATCATCACATAGACAACATCATTGCATATCACATAAACACATTTGCATATCATAAAGTGACATAGTATAGATCTGTTAGTCATAATCATAATGCATACATCATCAGAAATAAATGTATCCATAAATAGCATCATATAGCATCATTGAAAAACATATAGAAGTAGAATCATACATACATAAATAAAGAGAACACATTGCATCACATCAAAATCATCATCGACTCATATAATCAATAATGCAACTGTCATAGTACAAAGAATAAATCATATCACTGTACATGTATGTCAATCAGTACAAAAGACCCATCAGGCTATCAAAAATGAGCCCATAAGGCACAAAAAAGTATCACATCATCTCGATCAAGCTCAGTCCCTATGAATGCTGCCCTCACCCCTATCACCGTGACCCTCTGCTAGTTTGTGGCTAGCCCACTCTGAGTACTCTAGGACCCACTCTGCTCTAGGCATGACCTCGTGATAGTACCTCTAATAGTACTCAGCCTCTTGGATGACATCCTTGTAGGACCGTACTGACACTATACACTAGGAGGAGGCTGCCATGCTCTCTAGCTATTGTCTCTTGCCTAGCTCTATGGCCACCTATAGCTTTGTAGCCTATCTCTGCTGCATGGCCTGATCCCTCTCAACCCTTTCCTAATCTCTCTCAGTTGTCACGACCTAGACCTGAGCTTGTAACTGTGCAATCAACGCATCCTGACATCTACCTGTCCCCCTGGCTGTACTTGTGGCTACACTCGAGGCTGAGCCTTGCCTCGTGGTGGTACACCTGGTGGTTCCTATTGTTGGTCTAGCATTAGAACATCTCCCTACCTTGACTAGAATGGAGGTACAATTGGATGATCCTATTGTACATCCCCCCTACGTCCTCATCCTCCCCCTCTTCCTCTGACTCTCTGCTGATCTGGAACTACACCTAGAATCATCAATCGAAGCAGAGGTTGGAACCAATCCCTGTAGGCTTGAGTAGTGCCTGGATCTGTGAGTCCTTGATCATAAGCCCATGGCCGGGCTACTACCTACCTGAAGTTTTCCACCGCCTCTGAGGTAGGAATATACCACCCCCATGAAACTTGTGTCATGGAACAGGCGAAGACGACTATGTAATTGTCATCTAGCCAATCTTGCGACTCCTCAAACTGACACTAAGCACGCTCAGGCAAGTACCTCTCGATCATAGTGTGCTCTCACCCCTACATAAAATGGTCCTAGTGGCAATAGAATAATTGATTAGCTTCGTCAGCCCATCTGAGCCAACCAAGGTAGGGTTGCTAGGTAAGAACCTACATCTCATCCAACACCCTGCTCTAGTAGGGGATCCCGTGCTCACTGGTGTGTGTGAAGGACACACCGCCTCTATATTGCCACACGAGGGGATCGTCTGGTAACATTGGAATTGAAACAACATGTGGACGCAACACAACAATGAGCTCCCACACACAAACATGAAAGAGAGTCACCCTTGCTATGAGTGCTTTGCCATCCATGTAGATGTACTCATGGAGATCTTGGTATAATGAAGCTAGAAGAATCGGCCCCTAAGCAAAATGAATCGGCCTGTCTCGAACCATCCGCTCCCAACAATATCCCTAGCTGGGACTGAAGTATCGGCCTCGTCTGTCAAGGGCAATGAGACCCAAAATGATGGCTGTAATCACCCAGCAGTAGGGAGGTGCTAGGACCTGCTGATGGTTTTTTCTGCACAACAACAACTCAGACATAAAATAATATTCTATCTCTCTTGAAAGGTGAATTCTTAAAAAAGAGTGCTAAGATTACCCCAAGGTCTCTCGGGTGTCAGGTCATGACAATGCATAAACAACTTAGATAATATGTGAAATGTTGGTAATCACAATCGGACCTTACTACAACCAAAATATATCTTTCCAATCTATCGATTTTTTTTTGCAATATGATGATCTTAAATCCTAAATCTAATCAGATAATAAAGAAACAACAAAAGATGAGGGGGTAAGAGATATAATGAAATCTAAACTATTTCCAAGATGAACAATGCAAATGACAAATACCTGAAATGGACCAATCTCAAATAACCAATTCCTGCTTAACCCACAATGCAATATCACAAGCAAGGTGCAATCTTCTAAGGCATACAAATTTTCAAATCATAGTCATTCATCCACAATCGAACTAAGCACAAATAGATGTATGGTCCAGGTTGACTTCACTAGCCTACTACAATCAGATAGTTACTGGGAGTATAGACCAGAGATTGCTACAAACATTCCAAGCATGAAATCATGAACATTATTAATCAAACTAATCTAATTCTAAATCTAATATTAATCCAATATCTTCAAGCAATTTCAAAAGATGGAACAACAGGAACCATGCAAGATAAACTAACACAAAAGAATTCACCAGAGAAACCACAATGCTTTCAATTGTATTAGGTCACCAAAATGTAGCAACAATTCCACTGCTCTGTGTTACAGCACTTGCTCGAGAGAACTAACTATCACTTCTACTACAGAATGCTCTAGCTCTTTTCTCTATCTAGCTTCTCTAATTTCTATTATCTATCTTTATTTACAAATAAGGCAGGAACGCCAATTTAAAGAAAACCCCCAAAACATGTCAGCCTAGCCAGACATTTATAAAATAAAATAGCCAAAACAAGTTGGCCTCAGGAAATTTAAAATAAGGCACACATTAAATGCCGATACATCATCAAGGTCGGCCACAACACATCCCTCAATCCAACTCAAATCAATACATGCCCTATAATAATAGGGAAGCACAAATCACGAAGTGGCATGGTATTAACTACCGCCCCCCTTATCCTTGTTCTAACCCAGTGATTCATTATCTTTCAAAAGCACCTTATCCAACTCAGCAACAGGTGGAAAGGGTAGGATTTGGAGCCGACATTCAATTGAGTCAATCTCTTCCCTCGACTACTTAACCGTTTTATCCCAATCACCCTTGTATGCTAGGTACTTATCCATCATAGCCAAATAAGTAGCCGCATCATTTAATTGGTGCCCTGTCACAGAATCCTCAATATCAGGGGCATAGACATCATGCCACTATTCCCTCAATTGTTCCAAACTCAAGTACCTAGGGGCGATCTTCCTCCTACCAGTCATTATCTCAAAAAAGGTTATGCATCCATCATAAACATTAGTTAAATTACCATCAATCTGCCTCCTTTGTTTGTAGATCTTCTTGATGATTTTCTACCGGATTTGCAGGGCTTCAAACCACTCCCAAGACTCATTAGCCCTAGATGAAGAGAGAATTCCATCAACAACCAGCTGATCCTTATTATACTCCATGATTGTCTTAGTTTTCTGCAGTAAGAGATTGGTATCCTCCTTATCCTGAGATAAAACATGATCTAACCAATCCTTAGCCCTCACTGCATCCTTTCTAGTTGAAAGGATCTCCTTTATTGTATCATCTCCCTTAGCTTGTACTTCCTGCAACCAGTTCATTGTAGCAAGGGTGGAAGCTTTTATCTTTTCTAGTTCAGAGATGGTGTCCTTCGGCAAGAAACCAGCAGCAGCAGAAGAGGATGGGTGAAAAGATTGTAAGGGATTCATCAAATCTTCCAGACATTTCCTAAGCCTTTCATTCTCTTTCTTTAGTTCATGTTTAGACTGTGTCTCCTTCCTCAATCTCCCAATGATAACTCAACTGGACCCCTCATACTCTTCAATATCTTGCTCCATAGAAGTGCGCCCAAGATTGATGGTCTGAACATCATAATCCTCCCCAGTGATCTCATCTCTACTTTTACCTGCAACAGGAGTGGCAATATGAATAACTCTATTATTAGCTTCATCCCTTTCAATCCTGGAAACCACCTTGGCTACCTTCCTTCTTTTACCCTTTCCAATCTTGGCCAACATTTCATCCCAGTTGAGAGGAGTGTCCTCAACAATGACCTGTTTCCTTTTGATCTCCTTGTTAAGCCAATCCGGAATAGCAGGATCCACCCAGGTTTCACCTTTCTTAACCTCTTCATGCTGATCTACCATCTCATCCTTTTCCTTTTCAGGAGATTGATCACCTTTGTTTCCCACTTCTGGCTCCTCTTCATGTAGGGTTGATGGAGTCTTAACAGGAACATCCTCCTTCTCAGGAGATCTACTATATTTACTATTTGCAGGAGAATCCTCATATTGTACCAATGGATAATGATGCATTTCCACATCTCCTACCTCAAACTCAGCAGCTGCACTATGAAGTTCCCCATCCTTAAATGGTTCCACTTCCTCACTAGTCTTGTGCTCTTCATGAATCATTTGCTCAAGTATACCCAATGAAGGAGAGGTATCTTTCTGTTGTTCCATAGTGGATGTCGTTGGAAGGGGATTTGCCTTTTGCATAGTCTCCTTGGGAGATGGAGTTCTTGACTTTCTTGAATAAACCTGGGTTTTCTCTCCTGAGCTCTCCACATTAACCATAGGAGGGTCCACCTTATCCTTAGAAGTTTCTTGATCTTTCTTCTTAGAGGCCCTGGTTATCCTTGTCCTTTTTGGCTCTGGAGGACTGTCTTCCTTCTCTACTTTCTCAAGTTCCTCCTCTTCTGTAGACTTACCTATTTTCAAAGTATGACTCCTCTTCTTTCCCTTGGGTTTTCTTTTCTTTTTAGGTTCACCCTCCTTAGGGCCTCTGATTTTAATCTTAAAAGGTGATTCTACCTTAGTTTTACCTTTAGAATCATCCTCACCTGATTCCTCTGAGGTAGAGTGAGCATTCAAATTTCCCATCAAATTGAAAGTGCAAGGTACCTTCTCACTCTCCAATTCCCATACTTTATGTTTTAGCCATGACTTGGTGGATTTCACAATAGGAACCATCAGCTCCTCTGACTCAGTTATCTACCTTTCCAACCAGTTTATCTCTCCAATGGGTCTGTCCTTGACTGGTTCGTATGCATGATCCTGGACTAGATTTTCGTCATCCTCCAACTCATTAGGAATCAACTTGACATTGTACAGCCTGATTACATCAACTGGAAGCCTAGAATACCTTTTCTTTCTCACCTCAAATTCATCCTTGTTGTTCGCCTAGTAGTCTTCAAGATCATCTTTGTGGTGATAATCTTTAGTAGCCTTCTTTTGTCCTTCGCCAGTGATGTCAAAACCCGCCCTCTTAGAATGGAAAGAGAATCCAAAAGTACTCAACTCTTCCCCTGATGCATGAGCCAAATTGATTGAAGAGCAGACTTCACCTGTAGCAATTTTCAAGGGAAAATCTCCACCAAGCCCTATCGTATGTTTCACATTTTTAACAACATCAAAATCACATATCTGTCGTGTAACCTCCAAGAGTATGATGTGGTCAGTGGGATATCTTGGTAATCTATATGGAGCAGTCAGACATCCATCAATCCTGATATAGGAGAAGGTGGGGAATTGTATAAACCAGGCTCCATATCTTTTAATTAGTTCCTTGGCTCCATCAGAAATTCTCACATGCTCTACATTTTGAAGCAATCTAGTAATATACATAGTGAATGCATCATTCACTCTTCTATAATTTGGACTCCCTAGGTGCAACTCAGGGTACACCTCATAGATGACATCTTACCCCAATGTTCCTCTTGGATCCAATCCCCTGTATGGATAAAATCTGGCAAGTATATATACCACATAAGATGTCATGGTGAATTTCTTTGTCTCCAGCACATCTCTCATCTGCCTGTCAATCATTGCACTGATAATCCCTACCCAGTGGTAATTAAAACCCTGCTCAATCTAGTTAATGACATGTACCATCCAATTCTCCAATGTCCCAACACTCTTCAAGCCTGCCACCTTGCTCAACAATGTAATCGCATCATATATATCTTGTCAAAACTTTACCCTGTGTAGCTTTTTAGGCAACGTAGAGCAATGAGATTTTGGCTTCTCCAACTAGGAGTTGATTATCTGCTAAGCTTTGATAGGTTCATCATCATAATAAGTCCTAGCCAAGTCGATGTCTAAGGCAGACACACATGGTATGTCTGGCATATCAAATGCTTGGGCAATGGAAACCAGAATAAAATTTGCCAATACTCTCCCATCAGGACCAACGATCCTCTACGTATCAAGGTCATAGTGTTGTGCACACTCCAATATTAATTCATAGCATTGAACTACAGGAGGAAATCCCGCCACATGATCCATTCCAGATTTCACCATCCCCTTTGTCAGAACTGTTAGATCCCTCTGAGCCATCCTTTCTTTGAACTCCTCATATTTCCAAGCTCCTACATTTGTATCAGAGACCTCTCACCAAACTGAAACCAACTTACTATCTGGCAATTGGTTCTTCATATCCAGCTTTATCCTTTTTGCATCTGTAATTGAAGATCCTTCTGTATCTCCTTTGGACTTTCTTGCTCCTGCCTTGCTCGATTCAGCCTGCATTCATAAAAGAGCCTCATGAAAATCCAATTATCATCCATATTTCAATCAAAAGGTTAGCCTCAAAACCATATGAAATCATTTAGATAAATCATTAAACATCAAACTTGAAAATCTGGGAAAATGGGGGTAATCCGGGAAAATCCAATCGGGGCGGAACTTCGGAGAAATCCGACCCAGATGGACTCCCACAGCCAAGACATCATTTCATCAAATAAATCATCAATACAGACAAAATAGATGCATGATTATCATTAGATTCATCCATAAAGCAATAATAAATCATCATCCAATATTTGATTCATTAATTCAACCCCAAAAAATAAAAATTAAGTGAAACCAGGCAGAAAATTGGAAAATCCCGAGTGGGCCAGATTTCCACGAGTAGTTTGAAATTCTGGGAATTCTTCGCACTTCGGGGAAATAGAAAAATCCAAGAAAATTTGTGTGCATGGAAATTCCGCGGACACCTCAAAAACCTGACGACCATTCTACGCGCAGACAATTCATGGAGTGATCATACAAACCCCCTATCCGAATCTAATGAACATGAAATCAACCCCAATAAGCCAAATTTTGATCATACTTGAATTTAAACTCCCAAGATTCTCAAATGGTTGATCACTGCGACAAAATAATGATGCCCTAAATTCAACAGCCAGACTTCCGCCATGAAAGCTAGGGCAAGCTCGAAATTCCTAGACATTTTCCCTCAAAATGATTAAACTAGGGCACACCAGGGTCTCAAGCGTTATGAACAAGGCCTAGCTAGACAAAGGACGTGAGGATCACAGTAACCCCACTAAACTTAACAACCCTGGGCGGACATATCAAAACCCTACCTTCACAAATTATACTAGATTACGCATAAACAAGGTAAGACCCCAGAAGAATTCCCAGGCACACAAGTACACCCAAAATTTGATCAAAAAATGAAGGAATGCACAGTGCAGGCATTGAAAACCCGTGGAAAGGTGAATCAAACCCTAACTTGATAAATATGTAATCACGAAAAATGAGCAAGGGCCGACCTGAATAATCATCAATGGACAACTTGAAAGATTCAACCACAAAGCGCAAACAAGGGGAGAAGTCAATGACGACTTACCATGAATCAAATTCGATCGAACCTTGAGCCCAAGCAAATCACAGCGAACTAGGGTGCCCTAGCGGCAATAAATCAACATAGACACCCAAGGAATCCACACGCGAGCAGACCAAATCCAACAACCAAAGCTCAAAAATGAACAAAATCAAGCGCAAGAGCAAATAGAAAATGAACAATGAAATTAGGAAGAGTGCCAAAAGACCTTAAATTTTCCCACACTCGCCAGAGAAGATGTACTCCAAGCATTAATGGCTGACAAGACATATCGAGAAAATCCAGAAACCCAAGGTCAAAATGAAATTTTGAAAAAATCTGAGTTAATCGGATTATACCGGTGGGCATGAATTCCATGGATGATGCACCCCCCGGGGACTCCAACGGATTCTGAGAAAATCTACATGATCCAAAAAATCCCAGATTTGACCAGAAACCTGGACCTCATTAAAAACACAAGTTCCATCGATTCAACCTTCAGGGTAAGACCAAGATAAGTAAGACCAACATCCTGAGACCTCGAAAGGACAAATCCAATAAAACCAAAAGTCAAAGAGACATCAGAAATCAGAAATCAGAGGGTCCCTACTCCAAGTGGGGCGTGTGTGCAAAAATGCACAACAAATGGTGACTCTGCTGGGGAAATGCTCCTAAGCATTTCGATAACAAACTGGAATCAAGAACCTAGAACTCATGGTTTCAACTCATCCATCCGGTCACTACCTACGGTTAAACCATAGAACCCACAAGTCATCAAAAATTTTCCTACACGAGGGTCGAAGTGTGTGCACATGCATTCATTACCCCCCTTAGCTGCAAAAGAAACCAAACTTGGTCTGAACAGGCTACATAAAGATTCATACTCTAAAAGAAATCTTGGATAGAACCTCACTGCCAGTCAGACATCCATAGCCCCGACGATGTTATCGTTGTGATTCTTTTGAACATAGCTCCACTGCTAGCCAGGCGTCCATAGCCCCGGTAGATATATTCAGATCCCCCTGATGAGTTGAATTCAGTCTTTTGATTTTCAATATTGTCTCTTTCTTTTTCTGATATTGCTTGTCTTTTCACTTCTTTCTCTCTTTTTTTTTATACTTCAACTTGTGAACAGTGAAGTTCACACTCAGAGATGAGAACCACAGTGGCACTAGAGCAGAAAAATGATTTTTCACCTATGCAAACTTCATAAGGACCTTCTGCAACTTCAAGAATCTTTAATATTGAAAATGTGAGACCCTAATGTATTCCTGTTCAATCTGACTAAATGATTTTTTGCCTTAAATACAAGGATATGTGACATTGGATAGAGAATTCATACCATGATATTCTGAAAAGATGATTAAAGTTTGAAAAGGAAATACTAAGAACACCATGCCTACTTTGTCACCACTATTATACAAATGCAACAGGAGATCCCAGAAAGAGTAGGAACCAAGAGCAAGAGCAACACAAACCAAAGCAAAATAGGCCAAAGCAAACCTACTCTAACCAAAGCAAAGCAAAAAAATCAGAAAGAAACCTACTCTAACCAAAGCAGAAGCAAAAAGGAAAACCAAACCAAAACAAAACAACAGAAAGCAACCTAAACTAACTATATACAAAAGCAGAGAGCTGAAAACAACTCAGGATTGGAAATAATGTTTCAAATATTTCCCATTAACAGGCAGCGAAATATCTTCCCCCGTGAGAGTCTTCAAACGGAAGACATTATCTCCAAGTATTTCAGCAATTTGATATGGACCGAGCCACAATTTATCAAACTTCCCATGGTCCCCTTTTCGATCATGAGGTTTATCCCAGTACAACACAAGGTCAAAAATCCTAAAGGCTTTGATTTTAGCCCTTCTATCAAACCACCTCTTAACTACCCTCTGATGTTTGGAAAAGTTCTCAAGGTCATTGTCTCTTTTCTCATCAAGGTTCAGTAGCTCCATCAACCTAGCCTTCCTTCTATCCGCCTCATCATAAAACTCATTAATAAATTGTAAGGTTGGGATCTTGAGTTGAATGGGGAATACTGGCTCCAGACCATATACTAAGTGATAGGGAGATGTTCTGATAGATGACTTAAGCCTTGTATGATCTGCCTAAAGGGCAAACCGAAGCTAGGTATGCCAGTCTTTTGGGTTCCTTTCCAACATCTTACTGATAACAGTCAATAAGTTCTTATTAGAGGATTCTGCTAGGCCGTTACCCTGGGGGTAGTAATTAGATGTAAACTTTATAATAATGCCATGATCAAAAGCCCAGTTTGAAAATTTTAAAGATGTGAAAGTATGACCATTATTACAGACAACAGAAATAGGACATCCAAATCAATTAATAATAGCAGATTTTAGAAAATCAATCACTACCTCAGATGTACATTTCCTACAAGCCAAAGCCTCAGTCCATCTTGTGAAATAATCAGTAATGGTTAGAATATACCTATGTCTTGTAGAAGATGGTGGGTTGATAGGACCTATGAAGTCGATACCCCACTGAGCAAAAGGCCTTACCTCAGTAATCGGTTGAAGTGGGAGTGCTGCATACCTTTCCCTCGTTGCTGCAGTCTGGCAAGTGTGACAGGTCCCGACATGATGGTGAACATCTTTGAACAATGTGGGCCAATAATACCCAGCCCTCAAGATCTGATTTGCTATGGCAATTTCAAAACCATGGCCAGTGCCATACTTTTCATGAAATTTGTTCATCACCCTTTCAGCTTCCTGTTTCCTGAGACACCTCAAATAAATTCCTTCATGATTTTTTTGTACAGAACAACTCCCTTTAACATGAAACTATCACTCTTCAACCGTAGAACTCTCGTCTGAACAACATTAAGATGACCTAGAAATCGCTGGTTCAACAAGTAATAAACTATGTCATTATACCAGCCACCTGAGGAAACCTCCTCAAGATTATAATTCTGAACAGTCAGTTCAGGCCCCATTTCAGCCATAGTTTGAGTAAGTCCCTGCCCTCTTACCAATTTCATGGGTTGGATCTTAATGTCATATTCTTATAACATTGTCACCCACTTAGCTCTACGCTCACCCAATTCATTCTGCATCAACAGTAACTTAACTGCAGGATTTGGGACAATTTCATAAACCTTATTCTTGAGGATATAATGTCTGAATTTCTTCACTGCTCTAACCAGGGTGTATGCCTATTTTTCTACGCTCGGATATTTCAACTCAACATCTTTTAATGGCGCACTCATAAAAGCAATAGGATGCTCATTTCCCTCATTAGACTTTTGAGTCAACATTCCCGCACATGAATGGTCTAAGGCAAATGAATAGATGTAAAAGAGCTTACTGTAATCTGGACTTACCAATACTGGAGCATCAACAATGACTCTTTTGATTTCTGCAAATGCCTCCTTTGCTTTTGCAGTCCATTCAACTTTAACATCCTACTTCAACATTGCATTTAGCGGTTTAACAATTTTAGCAAATTCAGTAATGAATTTCCTGACGAAGTTAATCATGCCAAAGAAAGACTTCATCTCTTTTTTGCTAGCAGGTGGTTGAATCTTCAGTATGGCCTCCACTCTTTCTGGATTAATAGCAATTCCTTTTTTAGATATGACATGTCCCAGCAATTTCCCTTCTGTCACTCCAAAAATGCACTTTTTAAGATTTAGGGATATGCTGAATTCCCTACACCTTTGAAACACTTTGAGTAAGTAAGAGATGTGGTCTCCTCTATTTTTGGAGAAGACAGTTAGATCATCCATATAAATAATAATGCACTTGCCTATGATATCTTTAAAGGCAATATCCATAGCCCTTTGAAATATAGCCCCTACATTAATGAGACCAAAAGACATCCTCCTGTAAGCAAAGGTACCCCATTTAGTTGTGAAAGCAGTCTTGTGTCTGTCCTCATACTGAACCATTACCTGGTTGTACCCTGAATAGCAATCCAGAAAGGACATCATCTAAGAACCATTAACCACTTGAAGTACTTCATCCAGTGAAGGGACTGGATAACTGTCCTTTTCTGACGATCTATTTAGATTTCTGAAATCAATGCAAAGTCTGATTTCCCCATTCTTTTTTCTTACTGGGACTAGGTTTGCCACCCAAGTTGAATGCCTGACAGGAAATATAATTCTGGCAAACAGTAATTTCTGAACTTCTTTCTATATAACCGGTTCCAGTAATGCGTTAATTGGTCTCTGTCTCTGCCTGAAAGGCTTGGCACCTAGCTTCAGAGGTTTAGTATGAGTTATGATTGATGTATTGTAAGTTTTTAGGTCCTCATAACTCTAGGCTATTACATCTGGAAAGCTATGCAATGCTTCAATTATTCCTTGTCTTTCCTCTGGAGTGCATACCTTGACAATAAAAATGTTCGTGGAATTATCTTCAGTTCCCATATTGTAAGTATCACACTGTCCACTAATAGATTTCTTCTTAAACTCTTGCTCCTGATCTCTGATCTTGTCTAGATCAAAAATACGCTCCAACTGTACCATTCCCCTTGGGATAGTATTAGACTTCAAATTTATCACTCCCTCCAAGTCCAGTTCTGCTTCTTGGAGTTATGTTTCATCAATGATTTGGGAAGTGAAAACATCTATGTTTGTGATGAAGTCTAGGATATGCTTGTCATCTTCAAATACCTGAAAGTTAGTAACATTGTCCGAAACTAATGGAACAAGAGTCAATTCTATAGTAAACTTTTTCAAACCTGACAAAGATAGGGGCTGTAGAGTGCTTGCTGCCTGGGCCAGAGAATCTGTAGTTTGATTCTTCTGTCATGGTATCAGTTGAATATTGAAGGCATCAAATCCCTCAATGAGGTCCCATACTCTATGCCTATAATTAGTCATTCTCCTATAATGGCATGAATATTGTTTCCTTACTTGCTTAATTACCAGCTCAGAATCACCGAAAACTTGCAGAACCTTAACCTTTTTCTTAAGTGCAATAAGAAGTTTGTGAATCAATGCCTCATATTCTGCTATGTTATTAGTACAGTGAAATTGTAATCTATGGGCTACAAAGAAGGTTTTACCTTTTGGGCTAATCGGTTTGAACCCTACTCTAGCTCCATGCTTGGATTTAGATCCATCAAATCTGAGAGTCCAGCATTTAGCAGTTGCAGTCTTCTTCATCATAACCTTTGGGTTATTACTGCTGGAGGGTTCCTCAGACAACATCACTTTCTTTCCTTTATAATCTCCCTGAGGGCTTTGCATGTTTGTTTTGACTGCTAGGGTTGGATTTATGCATTTCTGTACTTATTCTACTGTCGTTTGGCATAAACAACATTCCAGCTCCGAATGGGAAGCATTGTGAACTCTACACCAGTTAGGTAAGAGTAACTCTTCGAAGTTTGTCTTCCTGCCCAGATGAACCTGGTTTTCAATTCACTGTCTAATGAATTCCTGGAAGTTGTCTAGTAGGCTAATCTGGTTGTCCTCGGATTCCTCCTCTTCCTTAATTGATTCTGTCAGAACAATAACATTGCTAGATTATGTCTCTGTATCAATAGACATCGTATGTAGCATCAATACTTCCTTTGAATCTGATTCCTCATAAGGATTCGACAACATATAATTTCCCATGCCTGCTTTTGATATCAGAACTTCATTTGAAGTATTTTGATACTCCGTAATCATGTATTTCATTCTTGGTTCTCTCTCAATTCTAATCTGATTTGGCACCCCTTTCCAGGGAAGCCACATGTGGGAGTGATCAGTAGATACATATCCATTTAAGGCCTTAGTAAAGTCTCTTCATAGAATCAGGCCATATGCATCAGGGATATTAGCTACTTGAATATTGATAACTTGTTGGATTCTTGGGTCAGAAGCTACTTGCATGTGAATCATGTTTAATTCTCCCACCACATACTTATGTTCTATCCAACTGAGTTACCTTCTTCTGGGAGTCAGCAGGTGTAATCCCTAAAGCTCTACATACTCCAAATGGCATCACATTAGTAGAAGCACTAGAATCTAGTAAGCAGTTATGTAAATTCTTACCGAATATGCGCACAGAGATCAAGAATGGTGGGGTCTCTGTCTTCCCCTAAAATAGAGTTGGCTGAGTATCTACTTGAGCAACTTGAGTCTTGTCCTTTTCCTTTCCTTTGTCTCCAGGGGGTAAGTTAGTCCGACTATGGGCCTGGTTTTGTGTCTTCACAGGCTGAGAACTAGAAGCCTTGTTGACACTCTCATTGGAAGATTTATCCAAAGACACTGGGTGTGCACCATAGGTACCTAGAACTACATTCCTAATTGCTGGGAACCTCAGTAACTCAAATGCTAAAAGATTTACCTTTAATTTCTTGAACTCCTCAGCGACATACAGAGCCATTTGCTCCTCACTCAGATTAGTAGGGACCTCTCTAGAAGATTCCTCCACCTTATCTTTACTTGCTTGAATAGTTTTTTCCTTCTGTGGGTCAGTTTGAGCTTGACCTTCCTTTGAAAATTACTGCCTGGAAACATGTGGAAGGGGCAGATTATTACTAGCATTAGGGTCTAGAGGGATATTAAAATTATTAGGAGGAATGGAGGTGGTGAAAGGACCCCCAGCTTGTGGGCGTCTATGGGGCATATTTCTTAAATCATATCCTTTACCCTGCCTCTGAAACATCTGCACTTCTTCAACATAAGCTTCTTCTTTATCTAGGGGGCTATTATCATTTGTTGCCTCCTCATTGAATAACTGAGCAACCTCATCTCCATTGCAGATTTGGTCTGCCTTTTCCTCCTCAGAATCAAATTCCTCTTCTGGAGCATTTTCTTCACCTGCTGGAAAAGAGGCATGATTTAATACCAGCACAGGAGAGTCATAGGGGATGGAGGGAACAATCTCCTGACCATTTGCATTATTCTCTACTTCATACTAGAAAATAGAGGCTACAGTTTGGAATTCTGGACATTCTAACTCATAATGCTGGCTTATCTTATGGAGCCTACACCATCCTGACAGGGCAGCCTCAGTTAGATACACACCACTAGGAGGCTTGTCTTGATTGATTGGCTGATTAGCAGATTGGTTGACAAGTTGATTGACTGGTTGATCCAATGGAGTGGGGACTCCTCCATTATTAGGTCCTATATTACATGTCCTGTTCTATCCCTGTGACTGCCTCCTATCAAATCCTAGCCCACTACCTTGTCCTCTATCAAAATTCAGTCTTCTATCATTATTGTACCCTCTTTCATTATTGAATCCTCTCTCATTATTGTAACCTCTATCCTGAGTATATCCTTTGTCATTGTTGTACCCCTTTTCATTATGATGTCCTCTATCAAAATTCTGCCCCTGTAGATGTTCTCTATTCTGACTGAACTGTATATTTCTCTGAGAAGCTTGTAATTGGCCATTTTGATTCTTTAGGTAAGTCACCTCTAGGTTTAACTTCTTTATCTGCTCAACCATTTCATCAATCCTATCCTTATTTGGATCCCCATAAGGGGTCTACCTTAGATTACTCTAAGAAGGAACAAACATTGTAGTAGATCCCATGGATTGATGCAACACTTTAGAATTCTACAAGTAGGGAAACCAGTTGGCTGCTGCTGATACAGGGGCTGGTTAACTTGCTGCTGGGGGAATCTCATCATAAGAGAGACCTGGCTCATAGGGGGACCAGGGTGTGGCACCAAAGGCAATTGAGGTACTAGATTCATGATTGGAGTATGATTGGTGAGTGCTTGATTTACTGTCTGAACTTGGTTTGGATGTGCAACTGATCCTAAAGAAGGCAACAGTCTAGCCAAATGTTGCCTTAAATATGTGCTAAGCTTGACAGCTTCTGTATAAGCATCAATTAGGTGAGCTGGAGGGTTGGGTATCCATTTCAAAAAGGTTGTTGTAAGGCTGTCCAATGCTTCATAATAGACTCCCAGGGCTGTAGCATTGTCCAAGACATAAGGGTATTGAAGTCTAGTGTACACATGGTGGAACCTATTATTGAAACTGGATATGGGTTCATTAACCTCTCTCTTGACTCTAGTGAATTGCAGATACAATTCATTATCACTAATAGGTATTCTGAACTTCTGTAAAAAGATAGTTTCAAGATCATTCCAGTTATGAATTGAGCTTGATGGGAGGTGATTGTACCAGTAAAAAGCCTCCTCTCCCAATGAATAAGGAAATAACCTACAGGAAATATCCTCATGAGCAATTCCTCTGTCTTTGAGACAGGTTTGGAAGATCCTAATATGCTCCTCTGCAGTCCTATTTGGGTCATTAACATGAAATTTTTAACAGAAATGCTCAGGGTTCTTGGGCATAACATTGTAGGCATTAAAAAGCAAGGGAGATGGATTATTAGCAAGGAAAGCCATTGGCAAAAGTGGTGGTGGTGGTTGTGGTTGATTGATGATAGGCTGGGGTTGCTGAATGGGAACTGCCTCAGGGATGGGTATGGCTTCAATTTCTAGAAGTGAAGATGCAGATGATACTGGTGAAGGGATGGGTGATGATGATTCTCCCCTTTCCTGGGCCCTCCTTGACCTAGTGGGGAACTGTAATTCCTGTAAATCTTCTTCTCCTGGGGTAGATATGGTACTTCTCCTATATCTCTCAAGAGAGATGGCATTTAAGAAACGATCCAGTGAGCTCATTCAACCCTCCTTCTAGCGCCAATCTGTTGATGGTGTTTTCTACACAGCAACAACTCAGATAGAAAATAATATTCTATCTCTCTTGAAAGGTGAATTCTCAACAACAAGTGCTAAGATCACCCAAAGGTCTCTCGGGTGCCAGGTCATGACAATGCATAAACAACTTAGATAATATGTGAAATGCTGGTAATCACAATCGGACCTTACTACAAGCAAACTGTATCTTTCCAATATATCAATTTTTTTTTGCAATATGATGATCTTAAATCCTAAATCTAACTAGATAATAAAGAAACAACAAAAGATGAGGGGGTAAGAGATATAATGAAATCTAAACTATTTCCAACATGAACAATGCAAATGACAAATACCTGAAATGAACCAATCTCAAATAACCAATTCCTGCTTAACCCACAATGCAATATCACAAGAAAGGTGCAATATTCTAAGGCGTACATATTTTAAAATCATAGACATTCATCCACAATTGAACTAAGCACAAATAGATGTATGGTTCAAGTTGACTTCACCAGCCTACTACAATCAGATAGTTACTGGGAGTATAGACCAGAGATTGCTACAAACATTCCAAGCATGAAATCATGAACATTATTCACCAAACTAATCTAATTCTAAATCTAACATTAATCCAATATCTTCAAGCAATTTCAAAAGATGGAACAATAGGAACTATGCAAGATAAACTAACACAAAAGAATTCACTAGAGAAACCACAATGCTTTCAAATGTATTAGGTCACCAAAATGTAAAAACAATTCCACTGTTCTGTGTTACAACACTTGCTTGAGAGAACTAACTATTACTTCTACTACAAAATGCTCTAGCTCTTTTCTCTATCTAGCTTCTCTAATTTCTATTATCTATCTTTATTTACAAATAAGGCAGGAACGCCAATTTAAAGAAAACCCCCAAAACATGTCGGCCCAGCCAGACATTTATAAAATAAAATAGCCAAAACAAGTCAGCCTCAGGAAATTCAAAATAAGGAACACATTAAATGCCGATACATCATCAAGGTCGGCCACAACACATCCCTCAATGCAACTCAGATCAATACATGCCCTATAATAATAGGGAAGCACAAATCACGAAGTGGCATGGTATTAACTACTGCCTCCCTTATCCTTGTTCTGATCTAGCAATTCATGAACTTTCAAAAGCACCTTATCCAACTCAGCAACAGGTGGCAAGGGTAGGATTTTGAGTCGACATTCAATTGATTCAATCTCTTCCCTCGACTGCTTAACCATTTTATCCCAATCACCCTTGTATGCCAAGTACTTATCCATCACAGCCAAATAAGTAGCCGCATCATCTAATTGGTGCCTTGTCACAAAATCCTCAACATTAGGGGCATAGACATCATGCCACCATTCCCTCAATTTTTCCAAACTCAAGTACCTAGGGGCGATCTTCCTCCTGTCAGTCATTATCTCAAAAAAGTTTATGCATCCATCATAAACATTAGTTAAATTACCATCAATCTGCCTCCTTTGTTTGTAGATCTTCTTGATGATTTTCTGCCATATTTGTAGGGCTTCAAACCACTCCCAAGGCTCATTAACCCTAGATGAAGAGAGAATTCTATCAACAACCAGCTGATCCTTATTATACTCCATGATTGTCTTAGTTTTTTGCAGTAAGAGATCGGTATCCTCCGTATCCTGAGATAAAACATGATCTAACCAATCCTTAGCCCTCATTGCATCCTTTCTAGTTGAAAGGATCTCCTTTATTGCATCATCTCCCTTAGCCTATACTTTCTGAAACTAGTTCATTGTAGCCAGGGTGGAAGCTTTATCTTTTCTAGTTCAGAGATGGTCTCCTTCGACAAGAAACCAGTAGCAGCAGAAGAGGATGGGTGAAAATATTGTAAGGGCTTCATCAAATCTTCTAGACATTTCCTAAGCCTTTCATTCTCTTTCTTTAGTTCATGTTTAGACTGTTTCTCCTTCCTCAATCTCCCAATGATCACTGCAATGGACCCCTCGTACTCTTCAATATCTTGCTCCATAGAAGTGGGCTCAAGTTGATGGTATGTACATCATAATCCTCCCCAGTGATCTCATCTCTACTTTTACTTGCAGCAGGAGTGGCAATGTGAATAACTCTATTACTAGCTTCATCCCTTTCGATCCTGGAAACCACCTTGGCTACCTTCTTTTACCCTTTCCAATCTTGGCCAACATTTCATCCTAGTTGAGAGGAGTGTCCTCAACAATGACCTATTTCCTTTTGATCTCCTTGTCCAACCAATCTGGAACAACAGGATCCACCCGGGTTTCACCTTTCTTAACCTCTTCATGCTTATCTACCATCGCATCCTTTTCCTTTTCAGGAGATTGATCACCTTTGTTTCCCAATTTTGGCTCCTCTTCATGGAGGGGTGATGGAGTCTTAACAGGAACATCCTCCTTCTTAGGAGATCTACTATATTTACTACTTGTAGGAGAATCCTCATATTGTACCAATGGAGAATGATGGATTTCCACATCTCTTACCTAAAACTCAGCAGCTGCACTATGAAGTTCCCCGTCCTTAAATGGTTCCACTTCCTCACTAGTCTTGTGCTCTTCATGAATCATCTACTCAGGTATACCCAATGAAGGAGAGGTATCTTTCTGTTGTTCGACAGTGGATGCCGTTGGAAGGGGATCTGCCTTTTGCATAGTCTCCTTGGGAGATGGAGTTCTTGACTTTCTTTAATAAATCTGGGTTTTCTCTCTTGAGCTCTCCATATTAACCACAGGAGGGTCCACCTTATCCTTAGAAGTTTCTTGATCTTTCTTCTTAGAGGCCCTGGTTATCCTTGTCCTTTTTGGCTCTGGAGGAGTGTCTTCCTTCTATGCTATCTCAAGTTCCTCCTCTTTTGTAGACTTACCTATTTTCAAAGTATGACTCCTCTTCTTTCCCTTGGATTTTCTTTTCTTTTCAGGTTCACCCTCCTTAGGGCCTCTGATTTTAATCTTAAAAGGTAAGTCTACCTTAGTTTTACCTTTAGAATCATCCTCACCTGATTCCTCTAAGGTAGAGTGAGCATTCAGATTTCCCATCAAATTTAAAGTGCAAGGTACCTTCTCACTCTCCAATTCCCATACTTTATGTTTTAGCCATGAATTGGTGGATTTCACAATAGGAACCATTAGCTCCTCCAACTCAGTTATCTCCCTTTCCGACCAATTTATCTCTCCAATGGGTCTGTCCTTGACTAGTTCGTATGCATGATCCTGTACTAGATTTTCGTCATCCTCCAACTGATCAGGAATCAACTTGACATTGTACAGCCTGATTACATCAACTAGAAGCCTAGAATACCTTTTTTTTCTCACCTCAAATTCATCCTTGTTGTTCGCCCAGTAGTCTTCTAGATCATCTTTGTGGTGATAATCTTTAGTAGCCTTCTTCTGTGCTTCTCCAGTGATGTCAAAACCTGCCCTCTTAGAATGGAAAGAGAAGAAAAAAGTACTCAACTCTTCCCTTGATGCATGAGCCGAATTGATTGAAGGGCAGACTTCACCTATACCAATTTTCAAGGGAAAATCTTGACCAAACTCTATCTTATGTTTCACATTTTTAACAACATCAAAATCACATATCTGCCAGGTAACCTCGAAGAGTATGATGTGGTCAGTGGGATATCTTGGTAATCTGTATGGAGCAGTCAGGCATCCATCAATCCTGATATAGGAGAAGGTGGGGAATTGTATAAACCAGGCTCCATATCTTTTAATTAGTTCCTTGGCTCCATCAGAAATTCTCACATGCTCTGCATTTTGAAGCAATCTAGTAATATGCATAGTGAATGCATCATTCACTCTTCTGTAATTCGGACTCCCTAGGTGAAACTCAGGGTACACCTCATAGATGACATCTTACCCCAATGTTCTTCTTGGACCCAATCCCCTATATGGATAAAAGCTGGCAAGTATATATACCACATAAGATGTCATGGTGAATTTCTTTGTCTCCAGCACATCTCTCATCTGCCTGTCAATCATTGCACTGATAATCCCTGCCTAGTGGTAATTGAAACCCTGCTCAATCTTGTTAATGACATGTACCATCCAATTCTCCAATGTCTCAACACTCTTCAATCTTGCCAACCTGCTCAATAATGTAATCACATCATATATATCTTGTTGAAACTTGACCCTATGTAGCTATTTAGGCAGCTTAGAGAAATGAGATTTTGGCTTCTCCAGCTAGGAGTTGATCATCTACCGAGCTTTGATGGTTCATCATCATAATAAGTCCTAGCCAAGGCCATGTCTAAGGAAGACACACATGGTAAGTCTGGCATATCAAATGCCTAGGCAATGGAAACCAAATTAAAATTTTCCAATACTCTCCCATCAGGATGAACGATCCTCTGCGTATCAAGGTCATAGTGCTATGCACACTCCAATATTAATTCATAGCATTGAACCACAGGAGGAAATCCTACCACATGAGCCAGTCTGGATTTCACCATCCCCTTTGTCAGAACTGTTAGATCCCTCTGAGCCATCCTTTCTTTGAACTCCTCATATTTCCAAGCTCCTACATTTGTATCAGAGACCTCTCACCAAAGTGAAACCAACTTACTATTTGGCAACTGGTTCTTTATATTTAGCTTTATCCTTTCCACATCTGTAATTGAAGATCCTTCTATATCTCCTTTGGACTTTCCTACTGCTGCCTTGCTCGATTCAGCCTACATTCATAAAAGAGCCTCATGAAAATCCAATTATCATCCATATTTCAATCAAAAGGTTAGCCTCAAAACCATATGAAATCATTTAGATAAATCATTAAACATCAAACTTGAAAATCTGGGAAAATGGGGGTAATCCAGGAAAATCTAGTCGGGGCGGAACTTCGGAGAAATCTGACCTAGATGGACTCCCATAGCCAAGACATCATTTCATCAAATAAATCATCAATACAGACAAAAGAGATGCATGATTATCATGAGATTCATCCATTAAGCAACAGGAAATCATCATCCAACATTTGATTCATTAATTCAACCCCAAAAAATAAAAATTAGGTGAAACCAGGTAGAAAACTAGAAAAATCCAGGTGGGCCAGATTTTTGCAGGCAGTTTGAAATTCCAAAAATTCTTCACACTCTAGGGAAATGGCAAAATCTGAGAAAATTCGGGTGCGCAAAAATTCCGTGGACACCTCGAAAACCCGACGACTGTTCTACGCACAGACAATTCATGGAGCGATCATACAAACCCCCTATCTGAATCTAATGAACATGAAATCAACCCCAATAAGCCAAATTTCGATCATACTTGAATTTAAACTCCCAAGATTCTCAAATGGTTGATCCCCGTGACGAAATAATGATGCCCTAAATTTGACAGCCAGACTTCCGCCATGAAAGCTAGGGAAAGCTCAAAATTCCTAGACATTATCCCTCAAAATGATTAAACTAGGGCACACCAGGGTCTCAGGCATTACGAACAAGGTCTAGCTAGACAAAGGATGCGAGGATCACAATAACCCCACTAAACTTAACCCCGGGTGGACATATCAAAACCCTATCTTCACAAATTATACTAGATTATGCACAAACAAGGCAAGACTCTAAAAGAACGCTCAGGCACATAGGTACACCCAAAATTTGATAGACAAATGAAGGGATGTGTAGTGTAGGCATTGAAAACCCATGGAAAGGTGAATCACACCCTAACTTGATAAATATGTAATCACGAAAAATGAGCAAGGGCCAACCCGAATAATCATCAACGAACAACTTGAAAGATTCAACCACAAAGCGCAAACAAGGGGAGAAGTCAACGACGACTTACCATGAATCAAATCCAACCGAACCTTGAGCCCAAGGAAATCACAGCAAACAGGGTGCCCTAGTGGCGATAAATCAACACAAACGCCCAAGGAATCCACACGCGAGCAGACCAAATCCAACAACCAAAGCTCAAAAATGAACAAACTCAAGCGCAAGATCAAATAGAAAATGAACAATTAAATTAGGAAGAGCACCAAAAGATCTTAAATTTTCCCACTCACCAGAGAAGATGTACTCCAAGCATTAATGGCTGACAAGACGTATCAAGAAAATCAAAAAACCCGAGGTCAAAATGGAATTTTGGGAAAATCTGAGTCAATCGGATTATACCGGTGGGTATGAATTCCACAGATGATGCACCCCCCGGGACTTCGACAGAATCTGGGAAAATCCACGTGATCCAAAAAATCCTGGATTTGACCAGAAACCCGGACCTCATTAAAAACACAAGTTCCATCAATTCAACCTTCAGGGTAAGACCAAGATAAGTAAGACCAACATCCCAAGACCTCGAAAGGATAAATCCAATAAAAACCAAAAATCAAAGAGACATTAGAAATCAAAAATCAGAGGGTCCCTACTCTAAGTGGGGCATGTGTGCAAAACTGCACAACAGGACCCTGTGTCGCTCGAGCTTTATTTGCCCCTTGCAAAACATAATCTCGTCTATGGCAAGGACTCTAAAGTAGGCCTCACATCTCTCATCCATGTCGAAAATCTCCTGACGATTGTGAATAGGAAATATCAAAATATTCCAAACATCCTCCAAGGTGATGGTGGCCTCACCAGTGGGAAGATGGAATGAAGACGTCTCGCTATGCCATCTCTCGACCAACGCTGACAACATCCCTAAGTGAGTGCGAATGGGTGCCACATATGCAATGTACCATAACCCCACAATTCAATGTTGATCCTGGTCCCTATCAGTCAAGTCCTACAAATAGCCAGCTAGATTGCACGACCTATGCTCTCGGGAGTAAAGCTCCCTCGCCGCATCTTGCATCAAGGAAGGTCACCATGTTAATTTTTTTTGAAAAATTATTCACTAGGCGTGCAAAAAACCCCTCCAGTGGTGCAACTCTTATTAGCATCATAGTTTGATTTCTAATCAAACTCCGACGCTAGGGCTTAAAAGAGAAAAATTGCACCGCTGCGGCGTGCTTCTTCCTCTAGCGGTGCACTTTTGTCAAAATTGGGACCGCCGCGTCCCACTTTTCAAAACCCCACTACTGACCCCAACCTCAATGTCAAAGTTTTTAAACTCCAAACTGCACCGCTACGGTGCAATATCACACCAAGTGGCACAATTTAATTTCTAAGCGGTGCTATATAGCGCAACTGCAGAGGGACCGACCTTTAAAAGTATTAAATGAAGCAATAAATGAAAAACAAAACTCGGGTAAGGACTACTTACTGGTGCTCCTATGCTAGGTGGCCGCTGGTATGTCTGAACTCGATCAGAAATGTGTAGGGGAAGCTGTCATTGCACCATATCATTGGGAGGTTAGAGCTCAAATCTTGAGGTTACTATTGGAAGTGTTTGAAAATGACTTGAAAGTGACCCCTTGGGCCCTTTTAAGCCTAAAAATTAGGGTTTTTTACCCTGATTAGCTATCCTGCTAGGGTTTTGGATCCCCAAACCTGTTGTTGTCTAGTCGAGGCCTATTTTATATCATTTTATTGCGTTTAGACACATTTTTGGCCCCCTGGACCCTTTTCGGACCTTTCGGGCACTTTACCCTCTTTTATATTGAGATCACCCAAAAATTGAAATTTTCATCCAATCTTTCGAGGGGGCATTATAATGGCATGTTTCCTCTCACCATGCAGCAGCAAGGAAAGTTTTTAATAACAAAATTTTTGGCTTTGATCGAGATCGTTTATTCTTTGAACCAATGCAACAAGTGCATTGCTTCAAAGAGGGCAAAATGTAGACACGTAAAATATACAGATTGATATTGTGCATCTGATCTCAACTACTAACATCGTTTCTTCCTGAATCATCCCTCGGTATAACCATTTAATCAAATCTCCTTATCTGATTAAATTCATCAAATTTCATCCCTTAATTAAATAAATCACTTTATCTAATTAAGTCACTCTCTTTTGTTAATTAAATCAATCCATTTGATCTAATTATCCCTATTTAATTAAATAATTAATTTTATTTGATTAAATCTCTAAAGTATATCCATTAAATTAAATAAATTAAAACCTTATTTGATTTAATCTAACACCATCTCTTTTTAATTAAATAAATCAAAATCCTTATTTAATTAATCTCTTATCACATTCCTCTCTTATTTGATTTAAATAAATCCATAAATTTGAGTCAAATGGGTCACATCATCTAATCTCTTATTAAATTAATTAACTCTTGATTAATTTAATCTCTTCTCATGTCCCATCCTCTAGATTTTGCAAGTTGCACATGAAAATAGATTTAATTCATTTATTAAATCCCTATTTTCCTCATAAGGAATCTTTTGGAATATTCCCTAAGTTTGAATTCAAAAATTCCAAGTTGACATGTACATCCAACAAGGCAATAACTTCATCTTACATGTCCTTTTCCTTGAGCCAAGTGGCATTTATTGTATTTTCCCTTCCCTCTTACAAGTCATTTCAACAAATTTAAAATTCAAAAATATGCATTTATTGGCACAATCCCCAAATCTTGCAATCCTCCATCCACTCATAGATTGACAAGTGGCATCATGCCATTGGCTGAATGTTAGTCCCACATTGCTCAAATTTGGACATTCATCCATCTTGGCCTTCTATAAATAAAATGTTCATATCCTCATTTCCTCATCCACAAATTATGCAAATTTATTATGCTAAAATATTTAGCCATTTCCATCCATCACCATTGAGTTCTTAGCTAGGTTTTTGTGGATTTTGGCTTGGAGCTCTCATCCTCCACCATAAAAGTGAATCAATCATCATCAACATACCAAGCTTGCATCTTAGGAATTGGGAAAGGGCCAATTTTCACATCAAATTGGCACCAATTCCACCATGGGATCATGTGTTTGCTATTCTAATAAGGATTGAATCTATATTTTCTTGTTTTGTTGTGTTCTTCATTGTTTTCTTTCTTAATTTGAAGTTTGTAAATGGATTTCATGGGGAATCCTTGTTTTAGCTTGCAATCTCTTGTTTTACTTGTTTAATCTTGTTGTTTTGTAGGTACTAGGATTGGGGTTCACACAGTATCTTGCAGAAAGTTTTTAGAACTAGAATACTATCCAAACCCTAAGTTAACCAATCTACCTTCACTTAGCCGACCTTGATGACTTGCCTTGCAACTTCACCCAAATTCAACCAAAATGATCTAACTTGCCTCCTCTTCTTCTATCTCTATCTTTTTTTCTAACTCCTATCTAAAAAAAGGGTAAAAATTCTAAGGTCCAAAAAAAAGATCCTTCGTTCTGGCCGTGAAATCCTTCTTTATAGAAACAGAGGGAGCAAACAAGCATCGAACCAGAAGGGACACATGCCACAGCTGATTGAACCGCTATGATAATAAAATTGCTACAACCACCACCATTAACTTTCCATCCTTGTCCTTGACCTCGAGACTACTTCACAGAGTGGCTTGAGTGTTCTAGGGGCATTGCCATTTATGTCCACCAACTTCAGCTAGTAAACATCTCGTTCGCCACTTACAACTCACGCACTACATGAACGGTTCAAACCCCATTTGGTGCAGATTCAAACATTAGCCATCGATCTACCACCTCTATCAGATGATCGAACAGATTGCATTAATCACTAGGTCTACAACTTGATTCAGCGAGCTGGCGGGGAACTGTAGATCCTCATGCTTCTAAATCTAGCTGAAAGAATGTCATTAATGGCGCCATTTCCTTTAGTTCATACCCCCTGTAACCAAAAACTTGTGGCATGTGAAGTACTCCTCATCTTCCTTTTCATGTTCTTCCTCCTCATGCCCTGGTGACGGAGTCTTGACAGGCACTTCTTCTCTCTTGGAAGGTACATCCTCTTCACCACAAGAAGCATAATGAAACTCTCGAAAGGGAAAAGTCAGTGAGACCCTTTGAATGTCTTACTGAATTGTAGCTATGTTTCAAACTCTTGTAGTGCATAGATCGCCGAGACATAGATTTTGTCTCACCGATGGGAGTTATTGGTGAGACATACCTATTGCTGTCATCGGGGAGACCTCCTGGCGACAGGTTGGTGTATTAGACATCGAGGAGACTCTTGAATTCAAAGTGAGTCATTCCGAAAGAGTAGGTCTCACCGACGGGCCTACACATGTATGTCATCGGTGTGACATGAGGGTTTGATAAAAGTCTAACCAATGGTATGACCTCTTGGCGATAGTTTTGGTTTTGTTGAATGCTTTTTGCTCAGTATGATGTCTCGCCAATAGTGCTAGTTTGGGCGATAGATTTGAACTCGATGTGACTCCTGTTGATGGAACTTCACTCGATGTGACTTTCCTTATCTATCCCTACTAAATTTTGTCTCACCGATGCACCTCTATTGTCATCGAGATCATGAACTACATTCTCTCGGTGTGTTCTTGGATGAAAATATATCGACCCTTATTCAGCTCCCTACCACAGTCTACAAACATCTACATTTTAAGTGCATGTTTATAAGTGAATTCTCCACCAAATCATCCAATTGTGATCCCTTTATTTGCATTTTCTAGAAAGCATCATATCCGCATTTCATCAACAGATTCCTTCATTGTCAGGTTCCCTCTCTACATCACAAACTAGTTGAGCCTTGGCAATTTGCACACTCCGCCCTACTTGATTTAGTCTGCATCCATTAAATTCCAACATGAAAATTAAATTGTTGACAATATTTTCATCAAAGTGTTAGCTCAAAATCATGATAAAACCATCAAACCAACCATAAAGCATCATAACTCAAAAGTTTAGGATTTCAAGCTAACCGAGGAAAACCAGTATGGGAGGAATTTCAAAAAATTCTAGGCCAGGCAGATTTTCCAGAGAATGTACAAAATTCACTAATAGATCATCAATGTGAATGAAAGATTCATATAACACTGTGAGATCCATCCAGTTAAAGCAATAAATGTTGAGAATTCATTATTAAATTCATTGATTTAGTCCAATTCCAATGTTCCACTAGGCTTGCCAGAGAATCTGGAAAAATTCAGCCGAGTCGAAATTCTATGAAGAATGCAAAACTCCGAACCCAAAGCACATTTTAGAAATTTGAAGAAATCCAAGAAAATCCGGGCATACGAAAATTCCACGAAGGCTCAAATTTTTTGAACTTTAGCATTGAACTGACTTTGCTGGGCTTTAGGTGGAATCCAAGAAAATCTGGATGGGGCAAAAAATCCTGAAACTTGGTGAAAACCTAAATTTTTCTCAGAACTTATGTTTTCAAAGTGCAACTTGGGAGAATGACTTAGGTGGGAAAGATGAACATCCAAGGACCTCAAAAGGCAACCAAATCATGCAGTAGGGTGGTGGCGGAGTTGGAATTGAACGAGGAAATAGAATTTTGACAAAGTTCCAAATCCTAATTCCTTTCCAAATCTGGCCCCGCAACAAAGACACCAAACACAAGCAACAAAACAAAATGCAAGCGGGATTGGAACGAAAATCGATCCCAGGTGAAACCCAATGGGGGTGGAAGCGAAACAAAAATGCGACACTGAAAATTTTCCAAGTTACAGGTTCAATTCCAGTTTCAACTCCGCCTCTGACAACACATAAAGAGGCAACAAAGAAAGAGACAAGGAAAAGAAACAAAGGGAAGAAAACATCCTGTTGTGCAGTTTTGCACACACGCCCCACTGAAAGTGGGGACCCTCTTTTTGCTCTAGCTTTTGGCCCCTTAATTTTATTGCTTTCATTTCCTTTGGGGGTCCTTAGATGTTTATCTTGCTTGCCCAAGTGATTTCCTCAGGTTGCACTTTGAAAAAACTAGGTTTTGAACAAAATCCGGGATTTTCCAGTCCGGCTGGAATTTCCCATAATCCTATCCGGCTGGAATTTCCCATAATCCTGTCTGCCTGGAATTTCCCGGATTGGCTTTTGGTGTCTTTTGGCCCCTTAATTTAATTGCTTTCATTGCCTTTGGGGGTCCTTAGATGTTTATCTTGCTTGTCCAAGTCCTTCCCCCGAGTTGTGCTTCGGAAAAACTAGGTTTTGAACAAAATCCGGGATTTTCGGCTGGAATTTCCCATAATCCTGTCCGCTGGAATTTTCCTGAGTTCGATTTTTCCTGATCCTGGATTTTCCGGATTCCTCACCTAGATTTTCCGATTCCTGGAATCTGATTTTCCGATTTTCTGAAACGGAAATTTTTCTGAAACTGTTTTTTTTCCAAAATGGAAATTTTTCAAAATGATCCGAAAATGAAAATTTCTTGAGATAAAAAAAAATTGAAAATAAAAATTTCCAAAAACGGAAAAAATTCTGAAAATGAAAAGTTTCCTTATAAAAGTGTAAGTTTTTTTAGAAAGGTCAAAATTTCATTCAAATTTAATTTGAACATGTGGGCTATTAATGATGATATCTGTTTTTCAGGACTAAACAAATATTAAAAGGGGGACTTGCATATGGATTCGTTCCAAAAGAAAGAAATCTGGAAGTGTTCAGTTTAAATTTTCAAAGTGGGACCTGCCTAAGAATCCGTGCCAAAACTGTCTACAGCTGGAGGACTTTTTGGAGGACACGTCAATCTGATCTTGCTGGAGATCGTAGGCCGACATGGATAATATTCATGCATTTAATGCAAATCTTGTCCTATTTTGAAATTCTCCTTAGGCCGACCTGTTTTGGGGCCAGTCATTATTGTAAAATCTAATTAGGCCGACATGTTTGGGGTCTTCTATAAATGGCATTTTTGCCTCATTTGTAAAGAGAGATTTTAGGAGTTTGGCTAGGCCATAATTGGCAAGTAGTTTTCAGAATTAGTTGTAGGAGATGAGAGACTTGAAATTGTTATGTAATGCTGGAAAAATAATGCAATTGGATTGTTGATTTGGCAAACTTTGTATTTATTTTCGACAGTTTTTATGGTTTCTTGTTCTTGGTTCTCAGATGTTGGATGTTAGATGTTAGATGTTAGATTTCAGCTCTTTTACAATGGTGGTGAAATGTTAATGATGTTGATCGATTTCCGGTCCATACTTTTAGCAATTTGCTGATTGTAGATTGCTGTGTAAAGTTAGTCTGGGCCTCACTTCTGTGCTAAGTTCAACTGTGAATGCTTGTTTACATTGCGCCAGCAGTTGGGTATGTGAATGAATGTTCAAAGTCTGAAAATCTTCAGATTTCCCCAGAAGATCGCACCATTTCTGTGTAGTTGCAGGTTTGTCCTTGATCAAGCAGAGATTGGTTTTATTGGGGATCTGTCCATTTGCAGCTTTCATCATTATTGTGATTGATCTTAGGAGTTAGAATATAATAGAATCTCTCTAAACCCTTATCTCTTTTGCTGTTCATTTTGAATCTTGGTTAGTTTTAGGATTGAAAGCATCAACATATTGTTGCATCTGGTGAAAATTCACTTCCAGCATTGTTCATTTGTAAGGCCCCTTGTGATTACCAGCATTTTCACATATTATCTGAGTTGTTTATGCATTGTCATGACCTGACACCCGAGAGACCTTGGGATGATTTTCAGTAATTCATTATTGAAGATTATCTTTCAAGAGAGATAGAATATCATTTTCTGTCTGAGTTGTTGCTGTGCAGAAAACACCATCAACACATCCCATGACAAAACAGAAGGAAAAAAAGCAAAGAAAGAAAAGAACAACTGGCAGAACCAAAACTGGAATGAGAAACAGAGCTGGAACTTGGAAAGTTGAAAAGTTCATTTTTGGTCTGTGTTTCACATTCACTAGAAGCAACAAAGAAAGCCAACAGGGGCGGAAGTGGAATAGAAACCCGACCTTGAAACTTTTCCAAGTTATAGGTTCAGTTCCCATTCTAGCTTTGCCTCCAACAACTCAAAAAGTAACAAGGAGGATAGAAAAAAAAGAGGGAGGATCGAAGAGAAGAGAACATCCCATGATCACACGCAAAGACAAAAGCAAAGAAAAACACAAAAGGCGGAACCGAAAACATAATTGAAACTTGTAACAAGTTCCAAAGTTTAGTTTCATCCTGTGTTCTGCCTCCACCAAAACAACAAAGAAAGGCCTAAGGAAGCAAGAAAAATCCTAAGGTACAAAACACTTCACCAAAGGAAAACAAAACAAAAAGGGGGACCCATTTTAATCAAGTTTAAAATGGGGTGGTTATGTAAGGCATAACAATTGGCGACTTGGCCATGAAAATGGTTTAACCATTTTCAAGATATTGAAGAATTCAGTCACCCAGAACTCCTGGTTTATGGACATCACAATCTTAATTAGATCAGTTTCAATAGTCAAGGTTGAGCTAGTATCTCAAATGTAAACCAACACTTACCACTCTTGAATCACTCATTCAATATTGAGTTTTTTTTTCTTTAGATAGTTCTCTTTTCTTTTCCTCCCCTTTTTTTTAGAGAGTTCCTTCATTCAATCTCTTCTCAATATGTCAGATGTAAAACATCTATACTAGGTTGAAAAATACTATGGACCTCATAACAGTATCTAGGGAATTAGATTTTTCTCTCAAATCTTGAAACACAACCATCCTAAGACAAATATACCATTACAAAAGGAGATGTTTCTATTGATTTGTGACATATTCAATTGTAAATGATGAAGATTGCTTACTTTACACCTTGTTCTCAATAAATTTTCACCACTCTTACTTAAAATGGACATAAAACTTGAGTTTAGGACAAAATTACCCAATCAGGAAACCTGAAAATATCTAAACCAACTTCTTTCCTAGTAACCAAAGCATACTTGAAATAATAACCCCCTCATCCAATTGAATAAAATGAAGGTCCCCAGAAAGAAACACAAAGGAACAACAATAAAAGAACACAAAGAAAAGACAAGCAAAGAGAACAATAGAACGAACAAAACAAGCAGAACAACAAACTATTTACATATATACAACCCATCAAAATATCAAACTTTCACGACCCAAAATAATGTTTAAGAAACTATCCATTGACAAGCAATGGAACATGCTCTCTTGTTAAACTACTTAGCTGGAAAGCAATTTCTCCTAGGATTTCAAAAATTTGATAAGGACCCATTCAGAGCTTATCAAACTTCTAGTGATCACCCTTCTTTTCGTTGGCTTTATCCCATAGTAACACAAGGTCTGATATCCTGAAAGCCTTGACTTTGGCTCTTTTGTCAAACCATCATTTGACAACAGCCTGGTGTTTGAAGAATTGCTGCAAAGCAGCATCCCTCGGCTCTTCTAATTTCAGTAAGCTAGCTAAACTCACTTCAATCCTATCATCATTGGAGTAAAACTCTTGCATAAATTTTAGGACAAGTATTTACAAGTGAATAGGGAACATAGGTTCTTGGCCATACAATAGCCTAAAGGGTGAAGTTTTTAAAGTAGCCTTGATCCTAGTCCTATCTACCCACAAAGCAAATCTTAACTAGGTATGCCAGTCTCTAGGATTATTCTCTAGAAATTTCTTGATTACTCCTAGGATATTTTTATTAGTTGACTCTGCAACTCCATTTCCTTGTGGATAATAATTTGATGAATACTTTAAAATGATGCTATGATCATAAGCCCATGAAATGAATTCAATAGAAGAAAAGGTGGGATGATTGTCACATACCAATGCAAAGGGTACTCCAAACTTGGTTGTGATGCATTCAGTGAGAAACTTGATTACTACCTTCATAGTACTATTCTTGTAAGGTATAGATTCCATCCATCTTGTGCAGTAATCTATGGTAGTCAATATGAATTTATGTCCTGCAGAAGAATTTGGATTAATTACCCCTATAAAATCAAGCGCCCACTGGGAAAATGGCCTCACCTCATAGACAGGCTGCAATGGAATGGATAGATGGCATTCTCTTGATGCAAAAGCTTGGCATGTAGGGAATGTCCTTACATGTTGATGGGCATCCTTAAACATAATGGCCAATAATAACCAAATCTGAGGATCTGATGTGCTAAAGAATCTACATAACCATAACCTGTGCCATGCTTCTCATGAAATTCAACAACTGTTTGCTTAGCTTCCTATTGATCAAGGTAATGTAGATAAACCCCCTCAAAATTATTTTTGTATAACAATCCTCCTTTGAGTATATAATGGGAAATTTTCATTCTCAATGCTCTCCTTTGAGTCGAATTCATTCCCTCTGGGCACTGATTGTTGAGCATGAAATAAATAATGTCGGCATACCAAGGATCATTGGAAAAGGACTGTGTTGTGTATTGTTGACAAGTAATGTTCTTACCAGCATTTTCCATCACTTTGGATAGGCCTTGACCTCAGACAAGTTTCATAGGGTAAATCTATAGATCAAACTCCTGCATAATTTCCATCCATTTCCCCCTTCGTTCTCCCAACTCGCTTTGCATAAGTAGAGACTTTACAACAACATCTGGAACCACAACAATGATCTGGCTTCGAAGGATGTAATTTTTGAATTTCTTGATGGCTCGACCCAATGCAAAAACTTGTTTCTCAATGGGTGGGTATATGACTTCAGCATTTTTAAATGGGGAGCTCATGAATGCAATTGGTCTTTCATCCCCTTCCTCTCTTAGTTGCGTCAGGACAACTGCACGAGTGTTCAAAAGCAAAAGAGTAAATATAAAATAGTCTCAAGTAATCTAGATTGGTGAGCATCAGCACCTGTGAAATTGATTACTTAATTTGAGAAAAATTAGGCTTTTCCTCATTACTCCACTCTATTCTAGCATCTTTCTTCATCATTTCGTTTAAAGGTTTAACAATTTATGCAAAACTTGTAATAAACTTCCTCACAAAGTTAATCTTTCCAAAGAAAGATCTCATCTCCTTTTTACTCCCTACCATGGTTAACTTCAAAATAGACTCAACCCGATCTGGATCTATTGATATCGCTCTTCCTAAGATTATATGTCCTAGAAGTTTCCCTTTAGAAACTCTGAACACACACTTTTTAGGATTAAGAGAGACCAAATTGGATACATCTCTCGAGAACCTTAGCCAAATCTGTAGCATGGTTCAATCTATCTTTAGAGAATATTGTCAGGTCATCCATATAAATAATGATACACTTACTAATCAAATATTTGAACACCACATCCATTGCTTGCTAAAAGGTTGCACCAGTGTTTATCAAACCAAATGGCATCCTCCTGTAGGAAAATGTTCCCCACTTAGTAGTGACGAGTACTTGGTTGTACCTTGAATAGCCATCCAACAAAGACATCATTTGAGACCCATTGACAGTTTGCAAGACTTCATCAAGAGAAGGGAGTGGATAGTTATCATTTTCTGAGGCTCTATTTAGATTCCTAAAATCCACACATAACTTGATCTCCCTATTCTTTTTACCAATAGGAACTAGGTTAGCCACCCGCGTTGAATGTCATACAGGGAATATTATCCTTGTAGATAACAACTTCTAGACCTCTTTAAAGATCATTGGTTCCATCAGGGCATTTATAGGACGCTGCTTCTGCCTGAATGGCTTAGCTTCAGGCTTCAGAGGAATAGTATGGGTGATCACGAATGTATCAAATGTTTTAAGGTCTTCATAGCCCCAAGCTATTGCAACAATATTTCTCTTTAGTGTTTTCAATATATCTTCTATAATTGCTTCAAGGCAAGCCTTCCCTATGTAAACATTCTTTTCAATTCTAGATTCAGCTAAGTTAATAGTTTCATATTCTCCATCCTTATCTCTGGTTGGTACCTTTTCCTGAGCCCTTGGGTCTAATCAAATATCCTTTCTAAGGCCACCATTCCCTTGGGAATGCTATTGATTTTTAGATTGAGGACACCTTATGTATTGTAGTATTCAGGGTTCCAATCTCCTTGATCCCTATTGAACTCATCCATGATCTATCCTTCAAAAACATCCGCACTTGCTAGAAAAGCAAGAATATGTCGATCATCGCCAAAGACTTGAAAGTTCCTAACATTGTTTGGAATAGCTGGGGTGGATATCAACTCTACTAAGAACTTCTTTAGCTTGGAGCTTTGCATAGGCTCTAGGGTACTTGCAAAAACAACTAATGAATCAACTATTTGATTCTCCTCTCTAGGGATTAAACTAATCCCAAAAGCATCAAAGTCCTCAATTAGGTTCCACACTCGATTTCTATAAGTTGTTAGCCTTTTATTATGACGTGTACTGGCTGCATACTTGCTTGATAATCACTTCCAAATTTCCTTTAACCATCAAGGTAGTAACATTCTTCTGTTGAGTGAACATCAGTCCTCTTGTAGGTAAGACACAAGTATCTCACCTCTCCTGAAAAAGAAAATCAGTAATTAAATTGATCACCTCCCAAGGTCCTTGATGTTGGTTTTCAATGTTATTGTTTCACGAAGTGGTCAATATGGTTGTAATATGCAAGGGGGCTGCTGGTATGAAGAATACAAACTAAAATTCACAGCTAAATCTAAAATTGGGGGGTTTCAAAGAAACAGAAAAAGATAAGTCAAAGCCATGGGATAGTAGAACACAAATATTAACTTACATAAACCAGACATGCATTCATATAATGAGTGTTAAATCAATCTACCAAACTATGTTAAGATGCACTCCACAGTGTAAACCATGCTATCACAAACATCCATAGTGCTAAATAACATCACTTTAACTTTCACCACAAATTCCATTCACAAACCTTGAAACTCATTCACTCATTAAACAACACAGATCGACATATGTAAGCAAATCAAAATTTATAAATAACTCAATGAAATAGCTTAAAATCTAGATTCTTCTATTGTCTTTCACCAAATAAGGATAATTTATGCACAACAAAATCCATTGGCATATAGATTACTGTAATCACTAACATTATCACTTGAAACTACAAGAAAACAAATATCCAAATTGGATAACTTAAATTGAAACTATCGCAACTGTATCTTGCAGAAAGTTTTTAAAACTAGAATACTATCCAAACCCTAAGTTAACCAATCTACCTTCACTTAGCTGACCTTGGTGACTTGCCTTGCAACTTCACCTAGATTCAACCAAAATGCTCTAACCTGCCTCCTCTTCTTCTATCTCTATCTTTTTTTCTAACTCCTATCTCAAAAAATGGGTAAAAAGTCTAAGGTCCAAAAAAAAGATCCTCCATTCTAGCCGTGAAATCCTTCTTTATAGAAACAGAAGGAGCAAACAAGCATCGGACCAGAAGGGACACATCTTTCCATCAGATTGGACCGTAGTGATATTAAAACTACTACAACCACTGCCATTAACTCGCCATCCTCATCCTTGACCTCAAGACCGCTTTACAGAGTGGCTTGAGTGTTCCAGGGGCATTGCCATTTATGTCCACCAACTTCGGTTGGTAAAATTCTCACCTACCACTTAAGACTCGCATGCTGCACGAATGGTTCAAACCCCATTCGGTGTGGATTCAAACATTAGCCATTGATCTGCCACCTCTGTCAGATGATCGAATGACTCCCACGAATCACCGAGTCTACAACTTGATTCAGTGAGCCAGGGAGGAACTGTAGATCCTCATGATTTTGAATTTGGCTAAAAGAATGTCACTAATGGTGCCATTTCCTTCATACCCCCTGCAACCAGCAAAATATGGCATGTGAAGTACTCATCTTCCTTTTCATGTTCTTCCTCCTCATGCCTTGGTGACGAAGTCTTGACAGACATGTCTTCTCTCTGGGAAGGTACGTCCTCTTCACCACAAGCAACATAATGAAACTCCTGAAAGGGAAAAGTTAGTGAGACCCTTTGAATGTCTTACCAACTTGTAGCTATGTTTCAAACTCTCATAGTGCATAGATCACTGAGACATATATTTTGTCTCACCGATGGGAGTCATCGATGAGACATACCTATCACTATCATCAAGGAGACCTCCTGGCAACAAGTTGGTGTATCAGACATTGAGGAGGCTCATGAATTTAGAGTGAGTCATTCTTATAGAATAGGTCTCATCGACGGGCCTACACACGAATGTCTTCAGCATGACATGATGGTTCAGTAAGAGTCTAACCGATGGTATGACCTCTTGGTGATAGTGTTGGTTTTGCTAAATGCTTTTTGCTCAGCATGATGTCTCGCCAATAGCACTAGTTTGGGCAAAAGATTTGAACTCAATGTGACTCCTGTTGATGGAACTTCACTCGGTGTGAATTTCCTTATCTCTCCCTGCTAAAGTCTATCTCACCAATGCACCTCTATTATCATTGAGATCGTGAACTACATTCTCCTGGTTTGTTCTTGGATGAAAATATATCAGCCCTTATTCAGCTCCCTGCCACATTTTGTAGACATCTACATTTTAAGTGCATGTTTATAAGAAAATTATCCACCAAATCATCCAATTGTGATCCCTTTATTTTCATTTTCTGGCAAGCATCATATCCGCGTTTCATCAACAGATTCCTTCGTTGACGGGTTCCCTCTCTGCATCACAAACTAGCTGAGCCTTCGCAATTTGTACTCTCTGCCCTACTTGATTTAGCCTGCATCCATTAAATTCCAACATGAAAATATGATTGTTGACAATATTTTCATCAAAGTGTTGCTCAAAATCATGATAAAACCATCAAACCAACCATAAAGCAACATAACTCAAAAGTTCGGGATTTCAAGCTAACTAGGAAAAACCATTCTGGGAGGAATTTTGGAAAATTTTGGGCTAGGCGGATTTTTCAGAGAATGTACAAATTTCACTAATAGATCAGCAATGTGAATGAAAGATGCATATAACACTGTGAGATCCATCCAGTTAAAGCAAGAAATGTCAAGAATTCATCGATTTAGTCCAATTCCAAAGTTCCACTAGGCTTGACAGAACTCAGAAAAATTCGGCTGAGCCGAAATTTCACGAAGAATGCAAAAATCTGAACCCAAAGCACACTTTAGAAATCCACAAAAATTTGGGCATACGAAAAATTTCACAAAGGCTTGAATTTTTTGAACTTTAGTGTTGAATTGACTTTGCTGGGCTTTAGGTGGAATTTGGGAAAATCCGGATGGGGCAGAAAATCCCAAAACTTGGTGAAAACCCGAATTTTGCTCAAAACTTAAGTTTTCAAAGTGAAACTTGGGAGAATGACTTGGGTGGGAAAGATGAACATCCAAGGACCTCAAAAGGAAACCAAATCATTTAACAGGGCGGGGGCGGAGTTGGAATTGAACGAGGAAACAAATTTTTGACAAAGTTCCAAATCTAATTCCTTTCTGAATCCGACCCCGCAACAAAGACACCGAACACAAGAAACAAAAAAAATGCAAATGGGATCAGAACAAAAATTGATCCCAGGCAAAACTGAATCAGGGCAGAAGTAGAACAGAAACGCGACCCTGAAACTTTTCCAAGTTACAGGTTCAATTCCAATTCTGACTCTACCTCCGACAACACACAAAGAGATGATGAAGAAAGAGACAAGGAAAGGAAGTAAAGGGAAGAAAACATCCCATGAACAAACATAAGGAAAAAAAAAGCAAAGAAAGAAAAGAACTAGTGGAACCAGAATCAGAACTGGAACGAGAAACATAGTTGGAACTTGGAATGTTCAAAAGTTTGGTTTTGGTCCACATTCTACGTCCGCCAGAAACAACAAAGAAAGCCATCAGGGGGCGAAAGTGGAACAAAAACCCGACCCTGAAACTTTTCCAAGTTACAGGTTTAGTTCCCATTTCGGCTCTGCCTCCAACAACACAAAAATTAACAAGGAGGAAAGAAAAACAAAAAGGAGGATCAAAGAGAAGAGAACATCCCATGATCACATGCAAGGACAAAAGCAAAGAAAAACACAACGGGCGGAACCAGAACTTGTAACAAGTTCCAAAGTTTGGTTTCATCCCACGTTCGGCCTCCACTAGAACAACAAAGAAAGGCATAAGGAAGCAAGAAAACTCCTAATGCACAAAACACAAAACCAAAGGAAAACAAAAAAAGGGGGACCCATTTTAATCAAGTTTAAAATGGGGTGGTTATGCAAGGTATAACACCACCCTCACCACACACATATGGTCAACCCTCTGAGTCTATACCGAAGGAAGAACATATGATAGTCACCTTAAGCTCCAAAAATGTAGGAACTAGCAATTATGTATCTCCCACGTTACCAGGATATACTCTTGAAGATGATATAAGTCAATGGATATATCATGAAGAGCCATAACCTAATCGCCCTTTAAAGGAATATTTTAAAGAGATGTATCCTTGGCCCTCTAAGTACGCTGAAAAACACAATTATCAAGGGGGAGGTCTTGGTCTAGAAGAGCTGGGAAGAAAGCAACCAATTGACACTTCCATACATCCAAAGAATTCAGGCTTAGGCTATGACAAAAAGACAAAGGGTCCTAAAACATCGAATAGTACTTCCAACAACATCATTGTGAGCAATGGTCTTTTGGAAGATATACTAGAGGAAGAGTGTATCATACACACGTACGATGATATAGATCATGCAAACCTCTCCTCCATGTTCAAATGCCTATCCATTTGCACCATCAGCCTTTCCCTTTGCCATCCCGAACTCATAGATTGGGACCTACGTGAAAGCACACCTATCAGTTTACTTACCTCAGTGGATGCCTATGTACATCTTATGGGCTTGGGGGAAGATGAACACCCTTGCTGCAAAAATAAGAAAAAGAAAAATCTAAAAGGGTCACCTAGTGAAAACCTCCTTGAGGCACTTCTTGACTTAGGAAAAAGTCAAAACAAAGGATGTATTTGACAATGAAAACCTCTGTGAGGTGTCGGAAGATGGGGACATTCATCTTCCCCTTTTGGGAACATAGTTGTCTGAATGGTCATCTATTCTTATAGAGGAAACACAAGAAATCAATTTGGGAATTGAAGAAAATCCCAAAATCACCTATGTAGCCAAAGCATTATAGAAGAAGATTATTCTGCCATCTCCAAGCTTCTTAAAGAAAGCAAGATCAATTTTGCATGGGCATATTCAAAAATGCATGGGTTAGACCCTGCCTTAGTAGTACACCATCTAGATGTGCATCCTGATGCAAAACCAGTTAAGTAGATGCTTTGAAAAATGCACCTGCAAGTTGCCTTATTGGTCAAGAAAGAATTAGAAAAAGTTGTTGGAAGCCAAGTTCATAAGACCCATTGATTACTCCGAGTGGATCTCCAACATCTTGCTAGTAGCCAAGCCCAATGGGGATGTCAGAATATGTACAAACTTATATGACCTCAACAAGGCTTGTCCTAAAGATGACTTCCCTTTGTCAAACATAGATATGTTGGTTGACTTAACTATAGGAAATGAGATGTTGTCCCTCATGGATGGATTCTTTGGATATAATCAGATCAAGATTGCACCTGAACACCAGCATAAAACAACATTCACTACACCTTGGGGTAGATTTTGCAATAATGTCATGCCTTTCGGTCTTAAGAACACAGGAGCAACTTGCCAATGCACAATGACTATCATCTTTCATGATCTTATTCACATCATCATGGAACACTATGTTGATGATCTGTTAGGAAAATGAAGAACTAGAGCAGAACACCCTACAGTCCTAAGAAAGATCTTTGAACAACTAGAGCATTACAAGTTACGCCTCAATCCAAAAAAGTGTGTTCGAAGTTACATCGAGAAATTTGTTGGGCTTCATTGTCTCCAGGGGAGGTATAGAAATTGATCCGACCAAGGTCAAAGCAATTATGGATATGCCTCCACCTCCTAACTTGAAACAGTTAAGAAGTCTCTAGAGAAATCTATAGTCTATTAGAAGATTCGTCATACAATTAGCTGACAAGTGTCAACCATTCACTCATCTCCTAAAAAAAGAATACATCTTTCAAGTGGGATCCTATGTGTCAGCAAGGTTTTGAAAAAATTAAGGAATACTTGGCTCATCCTCCCATCCTTATGCCTCCAATTCCAGGAAAGCCACTTTCATTGTACATCTTAGCTACTTCAGTGGCACTAGGGGCACTGCTAGCACAACATGACGAGTCATCCAGAGAAAGAGCTATCTACTATATCAGTCAAACCTTAGTCAGCTATGAGCTCAACTACTCTCTAATAGAGAAGGTCTGCCTTGCTATAGTTTTTGTTGATTTTTTTTTATGCACTTCTCAACACAGGCAGTGCGTAGATGCATTACCTCTCTCGAAAGACAATCTTCCACAATTAGATTACATAACACTATCCCAAGGTTTCTAATGTCAGGTCTTGACAGTGCTTGGAATATCTCAATTGTTTGATGTGATTTGCTGGAATCACAAGGTGGTCTTACATATGAGTTACAAAGCATGGGAATTTGGATATGCAAATGGAGTTTTTAAGATGGGAGATTTGTTGTGCATTTGTTGCAGGTTCAAACAGTAGTCTAGAACTCCATTTTTATCATTGGATTTAGCTTTACAATGTGAAATGAACCTTAGCATAGACCACTATTAAAAAAAAGGAAAAAAGGGCTGGAAGAGAGAAGGTTCCCAGATCTGCAACTAACTGTGAACAGTGATAATGGAGTTCCTACAATGGACAGCTTCCTGGAAACAATATTCCACTTAACCAGAAATCTCACAGTCTCATGGAATTTGAGCTATCTTCTAAGGTCTGCAAATATTTCATCTTTCATTCACCATATGCATGCATGAAAACAGATGAAAGTGTGGAGCAACTTTGAATTTAAGTCTAGACTAACTTTACACAACTATCTACCATCAGCAAATAGCAAAAAAGTATGGACTAAGAAGGCATCTACACATCAGGAATTTTCATAACCACAGAACAACATTCCTAAAATCTATCAAGGAAAAATATAATTAACTAGAACAACAATACGAATCTAAGTCAAGCATCTAAGAATGGAGGTTGAATCATGTAACATGTGAAAAAACTCAGAAAATGCACCAAGTCAATGTATTTCCATTATAAATTTATGTAGCATGTCTTTACAACAACTCAACTCCCTTTGCAAATGAGAGGAGAGTCCTATTTATAGTGCCCAAAAGATCCAATGAATGGCCAAGATTAATTCTCATTGTGTGGCCAAGATTCATTACAAAATAGGGTTTCACCAACCCTCAATATATTACAATTTAAAATTACATTTTGTCCCTTTCCCTATTTTGTCCTCTAGTGATGGCACTGTAGCATTTTCATCCTTTGCTGATTGCTATTTTACTGTAGCTACTCTTTGGGGAGCTCTTCACCGTTTGGAGGGTTTCCTTCTTGTTTCTTCGAAGCCATATACTCCATGAACTTCAGGATGACCGGCTGCAGCTTTTCCACCTCTCGTATCGCAATGTCTGGTAGCTCCATTCTTTTGCATTATCTTCCAGCTTCTTCCAGTCCTCATCGTACTTGGCACCCTGCTCCCTAAATAGCTCTGATTGGTCGAATGCACAGGCAGAAAAACTCATGATTTCTACTATCATTTCATTAGACATCCCATCCTCCATCTTCTTCTGTAAGTAAGGCTTCACCTTCTCCGGATCCATTTGTACTGAGGGCATATCATACTCTATCATCAGCTTGAGGTACCGAGTACATTCTGCTATGATCTCCTTGATCCATTCAATGTCCGGATCCACCTTGCTCATTATTTTCTCCAGTATTTCCTTCCTGTTGTCAAAGTATCGCCACCATACATCCATCAGCCAATGATCATCCTTATTAAATGCAAGCTCCTTTTCCCATGTGGCCTTTTCCATCTAAAGGATAGCCTCGATTTTTGGAAAGGTGGAGTCGTATGTCGTAGGGAAGTCAGTATAGAGCTTCCTCGTTCCTTCTAGAGATTGTTGTAGGTCTAAGAACTTGTTGGCTATTCGTACAACCTGGCTAATTCCCATGTTTCCAACGTACAAGACCTATTGGAACCAACTCTCCGTAGTCTTTTCCAAGTTCTTTCTTTTCTCCATCTTATCAATTTTCTCTTTGGATAGCAAATGTGGTGTGGTTGTGGATGTGGTAGGCAGGTCATCCATCGAAGACCATTGTTGTATGTAATCTATTAAGGCTGCCACCTATGCCTTGAGCTCATCCTTTGAAATCTTGTCCTACTTTATCAAATGCACCACCGTAGCCACCAATTCCTCAAGGTGCCCTACCTTTTGTTCTGTGGTGGTGGTCCCCAAGTCAATGGTGGAGATGTTGTAACTCACGCCAACCTGACCCATCACAAGGGTTTCTATTTGCACAGCTCGAGACCCAGAGGCATCCATTGTTACCCTGGATCTGACCTTAGGCTTCTTCTCTTTTCTGGTCGTGATCTGTGCTCGGGCTAGGATGGCCTCCAATTTTTCTCTTGGGTCCCTTAGAACAAGAGTTTTCTTCTCAAGCTGTCTCTCTAACCATTTAGGCATGGAATACTTGCCCTTAGGTGACTCACAATCACCCTCGCCCCTCTTGGCCAAGGCCTCCATTTCCTTATCTTCTAGGGTCCTTTCTTTCTCCTTGGTGGCATCTCCTTCTTCCTCATCGGAGTCCTGGACGAACATGAGGTGTTTAATGAGAGGCTTGGTAGACAATTGTTGTATGGGACTTTCTTTCTTTGTTGTCTCCTCTCCTTTCTTTTCTTTAGTATGTTCAACCTCATGAGCATGTTCCTTGAATTGCTCAATTTTTGAGGCTCTTGATAGCTTGAGCCCCACTCTCAGGTTTATCTTTCGGCTGCTGTCCTTCTTCCTCAAGGGGTGACCTTTCTGACTCCTTAGTGTCCTTTGACTACCGGGCCATCTCCTCTTCAAGGTCATTATCAAAAGTTCGTATGATGACCCTACTATCGAAACCTTCCTCCTCATCCCACTCTCGGAAGAGCCCGTTCCTTCCTCCTCATAAGCCACCCTGTCAATTGTTTGGTGCTCATACTCCGGGTGCTCGTGGTACTCGTCAGCCTCTTCTTCTTCAAGTGTCTTCGAGGCCTCCTGCTCCTGCCTCTCCCACTCCTTAGAGATTAACATGGTGGCCTCCATAGCTGGTGGTCCCATTGACAATTGCGAGGGTTTAGTGGTAGCGAGGACTTATGCAAGGGCTTCCTGGAGAGTGGGATCCATAAGGATCTGGGTGAGCTCAGGGGGAAGATTTTGCATATGTCTAGAGAAAGCCTTAGGTAAAGCGGATGCAGGTATAGGTGTCATCATCATAGCTAGAGGGAGTGACATGGTGGGTGACATAGTAGTGGAGGAAGGGGGAGTAGTTATGGCAGAGGAGGAGTCAATTACTATTACGGACTCAGTCGGAGGTGAAGGGGCGAGATGGACAGAGATGTCCACTGCCGGTGGGGATGTGGCAATCATGGCTAGAGAAGTAGGTGGTGCAACAATAGGGGCAGGGAGAGCCAAGAGGGGTTCTAGTTGATCTGTGCCCTTTACTTCTTCCTCTTGGGTCAAGGGCTGCTTCATGACGGTCCCTGTTTGTTTAAGCCTTTTGGAGGGTGAGCCCCCTGATTCTTTTCTTGTATAGACCTTGGGGTTAGGAGACTGTTCTGTTTCTATCTCCTTCCTCTTCTTGGAATTGGTGACTAGAGGAGACTTGGACATCCTCCCAGTTGAAGTGGTGGCAGCGACATCCTTCGTGGCACTTGGCTCACTTTTGAGCCCTTCATAAGTCAAAATTATCTCCTAATTTTTTAGCTGGGCCACTTGTCTATCAACTCGTTCTTTGGTCTGGGCCAAGATCGGCTTAGTTATAATTTTGAGGTCATCAACCTCCTGTTCATCCCAGTCTATTGTTGGTAATGACAAGTTGGCCACTGCAGGGTATCTGGGATCCATTAAGGTGCTTTTATCTTCTTAAACTTGGTCTGATATGGGGAATGGCTGCACCTTTCTTATGAAATATGCAGTCATGCGCATATAGTGCCTTGCCCATGCCTCTTTATCATCTTGGAAATTTTCCCAGAAGTCCTCAATGTGGTGAATATGGGCATACCCTGACCCTAGTGCTTTCCTCACATGCCCATATGGGTCCACCTGGGGACGAGCAGTGTGTAGGTGAAAATGATAATCTTTTAATTCTTTCTCAGAGTTAGCAACGCATTGGGAGGTTTGTAGTTTATACATGCCCTAGCCAAGAGTCATGGGATAAGAGATCCCTGCTACGTGCTTGCCATTGAAGACCGCTTATATGTGTTGGAGCTACCGAGAAAGCTCGAGTAGAATGATTTGGTCATTGGGGTATTGAGGCAACTTGTTTGGCCTTTTGGTGAAACCCTGGGCATGGATGTATGTGAACTTTGGGTATTGAATGAAGAGGAAGGCATATTGCTTCAAGAATTCCCTGACACTATGGGAGACCCTCCTCTCAAAATCCCTGACAATCATTCTGATAATATGGCCAGTGAAGGCGTCATTTACTCTATAGTATTCCTTCTTGAAGTTTCGGTACTAGAGCTGGGGGTATTTGTCATAGGCCTTGAGTCTTCAGCCCTGCTCCTCATCGAGTGCTACAAACAACCCATTGTATTGTCTCTAGTCTTCCAAGGAGTAGACGAGATATGAAGTCATGTAAAATTTGGAGCTTTTCTTCACATTGATGAACTGCTCATGGAACCAGTCACTTATTATACCTCCCCAGTAAAATGAGGTCCTTGTGGTGACGTCCTCATTCCCACGAGGAATCTGCTCAATAAAGTACACCATCCACTCTTGAAAGAAGGCTGCTATGGGAAGACCCATAACCCTGCTTAGCATTGTGACCAAGTTGTGGTAATCTTCATGGAAATCACTGCGGAAGAGTTCATGAGGAACCTTTGCAGCACTGCCCCATTTTTCCTTAAGCCAATGTTGATTTATTAACCTTTTACAACCTGTCGGATTATCATCCCATGCTGCCTAACATTCTTCTATGGTGGGGACCTTCATTTCTTGAAAAGTGGGGATATGGAAGGTCTTTGTGATTCCTTTAGCCGACATGTTGGCAAGAACATTACCCTCTCTATCAACAACTGTCCTCGTGTCGGGTTGGTATGCCTTCCGACAAGCCATGACCAATTTGGGTGCCACAAGGGATGGAGGGAATCTTGCAGCTTTTTCAATTCCACTTTGCCTTATCAGTCTTGCATTCTTGGTTGTTGGATTGACCCTGACCCTTTTTGTAAACTCGTCTATATCGACATGGCCGATATTGGTGTCGGTGATGTCCTTCCAATCCGTGGTAACTTTTGAGTGCAAAGGCTCACCCTAGAATTGGTATTTCATTTGGTCCTTATCCTCTTTTCCTTGAGGAGTCTTGCTCGATTTCTTTCCCTTGTCCTTTTCCACAACTGCTCCTGAAGGTCCCGCGCTCGATTCCATATATTTTGCAAGCAAAGGCACAGTCAGTACAATTGATCATGAAAGTGTTCATGTTAGTCAAAACCCCATGAATAAAATCAATTTTAAACAATTTATCATTCATAACATGATACTTTTATCTCTTAATATCGTTGATCTTTTAATTGAGGTCTTTTGGACAATCCGGGCCTGGAGGGCTGGACTTCCCTAGCAGGAATGTTGTTTTGAGAAGGTAAACAAAGCGAAATGATCCAGGATATTCTTTCTGATTGAATTTCAATAATTTAAAAGGTTCGCAATGAAGAGGGCCAAAATTAAGCACGTGGGTCGAGATCAAGTTTCAAATTTGAGCTCATTTGGGTCAATTTAGGAGCATCTAGAGGTCCAAGGCCGGAAAGCCGTCTGGAGATAGTAGTCTAGAATGGCTGGGTAGAAACGGAGTTTCAGGATAGGAAATCCAGGATCCAGTGTTCGGTAGGTCAAAGGGCGCCCAACACTTCACCATTTTCAAGTAATCAAGCCCAGAGGGTCAGGATGCCGTGGTGCTTTCACCATTTGGGATGGCAATCGTCGGACGAAAGTCAGAAGCTTTGGGCCCAAGAGGGGAGGAAGCTGTCAGTTCATTTTTAGTTTTCAATTGGATGGACGGACCTCATTCTACTGATAGTCGATCGATGAGACATCACTCATTATCCCAGTGACCAGAAGTTTCCATTCGGTCTAAAAGTCTACCTCGGAGAAAGGTCTCGGTGACATCTGAATGTCTTGCCGACTGAGCATGTCGATAGGAAAAATTTTCGGTGGAGAGATGTCTTGGAAAGATTCAAATGACTTGCCGACCGATGGGGAGAATGCTCACCAGTGAGAGATTTGTGTCTTCGGCGAGAGGTCTCATCGACTTCCTCGTGTCTCGCTGAACAAGCATATTGGCAAGAGGTTGATCTTTGGTGTGAGGTCTCGGCAAATTTTGAATGTCTCACTGACCGCCAAGGGGTGAACCGAGCCCGGCATCAATGTTGGCCATTGGATTTTCTTATTGAGTCTTCATGGCAATGGGGAGCCATAGCCAGACACTCGAAAGGCTGGGGAGGATTTTCCTTTTCAGAACGACGGAGGAGGGACAAAGCTCCAGAGGCTAGGGCCCGGAAGGGGAAAGGCCATTCCAAGTTCCAATTGGGATTCTAGCAGAGAATGGAGGCCCGGGGCCCGAGGGCCTGAAGGATGGCGGTCGAAGATTTACCGTTTTGAAATCAATCATGCATATGGACGGCTGAGGAGAGGTCGGGGCCCGGAGGGTAGAATTCTGCCAAAAATTCAGAGTTAGGCACAACAGAATCCGAAAGGAGTTCCGAAGGGTGAGACCTAGGAACTCGAAGGGTGTCTGGTAAATATGAAATGCAGACGGCGAAGAGGAAGGCATGCCCCGAGGCTCAGGTGGGCAGGGCGACATCTCTGTTTGAATTCAATGACATCTTCACAGACTTCCAGTCACAGAAGTTTGACGGCTCGGGCCCGAAGATGCAAAACGCCGACCAGATTTACGTTTAAGTTTCACTCTTGATGGCTGGGGAAGGACAAAGGTTTGAAGATCTGGACCTGGAGGGTCAAATTGTTGTTTTGAAAATGTTCATCGTTTTAGCTTCTTCGGCCAAGAGAGGACTCAGGGCCGAAGGGTACGAATGCCCCTACGCGAAGAACAACCGTGGCAAGGTGGAGTTCCGAATTGATCATGAGGGTACCTTTGATGGTTTTCTCAAGTTTTTAAGACATGGGTTTTGTTCGTTATATCATATTTCATCATTTACATGTCTTTTGATCATTATTGTTCATTTTAAGCCTTAGAAATCATGAAAACATTTTTCAAGAGGGTGAACGGAAAACCTACCTTGAACACTCGATGTGGGGAGGTGTGGAATCTACTCATAATCGGCAAGTGATGGTGAGGGTGATGATCGACGGAGGCTTCAAAGACGATGGCCTCTTCTGGCAAGTTCTCTGATAACTCTCTGCAACACTAACAAGTGAGAATAACAGGTTTGGTTCTTATATTTATACCCCACCGCCATTAATGGCCACATTAAATGCAGGTACAACACACAAGTGGGTTGGTGAATTTAAATTTATTGATGGCAGCGGGAGACCTGGGGTTCGGAGGCCGAGAGGGCATGGGGCGGAGGCCGTTTGGAAAATTCAGCATGGAGGTCACCGATGGCAAAGAGGAAGCCAGGGCGCAGATGGTGGAGTTCTGCCAAAGGTTCAATGTCAGGAACAGCGAAACCCTCACAGAATTCCAGATGCAGAAGTCTGGAGGTTCGGGCCCAGAATGTTCGAAGGTAGCCAATACCTTGCAAATTTCTTTTTGGATGGCGATTGCGCAGCCAGGACCCAGGGTCCAGGAAGGCGCAACCCATCTGCCGTCTAGAATGAAGGACACAATAGGGAAACCCAGTGAGGGAAACCCGAAGGGCCCAACCCGACAGGGCCCGAGGCTGCTAGTAGAGGTAAACTTCCAGAGAGTCTCCGCGAGGCACCAAAACTTGACAAAACTAAAAGGGGGGAGTGTGGTCAACTTATGGTGAGACTTTGAAGGTACGTTGACCACCCACGATATCAAAAGTGAGGCATGCAAAATGAGGCAGCGACAAAATGACCCAACAACGTAAAATAAAAAGAGGGTCCCCGTTCAGAACGGGGTGTGTGTGCCAAGGGCACAACAGTTTTCTGTTCACAAAAGCTTAGACATTATATGCTCAGCCATCCAATCAAATGAATATCAAAAGTTGACCCGCTTAAGTATTTGCTATCTAGAACAACTTTGACTAGCCGACTGGCCAAATGGGTCATGCTATTGAGCAAGTTTGACATAGAATATGTGGACCGCAAAGCTATTAAGGGACATATAATAATAGATCAATTAGAAGATTCTCCCTTGGTTGATGCACATCCTTTGGTAATAGAATTCCCTGATGAAGAGGTCTTTACAGTAGAGGAATCCACCACATGGACAATATATTTTGATGGATCATACACACATAACGGATTAGGGGTAGGCATCTTGTTTGTCACCCCCCAAAGTGATTATATCCCAAAGTCATTCAGGCTAGCCTTCCCATGCACCAACAATATAGCAGAATATAAAGCTCTCCTCACTAGTCTTAAAATCGTAATCAAATGGAATATCACTCACTTAAAGGTCTTTGGCAATTTACAATTAATCAACAAGCAAGTCAATGATGATTTTTTAACAAAGGATGAGAAGCTATTACCATATAAACACATGGTCGAAAACTTTAAGAAGTCTTTCACCTCTATTCAAATTGACCAGATCCCCAAGATACAGAATAAAGCTGTTGATGCGATGGCCACAATTGTTTCCTTACTTGACATGCCCAAGGACCAGAAAAAGTGTGAATTCTTGGTGGAACAACTTTTAATCCCTGCATACAACATTCCTGAGAGTGAGATGGTGTGTGGAATCGTAGATCCCATGCCCCCATGGTATCATGAGATCTATGCTTATCTTCACGACAACATCCTACCCACTGACCTTACCCATAACCAATGCAAATCATTCATCTAATATACATCTCGATACACCATTGTAGGCGATACTCTTTATCGTCGTAGATATGATGGAACTCTTCTTTGGTGTCTGAACAAAGCCAAAGCTCACATTGTGTTAATAGAAGTACAAAGTGGTGTTTGTGGAGCCCACTCTAATGGCATGGCCTTAGCTAAGGATATTCTCAAGGCTGGTTATTATTGGCCTACATTGGAGCATGACTCTTGTGAGTTTGTGAAGAAATGCTTACCTTGCCAACAACATGCAAACCTGATACATGTTCCTGCTCAAGATTTGCAACCCATCATAGCACCATGGTCATTTTCTCAATGGGGTTTTGATTTAGTCGGCAATATATACCCTCCATCCTCTGATGGCCACACCTTCACTATCACTGCCACTAAATACTTCACTAAGTGGGTGGAAGCCATGCCACTCTCTTAGATAATGGGTACTCAGATATCCAAATTCATCCTTTACCATATTCTCTGCAGATATGGCATCCCCTCTACCATCATTTCGGACAATGGTAAACCATTCAAAAACCAAGCTATAAAAGAACTATGTAACACCTTCCATATCCAACACCGGTGGTCCATGCCCTATTATCCCTACGGTAATGGACAGGTGAAAGCTACTAACAAAACTTTGGTTAAAATATTTAAGAAGGTGGTCAATAGTAATGGTTGAGATTGGCACCTCCACATGCATCCTACCCTTTGGGCTTATCGCACATCCATCCACACTCCCACTATGGCCACTTCGTATTCCCTTTTTTATGGTGCTAAATCCATCTTATTGAGTGAAGTCAAGATCCCATCCTTGAGAATATCTTTGAAGAATCTCATCACTGAAGAAGACTCACAGGTTGTTCATCTCACTCAATTGGAGCTCTTAGATGAAAAGAGAATCAAGGCCTACAATCATCTCTAGGTGTATCAAAATCGTCTCAAGAGGAGTTACAACAAGAAATTCTATCCCCGCCAATTTAACATTGAAGATCTAGTCCTTAAAGAGAATCAACAGACCCAACAAGACTGAGACAAGAAGGGAAAGTTTGAACCCAATTGGTTGGGTCCTTATTTTATCACGAAAAAATATGGATTAGGGGCTTACCACCTTGCCACACCTAAAGGGGAACCCCTCAAAGAGCCTATCAACATCATACATCTAAAGAGGTTCTATACCTAAATCAACTAGGTCTTCCTATCCTGCCATAATCAGAAAGTTATAATTTTTTTTGAAAAAATCAGAAAAATCCAAAAATAGTAAAGAGAAATAAATTCATCCTATGGTGAAAACCACCCTTGCTGGTGCCTTGGATAAGTATGGGTGGTGAAAACCTAATCACAGGCATCATCTGTAGGGATCTTAATCATTATCTACCTTGTGTCCTAATTACTACATGTCTCCATTCATCCTATCCTTACATCCTATCTTATCCTATCACTTCATTTGCATCCCGACCTTGGCCACTTGGTATGTTTTGATTGAGCATTGGATGATTATACACTATTTATCATCTCGAGCTTTTATCCTCATCTAAGCTTGTTTTTTCAATCTATTCGTATTGTTGGTCTTTCATCATCTAGGGTCCTTCATCGTGTTGGTCTCCACTTGGAACTCAATCCGGTCATGTCGATCTTTTTGGTCTTTGTCAAACTACATTACCCTTGCACTTTCACGTAGGCAAGGAAAATAATTTGATCCACCCTCGAAGAATTTTGACTGTCTCATTTTGGTCATCCATCATCTATCTCCATTGGTCCTCTTTCCACTTTTATCCATGGTCTTTTCTTGAACTATGAGGGTTCTATGCTTTCACATAGGCAAAGCTAGTCTTTGATAAGCCCCTGAGCCCCTAGGTCATTAGGGTGTGTCAGTCTTGTGTCGGTCTTTTGTCTTGTCTCTTATATCATGTTGTCAAGTATGCCCTTATCTACCTAGTTCTTCACAAACGAGATCCTCTAGTATTGAAAGATCTAATTAATGACAAAAATCCTACATCATATGGGTCATCTTAGTTTAGTATCCATCATCGGTCTCAATAGGATGCATCCTTCCTAACAAACCTCATCAATCCCATCCATCCTCATGATCCTATGGAAAAGGATGTTTGAACTTGATTGTGATATTTTAATGCTTTTGGATTTTGTTTATTGTTTGAGCTCCCTATTACAACTAGTCAAGGTCGCCATAATCTATCATATTATGGTGTGTTTTGATGGGTTAACATAGGGGCATATCTTGATTGTTTATTGTTGTTGTCTGCTGGGTTGTTCTCGCGTAGTACCCACCAGGATCTCCAAGATCCTGTCTTATGTTAGGGATATCCCTTTGTGCTTGTGGTAATCCTAATACCTAGCCTGACCAAGGTCTTCATGAATTTGGTGTGTTGGGATAACCTTGTTTTCTATGTTTGTTTTATGCATTAGATGCTAATTTTCCTTGGTTTCATATACCTTGGCACATGGTGTCTTATGCTATAGCAAAAATCAGTGCTCTGAAGATGGAAAATTAAAAATAGGATTGCATTTCATAATCCTTTCTAGTGCATTCATCCCTATCCATTAACCTATGATTTTGGTTGTGCAAATATTTATCTTCTCTCTCTCATTCTTCTCAGGACATCAATAGTTTTGATAGGTGCAATTTCATACCATCTACCTACATTTCTATGCAAGTCCTTATTGAAACTTAGGTTTATTACATGTTGCATCATAGGTTCATTACATTTGATCCCATTTAGTTATTCCAAGCATTTTAGATTCATCCATACATTTCCATATTAGTTTATATACATCACCCCTTGCATCACAAATTGCTAGGTATATATATGAAATCATAAAACATGCAGATCACATAAATCCATATACATCATAGATAAAATTATGAAACATGCATCACATAAGCCCATAAAACATGCATCACATCCTACATTACACATGTTAGTTCCATCCATCATATAATAAAATCATAATAAATATCAACATATACCATCATAAACATATACATATCACCATAATCACACATCATAAAATCATACACATACACATCTGCATAAATAAAATCATCCATCATATAACATAACAAGGTGTTAATAAGGGTTGTTTCTATCATATAAATATCAAAATAAAATATCCATCGTATAGTCCATAATAATGTCCATCAATATCATCCAAATACATGTCCATCATATACATCATAATCATAAAATAAAGTACAAGTACAAGTATTTGCATAAAAAATCATGGCTACTCTATACTATCCATCCACCTTGCACTTGTCAAAATATAGTATCCTATCATCTGCCAAAAGAGCTACCCATGTTCAAACTCTGTGGAGAGTTGGGCACTGGCCCCCTACGAGGGAGGGTCCCCTGTGACTCATTGTATCCTCGGGTCTATGTCCCTAGTGACTGGGATGGCACAAGCATCTGAGGAGCCAGACGAACATAATGAAACATGCATTGTGTCGAATTTGGAATTGCATGCTGATAGGTGATCATCCAATAGTTTTCCTCCCTCATATACTCTGCACTCTTTGTAGCCCTGGTGACATTCCACTCATGTCTATACCTATCTCGGTCTTTGCTAATGAGTGCCCTCTCTTGTGTCCATGCATCCTGAGCCAACCTTAGCTGATCTCTCTCTACTACCAACCGTGACATCTGCTTTGTGTCCCTATCCCTCTCATCCCACATCTATCTCCTCCTGTTATCCATCTCCCTTCCATTTCCTCCATTCATCTCTTCCCTCCATCCCATCTTTCCTATCCACCACTCCTCCATTTGTTGTTGATTCTTGTCCTTCCCTGTCCATTTTGTCCACGGTCATCCTTTCCTTCCTCCCTCCATCTTCCTCTTCCTTTCCTCTCTCCATCTTCCATCCATTCTTCCTTCCATCCAGCTCCTCCATCCACTGAACTCCTTCTTTCATTTTCTTCCATGTCCGGTCCTTGTCCATTCCTCCCTGTTTATCCACTCTTTCCATCCTTACCACTCATCCATTTCCTCTCGATTGTCCCCCTTCCATCCTTCCACCATTTCCTCTCTCCTTCCTTCATTTAATCTCCACTTGACCCCTTCATCCTCCACCCCTCCTTGGTCCTCCAACTAACCTCCTTCCTCCATCCACCTTCTCTTGTCCCATCCTCATTTCTTCTCCTTTCTCCTGGATATTTTTGATCCCTCCACCCATTTGCTATACTGCAATTCCCACCTCCACCTTAGGCACATCCAACATCTCAACCTTTGGCCCCCTCCCACCTCCCTACTGTGTTGCACCCATCTCAACCTTCAACCCTCTCCCATCACCTGCCCATGCTGCATCTCTCTCCTCCTCTGCATCCATCCCCATTCTATGCCTCCTTCACTATCTCCTCCTCCTCCTCATCCTCTCTGATTGTCCTATCGCCCTGATCTCACCCTATCCTCCACCTTGTTATCCTATAACCCTCGCATCCTCTTACTATCCCCCAACCCTGGCCACCTCCTGTCCTCTCCGCTGATGTCCCCTCCTCTCTCTACCCTCACTAGCCAATAGTCACTCATCATCTAATCCAAACCCTAAGGCCCCCACAATGGGTTGCTCCAGTGTAATCCTATCCCACTAGTGGTTGCAGAACCACCTGGCGTATTGCACTGTCACCCTTGCATCCACCTCCCCAACGACCCTCACTGGATATACTTCCAAAAATAATGTCTCCTAGTGCTCTATGGCAAACCTCGATAAGATTGACTCTCCCCATGGCCACTCTCAACTGATCCATCAAAACATGTCAGGACCCACCAAAAAATCCTATACCACTCCATCACTCTATCTGGCCTGTGTGCCTCCACTATGCGAGGCTCTCTCCCAACTAAGAAACATTTGGACGTGAAGTAGCCTCATTGTCTCACCTCATCCTCCCTCCATCTCGTAAATCATTGAAACATGTATGGCTGTCACACTATGTGCTCATCCTACAGGTCATCAAAGATCCTCCTCCATCCGTCTACATCACCCTGCCCCTCATAATGCCAAACCCAACCCTCATTTTGACCCTACCACCAGGCTACAGGCATTGTTTCATCTACCTATCCTCTCCTCACTACTCCTGGCCTAGCGACACTAATGTGCTCCTAGGCCCATATCTATAATAGCATCACATGTGTCACATTGAGCACCTCTTAGTAATAGATAACATGCATGCCCTTGTAAATATGGGCTAGTACACATGTGCCCCATGAAAAATTTCCTTCTCTCACCTCGACAATATGTTGAATAACCTCCATAAACCTTAGATTGTAGAAGCACCTGCTCTGGTTTGGCAATAGTAACCCACTAATTAGTCCACATAGATAAAGTGGTTATGGTGGCACTCCCATTCCCAAATATCAATCCACGTCCAACTGATCTCTGCATTGGTAGGTCATCTTGCCCAAATAGCACCCCTACGATGTGATCCAACTCGGCCCCCGTCAATGTTACCTCACTCACTAGACGCCCTACAATGGGTAGCCTCAAAATGCACCACACATCCTCTAATGTCACTGTCATCTCCCCCATCAGTAGATGGAATGTTGATGTCTCCAAGCTCCATCACTCTATGAGCACTATCAGCATGGCCCGATGTGCTTTGATCCTTAGGTAGCCTAATAAGTGTAGCAATCTAGTCTCTGCCAATGCATGGTGATCCACTCCATTCATGGCCACTATTGTCGCTACCAACACCTTTGAGTGTCTCTCATGAGTCCGCAGTGAGTTGAAACTTTGCATCCATAATAACCCGCATGTCAGTCCACTTCATTCCCAACCCTAGGACATCATTTTACTAATCTATTTTTCTTCTTTTCCCTATCTTTTCTAGTTTCTTCTCCCCTAGGTCCCCCCCTTGGTTTTGGGTGCAATTGCCCCTTCCCAAGGAAAACATTCCCTGTTGTGGGGTGGACTCATCTCGACATGGGGCAGACCCACCCCAGTGTGGGGCAAGCCCACCCTTGGCTGGGGTGGCCTCACCCTAGCTTGGGACAGACCTACCCTTGGTTAGGGAGGATGCACGCAACACAGGGTGGACCCACCCCAGCGTGGGCAGACCCGCCCTTGGCTAGGTTGGCCTCACCTTAGCTCGGGACAGACCCGCCCTTGGCTAGGGCAGACCTACCCCAACATGGGCGGACTCACCCTTGGTTGGGGTGGACTTACCCCAACGTGGGTAGACCCACCCTTAGTTGGGGCAGACTTACCCCAGTGTGGGCAAACCCACCCTTGGCTAGGGAAGACCCTCCCCAGCTCGGGGCGGACCCGCCTCAACCCGAGGTGAATCCACCCCAAAACAATGCAACCCAGGGATGTGCCCCCTCGCTTGTAACCCCTCAACCCACTTTGGGCTTTTTTTTCTAGGTTGCATTTTCCCTCTGATTGGTAAAATTCACCCCCCTTCCTGTGCCTCTAACTACCCATTTTTCCCACCCAATTGGCAAAATCAAATTTTATCCCCAACCCATCTTCCTAAGCTACCCCGAAAGCAAAACCCAGATTTTCAAATAAGCATAAAACTTAAAAAATACATTCAAAACACTTAAAATCACCAAAAAGGGTTTTTACTCTAACCTGGTGTGGAACCACGTGCTTGTGGTAAAATCACTGCAGCTCATCCCCCCGATGGATGATATCTGAACCATAGTCCTCTAGCATCATGACTCCTTGTATTCTTCCTCTCCTCTTCTCTCTCTCTCAACTGCTATAGTGCAAATGAGGAGTGGTAATTTCTAAAATTACCTTATATAACTTTTCCCTTCTTTTTAACCTTTTTAAAATAAAAGGTATTTTTACCTTTTATTTAAACTCTTTTTCCTCCAACTAATCCCCTAACTTACTGGGGCTTCCATTTGCAAACCTTGCATTCGATCAACTCCATTTCAAAGTCAACCTTGTCTAGTTGTTTGAGCTCTATCCAACAGTGCCTTCCATTTTCTCATATTGAGAAGTTTCCTAGGGCCCCTTTTTCTTCCTCCAATTGCCCTCTTGAGGGGGCATACCCTATCATTTTCCCGATTCCTTTGTCATGATCATTCCCTCTAAAGATTGGGGCACCTCCCTTCATTCCTCTACGTTTGGGCAGCTCACACATCTCCCCCCATGTTGGGACATCATTTTCTAATCGCTTCCTCTATAGAGTTTGCATTTTCTTTTCTTCAAAACACTGTTATCCTAACAATATTTCAAAGAGGAGAAAAATGTAGACATCCAAATTTGACCACTTCCACATGGTCAAAATCATCTACTTTATTCATCTATTTTGTCAATATTAATTAAATGATTTATTTAATTAATATTTCATTTTTCTATATAAAGTCTCTAAAATATTTAATTTAACAATTAAATACTTTACCTTACACCTTTTCCTCTCTAAATTAAATAAACATATCAATTTATTTAATTTAGTCATTTGACCTTTTTAAATCAATTTTTAAATTATTCATTTCTCTCTCTCCTTGTCACATCCTCCATAATCCTCTTCTAATCTGGATTAATTTAATTAATTCATGATTAGGATGTGCACACCCTTAATCAAGCATTAATGTCACATCCTCCAACTTTTTCCACTTGCTTCTAATCCCTCATTAATTTCCTTAATCATGCATTTGCACAACCTTAATCTAATCAGCTTGCCACATTTAGCACACCTTTTAGTCAACCTTTACATATTCCATATTTGACATTGACCCTATTCCTCGTGTGAATTTTTAACTCACATTTATTCATCCAAGAGGCCTCTCCTCCCCATGTTAATTTTTAATTCACATTTATCCTTCCAAGACTCTCCTTATTCCCATGCAAGTTCTAGAACATTGGACTTGTCACATCACTTACATGTGCCAAAGTCTTCTAGAACCTTTGACCTATCACATCACTCACATGTGTTAAAATCCTACCTTTTTGGGAACCTTGTCTTATCCACTAGATTCTTCCAATCATGTGAATTTTTAATTCAAATTTATTTTCCCAACTACTTTCCTCTTCCCCATGGAGATTTTTGAAGAATTATAAAATTCCTCAAGTGTCAATTTCATTCTCACTTGAGGACAAGAAGTTCTTTTTTGAGGAAATCTTCTCATCTCCTAAGGTAATTTCCAAGTACTTGTCTTTCCTCCACATAATTTTTCCTTCCACCTCACTTGTACCTTTTTATACCTCATCACATCCTTGGCCACTTCACCCTCCACATGGCAAGATGTGAGGACTTGTGAGTCCTCAACTCACTATAGCCCTTCATCTTGGCCATGCTGGCATAATCCTGACTATTGAATTCTCTAGAGAATTCAAATTCTTCTATAAATACCCCCCTCTTCTAATACATTTTAACACTTTTAGCATTCAAGTACCCTCATGCTAGCAAAATTCTGAGCCATCTCCAAGCTATCATCAAGCAATCCCTTGCATTACAAACCATTTTCACTTCATCACCATGGCATATCTAGTTTAATCTTCATACTACCTTGAATCCATTTTCATTCATTTCCATAAAAAAGAAGCATATATATCAAGCAACATCAAGGGCCAACCAAAGAACACAAGGAAGGTATAATCATTTTCTTTACTTTTCTTTAGGCTAATCACAAAGTGGTTTAGTGTTTTCTTCTTGCATTCTTAGTTTAGTTAGTTTGCATATTTAGTATAGGTTAGTAGAAAATAGTGGTCCATAGAATAAACTAATCTTTATCATCATATTCATCTCTTTAATTAAATAAATCAAGTTCATTTAATTAATCTCCTAAAGTTCCTTCATTTAATTGAATAAATCCAAATATTTAATTAAATCTCTAATGTTCTTTGTCTTCACATTTAATTTAAATAAATCCAAATATTTAAGTTGAATGTCACAATCAACTAACTTCCATTAAAATTAATCAAATCATGCTTAATGCTAATCTAATCCCCCAAATTTCTATATTTTGCAACTTGCACAATAAATCAATTTATTTGATTTATTATTTCTTCTATTTATCATTCAAAATGACATCTTTATGGAATATTTTTCAAATTCAAAAAGTCCCTCCAAAAGGGACTTTTCCTCCAACATGGCATTAACTCCTCTTACATTGTCTCTTACATGTCTCCCACTTGGAATTTAAGTTTCTTTCTTCTCCCTCCAACAAGCCAACTTTCAAATTTCAAAAACCACCTAATAGCATTTATCATGCAAATTGATCAAAATGTGCTCAACCTTCCTCCATTGACATGTTGACAAGTGGCATCTTTTCATTGGATCATGCTTTATCCCACATCCATCCTATTCTCCATCCTTTTAACCTTCTTCACTATAAATAGAGGCTTTCTCTATTTGATTAAGGGACACAAGTTTTAGCATTTTGCATCCACAATCCATAGTAGTTTCAGTCAAGAATCACACATATCCATCATCAAGAGCTTATCAAGGGATTGGGATTGGGATTCTTTCCACATCAAAGAAGCACCAATCCCCCTATGGGATGTTGGTTTGATCATTAGAATAGTGTTTCATTGTGTTCTGCTTGCTTTTTTGCTTTGTTTCCATTATTCTTGTGATTGAATGAATTTCATAGGGAGCATTGTATTTGCCTTGTTTAAACTAAGTAATGCTAACATTTGTCTTTGTTTGAGCAGGATCACAGGTTAGTGCTCACATTTTTGCACCCACCATGGGGCCTCACTACATTTTAATCATTTGAATGAAAGTTGTATGAATTTCTTATATTGTTTTGGAATGTTCTTTTATATTGTTGCCTTTCTTGTACGCATTTCTTACATTGTAAGGGTTTTCTAGACTATTCTTTTGTAGCGCTGCCTTTTTGAAAACCCACCCTTGCTATATGTATGCCCCACCTTTTAAACAATTAAAATAATAACATGCATTTATATTTAAAGAAGAGTAGAGATTGACTACTTAGCAAGGTCTTTGGAAGACATAAAAAAATCTAGCTATTATCTAGAATGATAATGTGAGGGTATAAATCTTATTATCAATTGCTAGTGTTTCAGAAATTCTTCTTCACTTTATTTGTGTCTGAAGCTGTGCTATTGAGTTTATAGTTATTTTTGACATCTTATTTGTCTCAATACTAGAATGTTTCTTCCAGTAGCTAACACAATCTATCGAATCATATGCTCATAGTGGCTGCTTTGATTCTGAATCTCTGATGATTACTATTGTGCGCGACAACATGACTATCATTCTCTCTTGAATCAACAGATATTTTATTGAATCCATTTCAAATAATATTTTGATAGTATTATGAAGCATTGGTATTGTTTGTAGAAGTATTGATTGACGTAGATGCAGGTCCAACTAGGCATTGTCTTCTCTCTTCACTCGATCATTTCAGATGCTCTGTTATTTTATTCTTTTTTGACTTTAATAGCATGACAGTCTTTTAAATATGGAAAAGAAAGCACGTTGCATGGTCCCCATCATCAGCTCAAATCAATAAATAAAGGTTATTCTTTGTTTTCCATACTTGTGCTTTTCTTTAACTAGCGATGGCACCTGGCTGAAGATATCTTTCTCAAAATCTTTGCTTTGGGACGATCTTTTCTTTAGGATGCATGCTCATTATGTGTCTGATATCACTTAATGCATTAAATCATTGCAAAATATTTATTTGTATTCAAAATATCCTTTAAGCTTTGTGCCTATTGCAACTCGTTTGCAAATTATGTTTGTGCTCATCTCCCTCCTACCACTCCCAAAATGCATCATCTTTGGTAGAACTATTGGTTGGAGAAATGTTTGCTTTGCAAAATCTTTATTTCTATTCAAAATATCCTTTAAGCTTCGCGCCTGTTGCTATCCATCAACCTGCTTTTGGATTGCTTTGGTCAAACACTCCTAACACACAACCAAAAACCTCTTCATAATCACACCTCTAAATATCATTCACAAGCAACTTTAGGAAATTTTTGAGGTGGCTTCTCCTTGATGATATAGCCTACTATTGCTATCAAAAATGCATATGCAGTAGTTTGCTTAGGTATTATAATTTTCCCATAGGATTCAATACTCATAGTATATCATCAGACTAATGTTTATGGAGCAAGGATGAATCATAGTGCTATCATAGTACAAGAATTTAAATTTAGTTGGTGTTCAAAAAATGATTGAATCAATGAATGAATTTATGGAACTATTTCTCATTCCATGATGAAAAGAATGACACGACTGGTGCAAATTTATGAGGGGAGGTGTATGTCTTACAAAATTTTTATTCCATCATTAATATCATTGTCTTCCATCATTAATGTCACTAATCAACGATGGATGTAAAAGCACTATATGAAACATTCACCCGATTCTAATAGATAGCAGGGATTGGTAAACATAATAATGGTGCAACTAGCTGTCTTGCTTATGTAAACACCAAGAAAGATTTTATTGCAACACATAACCTTTAGTGTAGATTCTCCTCTCATAGATGGATATTGAAATTTCACGCCTGTGGCCTCCTTCTTGGTGTTTAAATTTTTGGCCACCAAATTCATTTACCAAACACATTGCTGTGAAGGATCACTTCAAATGTATAATCACAAAATTAAAGTCATCATTTTGGGAAGAGGACTCTTCTTTCTTGACAACTAGTGCATTACATTTATACCGCAAGAAAGACAGTTATGTTGCACACAAAAAGATTCGCTTTACATTTATACCACTATCAAACTTGTAGATGTTTCTATGAAATTGTGTCAATCCTAGAGAAGCAAATAATAGCTTATGTGCCATAGTTTGTAAATGCCATAAGTCCCAGTGCTATTTATTTTACTCTCTACCATTTTTCGCCTTTCTTAATTTTGATATTGTTGTCCATAATTAGCTATTACAAAGTAGTTGTTCTCCAATGTTGAAATATTTATATTTATCAGGGAAGGAAGGTCATCAATTCATACATTTTGTCTGGGCTGATCTAACATTTATTTGGATTGATTGAAGTTTATATTTATTGTCTGATTTCCTAAAAAGCTTGTAGGATAGAAGGCATTCTATCATGGTTAATCATTAGTCACATCTTTTACTTAAATTGCTATTGTATTCAAAAATTTGAAGGAAATCATTAAGGGTTCCATCATTCATGCTTGAACACAATCACCTTTTTGTACAAGAAAAGCATTTTCATTGCAGGTTGGCAGCTAAGCATCGTAGGTTTATTCATTACAGGTTGGTAGTCAAGGTTGCATCTGCTCATCTAAAGATCAACACATTTATTGGCATCCTAGAAATTTAATGACCAAATGGATCTAACCATTTATCGTAACTTTTGCTATATTTTGACTCTTGGTTGATTTGTTTGTATATTTTAGCCTTTTTCATGCTTCAAACACATTAAGGAATCATTAATAAGGCTTTATTATGGGCTAAGGTACATTTAGAAGATCATCAATGCATGATTTAGATTGTTGTAAAGTTACCATTAATTTCTTGAAATATCATATTTCTTATTTGTGATAATTTTGTATTGTTTGTAGGTTGGCATCAAGAAACAATGGTGGTTTTCTCTCACATAAGAATCAAACAACAAGCAAATTGGAGTTAGAAAATTGAACGTTGGACTTGAAATTGACAAAGCGTTTTTAAATGCTTAGGGCTTCCATTTTCTACTTTTGTTTTCTGTTTTAGGCCAACTCACTTCTGTTTTGGGGTTTAAAATTAACCATTGATTTGATGTCTTAAAGTTGGTTAAAATTGAACTTAGACACTTACTAACTTTTTGATTTGGTCTAAAATTGAACAATCCATCTCACACTTCAATTTTGGTGCTTAAAAATAACCCATTCTTGCTTTGAAGGTTAAAATTAACATGTGCCTTTTATGTTTTGCAATGTATTATCCAAAGTAATATCTTTTAAAAGGTGTATGCACTTCTCTCGTGCCTCACGACGATCTTGAGAATCAAAATACTTTTGGTGATATTAAGTTATATAAAATATTGCCTCCACACTTCAATTTGGATTCTTAAAATTGAACAAACCATGTGAGTGTGAGTTAGGTATATTATGTGTGTTCTCTATTTGTTTCTCTATGAAGATTGATTGAACTACAAATGTGCTTGCTCGATATTGTTTATCCTTAGAGGGCCTGCCTGGTGGGAAAAAATAATCACCCCAAGGAATGACCCAACCGGGAACACGCTAAAGCCAAGCGACTTCCACCCAGGATATAAGTGTGGGTACTTAAGCAAAGCTCAAGTATCATGAGGATTGTTCTGACAAGAAGGGTTGCAATGGTCTCTTGCCACATGGATGATCCCCCATGAATGAAATTCCTACATTAAAACCACTTGTTTAAAAGACCGTAGTCCTTAATCTATTTGTTGTTGCAAGAATGGTCGTTCTAAAGCCACCCCACATTTTTACGACTTTAAGTAGAGATGAGAAGTATGCCATGGGAGATTCATAGGTACTGATGCTTGGCCGACTTGAGAAGCAAGTGCACTATAAGAGGGAGCTTGTGTGGTCAAGCATCTAATCATCCATTACAAGTAGGCGTAGCTAGATTTATCCAAGTGGGGATTAAACAAATATTGTCTCAATATCCATAGGGTTGTGCATGTTATTGAAATCAAAACAATTTTCTTGATCTTAAACATTGGAAAAACAAACATTCAACATGAGCATCAAATTTTAAACCCTTTAGGAAGAGTGAATATCCTTTGAAAAAATCCAAGTGCTATTGCTTTCCCTAGGGGTTCTATCCTTAGAGGTTTCTAAGTATTTGGGTTTATATGTCCATTTACTCTTACTAAAGTCAACTTTTAGGAAACTATTGCCTTAATTTCTCGATGTCTGCATAATGGACCTTGTGGAATGAAAATAAATTGGGACATTAGATAGTTAGTTTGAAAATCCAATCAAGAGAGTGTTTGTGGTAAAAAGAACTCATTAAGAAAAGTTAAGAAACGATTGGATCCCACACATGTGCTTGGTATCTTTTGGTCATATGGATTTCATGCAAACATTGGTCTTTTGGTTTGAACTACTCTTAGAGAAAAATATGTTCTTCACTATCTCGGTCTTGTAAACAAGGTCCCTGTTAGGTTCATTTAGAATCAAATCAAACACTTCATTCATCCAAACAATTATCATCTCCATCTCATAAACAACTTTAGAGCTTTGGGAACATCAATATTCTAGACTTGGGTACATCCTTAAACCAAATCAAAGTCATCTATTTAGTTAGGTGTGTTGGATGAATCCTTCCTCACACACTTAGTTAAATTATCACTTCTTTGAACAAGTTTATCCTAAAGATCACATCTTATGGTTTACAAGTTCATTATCCAAATTAAACCGATCAAAATCAAATCCTAAAAGTCTAGCATTGATCCAAAGTCCTTAAAAGTTCATTCACCGCTTTCATCCTTCATCTCATCGTTGGTCCTAAATCCCTTAGAAGTCAACAAGGTCAAAACACAAGAGGAACATGGAATATAAATTTTCTCCATACATTACGAGTGATCTAAGTAAACCAAACTATCAAAGCCTTACAAAACTAATGGATTATCAAAAATCACATTTATACAATCCATACATGGGATCATTATCCCATACAAACCTCAACGGTACAACAAATGTGAGTATGCCCAATCTAAATTTTGGAACACCTTTCCCTATGATAGATTTAAATTTAAATCAAAGTAAAAACTTACAAATCTATCAACCAAACAATCAATGCATGAGTCTTCAACAAAACAACATTATCCCACCAAATCCATACATGTATAATGTGAATATACCAAGTACAAGCTTACTAAACATGAACATTTCAAATCCACACTTGGTAAATTTTTGGATAGAAATGTTTGTAAATCATACAAATGTTGTTCAAAGTTCAAACAAAATGTTAACGACTCCATGTATTGATCCAAGTCAAGATAACACCATGAAAAGTCAAAGTTACCTAAATCAAGGCAATGTGATTCCCAACCACAACAATGTTCAATTTCAACCTATAGTGCTAAATCTAAACATCATCCCAAATCAGAACATTGTCCAAAATCAAATTTTCCATGATCCCATACAAACACCACAAGTATACATTCCAAATCTGCTTGAACAAAAACCAAATCAACTATGTCAAGGGAGTCAAGATAAAAATCAAGACCAAAATTTTCCTGATCAAATTGATTCACTTGCCAAAATAATTGAAGCATTGAGCCAAGAGACATCTCCACCCCAAAATCAATACACTCTTCCATTGGTTGATCCATGTCATCAAAGCATTGAGTTGTATCCACAACCACATCAAGAACAATATCTCCAATGTCAAGAAGTTGGACATCAAGATCAACAACATCAACGACAAACCAAATCACCATATCTTGAAGATCAATCACCACATCTCCAAGATCAATCACAACAAGAATCACCTCAACAAGCACAAATCTCACAAGATCACAAATGCAAATACACTCCTTTTGGAGATTCAATCAAATTATTTCTAAGAAAGATACTCAATGCAAAACTCATCACTCGTCCAAAAGTAAGTGCTTTCAACTCTCTCCCAAACTTCCCTTGGAGTAGGCGTAGATCTTACTGTGAGTATCATAGAGAAAATTTTCATCAAACATCAAATTGTATTCAACTCAAAATCTTATCCAAGACTTTATTGATCAAAAAATAATAATTATTGAGGAAAATGACCAAGATTCAACCACTACATATAACGATGAAAATCTCTCAAACACAACTGTTGAGAACAATGATCAAGATCAATCCATCACTGAGCACCCTGAAGCTGTGTTTACCTCATCCAATGATAAAAAAAAAAATATCAAGAGTCACTCTTTAATCATGATCAAAATACACCAACAACACCCAACAATGATCAAATTCAAGAAATGTTAACATCACTTGATCCTATTATTGAAAACATCGACATTATCTCAACCACAATTGTTGAAAACAATGATCAAGATCTCTCCATTGATGAGCACATTTAAGATGTTTCTACCCCATTCGATGATCAACTCACCATACATCAAGAGCCACTTTTTAGTCATCTATTGCAAGGAGTGTTAGAATTATTTGATCCTATTGACATAATGCATGATCCATCAACCAATGATCATGTTGAAAATGTCTCTACATCACCTAATAAGTTGGATGACATATCTCAAGAATTTATTCCAAATCATGATCATCTTTCACCAAAGTCTAGAAACGGTCCTTTCCAAGACATATTGACATCCTTTGACCTCATGGTTACATATACTGAAGGAATCCTCAACCCAAAATTTGATCCAAGTCCACTCAAAGATCAAGAGGATATTGAGGCACTTTTCATGCCTAATGACGATATCCAATAACCCTTTGTAAACAATCCATCTTTTGAAATTGACCCATGTCAAGAACTTGATCCAAAGCGTGTCAAAAGCAATTCCAAAATTAATCAAGATCAAGAATTCATATCTCCAAGATACTACAATGATCTAATGGACACTTTCCTATCTATACAAGATGTCACAAATGAAGATCATATTAATATAGCACATATTCCTCCATCTACCCATGAGATGCTTACTCCTAATGGACATGTCGAGGATCTTCATTCAAAACAAGAGTCTCATACTCTTGATATTATTATCAAGGAACAAGAGTCTCCTACTCTTAACATTTGTACACATGATCAAGATTCAGAAAAATCTAGAGACATATCAAAAATGGGTCATGAAGAAGGCTTCTATGGAATTTGTGAATTAGAAACATCCTATGAAGGCATATCAAAAATAAATCATGAGGGAGACTTTTACATGGACTGTGAATCATCAACACCTCTTGAAGAAGCATTAAAATATGATATTTCACAAGATCAATCCAAAGATATGAATCGAGAATTTATCCCGCTTATGGAGGATCCTATCACTTATAAACTTGGATCACTTACCTTTTTAGGGAAAACTATCTTATCAATAAAGAAGCTATCACCTTTGAAGATCCACAACATAACAGAGATGGATTAGCACCTTTTTTCCAAGGTAAATTATATCCTATTGCAAATAAAATGTTTCAATAGATGAATTCATTCAATCAAGGGTGGAAAGTGAAAGAGACAAGAGAAGATAAGAATGACATGAATAATGAAGTTGGCATAGAAAAAAAGGTTGTTGGAGAAAATTAAATAATTATACAATTATTTAATTTGGGAGGGAAGGTGAATAATTAAATAATAAAAAACATTATTTAATATAAAAAACATGTGATATATTGACTTTTAAATTAAATAATAATTTAATTCAAAAGTGGATTGAAAATGACAAATTAGTAAATAATTAAATAAATAAAATTTATTTAATTATAGAAGAAGAGGATAATGAATAATTAAAATAATTATTTAATTATAGTATAAAAATGACAACAATTAAATAATTAAGCATTATTTAATTGTAGAAAGGGAGGGGTTAATTAGTGACGTAACTAAATAAACAAAATTTGTTTAATTAATCAAGGGAAGAATAAAGGAAAAAATGAATTAATTAAATATATATTTTTTTAATTAATGGAGGAATAGGACCTTAAAAGATAATTAAATAATTAAAATTATTTAATTATGCAAGTAGAAGGAGGAATTGATATGAAAAGGTGGGTTCATAGGCGAAGGACAATTTTTCAGTGTCTACATTTTGCCCTTCTTTGAGATAATGTTCAAGATGATGAGCTTTGTGTCGAGTAACATCATCTCAAAGAAGCTAAGGTATGGATAGAGGAAAATGGATGATGATAGAAAGATAGGATGATGATGATATAAGAATAGGATGATAATGGGATGATGACGCCCCCTCGAGAGGATAGGTGGGTTGGACAAACATGGGTATGCTCTCGAAATGAAATGATAAGAAGGGACAAGATGAATGATGCAAAATAGGAAGTGGATGAAGGAGATGAATGATATGTTATGCTACAATAAAATGAACAACCATGATGTTTGATGTAACAATAGACATGATGCACCAAGGTATAAGGACAAAGGTGACGAGGTGTCTCATGCCCCAATATAATACAACTTTGTCTAGATACAAGATATGAATATTAGCTAGAATAATTCGGTTTTTATGAAAATGCAAGATAAAACTGATAACACAAACAAGCAAGCAAGCAAGCAAGCAAGCATGCACAAATGATACAAAAACAAACAAGGTATTTCCCTTTTCAAGCTGCAAACCTATGAGTAATTGATTGATTGATGATGATAGTGTTGTCATTGCAGGGAATGACATATCCCTAGATCAACATAAGGATGATTGATTAATTGATTGAATTTGATTGGTTGGGTTTACAACAAGATTAGGATCAAGACCAAAGGATGTGATTGGATAATTTGGCAAGATTGATCGACTTGATTGGTATGGATTAAGGATTTCCTTGCATTTGGATTATTGCTTGAAATAATTCAATTGATTTTATTTGAAGAAGTGGTTTGGAATGATATGATGATGGATTTGATGACTTTATTGGATGAAAGGATGTGATGAATTGAATAGAAGAATTGATGTGATTGGAATGATTTAGATTGATTAGATTGATGAATAAATGATTTGATTTGATGATAATGATTGGATTGATAGAAGAATGGGCTTGGTTGAAATAAGTGATTTGGTTTGATTTTATTGCTTGGATTTTTGTTAGCCATTTGAATTTTTTTTTGTCTTTTTTCAAGACCATTTTCCATTTTTTTTGTATTTTTTGAAATGTCTTGATTTTTTTAAAAATGTTTTGGTTTTTTGGATTTTTTCAGGACCTTTTTTCAAAATTTTTGTATTTTTGAAATTTTTTGAAGTGTCAATGGCTAAAAATTTGGGTAGCCTTTGTGCTAAATACCAATGACAAGGGGAAAACCAAGTCTAGGTGCAAGGAGATAGATGGGATTGTTGGATGGAAGGGTGGGTGATAGGATAAGGGATAAAAGGCTCATGATAGATGGATGGATGGAATGGATGTATGCATCATAAGAGAGCAAGGATGTGATCTCCAAAGACTATGTCGCATAGGAATAACATGCCCCATTATAGGTACAAGACTTAGGATTATTCTATACAAAGTTTATGTTAACAGGATAATGATAGGCTTGTTTGGAAGGATGGGGTATATCAAAAAATATCCAAAGCATGTTTCAACGCTTTGCCCCTATATCTTCATCGAGATGAAAAGTAGGAAGAGAGGATGAGCAAACTCAAATATGATAGGTAGGTATGATGGCTAAAGATGGTAGGATGGTAAAATAAAATGATATGATATGAAAATGATAGGTTGGATAGATGAGACATTGTGCCCCCAAGTGTAAGTGACATAGAAGATCAACCTACACATGACGCCTGTTTGCTAGGTTTTCATCATGGTGCTTATCTAGGGTGTCTATTTACTAGGTTTTCACCATTGGATGAATGAATTTATCTTTACTTATTTTTATTTTTAATTTTTTGACTTTTTTGAATAGGAAAAGGGGAATATGGATAGGAGGGACTCAAGTGTCTAGTTCCATGAAAGGTGATAGTCCCACTAGAGATGGATGTCATTTCCTAGACCATGTCAAATATGCTCATAGATGTTGGTAGGTGGGTGCATGTGAGGTAGATGGATTAGGTAGATAATGGATTATGATATGGATTATGGAGGAAAATAGTGGATTATGATAGGAAGTATATAGGAATTATGCAAAAGATGAATTGGGAGGCTTAGCCAAAAGCATGGACCATTGGAAGGTGTTGGGGGAGATATGTAGGATAATGAGTGAAGGGTGAGGGGATGGAGGTATGTAAAATTGTTGTGAAATGGAAGGGAACCATGACCAATGGTTGCACACACTGTGATAAAAATTGAAGATTTTGATGTGGATGGGGTGTAGGAAGCAATGCAGATGTTTTCTTAGGAGGCAGTGGATATAGTTCTTTTGGTACCCACATAGACTTAGTATTTTTATGATTTTTGTTTGGCTTGTGGGCTTTTTGTAATTTTTGAATAGAATGTGCATTTTGGATGGAAGGGGATGGTTGGGATTTTTGTGATGTAGATGCCTCATTTGACTTGCTTTCCTTTTTCTTAGGGAACCAAACCATTTTAGTTTTGGACTTTGCTTTTGGAGGTATGGGCTTATATAATTTTTTGACTATATTTTTCTTCGACTCTTTGCATTGATGCCCTAAGGCATGAGGATTTTTAGGATTTTTTAATTTATAGGTTGAAGCATTGAAATTATTGCTTTTGAATCCCATGGGATGGGTGGAAAGAGTGGAAGCTTCATGTTTAGACAATGTGTGCATTTGTTGGTCATGATTAGGAATGTTAGGGTATTTATGGATAAATGGATAAGAGGATTGGATGGTAGGGATATGAGGTGTTGGGAGTAATGGAGGTAGATTAGATGGAGGGATATTAGGAGTTGGAAGCAATGGTGGAAAAGTGGATGGTGGAAGGTGTATGGTCACATTATTTTGACATTTGTAGGATGATGTTGGAGGGATGGCAACATATGTTTTAGGTGTATGACAGGATTCATGACGGAAAGTGGACTTAGGATGCATGGAGGAAATACCAACATCTTGAGATTGGTGTCCTTGGGGTGTATATCCAAGGACATAAGAGTGTTGAGGGACTTTGACATGGATGGGCTCCAAAATACCTTGTTCATGAAGGTCTAAACCTTTACCTTGGTGGTTCACATTTTGGAGTATGCAATGAACAACGAGTCTAGGTGTAGGTGGAACACTAGACACAAGTTCCTTATTGGATGGAGAAAATGAAGGGAAGATAATGGTTGTTGTTGTTCTAAGGAGGAAAATTCATGAATGAGGGTGGAAATACCAATAGGATATGATGGCGGACTTGCAATGGGGTTGATAGTGGGTGATTGAGGATCATTAGGATCTTGATTAGCATTGTGTTTACTTAGATCCAAAGTATTTGTTTGATATTCTATGTGTGCTTGGGAGGCATATGCCTCATCAAGGGAAGTGGATGTTGATGGATCATGGATAGGGCTAGGTAGGAGGTGGATAGGAGCAATGGAGGTTTCTTGCTCATGGATAGGTGAGGTGTTAGGCTCTTGACCATGGAATGCATAAAGTTGGCTAAGAGGATCATCATGGCCTTCTTGATCATAGGCAAGATCATAGAGGGGAGCTTGATCATAAATAGGACCAATTATGTTATGAGTGGGATCATTAGAAGGGCCTAGATCTTGATTAGAATGAGAGGTTAATGTTTCCTCATGCCTATGATAATTCTCTTGTCATAACTCTTGGAATTGAGTGGAAATGGAAGTGGGAGGCTCTAGAAGAGGCTTGGTATGATCTTTGAGATAAAAAACATGAGGGTGTGATGGACTTTGACTTAGACATGTAAGATCAATAGGTTGTGGACCACATGATGGAGTTGGAGGAATAACTAGGCATGGCATTCAAAGGTTCTTTGGTAAGCTCATTAATGGGTGCTTGACATGGGGGTGGTCTATTTCGTGATAGTAGCCATTGGATCACATACTTTGCAAGTGTATGGGTAGATGGATAATATAGTGAATGGAAAATGAAGTGGATGGTATTATAGGCTTAGGATTAGGACTAGGACATGGTGGTTTAGGAATAGGAATTTGATTGGATGGTGGTATGATAAAGTTATAGGGTGCATGAACTAGATTGGTGTTCCCCTTGTCAAATGGAGCATGAGAATTGAAAGGCTCTTGATTTTGTTTCCAAGGTGGGCTTAGGATCCTATGTTCTTGTTGTGATATGGGTGGATATGTTGATGTGGCATTGGCATGATAAGTAGGTGGGTTAGGTTGGCATGATGATGAAGGTGACACATAGGATTTTTGGTTGATTGTGTTGAGGTTGTAATGGTGTTTAGACTTGTTGTGGTATGATTTGTTGTTGTGATAATGATGAATGGGTTGAATAGGATAATGGTTGTTGAGAGGTGGATTGATATGGATAAGGATTGACATTATAAGAGGTGTGATAGGTTGATGAAGGGGTAACATGATATGCAGATGGATGAGGTTGATATGATGGTATAGGTGACACATAGGATTGATGTGAAATTTGTTGATGTGGTGATTGGACTTGATGTTGTGTTTGTTATATTTGACAAGTGGCCATGAGGTATTGGGGATGTGCTATGAGTTTTTGCATTTGAGGTGACTAGTTTGTTTGAATTTTTTGGATTATGTCATGGATTCCTTGAAAGGTTTGTTGGTTTAAAGGTTGTGGTGCTTGATAAAGTGATTGGAGGAGGTCTTGGAATTGGCGTACTAGGTCTTCTAATGTTCACATGGTGTTACACATGTCTTTACATCATTGTATGTCATCTCATCCCTCCAAGTATGCCACGTATTTCTTGTCATGATTTGAATTAGGAGGAGGGGCCCCTCGAAGTGTGATTTTAGGTCTTGGATTGTTCTCACGATTAGTATTAGGGAGAGGGCCTCCTTGAATTATGATCCTAGGATTAGGTTTTGTCTCATGATTTATACTAGAGGGATAGTCCCCTTGGATTATGACTTTGGGCTTATGATTAGGATTGGGCTTGTTTATGATTAGGACCATTTTGACAAGTGGTGACTAGGAATAGGTTGATGATGATGTTGAGATGATAAGATTGGATGATCAGGATGATGTGGCAAGTTTTTATTGGAAATTTGACATGGGAAATATCAAACACAAGATCTCACATGTAAATGCATGAACACACACCAAACACAATGATAAATTTTTCTTTTAAGATTAAATGTTATGATTAAGAAAATACTTGAATACACAACAACAAGCCTAATGTTAGCCAAGTGGGCATGGACAATTAGGTCTTAAGCTAAGATGCACAAGGTTGACTAGGGATGATCTGAAAGAAAAATCCTACCACACAGCTGGGAGAAAGGGGTAACCAGCCACCCTTCACTTTCACTTCCCAAAGGTATAAAGTTCTTTGGGGCTTAGCCAAGAGTGACAAGATTTCAACTCCCAAAGAGGCATGTCTTTGGATTCACACCTTGAGTGAGGTTGTCCCTTGGAGGGGTGTATGCTCTAAGCAGGCCTCCTAAGAAGGGTATGACAAAAGCGAGCCAAGTGAGGTGCTTTTAACCACACATGCACTCGATTCACACTCGTAGTTATTAATTGACCCTTAGAAATGAAATGTGTGAAAGAAAAAAATGGAAGCACTTGTTATTTTTAACCCAAAGCCAAAATGTGTGATGGAAGACAATGGTTATTTTTAATCCCAATTTCAAAGTGTGATTGCAAACAAGATGTTCGTTTTAAGCCCCAAATTGAAGTGTGTTGACAAGCAATGATTAGAGATGAAAGATGGAATGCATGCACCTATAATTTATTTAGCTCTAATTTTTTTCCACTTGATCCAACTGTCTTTTTAAGTGTTTATTTTTTTGCACAGTAAAAAAACCAACAACAAAGCCAAAACCCTAACAAGATAATTGATCACTAATATTAGAGGGTTAGCTAGTCAAGACAAATCTAATTTTTAAAAATGTTTTTGGCATCAAAAATAAAAATACAGAGAATAGACCCTTACTTAAAATTTCAAGATCTTTCCAAAAATGTAAAGAAATCTTTTTTTTTGTTTTGCACCCAAAATTAATTTTTCATGAAAAATCATAAAAAAATTATAAAAACTTCAAAACATGTCCAAAAATTCAGATTTTTGGACCAAAGTCACTTGACATCATCCCAAATTTGTAGAATTTTTTTTATGAAAATATCTACAATCATTTGTGAGGTAGAAGCAAATATTTGTAAAACCCTAATTTTCAAAGTTCTATTTTTTGTCTAATTATTTTTCATCCAAATTTAAAATATAAAGAAAAAAACCCTATTAGAATTTATAGAGATTTCTAGAAATATAAAGAAATTCTAAAAAATCTCTAATTTTCTCTCAAAATTGTTTTTTCATGAAAAATAACAAAAAAATTATATAAAATTAAAAATAGCTCCAAAAAATCTGATTTTTGGATTGAAAGATCTTGATATTCGCTCCAACCTATAGAATTTTTTTTTTTAAAACATCTACTGCTGTTTGAGAGATATGATCAAATCTTTGAAAACTAGGGTTTTGTCCCAAAATGGTGCAAAACCTACAACAAAAAAAGATCCAACTCCAAAATTCCTAAAAAAAAATCAAAATATTGAGCTAAAAATCAGTTAGGGGGTTCACATCGGGTTCACCAAAATGTATACAATTTTTTTGGATAAACTAAAATGATAAAAAAATAACATGCATTACCTAATCCAAATCTTCAATACCTCAAATAGATGCAATGTTGGATGAATTATTCGATTGATTTGATATGTTGGTTGCTCAATTCAGCAACATAACATTGAGATGGAGATGATAAATGAATGATGATAGATAGAAATGGATGAATGATTCAAGAATGATTTTGGCAGCATAAGGATACTTGAAGAATATATCCCCCAAATGGCTTATGAAAGGGTTGATTTATAAGCAAGGTCTGATTTGGATTGATGGTTGAGATTGGATGTCAATAAGATTTCTTAATCAATGGCCATGATTGAAAGTTGTAGTATGAAATAGGGTTAGGGAAAAATTAGGGCTATGATAAGGATTAATGGACAAGATTGAATTATAAGATAATTCAATCTGAAAGGGTGGAAAATGAATGAGACAAGAGAATATAAGAATGGCACGAATAATAAGGTTGACAAAAAGAGGTTGTTGGAGAAAATTAAATAATTATACAATTATTTAATTTGGCAGGGAAGGTGAATAATTAAATAATAAAAGCATTATTTAATTATAAAAGACATGTGACATGTTGACTTTTAAATTAAATAATAATTTAGTTCAAAAGTGGATTGAAAATGACAAATTAGTAAATAATTAAATAAATAAAATTTATTTAATTATAGAAGAAAAGGATAATGAATAATTAAATAATTAAAATAATTATTTGATTATAGCATAAAAATGACAATAGTTAAAAAAAAAGCATTTATTTAATTATAGAAAGGAAGGGGCTAATTTGTGACATAATTAAATAAACCAAAATTTATTTAACTAATCAAGGGAAGAATAAAGGAAAAACTGAATTAATTAAATCATTAAGAATTATTTAATTAATAGGACCTTAAAAGATAATTAAATAATTAAAATTATTTAATTATGGAAGTAGAAGGAGGAATTGATATGAAAAGGTGGGTTCATAGGTGAAGGAAAAATTTTAGTGTCTACAAGAACACTAAACCTAGGCAACATTTAGGTTAATTCAATAACAATTATTCTCAAAGTAAGGAAAAATGATACTTTTTTCATTACTACATTTTCCCACCACTTTAGTGAGAGGATGACCCCATGTCAAACTCACACTAAAGTAGACATTCAAGACACTTAAGTATGCAACAATAACAACGATACATGACCATACCTTGTCAAAGGCCAAGAAAAATAAAGAAAAACAAAGGATCAAGTACAATCGTTCCAACATGATGTGGAACAAGATTGTTTGTTCGTAACATGTGTTGTTCACTCTAGGGTAGTGGAACCTCAATCCGTCTACTAGGTGAGTTGTCCCAAATATGTATATGCTCACTTTGGGGTAGTGGAACCTCAGTCTGTCCACCAGGTGAGTTATCCCAATGAGGTGGCAAATGAGAGAATAATATTAGCCTCCCATACCATACTGAAGTTATCCTCCTGAAAAATTTGATAAGGCACCACAATGTAATGCTTTTTGTAAATGCTTTTGTAATGTCATGTATGTTTTTGCTAAAGGGGATTTTTCTTTGTTCATGTAAGGTCTTCTTCTTAGGGAGAACTATGCCTAATGTCTCCAAGAGAGGACAAATCAAGATGTCAAATAACCACTTATGGGATGCCTCGTTCACATCATACCATGAAGGGAGATCGTACCCTCTTGGAGGACATCAAACCCAATGACACCACCAAGAAAAGGACACATCACAACAAAAAGAAAATCACAACCATAAAATTTTCCAAAAGATGTCATTGATGTAGCCAATGTTTTGTCCTAAGACATGAGAGCTTTCCTTGGAAAACCCTATGCCAAGTCATATGTTTATGAAATAAGCTGCATCATGAAATAGGAAGAAAGGGGTTGCCCCGACAAATACATAAGGGATTTGTGGATTTTGGGTTAGTATGTCTATGCTACAATGTTGTCAGAGAGCATGGAACTGTCATCATTCCCTAAATACTCATAGAATTGGAAGAATGACACAAAGAGAGTGAAAAAAAAGAAAACTCCTTTCAGGTCAACATGGAAGAGACCTAAATTTTTTGATGCCTTGCGTCATCCCCAAAAGGAAAACACAAGACAAATGAAAAAGATAAAGAAAAGATTTAGGGTCAACAGGGAAGAGACTTAAATGTCTTGATGCCTTGCGTCATCCCCGAAAGGAAAACACAAGACTAATGAAAAATACTTATGACATATAGAAGAATGAAGATGCATATAGAGGGAGGAACAAAAAGAGAGAGATACATCAAACGAAACATCACAAAGGATCACATTACGCACATACAATCACATAAAGAAAACATGAAAATGCAAAAGACTAGTTAGGCACATGCGAGTCAATCTAGAGAAAGTCATTCGCATCCCAATCTCGGTCTATATAAACATAAGGAAAACAACTAGCTAAAGGGACAATGACAAGTGCTGAACTAGGGGAAGCACCAAGTTCAACACTCTTTTTAGGAGATTTTTCATTTAATTTCATAGAAGAAGAAAACAATGTATTCAACTCATCATGCACTTCTTCATCAATCTTTGCAATGCCAATCTCATCATCTACTTTTATTACATCAGGAGGTTAAATGACAATGTCCATGGAATGTTCTTGTTTATGTTGCAGTGAGGGTATAGAGTCATCATGCATTGCTTTAGGTAATTTTGGATTTTGATTTTCTATGTTGTTGTTGTCTTCTTGAGTTCATAACTTACAAGCAATAGCACGTTGTCTACACCTATGCTCTCTAGCACTTTGATTCCTTTTTAATCTATTATCAATTTGTGTTTGTATAAGAGTAGGTTTTTCAATCATAAGTTCCTTCTCTTCCTTGGGAGGAATAGAAGAAACAACAGGAGGTTGTTCAACCTCTTTCTCTTTAACTTTGTAATCTTGTTTGACTCTAGGAGGGACAACATGATTGTTTATGTTATCTCTCTGTCTCTTGTAGGAAATTGTAGGAGGTTTTTGTTCAACCACTTTCTCTTTAACTTTGTAAACTTGTTTGACTCTAGGAGGGACAATAGGATTGTTCATTTTATCTCGTGGTCTATTGTAGGAAATTGTAGGAGGTTTTTCTTGTATGTTTATAAGGGATTTCGGTTCAATCATTGCTTCATCAAGGATAGGTGCTTCAGTTATAGGTTGAGGCATGTTTCAAAGGGATAATTATACTATTTTCTTTGCCTTTAACTTTTGATATGATTTGAAAAATAAATCCTCATGAGGCTTGATAGGTTCCATAAGTTCAAGCCAAAAGAAATCTAATGAAAAATTCCCTCGAGCCAAGGTAGGATTAAATCCACTATGATGCACAGTAGAGATATCATTTCCAAATGGAAACTTTAGACATTTATGCACAATATAAGGGACAACATTCATGGAGCAAAGCCATGGATAGCCTAGTTTCACACGAAATTGGTCTGATTGTGGGATGATGGAAAATGATACATTTAGTGTTTTTGGTCCAACTTAAAGGGAGATCTATCAAGCCTATTGTAGGGAAAGCAATCCCATTATGCATCTTGATCCATGCTTTCAATTTGTCATATATTTCTTGATATAGGCCATGCACGGATATTCTTTGATGAAATAACAAATTAGGAAACTAAAACAATAAAGTAACAACAACAAACAAAAGCCTAAAACTAAGATTTTAATTTCTAGAAAATACAAATGAGGATGCAATAGGGACTCATTCGTTAGTAAGGGTGAATGGGTTCTAGTTAGGTATTTTTGAGATGTTTAGGAGGGAAATAGGGTTCACCAAAATGAATTGACCAAAATGATGAGCCACTAATTTTTTCCACCGAAAACATGCAATTATGAGAGTCAAGAGATGCAAATAACAATTAGAAACTAACCCTAATTGTTATAGCAATTATGAGGGGAGTTTTTAGAGCTTAAAATGATGTGTACCTTGCTACAAGAAGCCTATTTTTAGGGCACAAAGGACTCATTCGCCTTTAGTGGTGAATGGATCCCTATTAGGGTTTTTGAAACTAAGATTTGGGTTATTCCTTGATGTCTACACTCTCAGATTCCTAGTTGCCAGCTCTTGAAAACTTGTAACAAATTTTGTAGCTTCAATTCTTTGTTCTTGCACTATGAAGGTCAATCTTACAACTTGACAACTTTTGCAACTTTGCTCTAAACTTCTTCTGGACTTCAACCTGTAAATTTGCAAACACATACTCAAGAGGGGAAAAACTTGTTGATTGTTAGTGAATAGGGGTTTGCCTAAGTCAAACCCTTTGTAGGTAATTAAACCAAATGATGAAATAATGAAATTGAAGCATGAAACATGAAATGATGTAATGTAGATACCTAAAATGTTGTCTTGGAGAATAAATCTGCAATCTAACATGTAGTGGCCATGTAGATAGGGCCTGCATTTATTCGCTTATCTCGATGGAAAAAAATTAAAAGATAGAGACATGGGTGGTGGCAACTCATAATGGAATCCTATGCTTTCTTGACCTCTTGGTGTGATGTGTGTTGCCTCTATAAATCCTTCACATCATATAGTGCCTTTACTTCGCATTTCCATGTTTTCCCGCTCACTTTCAAAATGCGATGTGCACTAAATCCATTGGTATCATATAATGGATGCATGTTCAAATTTGGTTCCATCATTGCAATTCTTTGCATCACAAATTATATCCCCTCTTTCTTAATGATTTATGTGATATGCACTATCACATAGATTCCTTGCATCACACTTGTGAGCTTACCGCCCTAACACTAATTTGAGATGTGCAATGGACAAAGAAAAGGAGAGTGCTAGAAGATACTTGGGACAATTTTCAATGCATCATATCACTTTTTCATATCATGTTTCTACATCAAGTGGCTCATACCCAACATGCAATATACAATGCACTTCATGAAAAGGGAAAGGAAGAAAGAATATCCTGAAAGGATATTCTATATACAGGTGTCACCCACCCAGTGAATCACATACATCCTTTGTATCATAAAATTTACTCTTCAAAGGATAAAGTAAGGATTGATATGCGTTCTAAGACTTTTTCTATTTTTTCATCACATATCATTAGTGTATCATGGTAATAAACTATGAAGGTTCATCAACTAACATTATGTGTGATGGGAAGATAAAGGATATGCTCTAGAATATTCTTTCCATAACAAGGAGCCTTCACGTCGATGTTTCATCTCAATAGTCCCAGGACTCATTTGCAATATATGATGTGTTGCATTTTTATTGCATTACACCAATGTGCAACATCATAGTTTCAATTCATTCAATTGAAAACAAAACAGTGATGCGCGATTGCCACCAAAATGAGGTTGGTGGAAGGATTTCAAAGATGGTTACGTGGCAACATTCCAATTCATTACACATGTACTTCACATCACATCTCATGTTTTCAAAGCTTTAAAGAAAAAAGTGATGTGTTGAGGATGCATGATGGCCATCGATCCTGTTTTAAAACAATTAGATTGACAATTAGAATTCAATTGGGAATGACTAACTAACATAGTGTTCCTTCGCTCACATGAATCCTCTCAAAGTCATTAATGGTGTATCTGTTTGAATCCAAAGGCCATAAAGGGGTGAATTGTGCAGTTTTTATCATTTCAACAAGAAATTGAAGACAAAAAAACTAAAGGAGCTTTAGGCAACTAAATTTGAAGAGCAAAATAGCTTTCGTTTTCTAGGTAAGTGAATTTTGTCCTCTTGTGCATGTTTTTCTATAAAAGGCAAGGTGACGAAGAAAACCAGTAACTAAAAAGGGGTTTTGGTACTAGGGTTATTGTATTGTAATTTTGAAAGAAAATATATAAGCCCCAGTCTAAATTAAAGAAGCTTCTGTGAGTTTTTCTTGCATAGTCTTAATTGAATTATGGTATAATTCTGGAAGTGTGTTCAACAATTTTGAACCCTAGTTCTTGAATTAAGATTATAAAACCATAGTTTATGATAAATTGCAAAATGAGTCAAACTAGTGAGCCTTCTAAGGCAAAGCCTAAGCCTAAAAGGATAAAACCTAAGGCTCAAAAATCCAGAGCCTACAACATCTTAAGCAAGGACAAATGAGGATGGGACAAAATTACAAAAAGTACATGAGTACAAATGTAGAAACATATTTGGGATCAAAATTTCCCATAATCAAATCATGTTTCTTTCTATAATGGACTTAAACTTGGTATTCTTGAGAATTTAGGTTTGAAACCAATGTATAGAATTTCTCAAAGTATTAATGAAATTCTCAAACCCCAAAGTTTAAAGAAAATACAAAATAGGATCATAATTGGGGAGATAGGTACCTCCACTCCTAGTGTACTATGATTATAATTTATGGAGCTCTGGTGCAACCTCATTGCTGGCCAATATATGTTTCAGATAGATTGGATTTAATGGAAATCATATGGAAATTAGATGCCATGGATAAAGAACATGTTTTAGAAATGTGAAGGGATCTTTTATCCCAGGTCAATTTTATTTCTCCCATTTTAGAGTCACTTCAAAGGAAGGACTTGAAAACTTTGCAAACATGTTGAATAACTACAAAAGGCAAGTGGAGAAAGTGAGGGAAATGTGACCTCAAGGGCTTCATTGATAAGGAAAGAAAGAGTAGAGGGAGATCAGGATTTAATCACCACTTCCTCTACACTGAAGATGTAATTAGAAGTTTTCCATCAAATGTTGTAGTTAATGAAAGAAAGAAGCAGTGGATGCTTATTTGCAGTACTAAGGAGAAAAGAGTTAAGGTTAATCCCTTTTAAGTCAGTCCCTATGCATAAATTGAGGACCCTTTCAAAAGGGTTATGACAATGTTAGATGCCTATAGAGATGGGACATTTCTTGATAAAGTCAAACATGCTGAGGAGATTGCAAGGATTGCAAAAGAGGAGCATGAGATTAAAATTAGGATCCAGTCAACTCAATCATCAACTCAGGTACCATCTAGTCAACCAATGGAAATTGAGGAAGAACCAGCTATTAACTCACTTGTTGAGTATTCTAAGACAGAAGGGGGAGGAGATACAATGGAGGCACAATCTATAGAGCATGTACCTAGTGAAAAAGAAGTCCAACAAAGGTTTCCCTCCCCTACTGTTAATGATGGGATGTATCCTTTTGTTCCTAATGAGAGAGTTGTCACAATAGTTTACATATGATGATAATATTATTGATGATGAAGATGTCAGGGTAGGGGCTTGTAAAGAATTCATGGATGACGACTTATTTGTTCAATAAAAGGAATTCAAAGAATTTGTTAATCAAATAAAAAGAAAGACATTAAAGAAAGGATTGAGAAGGTGAAAGGAGTTGATCCTTCAATGCATGAATAAGTGGAGAAGCAAGAGGAAGAGAAGATCATGCAAGAAATTTCTAAAATTACTCCTATTGATGGGAGGAGATTTGAGAAAGATAGTGGTATTCTCTTGTTTCCCAGATGGGATCTCACTTTTGCAATTGCCTTGGACACCATAAGAAATTATCTTGATGATTTTATATCTAAAGAACAATTTGATAATAATTTTTTTGGCTCTAGCTTTAGCCCAAGATTACACACTCTATAAATTTGGTCGATGGAACCAAACATAGGGAATACATGATTGATCATATCAGTAGGATACATCACTGGAGATGTTGTGGTGAAGAGAGCATAAAAAATAACTCCAACACAAGCAACCAAACTCATTGTACATACTACTATGTTAAGTGCAGATACTATTGAATTGTCACAAGTATGACAAGTTTTTGGACAAACACAATAGGTTGTTAGATGAATACAAAAATTTAAGAGCAATCATTGTTTAGGAGAAGTCAACATAGAAGGCCCTACTACCTCCCACCTCTACACCAAAGTTCTCTGCACAAGATAGAGAGACATTGTCCCTAAGAATCAAGAGATTGAAAGAGGAATTACAAATGGCCAAAGAAATGAATAGAAATCTAAGGAAGAGACTGGGAAGGTTGTGATAGACATTATTGATGATATTTTGGGCTATACGATTTTATGTATTCTTCATAAGTTGGATAATGTTTGGAATATTTACAAAAACATTCATGAGGCTCAAAATAAGTACTCTGAGGTTTAAGAGGCCTTTCAAAATACATGGAGTAAATGGGGCATAAGAACAAAGGCCCTAAAATAAATGTTGGAAACAATGGAAGGTGATCTAGAAGCCCCAACTAATGTGCCTTAGTTAATAAAAGCATTTGGATTGCTTGGAGAAATATCCGCTTTTCAGAGAAAACTTGATTTTCAATTCAAAGGAAGGTTAAAATTGTTCCAAGAGATGGAAAACAATAGCATGCTTTGAATGAGGCAAGAGGTTCAAAATGATTTAATGAATGAAAAGACGAGTTCAGGACAATTATCCCATCACTGTTAGCATTTATTTACAAGGATGGGAGAGCAAATTACACTCAACTGAATAATTCTCCCTATGAATTATTCAAAATGGAAATAAATTTGAATGTCTTTGTAAAGAAGGCTTGGACTATGATGGATGTAAGGTTTAATGCACATAGTTCTAAAGTGCAAAAATATTATGAGGTTCAATGGCCCAGTGAGGAGGAGTACAATCATGGCTTGAAAAGTTCACAGATTAAGCCTTTGATAAAGAAATGTTTAAAAATTGTCTCCTCATCAAATGAAAAGTTGTTGATGTTGGATGCTGATGTGGAAC